>JAVIAB010000108.1:70080057-70180057 GCA_032433765.1 Megaustenia siamemsis
TATCAACATCATCATCCATAAGTGCTCAAAGAAACAAAGACGACATCACCTCAAGCACAATAAAGTCAAGTTGAACAATATTAAAACAAGTAAATTAAATTAAATACTTGGAAACAATGTTGACCTCAGACGATAGATGCGCAACAAAGGTGAGATGCAGAAAAGCCCAGGTAAAGCACTTCTCAATAAAATTAGGGAAAGAGCTGACTTGTCGACTATGCCATTATTCAACGAAAACAATGTCATCATTACCTGAAATAACTAAACACGTCCATACTACCTACATCACGCTAAACACGTCTATACTACCTACATCACGCTAACACGTCTATACCACCTACATCACGCTAAACACGTCTATACCACCTACATCACGCTAAACAAACAAAATTAAATAAGTGATATGCAGTCCAAAACAGACTACACCAAAATAACCAAACCTTAGAAGCTGGGTAGTCTAGAGCTACGACGTCGGCATCTAAACAGGAAGGACCCGGGTTCAAATCCAATAAAGACGATGACGTGTTTTAGGAAAACTTAATAAGTGGTCTCTTCGTGCCGTTAACGTCCCTTGATCTCTTGGTGATGAGATCGAGTCTAGCCCTCGCGAATTGCGGCAACAAACAGGAAGTCCCGTATCCACTTGCGCACGTTAAAGAACCCCTATCTGTTGAAGTCGAAAGGGTGGACCATAAAATCGTCATCAACAAATAAACCCACCGAGACCAATGATCTCAGGCCTTGCTACGGAGTTCGTGCACAAGTCAGCGTTGTCGTCGGATTTTCTGGAGATTTCTGTGGGGATATCGCAGCAACGATGTGTTAGAGCGGTGTTCAGTGATGATGATCCTAGCAGAAATAAATGAACAAATAAGTCTAAACCAGACAGAATCAAACAGATTGAAACCAATTATACCAGTCTAACTCGATAACAATTGTCCCCCACAGAGGCTTAGCTAGCGACTTCAGCGCCAAGGGACAAAGTCAGTTTTCGCAATAACTCCTGCTCCCCCACCTCCCTCTCCGTGAGCTTAATGGAGATCTGTCATGCTTTCCTGATTTTAAAACATGAAAACCTGCATTTTGTGACATATTTGAAGGGTATGAAAAGGTTTAAAAAAGTAATATAATTAAGGTAATAGTGGTCAAGATACTGCGCCCGGGAACAACCCCCCCTCCCCTTCTTCCCCCCCCCCCCCCCCAGGTCTCACTATTGAGTTATTATTGAGTTATTTTGCAGGACATCATCATTGCACTCCTAACATCCCTATAGGTTTTCAAATCACCTCCATAGTAAGTCCTGCAGTGTCCAGCGACTGACGACTACAATCTCACTATGCAGTGTATGTACAAAGGCACAGACTCGCAGTTAATCACATGCAAGGGACATTATTATTCTGTCCGAGATAGTGGAAAATCAAGAGATACCGCATCGCCCATTTGTCCTGCATGGTGTGGTTTTTTGTGTGCATCCAAGTACGATTGAATCTGTGAATCATGGACAATAGGACAACAGACAAGAAAATCACTGGCAGCTGTAGAAATGTGGTTCTACAGAAGAATGTTGAGAATACCATGGACAGCTAAAAAGAGCAATGAAAACGTTTTGAAAGAGACCAAAGCAAAAAAGAGCCAATATCCAATATTAGGAAAGAAAACAAACATCATTTTTTGGCATTATTATGAAAATGGAACAACTGGAATATATTGTGACAACATTGAAAAAGACATTGGAAAATTGAGGGACGAAGAAACAGAGGGAAGCAGAGAAAAAGATATCAGACAGTTTAAGAGAATGGCTTGGCAGAAGACCACAACAGAAATGATAAATAACTGTCGTGATCGAAAGTTGAGGAGAGACATGATCACCTACGCCAACAGGCATGGTACATGATGATGATGAAGTATGATTCGCATGACGCATTATATATTTCGATCTGCCTACATGCTGGTCAGACCAAGAATCGCCAATGCATGGCCATACCCTAAGCCATCAATCCTTGGTATAAGGGACACGAAGATAGTGTTCACAGTCTTCCACAGCAGTTACTGTCAGTGCTAATGAGGGTTCGAAATCTGCTACTGGTGCAAGGATGTTTTTGTCTTCTAGTCCGTGGCGTCATCATGACTTTACGATCTGGTCTCTGGGTAGTGAGATTCGACGTCTAGCACCCTCAAACACGGCTAAATAGGTTTACCGTTAACTACCGGCTCAACGCATCTACGACCACCTAATACGCCCATGCAGTTGAAGTTTGCAACACTATGAACAAGTGGGTACAGTTGTTACAACATTCTGAACAAGTAGGTACAGTTGTTAAACATTCTGAACAAGTAGGTACAGTTGTTAAACATTCTGAACAAGTATGTACAGTTGTTACAACATTCTGAACAAGTAGGTACAGTTGTTACAACATTCTGAACAAGTAGGTACAGTTGTTACAACATTCTGAACAAGTATGTACAGTTGTTACAACATTCTGAACAAGTAGGTACAGTTTTTACGACATTCTGAACAAGTAGGTACAGTTGTTACGACATTCTGAACAAGTAGGTACAGTTGTTACAACATTCTGAACAAGTAGGTACAGTTGTTACAACATTCTGAACAAGTAGGTACAGTTGTTACAACATTCTGAACAAGTAGGTACAGTTGTTACAACATTCTGAACAAGTAGGTACAGTTGTTAAACATTCTGAACAAGTAGGTACAGTTGTTACAACATTCTGAACAAGTAGGTACAGTTGTTACGATATTCTGAACAAGTAGGTACAGTTGTTACAACATTCTGAACAAGTAGGTACAGTTGTTACAACATTCTGAACAAGTAGGTACAGTTGTTACGACATTCTGAACAAGTAGGTACAGTTGTTACGACATTCTGAACAAGTAGGTACAGTTGTTACGACATTCTAAACAAGTAGGTACAGTTGTTACGACATTCTGAACAAGTATGTACAGTTGTTACAACATTCTGTACAAGTAGGTACAGTTGTTACGACATTCTGTACAAGTAGGTACAGTTGTTACAACATTCTGAACAAGTAGGTACAGTTGTTTTAACATTCTGAACAAGTAGGTACAGTTGTTACGACATTCTGAACAAGTAGGTACAGTTGTTACAACATTCTGAACAAGTAGTACAGTTGTTATAACATTCTGAACAAGTAGGTACAGTTGTTACGACATTCTGAACAAGTATGTATAGTTGTTACGATATTCTGAACAAGTAGGTACTTTTTGTTACAACATTCTGAACAAGTAGGTATAGCTGTTACAACATTCTGAACAAGTATGTACAGTTGTTACAACATTCTGAACAAGTAAATACAATAATTACGACATTCTGAACAAGTAGGTACAGTTGTTACGACATTCTGAACAAGTATGTATAGTTGTTACGATATTCTGAACAAGTAGGTACTTTTTTTACAACATTCTGAACAAGTAGGTATAGCTGTTACAACATTCTGAACAAGTATGTACAGTTGTTACAACATTCTGAACAAGTAAATACAATAATTACGACATTCTGAACAAGTAGGTACAGTTGTTACGACATTCTCAACAAGTAGGTACAGTTGTTACGACATTCTGAACAAGTAGGTACAGTTATTACAACATTCTGAACAAGTAAATACAATAATTACGACATTCTGAACAAGTAAACACAATAATTACGACATTCTGAACAAGTAAACACAATATTACGACATTCTGAACAAGTAAACACAATAATTACGACATTCTGAACAAGTATACAGAGTTTCGACGACAGAACATTCGATAATAATAATTCGTTTATTTGAAAATTGCAGCATGGGCATTAACAATATAACAACCGTTGCTATAAGGAATGCTATGATTATTTCCCTTTAACCTTCCCCATTTATGCTGAGCGATTGAACGGCTGACTGACTAATCAAACCTTACAACTAAAATTGCTTTAACAAATGTAGTTTTTACAATGGTAAATGGGCTCTAATATATCGGAGAAGACATAATTTGAGGATGAACGTTGCGTGCAACGTCAAGAAGATAGTAAAAGCTCAAAGGCTGAGCCGAAGCTGTCTGTTAGGATAAGTGAATCATAATTGGTGTCACTTTCTTCGTTTCAGTTTTTACCCAGAGATAGTAGAGTTGTTCGAAGGTCCAGGTATCACTGCAAAAAACTGAACATTCATAACTGCTCAACGGTCCGTGCCAGTGGAATCATCCGAGCTAACATCTCGTCGAATATCTAAAAAAAAAAATGCAGTTGCAGTCCCCATCATAGCCGCTACAGCACACGCCAAAAGACATAAGGCCAAACGGCACCGAAAGTGAACGCAGCTGAACAGTCCTTCGTCATACGATATCATCATTCATCGTAAGCGGTCTGAATATAGAACACCACCCGATGAAAAAGCACAGCTCACGGTTTGGACAAAGCACTAATTTCAGTAGCGTCGGCAGCAAGCCGGACTTGGAATATGAGGAAACTGCAACAAGGAACACTTTTCATACAGTGCCTCAACGGTTCCTGTCGCCTATCACCGAAAGTCCCAGAGAATCGGTCGTAAAAAGCTATGACGAAGCCACGGTTTAGAAGAGAGAAATTCTTAACGCCAGTCGCAGGTTTCGAACATACTCAGCGCCGAGTTCAATAGCGACAAGAGACTTTGAACACCATCTTTTTGTCCTCTTATATCAGGAATGATGACGTCGGTTATTGAGCATATATTCGGCGATTCTTGCCCTTAACATCACGTTCATCAAAATACCAAATGTGGACATGCGCATCATACTTGGATGCTCAAAAACCACACCATGCAGGGCGATGCGGTATCTCCTTGGTTGTTGTCACCATCGCATACAGAATCATGAATGTTCTGTGCCCGTGCTTAACACACCGCTCGTGTTCTTGTACACCAGTCACTGCACAGAGAAGGTTGGGGGCAGCGGAATAAACAGTGGAACATCATGGATGATGCGAACTGAGGACATTGTGCAGCAGATGTGTCCACTGGGGGACATTGGTCAACAGATGTGTCCACTGGGGATATTGTTCAACAGATGTGTCCACTGGGGGACATTGTTCGACAGATGTGTCCACTGAGGGACATTGGTCAACAGATGTGTCCACTGAGGGACATTGGTCAACAGATGTGTCCACTGAGGGACATTGTTCAACAGATGTGTCCACTGAGGGACATTGGTCAACAGATGTGTCCACTGAGGGACATTGTTCAACAGATGTGTCCACTGAGGGACATTGGTCAACAGATGTGTCCACTGGGGGACATTGGTCAACAGATGTGTCCACTGAGGGACATTGGTCAACAGATGTGTCCACTGGGGGACATTGGTCAACAGATGTGTCCACTGAGGGACATTGTTCAACAGATGTGTCCACTGAGGGACATTGGTCAACAGATGTGTCCACTGGGGGACATTGGTCAACAGATGTGTCCACTGGGGGACATTGGTCAACAGATGTGTCCACTGAGGGACATTGGTCAACAGATGTGTCCACTGGGGGACATTGTTCAACAGATGTGTCCACTTGGGGATATTGTTCAACAGATGTTGTCCACTGAGGGACATTGTTCAACAGATGTTGTCCACTGGGGACATTGTTCAACAGATGTGTCCACTGAGGGACATTGTTCAACCAGATGTTGTCCACTGGGGACATTGTTCAACAGATGTGTCCACTTGGGGATATTGTTCAACAGATGTTGTCCACTGAGGGACATTGTTCAACAGATGTGTCCACTGAGGGACATTGTTCAACAGATGTGTCCACTTGGGATATTGTTCAACAGATGTTGTCCACTGAGGGACATTGTTCAACAGATGTTGTCCACTGAGGGACATTGTTCAACAGATGTGTCCACTTGGGGATATTGTTCAACAGATGTTGTCCACTGAGGGACATTGTTCAACAGATGTGTCCACTGAGGGACATTGTTCAACAGATGTGTCCACTGAGGGACATTGTTCAACAGATGTGTCCACTGAGGGACATTGTTCAACAGATGTGTCCACTTGGGGATATTGTTCAACAGATGTTGTCCACTGAGGGACATTGTTCAACAGATGTGTCCACTGAGGGACATTGTTCAACAGATGTGTCCACTGAGGGACATTGTTCAACAGATGTGTCCACTGAGGGACATTGTTCAACAGATGTGTCCACTGGGGGACATTGTTCAACAGATGTGTCCACTGAGGGACATTGTTCAACAGATGTGTCCACTGAGGGACATTGTTCAACAGATGTGTCCACTGGGGGACATTGTTCAACAGATGTGTCCACTGAGGGACATTGTTCAACAGATGTGTCCACTGAGGGACATTGTTCAACAGATGTGTCCACTGAGGGACATTGTTTCAACAGATGTTGTCCACTGAGGGACATTGTTCAACAGATGTGTCCACTGAAGGACATTGTTCAACAGATGTGTACACGGGGGGTCATTGTTCAACAGATGTGTCCACTGGGGGTCATTGTTCAACAGATGTTGTCCACTGAGGGACATTGTTCAACAGATGTTTCCACTGAGGGACATTGTTCAACAGATGTGTCCACTGAGGGACATTGTTCAACAGATGTGTCCACTGAGGATATTGTTCAACAGATGTGTCCACTGAGGGATATTGTTCAACAGATTTTTCCCACGAGGGGACATTGTTCAACAGATCTGTCCACTGGGGGACATTGAGACCGAGAAGAGTGGATACGGGGGTACTAGCAGAATACCCTATGGCCTTTTCTTTGCACATCACTCTGAATAGAGAATGCAGACAATAACATCCCGTTGCAGCAATCAGACAGACAGACAGGCAGGTAGGCAGGCAGACAGACAGATAGACAGACATATTACTTTACGCAAATGATACACACAATCCCTGAAATGTTTGGGCTTCGCATTTATTTCTCGTACCCGAGTGAAGTACAATAATGTAATATTGTTACTACTTTTAAAGAATGCAATTTTCTCTAATATTTGCAAACAGCAGTTGCGGTCTAATATTTGCAAACAGCAGTTGCGGTCTAATATTTGCAAACAGCAGTTGCGGTCTAATATTTGCAAACAGCAGTTGCGGTCTAATATTTGCAAACAGCAGCAGCAGTTGCGGTCTAATATTTCATAGAAGGCATGTTTTGAGCTTGAAGAATCGTGCCCAGCCACAAAGAAGGAAGATAAGCCAACAAAAATGAAGAAAGATAAGCCAACACCCAAATCGCACGTAGAAAATATCTTCTTTCTCTTCTACCTTTTAGCTCCCTGTGGAGCATAGGTCTTCAACAAACACTTTCCAAGCCGTTCTGTTTCTAGCCATTCTTTTAAGATCATTCCATGTTTTCCACACCAACTTCATCTCTATTCCCATCTGTCCTCTCCAAGAATATTTTGGTTTTCCTCGTCTTTTTCCTTGGGGATTCCAAAAAGGCTTGTTGTGTAATACTTTCAGTCGGCTCCCGCAACGTGTGTCCTGCCCTGCGCCATTGTCTTCGCTGTATCTTTTTATCCCCTGGTATTTGACGCAAAAATAAAACTTAGACTATTCAAATCAAATGTACTATCAACCCTTACATATGCGTGTGAAAGCTGGAAAACAACAAGAGATATAGAAACAAAGTTGAACGCATTTGAAAATAAATGTCTAAGGAAAATACTTGGTATAATGTGGAACGAATTAAAACAAATGAGGAAATTAGAGAAATCGCCAATCAACCACTAATATCTTCAGTAATAAAGAAAAGACGATGGTCATATGTTGGACATGTGATGAGAAGAGATAATAACCGAATAGCAAAGCAAGCCCTCTTGTGGGAAACAACAGGTAGGAGGAAAAGAGGAAGACCCAGAGAGACACTGAGAAGAACATTGATGAGAGAGGCAAGAGCAGCAGGATTGGGCTCCCTCAATGAGATAGAGCTGCTTGCACAGAACAGAAACAAATGGCGAGATTTGATAAAATATCTTTAAAAGAAAACTGCTAGAACAAAAATTCAGATAAGAGAAGGAGTATCTTGGTCTATGCCCTATGGGCCGGCTACGGCTCGAAAGGTCAATAGATATATAGATAGATTTGACTGGTCCTTTCCATAATTCTATGTTAGTGTTTTTGTCCTGCAATTTCCACCCCTTTTATTCTGCGTACGCATCCATTAATGAAAGTCTGTATCTTCATGATTGCTATTTTTGTTGTTTTTCATGTTTCACAACCATATAGTAGGACTGACTTAACGTTGGAGTTGAGCATATTTATTTTTGTATTTAACCTCATTTCTTTAGTTTTCTATTTGTTTCCAAGTGCAGCGAATGCACCTCTTGCTTTTGATATCCTTATTTTGGTATCATTTTCTGTTCCTCCCTCTTTGTCTATATTACTGTCCAGACATGTGTAAGATTGAACGTCTAGTAGAGATATTTCCACTATTGTTATTTGGTTATTGCCAAACGCATTATTTCTCATAATGTTGGTCTTATCTTTATATATTTTCAGTCCAAGCTGTTGTGATCTCTCATCAAGTATGGTCATTTTATCCTGCATCTGTTGATGGCTGTGTGATAGGAGAGCTATGTCATCAACAAAGTCTAAATCATCAAGTTGTTTGGTCAGTGACCACTAGATTCCATTTCTGTTGTTTTGAGTTATTTTCATAATCCAATCTATGACCAGTAGAAAGAGAAATGGAGATAGAAGGCATCTCTTCCTTACTCCTGTTCTTATTTTAAATGCTTCTGTAATCTGTTCTTCGTGCACAACATTACATTTCATTCCTTCATACACACTTAGAAAGTGATTCGTAGAAATTGAAATATTTTTCTTGGATAGATAGAAACCATTGGGGTAACTTAGCACTTCACCTGATGCTATTAAAAAAATAATGAAATCGAAAGCTAATTACGTCCGATGCTCAATTCTGTTAAACACTATAAATCGACTGTTCATCTCGACTGTCTTACAAAGTAAGTAGAAAAAAAGTAAAGTACCCCCGTCACGCCAAGTGGCGTATAGGGAAATATGGTGTTAGTGACCCTATATTTTACAGACCTTCAGCACACGATTTTTGGGTAATGTGGTCGGTATTACCCCGTGCTGCTTTACTTTCCCAGAAAAAAATCCGGTACCCATTTAAGGCTGGGTGAACCCGAAGCCGTCGGTTGGGATCGAACCCTACCCCTTGTCCTTTGTAGTCCAGTTCACTAACCACTGAGCTATCGCGGCTCCACAAAGTAAGTATGCTTATTATAAATCTATTTTCAATAACTCTTACGTCATACCGTGTTGTTGTCTTTTATCGTCTCTCATCTGTGCCTTAAAAAAAAATTATCTTATTGTTAGATCCTCTATTGTTTTTATCGCAAATTACGACACCGCGCTAATTACACCCACTGGGGAATTAATCGCCTGACGCAAGAGCAGAAAAAAACCCACTGTGTAATTACAAGTTATTAATAGCATACACAGGCAAACGATAATGTATGTATCAACTATACCAGGCATATGTGATAATGCGATTTGACAGGAGCGATTATACAGATACCAAGGGTTAAGATGTCACTATTTATCAACAACAGAGTTTCCTTCAAAACAAAAACCAAAAATAGTGTTTATGTACTTACTACATTCATCTGTCATGGTGTCGAAGGTATATTTGTTTATGTACTTTCTACCCTCATCTGTCATAGTGTCAAAGGTACATTGGTTTATGTACTTTACTTTCTACCCTCATCTGTCATAGTGTCAAAGGTACATTGGTTTATGTACTTTACTTTCTACCCTCATCTGTCATGGTGACAAAGGTACATTGGTTTATGTACTTTACTTTCTACCCTCATCTGTCATAGTGTCAAAGGTACATTTGTTCATGTACTTTCTACCCTCATCTGTCATGGTGTTTAATGCACAGTTGTTTATGTACTTTCTACTCTCATCTGTCATGGTGTCAAATTCGCAGCTGTTTATTAAGGATACTTTTGTTGTCATCTTTATTTCGTTCACTTCATGAATATAACCTGCATGTTGTTTGAACTGTTTTGTATAAGCTGAAACTTACATTTTAAGAACACCTTTGGTGGACTATTGAATGTTTCACAAATAACTATCTTCTATAAGATATCTTCTAAACTATCTTCTATAACTATCTATTATAACTATCTTCTATAAATATTTTCTATAAACTATCTTCTATAACTATCTTCTATAACTATCTTCTATAAACTATCTTCTATAACTATCTTCTATAACTATCTTCTATAAACTATCTTCTATAAGATATCTCCTATAACTATCTTCTATAAATATCTTCTAAACAATCTTCTATAAACTATCTTCTATAAACTATCTTCTATAAGATATATTCTAAACTATCTTCTATAACTATCTTTTATAACTATCTTCTATAACTATCTTCTATAACTGTCTTCTATAAACTATCTTCTATAACTATCTTCTATAAACTATCTTCTGTCAACTATCTTCTATAAATATCTTCTATAACTATCTTCTATAAACTTCTCCTATAACTATCTTCTATAAACTATCTTCTGTCAACTATCTTCTATAAATATCTTCTATAACTATCTTCTATAAACATCTCCTATAACTATCTTCTATAAACTATCTTCTGTCAGCAACTATCTTCTATAACTATCTTCTATAACTATCTTCTATAAACTATCTTCTGTCAGCAACTATCTTCTATAACTATCTTCTATAACTATCTTCTATAAACTATCTTCTATAAACTATCTTCTGTAAGATATCTTCTATAACTATTTTTATAACTATTTTCTATAAGATATCTTCTAAACTATCTTCTATAACTATCTTTTATAACTATCTTCTGTAAGATATCTTCTAAACTATCTCCTATAACTATCTTCTATAAACTATCTTCTATAAACTATCTTCTATAACTATCTTCTAGAACTATCTTCTATAACTATCTTCTATAACTATTTTCTATAAACTATCTTCTATAAACTGTCTTTAAGGCATTGCCCCATTTCTGGGTTCTGCCGAGGGTGAGGGTGGGCATATAGAACCGGAGAATATAGGCCACTTGTCCATTGCAGTCGCCACGAATTATTCATGTGTGATATTTTATTTCACCCCAATTTAACAAAACTTGTAACCAACCCTAACGGGATTCGAACTCCTGCTCTCCTGGTTTGGAGCCCGGCAAGTTATCGATTTGGCCACCCGCTCTCCTCACACTCGAAAGTGCCAAATTGGGCAATTCTGTATATATTTTTTTTTATAATCGTTCTTCTTCTTCTTCTATCCTTCCTCTGTTGCCGTTGGCGTCGAGGGAGAAACAATCTGCGATTCTTTGCTCTTCTGTTGGCATCTTCTGGTGTTATCCCTCCAGTGACTCTAGTATTCCCTTTATCCATCTCTTTCTCGGTCTTCCTCTTAATCTGACGTTTTCGTAGCGTTTGTTTACGGCTCTTTGATTCATTGTTAGTTCTTTCTGTCTTGTTATGTGGCCGAACCAATTTATCTGTTGTTTCTTTATGTATTCGATGGCTGGTTCAATTTCGAGTTTCTTCCTCAGGTCAGTGTTTTTTACTCTGTCCCTTAAGCTGTTTCCTGTCATTCTTCTGACACATTTCATTTCTGTGGTCGTTATCTTTCTTATTGTTCTAGAGTCCAGCGTCCAATTCTGGCACTGACAGCACAGAGTTGGTAGAAAAATTGATTTGCATATTGCCCTTTTTGCTTCCGCAGTTGTAATCGTTGGTCTACTAAAATATAATTGACAGAAGAATTAACAAAGCTGGAAATGTGACGTTTTGTGTGCAGTCACAAACTAGAAGCACTCCTCTTAAAATATCAATTTGTATGCTTATTTATGTAAGGAATCTCTACATCTCTAAGGAAGTCTATAGATGCTGAATTTTGAGTCAATATAATCTCTCCCTAATTTTTCTAACAGGCAACATTGGGTTCAAATGCCCCTCGCCATTTAAGTAGACAATCTCCTACATCAGAAGTACTCGTAAATTGATGTTTTGCATATTTTTTTTTTTTTCCTTATTAATTTTTTTCTAGCAGCTGTAATTTCTTGTCTCATCGTTTAGATTATCAACTGTCCCTAACTACTTCTCAGCCAAACTAATAGTGCGCCTAACAACAATTACAATTGGCTTCTAGCCTCATAACTAATTATCCCTAGTGTGGCTTCACTACTTCCTAAGTACAAGAGAGATTCTTTTCTAGATAGCTTCTAACTATCTATCAATAACTAAGTTGAGCGTGAGCTCATTGTCACTATAGCCTAACGCCCTACAGCGTAGCCGACCCTACTCCTCACCTACATATGACTGTTCTCGTGAAGAGCTTATTTCTAACCCTTTACAGGCGATTATATTTCTCGTCCTCTAACCAATCAAAACTCACTTCCTTAGTCTCCCCTCCAATAGATTTAAACTACGTCATCCACTCACCTCCCATGTTTATCACTATTTTCAGACACGAGATTCCTGCTCTTCCTCTGAACACAGTTCTACTGGGATTTCTCGTGACTGCCCCCCCCCCCCCCGTACTATGTTTCCTCTCTCTCTCCAAACTGTCCCCTACTCTCCTTCTCTTCCCACACCCTTACATTCACTGCTACATACTGCTACATACTGCTACATACTGCTACGACCACTACAACTTCTACTACTATTACTGCTACTATTACTACTGCTACTAACACTACTACCACAACTACTGCAACTACTACTACAATCTTACAGCTATTACTACTACAACTACTACTGCTACTATTACTACAACTACTACTGCTGCTGCAAGTGCTGTCGCTACAATTAAATACTACTGATTCTTCTTATGTTACTGATACTGTTTCTAACTATTTCCACAACAACTACTACTACCATCACTACTACTACTACTACCATTACTACTACTACTACTACCACCACTACTACTACCATTACTACTACTACTACCACCACTACTACTACCATTACTACTACTACTACTACCACCACTACTACTACCATTACTACTGCTACTACTACCACCACTACTACTACCATTACTACTACTACTACTACCATCACTACTACTACCACTACCGCTACCTTTACTACTACCATCACTTCAACTACTACTCATACCACTACTACTACCGTCACTACCACAATTACTACCACTACCACTACTACTACCATTAATACTACAATTACTACCACTACTACTACCATCACTACCACTACCTTTACGACTACCATCACTCCAACTACTACTACCACTACCACTACCTTTACGACTACCATCACTTCAACTACTACTACCACTACCACTACCTTTACTACTACCATCACTCCAACTACTACTGCCATTACCACTATCTTTACTACTACCATCACTTCAACTACTACTACCACTACCACTACCTTTACTACTACCATCACTCCAACTACTACTACCACTACCACTACCTTTACTACTACCATCACTTCAACTACTACTCATACCACTACTACTACCATCACCACTACAATTACAACCACTACCACTACTACTACCATCACTACTACTACTACTACCACCACCACTACTACTATTACTACAACAACTACTACTACCACCACCACTACTACTATTACTACAACTACTACTACTACCACCACCACTACTACTATTACTACAACTACTACTACCATCACTACTACTACTACTACTACTACTACTACCACCACCACTACTACTATTACTACAACAACTACTACTACCACCACCACTACTACTATTACTACAACTACTACTACCATCACTACTACTACTACTACTACTACTACTACTACCACCACCACTACTACTATTACTACAACTACTACTACCAACGAGTTTGCTATGTCTTAAAGAAACAAGACTGAAGAATTGCTAAAATCGTCCATGCATCTTATTGTGTACTGTAAGCAGAAGATCGTTGCTAAATACTTCTTTTCTTTCTTTCTCTCTTTCTTTCTTTCTTTCTTTCTTTCTTTCTCTCCTTTCTTTCTTTCTTTCTTTCTTTCTTTCTTTCTTTCTTTCTTTCTTTCTTTCTTTCTGTCTTTCTTTCTCTCTTTCTCTTTTTCTTTCTTTCTTTCTTTCTTTCTTTCTTTCTTTCTTTCTTCCTTTACTCTCTTTCTTTCTTTCTTTATTTCGATACAAAGATAAGATTAACACAATAATGTGCTATTCAAAACTAAGTGGATACGACAACACACACACACATATCAGGAAGGCTTTCGAGAAAAATGAACAGTTGACGTTAGCAAGCTTATCTCAAAAATCCGGGATGGCTGTTCCAAGAAACTACTCCTAGAAGAAACTAAAAGAAAAGGAAGTCTTTTGTTAATAACATGATAAAAAAAACAAACTGAGATTAAACAAAATTACTGAATCGTTAAACAGTCTTAATAGAACTGTTAAAAGGTGACTTCTACTGAAATTAATGAAAGGGTGGTGTTTAGCATGCTGCTTCTCTGATGTTTAAACTATTTCTATGTAGTATCACTCATGTGTGTTACTGGGGCCTCATTATATGGGAAGTAAAAAATAGTGACACTGTGACCTTCCAGGCATGTCGTAAGAGGCAACTAAGGAGCTTGATCAATGGTTTGACAAGCTGTCATTGTAAAAAGTATTGTTATGGAAACAAAGCCATAGATTTTAGAAGCAGTGATCTCTGCAATATGTGCCATTTAAATTGTGGTTCCGCCCTTTGTGCCATCTTCGGCTCGAAAGGACAATAGATAGATAGATCAAAGTGGGTATTACAGGTTAGACAAACCTAGGGCTGGTAGCTCAACCAGTTGGGCTATGTAAGCGGTTCTTAGTAACAATATTT
This sequence comes from Megaustenia siamemsis, assembly GCA_032433765.1. Lineage (NCBI taxonomy): Eukaryota > Metazoa > Mollusca > Gastropoda > Stylommatophora > Ariophantidae > Megaustenia > Megaustenia siamemsis. The sequence continues at coordinate 70,094,910 of JAVIAB010000108.1, forward strand.
GCTTGTAGGTTTTCAAGTATCCACAACATTGATACGGTCAAATGGGATTAATAATAATTATTATTACCCATCTTGAATGTCGTCATCATTATTTATCGTCTAAAATTATCGTCATCATCATAATTATCATCTTCGACAGCATTATCATCCATCATCATTTTCATCATCATCATTATTATCATCATTATTGTTATCGTCTTATTATCGTCATCATCAAGATTACCACCATCATCAAGTGTCACACCAACGAGCGTAAGCGAATCTCTACTCTCAAACGTGCATCATTGATGTCCCTATACAAACGTACATCATTGATGTCCCTATACAAACGTGCATCATTGATGCCCCTCTACAAACGTACATCATTGATGTCCCTCTACAAACGTACATCATTGATGCCCCTATACAAACGTGCATCATTTATGTCCCTCTACAAACATGCATCATTGATGTCCCTCTACTAACGTACATCATTGATGTCCCTCTACAAACGTACATCATTGATGTCCCTCTACAAACGTGCATCATTGATGTCCCTCTACAAACGTGCATCATTGATGTCCCTCTACAAACGTGCATCATTGATGTCCCTCTACAAACGTGCATCATTGATGTCCCTCTACAAACGTGCATCATTGATGTCCCTCTACAAACGTACATCATTGATGTCCGTCTACAAACGTGCATCATTGATGTCAATCTACAAACGTACATCAATGATGCCCCTCTACAAACGTACATCATTGATGTCCCTCTACAAACGTGCATCATTGGTGTCCCTCTACAAACGTGCATCATTGATGTCCCTCTACAAACATCCATCATTGATGTCCCACTACAAACGTACATCATTGATGTCCCTCTACAAACGTGCATCATTTATGTCCCTCTACAAACGTACAAGGGAGCCGCGATAGCTCAGTGGTTAGTGAACTGGACTACAAAGGACAAGAGGGTGAGTTCAATCCTGATCGACGGCTTCCGGGTTCACCCAGCCTTAAATGGGTACCGGATTTTTTTTCTGGGAAAGTAAAGCGACACGGACGTATTACCGACCACCTTACCCCAAAAATCACGCGCCGAAGATCTATAAAAAAAAGTATGGTTACTAACACCATATCCCTTTACGACACTTGGCCTGACGGGGCTCTTTAGTAATTTTTTTTTTTTACAGATCATTCAATTATAACGTTTCGCTGTTGCTGCGCTCTTTCTCTCTATTTGTTCCCGTAGCTACAATAGTTTCTACTTTTTCTCTTGCCAACTTAGCAATATTGACTCCTTTATTTTATTGCGCTTAAAAATATATTTGTGTTCACTTGCCTCCTTCTAAACATCGTCATTCAAAAACTATTTATTACCTTTTTCCTTTTTAACTTGTGTTCAGTATTCTCTACATTCTTCTGAAGAAAGATATTGATTCCAATAATATATTTTGTTATTTATTCATGAGTTGTCCGTGACTCACGTCCATAAGACAGGAATGATCTATGTAACATTGATGTTAGTTACAAAAAATTTTTTTTTTTCGTTCATTCATGAATTATTCAGTATCCACTTGCATAGGACATGACATGATCTATATATTAGTAAGAATTCTTTTTGTTATATATAATGAAACTTCTTGCATCAAATAATGTTAACTGTGTAGAATAATGCCTTTGATTGCACTACTTGGAGAATTGAAAAAAACAACACAATATAACAAATAGTATGGTTAAAGCGTTACGTAATCGATGAACGACACAAATCTGAACGACGTTTCGGCTCAATAGGCCTTCAGCAGGAACAAAACAAACAACACACACACAGATATGTAAGTAAATAAAACTAATCCTACATAGCTAACTAATAATGAAGCACCCAAAACGAAATAATTAAAACTAGTTCGAGAAACACAAATGTCTTCCTTGTGCCGTGGACCGTGGCTAGAAGGAAAAAAAGGACGGGTGGCGGATATGTACTGTTTGTACAGCCGATGGAAGGGTAAACTACAAGTGAAGGGTTTTAACATATGCGGGGGTGGGGGGCACTGTCTAGGTTGCCTCAACTACAACGTCACCGGCAATATTTATATGCATCTACGCACATACACATATATAATCACATACATACACACACAAACACACACACACACACATATATATATATATATATATATATATATATATATATATATATATATATATATAATATAGGCATAACGAGGCTTTTACTTTTCTATCTATCTATTGACCTTTCGAGCCGTAACCGGCCCATATATACACCTTCTCCTATATGAATTTTTGTTCTAGCAGTAAGATATTTTATCATGTCAAGCAGTTATATCATAGGGAGCCGATTCATCAATCATGTCTTCCTCTCACCTGTATATGAGGGATTGCTTTGCTATTCGACTTTACTTGCATACATATATATATATATATATATGTACATATACATATATACGCATATATACTCATACATACATATACATATATGTATATATACACAATTATACATACACATGCATATATATATATATATGTATATATATATATATATATATATATATAATATACAGGTGTTTTTAAAGTCGCAGTGCAGTGAATATTTCTAATATTCAGTAAATGACGTAATCATCATCTACGTACCACAATTTTGTAAACCACATTTATGAACAAACCGCTGCTTCCTTTAAGGTTTTATTTACGTAAAGGACGGGCACTACGCTACTTTCACTGTCTCATTGCTTGAAGGAAATGGTGTTGACGATTGAAAACAGGGTATTTCTGGTTGAGCATGTCTTTCGTAATGGCGGTAAATATACGGATGAGGTCATTAGACAATTCGTGAGGAAATTTCCAGACTCACAAGTCCCTCACCGAAATTCTGTTACAAAATTGATCAAAAAGTTTCGTGAAACCGGTAGTGTGGTAGATGCATACCGATCTGGAAGACCTTCAATTTCACAAGACCAAATTATGGAACTCCAGGACAGAATTACAATGAGTCCAAATGCATCTTTAAACCACTTGTCTCAACAGGTGCAAATATCTAAGAGTTCTGTTCACAAGGTTTTAAGAAGTGAACTACACTATCGTCCATACAAATTAACTGAAGTGTCTCACTCCAAGAAAGAGATTATGAATCCCGTTTAAACTCCTGCATGTGGTTTCAGAATTTTATTTATGAACATGGCGCTGCCATCCTTGACGTCACTTTTTTCACTGATGAGGCCTGGTTTCATTTATCCGGTTATGTGAACAGTCAGAACAATCGGCTGTGGAGCAGTGAAAACCCCCATGAATTTCATCAAGTGCCGCTTTACGATCAAAAAGTCGGAGTGTGGTGCGCTATAAGTCGTATGCGGATAATAGGACCTATATTTTTTAATGAAACAATAAATGCAGAACGTTACCGTACTTTAATTCTGGAACCGTTCATAGCACACCTTACAGAACGGGAAATTATGGAATCCTGGTTTCAGCAGGATGGGGCAACAGCACACACAGCCACAACAACACTCAATTATTTAGAAAGCATATTTGCAAATCGCATTATTTCACGTGGAATCTGGCCTGCTCGTTCACCAGATCTAACACCCCCAGATTATTATCTGTGGGGGGGCATTGAAGGGGAAAGTTTATGAAAATAATCCGCAGACAATTAATTACCTAAAGACTGAAATAGTAGACAAGATTAAAGAAATATCACCAGACATTATTCTGAAGGTTTTCGCAAATATGGAAAGACGAATCACGACATGTCTTGAGGCCCATGGTGGACATTTTCAACATATGCTTTAGGCACAACTTTATTGTGTTAACACCAACATTACCCTTTATAAGCTCGCCGATAGCAGTCAAGTATATTTTAATAATACCATTTATTTTACAATTTGTGTGACGCATTAATATGCACCGCATTTCTGGTGACGTTTTTTCTTCCGAGAGTAGAAATTCACTGCACTGCAACTTTAAAAACACCCAGGTGTGCGTACACACACATGTGAAATTGTGGACATACAGCCCACAAACCCAGGAGTGTACACACGAAGTGCATACACAAAGGAGAAGGAATAGAACACAAGATAACTAGGTACTTGAAAGGAGGAAACAGTGGCATGCCTCAGAGAGAGTTCACCTGCTGGCGTAGGTGATCATGTCTCTCCACAACGTTCGATCTCGACAGTTATTTATCATTTCTGTTGTTGACCTTCTGCCAAGCCATTCTTTTAAGCTGTCTGGTATTTTTATCTCTTTGCTTCGCTCTATCTCTTTGTCCCTCAATTTTCCCAGTTGTTACAATATATTCCAGTTGTTCTTTTCTCGTTACATGGCCAAAAAATGATGATTGTTTCTTCCTAATATTGGAAATTATAGTTCTTTTTTTTTTTGCTTTGGCCTCTTTCATGACGTTTTCATTACTCTTCCATCTGTCCATGGTATTCTCAACATTCTTCTGTAAAACCACATTTCTATACTACAGTGATTTTCTTGTCTGTTGTCCATGATTCACATCCATATGTTAAGACAGGCTCTACATTGCATTTAAGAACGCTTTCTCTTGTTTCTATTGTTAAAATGGATTGCATAGTATCTTCCTCATTTTTTGGAAAGCTGATTTTGTCTGAGCCATTCTGCATCTCACCTCTTTTGTACATCTTCCGTCTGAGGTTAGCAAAGTTCCCAAATATTTAAATTCATTTACCTGTTTTAATATTGTTCCACTTGCCTTTATTTTGCACTGAGGGGATGTCTTTTTCTTTGTTGCTACCATTACCTCTGTCTTTTTGCTATCAAGGTTGATTCCTTTATTTTTGCTTTCTTTCACGATAATGTCCAACATTACTGTGGACACTAGGAACTGTGTTCACTAGGAACATGTAAAAGATATGGTACCGTTTAGTGCAGGTGGAAAGGGTATCGCCTTGCACAGAGGTGAGCTGCCCAGACACAAGAGATATAGGGGACCACCGAAGTATCGCAGTGTGGTCTAGTAGAGGTGAGCTATCCAGACACAGAGATATAGGGGACCACCGAAGTATCGCAGTGTGGTCTAGTAGAGGTGAGCTGTCCAGACACAAGAGATATAGGGGACCACCGAAGTATCGCAGTGTGGTCTAGTAGAGGTGAGCTGTCCAGACACAAGAGATATAGGGGACCACTGAAGTTTCGCAGTGTGGTCTAGTAGAGGTGAGCAGCCCAGACACAAGAGATATAGGGGACCACCGAAGTATCGCCGTGTGGTCTAGTAGAGGTGAGCTGCAATGGCATCGAATAAAAGGTAAAGGTAAAGTACGAGACTTGAACCGGCGTCTTAGCACGCGAGTATATACCCACATGTGCTCGGCCGCCTATCCAGAAATGTTCGGATATTTCTGTATAGTGTAGCCTCAAGCATCGAAACTCAGATGCGAAGCGACATTCCTCACCTTCCCAGGATAATACCCTGGTACCCATTTCTGCCAACGGCTGGGTCGACCGTGGGGGTAATTTTTTTAAAAAATTTCCAACCACGAGTACAATTCACACTGCTCCCAGCGGGAATCGAACACGGGTTGTCCGAACGTCGGGCATCGAATAGTGTATATACTAATGTGCTCAAACATGGGCATCAGAGTAGAATATGCAATAGAGAAGGAGCAACCACATGGAAACTATGTGTAATGTGATTTCTTCTTGTCAATCGTTGCTTTTATTACGAAATCATAAAAGCGTCTCAAAACCTTAACATAAATTTACATTCTCTATTACTTCCTAGTTGTGGCATTTATGTAGCTGAAGAAATTAATGTCTCTGAAATAAAATTGAATAGCGTGACGGTCAATGGCTCTTTTCTAACAGCCTGTTTTGTTGGCTGGAACTTTTCGGTATGTAAGTAAATCTGTGTGTGTGTTGTTTGTTCCTGCAGAAGGCCTTTTGAGCCGAAACATAGTTCAGATTTGTGCCTCCCTTTAATTACGTAAAGCTTTAACCAAACAATTTTTTTAATACTTTTTTTTCCATTTCTACTTTACAAACAGCTTTACTGCAGCTACGCATGTTTATGCCTTGACCCCTTGTCGATGAGACCACATGAGACCGCCATATATTCTCAAAGATACTATCTGATTAGCAGTTTCAAATGAAATGATAAAGGATAAGGATTACTTTAAAAGAGAGACGAGAGCGAGAGAGAGAGAGAGAGAGAGAGAGAGAGAGAGAGAGAGAGACGATGTATCCATATCATTGCACCAGCACTCCGGTTACACCAACAGGAACAAAGCAACTTGCATGTGGCATCAACAGATCTTTTTGTCTGATTGCCGACCATGATTTATTGTCATGAAAAACAAATATATACGAATATAAAAAAAATTAACACCAGGGCTAAAACTAAGAATGGAAAAATGTTTTATCTTTATCTTCACAACATTCATATATGGTGCAGAAACATGGACATTAGACAAGAAAACAGAACACACAATAGAAGCCTTTAAAATGTGGATTTATAGAACAATAGGAAGAGTTGTATGGAAAGAAAAGAAAACAAACAATGAAGTCTTAAAGCAGCTACAACTGAAGAGAACTACTAAACACAATTCAAACAAGACAAATGAGATTTTTTTTTGCTGCATGTTAAAAGACACATCAGCCTACTGAAAGTAGAAATGTAAGGGAAAATACAAGGTAAAAGAGGCAGACCAAGACTAACATGGACGAGTAACATCAACGATGAACAAGTCAGTCTAAGACAATCTGCACACATCAAAGCAAGAGGCAGAGCGGAATGGCGCTCCATGTTAGCCAACCTTCGATGCGGAGACGGCACTAATGGTGATGTCTCGACTGTCCTGAATTCATCGCATTTGTCCACACTAGATCCACTTACTGTAAAGATATTTTTCTTATCGTTGTTATCATTAATGGATCGTTCAGATCTGTTTTCAATATTTTTAATGAAGTCCCTAAGTGAGCTGTTCAACACTTCTCCCCTCTTGTGCCTTCATTATTTTTAATGAAGCCCTAAGTGAGCTGTTCAACACTTCTCCCCTCTTGAGCCTTCATTATTTTTAATGAAGTCCCTAAGTGAGCTGTTCAACACTTCTCCCCTCTTGTGCCTTCATTATTTTTAATGAAGTCCCTAAGTGAGCTGTTCAACACTTCTCCCCTCTTGTGCCTTCATTATTTTTAATGAAGCCCCTAAGTGAGCTGTTCAACACTTCTCCCCTCTTGTGCCTTCATTATTTTTAATGAAGCCCCTACGTGAGCTGTTCAACACTTCTCCCCTCTTGTGCCTTCATTATTTTTAATGAAGTCCCTAAGTGAGCTGTTCAACACTTCTCCCCTCTTGTGCCTTCATTATTTTTAATGAAGCCCCTAAGTGAGCTGTTCAACACTTCTCCCCTTTTGTGCCTTCATTATTTTTAATGAAGTCCCTAAGTGAGCTGTTCAACACTTCTCCCCTATTGTGCCTTCATTGTTCACATGGATTCATCCATTGGCTGATGATCACAGAAAGAATATGAGCCAGAGCCTCAAATCCTTTGTCTTAAATGCCACGGACCATTAGATTGATTGACATGAACATAAACATCTTTAGCAGGTGAAACGAGTCAGTCTCGTCTTGTCAATGACCTAATCAACAGGAATGCTGAGAGAACACTGTCACATATCCGAAGTGGACCAGTTTACTGTTCAACCTTGACCTTCCAAACCATTAAAAGTCGTATAAACTGCAACTAATTTTCTGGATTTTTCTTCCATTTGTTAAAATAATTTGTAACAGATGCTGCAAATAAATGGTCAAGAAAAACAAAACGAAACTTCACACACCAGAAGCCTATTAGTACTTGCCACGATTTTCCCAAGTGAAGAAAAATGTGCAACAAATTCGCAGGAATCATTATTTCTGGTAATCTGATTTACTGAAAAAGACAATTCTGGCGACACCTCCTGTTCTGCAGAACGCTACAGGAAAATAAAACGATAAAAGCAACCGTGAAGAAATGCAGACTAAAGACGCAAGTACAGTAAAATAAAAATAAAAAGTAAAGAGCCCCGTCACGCGAAGTGCCGAGAAGAGGGAAAATGGTGCTAGAGACCATACATTTTACAGACCTTCGGCACATGATTTTTGGGATAATGCGGTCGGTATTACGCCCGTGCCGCTTTACGTTCCCAGAAACAAATCCTGTACTCATTTTAAGGTTGGGTGTACCCGGAAGCCGTCGATCAGGATTGAACCCTACCTCGTGTCCTTTGTAGTCCAGTTGACTAACCACTGAGCTATCACGGCTCCCTACGGAAGTACAGTGTTGTAATATTCCATATATGACGCCACGCAATTGATTCATGTACTAGTGCATAATAATAAGAAATATAGCGATGGTAATTTGTACAGTTCGGCAACATGTCAAAATAAGGTGAATAAAAGGCGGGATGTCGTTATGCGAATCATATGACCAGGAGGTATGTTTACAGCACTCGGAAAAAATGATAGATGATCAACCACAGAAGCATAAACGTACATCTTCCTCCTATGATTCGCTGAATTATCACCTCGGAAGTTTCCCTCTATAATAATATTCATTTATTATTATTTGTCTCCAGTGATATCGCTTATTTGCTCATCGGTACTGGGTTGAAACAAATTATTCGTGAGAACCATAACTGACTGGTGGCGTTATGATCAGCCAACTAGAACTGACATACAAATTCAGCTTGAACCTGACCATTATAGAGGAACTGCAATACTAAATCGTCCATATCAAAAGACTAACCGTTTTCTCTACTTTCTTTTTTTCTATCTAAGCATTCATCTGTTAAGTAAGCATGTGTCCTTTGTGTTGCTTATTTATACGGTAAAGCTGTGATATATGTGCTTTTCGGTTCGGTACACCCGTCTTTGGTATGGGTAGATTTGCTTAACAAAGTTTCACTGGGAGCAAACATTTTGGCCTACTTTATAACTGCCAAGGGTTATTTAATATGTGCAGTATTCACACGAGACATTCTGCTTTTCAATATTATTCAAGAGGTCAAGTCATCACATCTCACTATACGAGAGGTCAAGTTGTCTGATCTCACTATCCGAGAGGTCAAGTTATCACATCTCACTATACGAGAGGTCAAGTTGTCTGATCTCATTATCCGAGAGGTCAAGTTGTCTGATCTCATTATCCGAGAGATCAGGTTGTCTGATCTCACTATCCGAGAGATCAGGTTGTCTGATCTCACTATCCGAGAGGTCAAGTTGTCTGATCTCACTATCCGAGAGGTCAAGTTGTCTGATCTCACTATCCGAGAGATCAGGTTGTCTGATCTCACTATCCGAGAGGTGAAGTTGTCTGATCTCACTATCCCAGAGGTCAAGTTGTCTGATCTCACTATCCGAGAGATCAGGTTGTGTGATCTCACTATCCGAGAAGTCAAGTTGTCTGATCTCACTATCCGAGAGGTCAAGTTGTCTGATCTCACTATCCGAGAGATCAGGTTGTCTGATCTCACTATCCGAGAGGTCAAGTTGTCTGATCTCACTATCCGAGAGATCAAGTTGTCTGATCTCACTATCCGAGAGATCAGGTTGTCTGATCTCACTATCCGAGAGGTCAAGTTGTCTGATCTCACTATCCGAGAGTTCAAGTCATCTCATTTCATTATCCGAGAGGTCAAGTTGTCTGATCTCACTATCCGAGAGATCAGGTTGTCTGATCTCACTATCCGAGAGGTCAAGTTGTCTGATCTCACTATCCGAGAGGTCAAGTTGTCTGACCTCACTATCCGAGAGGTCAAGTTGTCTGATCTCACTATCCGAGAGTTCAAGTCATCTCATTTCATTATCCGAGAGTTAAGTTGTCTGATCTCACTATCAGAGAGGTCAAGTTGTCTGATCTCACTATCCGAGAGGTCAAGTTGTCTGATCTCACTATCAGAGAGGTCAAGTTGTCTGATCTCACTATCCGAGAGGTCAAGTTGTCTGATCTCACTATCCGAGAGGTCAAGTTGTCTGATCTCACTATCTGAAAGGTCAAGTCATCTCATCTCACTATCAGAGAGGTCAAGTCATCTCATCTCACTATCTGAAAGGTCAAGTCATCTCATCTCACTATCTGAGAGGTCAAGTCATCTCATCTCACTATCTGAAAGGTCAAGTCATCTCATCTCACTATCTGAAAGGTCAAGTCATCTCATCTCACTATCAGAGAGGTCAAGTCATCTCATCTTACTATCAGAGAGGTCAAGTCATCTCATCTTACTATCAGAGAGGTCAAGTCATCTCATCTTACTATCAGAGAGGTCAAGTCATCTCATCTTACTATCAGAGAGGTCAAGTCATCTCATCTCACTATCAGAGAGGTCAAGTCATCTCATCTTACTATCAGAGAGGTCAAGTCATCTCATCTTACTATCTGACAGGTCAAGTCATCTCATCTCACTATCAGAGAGGTCAAGTCATCTCATCTCACTATCAGAGAGGTCAAGTCATCTCATCTCACTATCAGAGAGGTCAAGTCATCTCATCTTACTATCAGAGAGGTCAAGTCATCTCATCTCACTATCAGAGAGGTCAAGTCATCTCATCTCACTATCAGAGAGGTCAAGTCATCTCATCTTACTATCAGAGAGGTCAAGTCATCTCATCTCACTATCAGAGAGGTCAAGTCATCTCATCTTACTATCAGAGAGGTCAAGTCATCTCATCTCACTATCTGAGAGGTCAAGTCATCTCATCTCACTATCAGAGAGGTCAAGTCATCTCATCTCACTATCAGAGAGGTCAAGTCATCTCATCTCACTATCAGAGAGGTCAAGTCATCTCATCTTACTATCAGAGAGGTCAAGTCATCTCATCTCACTATCTGAGAGGTCAAGTCATCTCATCTCACTATCTGAGAGGTCAAGTCATCTCATCTCACTATCTGAGAGGTCAAGTCATCTCATCTCACTATCTGAGAGGTCAAGTCATCTCATCTCACTATCTGAGAGGTCAAGTCATCTCATCTCACTATCAGAGAGGTCAAGTCATCTCATCTCACTATCTGAGAGGTCAAGTCATCTCATCTTACTATCAGAGAGGTCAAGTCATCTCATCTCACTATCTGAGAGGTCAAGTCATCTCATCTCACTACCTGAGAGGTCAAGTCATCTCATCTCACTATCTGAGAGGTCAAGTCATCTCATCTCACTATCTGAGAGGTCAAGTCATCTCATCTCACTATCTGAGAGGTCAAGTCATCTCATCTCACTATCTGAGAGGTCAAGTCATCTCATCTCACTATCTGAGAGGTCAAGTCATCTCATCTCACTATCTGAGAGGTCAAGTCATCTCATCTTACTATCAGAGAGGTCAAGTCATCTCATCTCACTATCTGAAAGGTCAAGTCATCCGAACTGACTATCAGAGAGGTCAAATCATCTTATCTTACTATTAGAGAACTCAAGTCATCAGATCTCACTATCTGAGAGGTCAAGTCATCGGATCTCATTATCCGAGAGGTCAAGTCATCTGATCTCACTATCCGAGAAACTCAAGTCATCCGAACTCACTAGCAAAAAAGAGGCTACCACGGATGCGAAGCCAAAAATGCCACCTCCCAAGGCGGGATTCGATCCCGAAACCTTCCTGTCCAGATCTCGACGTCTTACCTCTAGAACCCCCATTTCCTCTTTCTCAAAACTTCGACCAGTTTGTTCACACACAGACTGTTATCTTGGAGGCCAACTGGGCAGCGGAATATAATGGATTACTACCACCTAAGTAAATGCAAGAATATAGACACTGTGTTTGCTTTAAAAAAAAAATCCTACTTTCATTGAACCCCCACCCCACTCCACCCCCTTTCCCCCACCACCACACACTTGTTTTCCTCCTCACTCGACGAGTTCCACTCCAACAGGAAGTGAAGTGAAGTGAAGTGAAGTGAAGTGAAGTCTTGGTCAAATTTTGATCACAGGCTTCACCCCAGAGAATACTGATTGTCCAACTCGGTGTCATCGTTCAGAGAATGAATTGTTCTCTCCAACGATTTGACGATACGTTACAAAGCACTACATTGCGCATGCTTGACATTAGCCGGAAGATGTCATTGGCTAGTGTAACAGATGACGAGTCTTAAATTACTTAGTGACTTTCTGTTCCCCTTGCAGTCTGTGATATATTTACTTTCGAATTATTTCTAACATGTACGTTTCAAAGGTGTAAACACATACATATGCAAGCACATACATACATACATACACACACACACACACACATACACAAATACATACATACATACATACATACATACATACATACATACATACATACATACATACATACATACATACATACATGGTCAGTCCAATTTATTATTTCCCTTAGAAACTTCTGGTCTTCTAACTTACACCCTCGGAAGTCTTGATAGGGCAGTGGCTAGTTATGTTCCGTCCAATTTGAAGAAGAGGTCAGAGGAAGACAGACTTGCGTAGTGCTGATCACACCACACACACATGTAACAATAGTTTAAATAATATGAGCACTAACAACTTATTCCTTACACGTAACTGGACACACACACATGTAACAATAGTTTAAATAATATGAGCACTAACAACTTATTCCTTACACTCTACTGGAGACGTAACTGGACACACACACATGTAACAATAGTTTAAGTAATATGAGCACTAACAACTTACTCCTTACACGTAACTGGACACACACACATGTAACAATAGTTTAAGTAATATGAGCACTAACAACTTATTCCTTACACGTAACTGGACACACACACATGTAACAATAGTTTAAATAATATGAGCACTAACAACTTATTCCTTACACGTAACTGGACACACACACATGTAACAATAGTTTAAATAATATGAGCACTAACAACTTATTCCTTACACTCTACTGGAGACGTAACTGGACACACACACATGTAACAATAGTTTAAGTAATATGAGCACTAACAACTCATTCCTTACACTCTACTGGAGACGTAACTGGACACACACACATGTAACAATAGTTTAAATAATATGAGCACTAACAACTTATTCCTTACACTCTACTGGAGACGTAACTGGACACACACACATGTAACAATAGTTTAAATAATATGAGCACTAACAACTTATTCCTTACACTCTACTGGAGACGTAACTGGACACACACACATGTAACAATAGTTTAAATAATATGAGCACTAACAACTTATTCCTTACACACTACTGGAGACGTAAGTGGACACACACACATGTAACAATAGTTTAAATAATATGAGCACTAACAACTTATTCCTTACACTCTGCTGGAGACGTAACTGGACACACACACATGTAACAATAGTTTAAATAATATGAGCACTAACAACTTATTCCTTACACTCTACTGGAGACGTAACTGGACACACACACATGTAACAATAGTTTAAGTAATATGAGCACTAACAACTCATTCCTTACACTCTACTGGAGACGTAACTGGACACACACACATGTAACAATAGTTTAAATAATATGAGCACTAACAACTTATTCCTTACACTCTACTGGAGACGTAACTGGACACACACACATGTAACAATAGTTTAAATAATATGAGCACTAACAACTTATTCCTTACACTCTACTGGAGACGTAACTGGACACACACACATGTAACAATAGTTTAAATAATATGAGCACTAACAACTTATTCCTTACACACTACTGGAGACGTAAGTGGACACACACACATGTAACAATAGTTTAAATAATATGAGCACTAACAACTTATTCCTTACACTCTGCTGGAGACGTAACTGGACACACACACATGTAACAATAGTTTAAATAATATGAGCACTAACAACTTATTCCTTACACGTAACTGGACACACACACAAATATAAGTGTATAAGTGTCATACCGGTGGGCGTAGGCGATCATGTCCCTCCACAATCTTATACCTACAGTGCATCGTATCAATTCTGTTGCTGACCACTTTCCATGCCATGACACCAAGTATTTGAAACTTTGCACCAATTTCAGATTTGTCCTGTTTATTATACTAAAGAATCATCATCATCATCATCAAGTACCAGGAATGCTGGCGTAGGTGATCATGTCTCTCCACAACTTTCGATCTCGACAGTTATTTATCATTTCTGTTGTTGACCTTCTGCCAAGCCATTCCCTTAAGCTGTCTGGTACAAGCATAGACAAGAATAGGAATGGCAACAAAATAATTTCAATGCCTTGAAAAAATATCCTAACACCAAAACAAAATAATACAAGGACTAAAACTAATAATAGCAAAATGTTAAATCTTCTCAACATTCCTATATGGGGTAGAAACGTTGGCATTAGACAAGAGAACAGAGCAGAAAATTGAAGCCCTTAAAATGTGGATTTATAGAAGACTAGGAAGAATTGGATGGAATGAAAAGAAAACAAACGGTGAAGTCTTAAAACAACTAAAAATGTAAAGAGAACTACTAAAAACAAATCAAACAAGACAAATGAGATTTATTTGCAGCATGTTAAAAAACACATCAGCCTACTAAAAGTAATATTGTAAGGGAAAATACAAGGTAAAAGAGACAGAGGCAGATCAAGACTAACATGGACGAGTAACATCAAACGATGGACATGTCAGCATAGAGGAACAACGAAGGTTGGCTATCATGGAGTTCCATTCCGCTCTATATCTCTTGCTTTGACGCTGCAGGTTGTCTCATAGGCTGCCTTGTCCATCATTTGATGTTACTCGTCCATGTTAGTCTTGGTCTGCCTCTGCCTCTTTTACCTTGTATATTCCCTTCCAAGATGACTTCTATATATAGTAGGCTGTTGTGTCTTTTAACATGCCCCAAAGATCTCATTTGCCTTGTTTAAATTGTGTTTAGTCATTCTATTTTCATTTTTAGTTGTTGTAAGACGTCATTGTTTGTTTTATTTTCTTTCCATCCAATTCTACCTATTCTTCTCTTAATCTATAAAAGCGACAACAAAGTTTAAATTAAGATACAAATAATGAATCATCATCGAGTGCCGTCTCCGTATCGAAGGTTGGCTACCATGGAGCGCCATTCTGCTCTGTCTCTTGCTTTGATGGTGCAGGTTGTCATAGGCTGACTTGTCCATCTTTTGATGTTACTCGTTCATGTTAGTCTTGGTCTGCCCATGCCTCTTTTACCTTGTTTTTCCCCTTCAAAGATGTGTTTGTCTGTTAACTTGCCCTACACATATCTCATTTGTCTTGTTTGAATTGGATTTAATAGTTCTCTTTTCATTTTTAGTTGTTTTAAGACTTCATTGTTTGTTTTCTTTTCTTTCCATCCAATTCTTCTATTCTTCTATAAATACACATTTTAAAAGCATAAATGTTATGTTCTGTTTTCTTGCCTAATGTCCATATTTCGGCACCATACATGAATGTTGAGAAGATATAACATTTTGTTCTTAGTTTTAGCCATGGTGTTATTTGTTTTGATGTTAGTATATTTTTCATGGCATTCCATGTAACTAGTAATCATTACACATTTAGCGCCAGCATCAATAGGTAATTATAGACATAGTAGTTGCTCAGTAATACAATACGAGTCTAGCAACCACTTTTAAGAAGTGAAGTTGGTAAGCAGCAGATTCTGAGAGAGACCAAGAGTAAGACGGAATAACAACAAACCTAAATGACAAAAGTTGAGATTCACAGAATAACTAGACCTAGTAATGTCTGTATACTTCCACATACGTGGAGATAGCCTTCATGAGAAAGGAAAGAAAGAAAAAGAATCTGGTTTTACCAAAGAAAGTTATACATATCATATCATATCAGGTGAGGTAATCATAGTTATATGCCAGCAAGCCTGACAGTGAAGAAACATGTTTCAAGAAAATAACTAAAATGTTATAGTTATGTTTTTCGGTTAAAGAAGGTCAAAACAAAATTATGTTCTTATCAGAAAATTCGTGTCCTGTGTCAAAAAGAATAAATGAACACGCGTCTGGATAAATAAAACAGAACATAAATTATTCGTAGAAATTATCATAAGGCATGCGTCTCAGTCTTATTTGTATTTTATATCTACCTTAGCTAGGGATGTTACAGTTAGGACAGCTACTCATCATCATCATCATACCGGTTGGCGTAGGCGATCATGTCCTTCCACAATCTTCTATCTACAGTGCCTCGTATCAATTCCGTTGTTGACTGTTTTCCATGCCATGACACCAAGGTATCCAGTAGTTTCTCTCTTTGTCGTCCTCGATCTCTCTTTCCTACAGAACAGCTACTAGAAGATACAAGAAAGTATCTGGAAGAGTTACTTCAAGGGCATCAGTAGACATGAAGGTTATAGTAAGGGAAAGCTTTTCTTATTTTGAGTGACGCGGTGATTGACGAAGGTTATAGTAAGGGAAAGCTTTTCTTATTTTTGAGTGACGCGGTGATTGACGAAGGTTATAGTAAGGGAAAGCTTTTCTTATTTTTGAGTGACGCGGTGATTGACGAAGGTTATAGTAAGGGAAAACTTTTCTTATTTTGAGTGACGCGGTGATTGATGAAGGTTATAGTAAGGGAAAACTTTTCTTATTTTTGAGTGACGCGGTGATTGATGAAGGTTATAGTAAGGGAAAACTTTTCTTATTTTTGAGTGACGCGGTGATTGATGAAGGTTATAGTAAGGGAAAACTTTTCTTATTTTTGAGTGACGCGGTGATTGATGAAGGTTATAGTAAGGGAAAGCTTTTCTTATTTTTGAGTGACGCGGTGATTGACGAAGGTTATAGTAAGGGAAAGCTTTTCTTATTTTTGAGTGACGCGGTGATTGATGAAGGTTATAGTAAGGGAAAACTTTTCTTATTTTTGTGTGACGCGGTGATTGATGAAGGTTATAGTATGAAACTTGAGGACGTAGGTGTCAAGTTGTCTTTGAGTGGAATGACTCGACTGAAAGGACGAAGTTGAAATATATACAAATATAACCAGCCATCTACAGGAGTTATCTGAATGCATAAGTTCTTGGTTGGGAGCAGCGATAGCTCGGTGGTTAGTGAACTGGACTACAAAGGACAAGAGCATGATCGACGGCTTCCAGGTTCACCCAGTCTTAAATGGGTACCTGATTTTTTGTGTAGGAAAGTAAAACGGCGTAATATTGAGCACATTACCCCAAGAATCATGTGCCGGTGTGCCGGAAGTCTGTAAAAATTATTAGCACTAACACGATATTCCTTATACACCACGTGGCATGACGGGGCTCTTTACTTTCACGAGTTCTCATTTGGTATCACCTCAAATAAACCAGTCTCAATGTAACAAAGTCGACGTAACAAATAAAGTTATGATTCAAATGGTTGACGGGGGACTGGTTGGTCTCGAGGCAAGACGCCGGCCTCGAGATAGAGAGGTTGTGGGTTCAAATCCCGGCGACACTGTTTGGGTTTTTTATTTCTGTCTGAGGCAACCACCCCTGGTCTCAGCAGCGAGGCCCTGCTTGAAACATCAATTACTCATCGAAGGAAAAAATATGAGTACCTCTGAAGTCGGAGTTATCTGCCTGTGCGACAAGGGACCCCTGTGCACACGGCTGCCAGGGAAAAATGTATTAACATGCAAAATTTAGTTGCTAGTCTCTAGGGACTTCATCAGTGGTAAAAGCTGTCGAAAAAAATGGTTGATTACAATTTTCAGCGAATATATGATGGGAGAGAGAGTCGAATATTACGCATCTACATTTGGAGGTTAGGAGGTTCAGTGTTCTTACCGCTGCTATTATCTTCCCCATCTCAGTGAGGCAGGCATCCGTTCTTTGCCGGCTGAACCGTGTGAAGATTCCAGACGTCTGGCAGCAGTTACTTCCCATCTCATAGGAAGAAGCTCCGGCCATTCCAGTGGGAAGTTAAGTTATAGTAGAGCAGTGGTGTGGACTGTCCTGCCAAAGACAAGAGGCTGTCTTCGATTCCGATTGATAACTTCTAGGTTCACCCAGCCATTGATAGGTAACAGATGTTTTTTGGGGAAAGGGAAAGAATGATGGCACTGGCGTAGCTATAACCATATAACCTAACGCACAGCTACCTTTGGACGAAACATTTGAGAATTAACACGACTCGGGGGTCGTTACGTGAACATTGCTTGTAATTATGAATATAAATATGGTGAAATGATACAGAACGATACACGATACAAGTATGGTTCCATATTTTATTGTTACATTCTTCCAAGACTAAACAAGAAAAAAATATGAGAGTGAGAAGTTTAGTACACCACATTACTCTATTATGGTAGTTCAATGTCTATGAAGGCCTCAAAACTAAGAGTAGCAAAATGTTACATCTTCACAACATTCCTATATGGTGCAGAAACATGGACATTGGTCTAGAAAACAGAACATATAATTGAAACCTTTGAAATGTAGATTTATAGACTAGAATGTGAAGAACTGGAAAGAAACCAATGATGAAGTTTTAAAACAAGAGAACTAGTGAACACAGTTCAGACAAGAGAACTAGTGAACACAGTTCAGACAAGAGAACTAGTGAACACAGTTCAGACAAGAGAACTAGTGAACACAGTTCAGACAAGAGAACTAGTGAACACAGTTCAGACAAGAGAACTAGTGAACACAGTTCAGACAAGAGAACTAGTGAACACAGTTCAGACAAGAGAACTAGTGAACACAGTTCAGACAAGAGAACTAGTGAACACAGTTCAGACAAGAGAACTAGTGAACACAGTTCAGACAAGAGAACTAGTGAACACAGTTCAGACAAGAGAACTAGTGAACACAGTTCAGACAAGAGAACTAGTGAACACAGTTCAGACAAGAGAACTACTGAACACAGTTCAGACAAGAGAACTAGTGAACACAGTTCAGACAAGAGAACTAGTGAACACAGTTCAGACAAGAGAACTAGTGAACACAGTTCAGACAAGAGAACTAGTGAACACAGTTCAGACAAGAGAACTACTGAACACAGTTCAGACAAGAGAACTAGTGAACACAGTTCAGACAAGAGAACTACTGAACACAGTTCAGACAAGAGAACTAGTGAACACAGTTCAGACAAGAGAACTAGTGAACACAGTTCAGACAAGAGAACTACTGAACACAGTTCAGACAAGAGAACTAGTGAACACAGTTCAGACAAGAGAACTACTGAACACAGTTCAGACAAGAGAACTAGTGAACACAGTTCAGACAAGAGAACTACTGAACACAGTTCAGACAAGAGAACTAGTGAACACAGTTCAGACAAGAGAACTACTGAACACAGTTCAGACAAGAGAACTAGTGAACACAGTTCAGACAAGAGAACTAGTGAACACAGTTCAGACAAGAGAACTAGTGAACACAGTTCAGACAAGAGAACTAGTGAACACAGTTCAGACAAGAGAACTACTGAACACAGTTCAGACAAGAGAACTAGTGAACACAGTTCAGACAAGAGAACTAGTGAACACAGTTCAGACAAGAGAACTACTGAACACAGTTCAGACAAGAGAACTAGTGAACACAGTTCAGACAAGAGAACTACTGAACACAGTTCAGACAAGAGAACTAGTGAACACAGTTCAGACAAGAGAACTAGTGAACACAGTTCAGACAAGAGAACTAGTGAACACAGTTCAGACAAGAGAACTACTGAACACAGTTCAGACAAGAGAACTAGTGAACACAGTTCAGACAAGAGAACTACTGAACACAGTTCAGACAAGAGAACTAGTGAACACAGTTCAGACAAGAGAACTAGTGAACACAGTTCAGACAAGAGAACTAGTGAACACAGTTCAGACAAGAGAACTACTGAACACAGTTCAGACAAGAGAACTACTGAACAAAGTTCAGACAAGAGAACTAGTGAACACAGTTCAGACAAGAGAACTAGTGAACACAGTTCAGACAAGAGAACTAGTGAACACAGTTCAGACAAGAGAACTAGTGAACACAGTTCAGACAAGAGAACTAGTGAACACAGTTCAGACAAGAGAACTAGTGAACACAGTTCAGACAAGAGAACTAGTGAACACAGTTCAGACAAGAGAACTAGTGAACACAGTTCAGACAAGAGAACTAGTGAACACAGTTCAGACAAGAGAACTAGTGAACACAGTTCAGACAAGAGAACTACTGAACACAGTTCAAACAAGAGAACTACTGAACACAGTTCAGACAAGAGAACTACTGAACACAGTTCAAACAAGAGAACTACTGAACACAGTTCAGACAAGAGAACTACTGAACACAGTTCAGACAAGAGAACTACTGAACACAGTTCAACAAGAAAAATGAGATTTGTGGGGCATGTTAAATGACACGACAACCTACTAAAAGTAATCTTGGAAGGGAAAATTCAAAGTAAAAGTGGTAGAGACAGATTAAGACTAACATGGACAAGTAGCATCAAAGGATAAACAAGTTAACCTATGAAAGCCTGCTCTATCAAAGCAAGAGACAGACCGGAATGGCTTCCATGGTAGCCAAACTTCGAAGCGTAGACGGCACTCGATGATGATGAGGCCTCAGTGCCGCGTCCACATATCAAAGAAGAAAGAGCCCAGAGTGATCCCTAGCAAACAATTTAGTCTGAAGCAAGTAGGAAGCAGAAACCGTTTTTAAAAGCAACAGGAATGCATAAATACATCAACATTTAACTCTTTTGCTAACGTGTGTAAATTCATCAAAATTTAACTCTTTTGCTGGCGTGTGTAAATACATCAAAATTTAACTCTTTTGCTGGCGTGTGTAAATACATCAACATTTAACTCTTTTGCTAACGTGTGTAAATTCATCAAAATTTAACTCTTTTGCTGGCGTGTGTAAATACATCAAATTTAACTCTTTTGCTGGCCTGTGTAAATACATCAAAATTTAACTCTTTTGCTGGCGTGTGTAAATACATCAAAATTTAACTCTTTTGCTGGCGTGTGTAAATACATTTTTTTAAAAATAAATACATTGTTACTTAACGAAAAGAAAACAAAAAATGTACACATATATGATTGTCATAGTTTCTGTTTGTTGCTTGTCAATATGTGGACAAGTCTACCAGTAAGTGCGACGAGTGGACTAAGAGAGATACACAGTAAGTAATTTAAACAGTGGAGAACTGCCACGGAAGAGTTGTTGTATATGAAGTGTTGTTGTACATGAAGTGTTGTTGTACATGAAGTGTTGTTGTATGTGAAGTGTTGTTGTGCATGAAGTTTTGTTGTACATGAAGTGTTGTTGTATATGAAGTGTTGTTGTATATCAGATGTTGCTGTATATCACGTGTTGTTGTATATCAAGTGTTGTATATGAAGTGTTGCTATATATCAAGTGTTGTTTGTATATCAAGTGTTGTTGTACATGAAGTGTTGTTGTATATGAAGTGTTGTTGTACATGAAGTGTTGTTGTATGTGAAGTGTTGTTGTGCATGAAGTTTTGTTGTACATGAAGTTTTGTTGTACATGAAGTGTTGTTGTACATGAAGTTTTGTTGTACATGAAGTTTTGTTGTACATGAAGTTTTGTTGTACATGAAGTTTTGTTGTACATGAAGTGTTGTTGTACATGAAGTGTTGTTGTATGTGAAGTGTTGTTGTGCATGAAGTTTTGTTGTACATGAAGTTTTGTTGTACATGAAGTTTTGTTGTACATGAAGTGTTGTTGTACATGAAGTTTTGTTGTACATGAAGTTTTGTTGTACATGAAGTTTTGTTGTACATGAAGTGTTGTTGTACATGAAGTTTTGTTGTACATGAAGTTTTGTTGTACATGAAGTTTTGTTGTACATGAAGTGTTGTTGTATATGAAGTGTTGTTGTATATCAGATGTTGCTGTATATCAAGTGTTGTTGTATATCAAGTGTTGTTGTATATCAAGTGTTGTTGTATATCAAGTGTTGTTGTATATCAGATGTTGCTGTATATCAAGTGTTGTTGTATATCAGATGTTGCTGTATATCAAGTGTTGTTGTATATCAAGTGTTGTTGTATATCAAGTGTTGTTGTATATCAAGTGTTGTTGTATATCAAGTGTTGTTGTATATCAAGTGTTGTTGTATATCAAGTGCTATATTGCAGTCTACAGGTCAGGGTTATCTCACCTTCTCAAAAACAACCGGTTTCTTGGTAAAACCAACTTGACTTTCCGTGAGGCTCCGCTATTTTTCTGGGAAAGAAAGAAGTCCCGCTCTAATTGTGATAACCTGATTAAAACAAGGCCATTAAACAAGAAGGAACACGCCTCCAGCCGGGGTTATTATGGCAGTGATATTCTTCTTCGTAAATAGAAATCTTACAACAAATGTTGTATTCTTCTATGTTAGAAAGCAAATACGTTTTTTTTAGCTGCAGCGCAAAAGAAGACGAGTCACTTCAATTCCGATGTTCAGCTTTTCATGAAAATAGGGCCGCAAATGTTGAAGTTACTGTAGGCCTATGTTATGTTCTAAGAAACGTCCATTTCAAACTATTATATTTACAATTTCATCATTGTCTTCAACATCATCATCATCATCATCACGTATCATGCCAGTCGATGACACATCTCTCCATAACTCTCTATATTTTTCAACAGCTGTGGGTAGTTCCTGTTGTTGACTTCCTACAAAAATCACTCACTTCAATTATCTTTCATCCTTTCTCTATTTGTTCTCCATGTTTCATCTACCCTATTTGTTCTTCTTTTATCAGAATATACTCCTGCTGTCCCCTTCTCATCAAATGGCCATTAAAAACACAATTATTTCTTTCTGATTTTGAAAATACACTTTCTTTCAGCTTTGGCCTCGTTTGTAACATCAACATGACCTCTCATGAACTCTCCTTAACTGTCATGGCCACATTTATATTTATTTTGATAGCGATCTCTGTGTCTGTTAGGTTACCCTGGATTCACACCCAAGATGTTCTCCACATAACACTTCCGCGGACTGACAACAATAACAGAGATAAATAAATAAACAGTAAAGAGGCCCGTCACGCCAAGTGGCGTGCAGAGAATATGGTGTTGTTGACCATAATTTGTATAGACCTTCGGCACATTGAGAACTGTTGAGAAGGCATGGCTGTGCGGCGGAATGCACTGTTTCGCTGGCTGAAGAGCTGGTGTTCGGTGTTCGAAAGCAGCGGTTGACAGAAAAGGTTTTGTTTATTCTATTTGTAGGGGGGGGGCACCTTTGTCCCTCTGATCCTGTCGTGAACTTCTCTCCCCCACCCCCTCCCCCGTCATACACCAGCAAGGGTAATATGAGTCGTACAGAAATTATTTATTTTTCGGCGCATGATTATTTTGGGGTATTGTGGTCGATCTTACGCCAGTGCCGCTTATACTTTCCCAGAAAAGAAAAATCCGGTACTACTTTAAGGCTTGGTGAACCCGGAAGCCGTCGATCAGGATCGAATACGATCTTTGAATGACACAAATAGACCACATTATATGTTCCTGATTCTGTTGGATACCGCATCTGCTTGAGCTATTCTGCACCCTACATGTGTTGGCCATCTACGGTCTAAAGTTGATATCCTCCCCAAGAAATTGTAATTCATTGACCTGTTGTCTCATTTCTTTAATTGTGCATTTAGGAGATGTCTTTGACTTTGTTGCAACTGTTAATTGTGACTCACTACTGATAAAGTTGTAAATCTTCTACTTCTTCTTTCTTTCCTCATTTGCCTCTCAGACGGGAGATATCATTTGCGGTCTTTTGCTCTTCTGTTCGCCTCTACTGCTGTTATTTTTCCTAGTGCTTCTAGTATTCCATCGATCCATCATTTTCGTGGTCGATCCTTGGGTCTGGTGTTCTTGCAACGTTTATTGAAGCCTCGTTGTGTTGTATTTTGATCTTTCTGTCGTGTCACGTGGCCAAACCATTTTATCTGTTGTTTCTTTGTATATTCTATGGCGGGGGCTATTCCTAGCTATTTTCTCAGTTCATCATTTCTGATCTTATCTCTCAGACTGTTTCCTGTCATTCGTCTGACACATTTCATCTCAGTACAGGTTATTTTTCTTATTGTTCTTGCACCCAGGGTCCAGGTCTGACATTGGTAGCACAACGTTGGGATGAAGATTGTATTGTAGAGTGCTCGTTTTGCCTCCAGAGTTATTTCCTTGTTGGACAATAGTGGTTATAACTGTACAATGATTTGACAAACTTTGTTGCATCTTGATTCTATCTCTGCTGTTTGAGAATTATCGTTTGTCACTAAACTTCCTAGGTATTTGAATTCCTCTGCTTGTTTTATTTGTCTGCCTTCTATAGTTATGTTGATGTTCTGTTTATTGTTGGCGACATTTATGACTTCTGTTTTGTTGATGTTGATTTTTATGTTGTATTTTGTGCCTGTGCTGTTGAGTCTATTTAAGTGTTCTTGTAGGTCTTCCATCTTTTCATGTATTAGTGCCTGATCGTCTGCAAATAAAAGCTCGTTGATTTCCTCTGTCTCTGATTGGCTGGCTAACTGATAGGTTGGTTAGATGTTGGCTTACTCCGAATGTTGTTAGTATCTCCCACATTTGTTCTCTGTTAGATGTTGGCTTACTCCGGGTGTTGTTAGTATCTCCCACATTTGTTCTCTGTTAGATGTTGGCTTACTCCGGATGTTGTTAGTATCTCCCACATTTGTTCTCTGTTAGATGTTGGCTTACTCCGGGTGTTGTTAGTATCTCCCACATTTGTTCTCTGTTAGATGTTGGCTTACTCCGGATGTTATTAGTATGTATCTCCCACATTTGTTCTCTGTTAGATGTTGGCTTACTCCGGATGTTGTTAGTATCTCCCACATTTGTTCTCTGTTAGATGTTGGCTTACTCCGGATGTTGTTAGTATGTATCTCCCACATTTGTTCTCTGTTAGATGTTGGCTTACTCCGGATGTTGTTAGTATCTCCCACATTTGTTCTCTGTTAGATGTTGGCTTACTCCGGATGTTGTTAGTATGTATCTCCCACATTTGTTCTCTGTTAGATGTTGGCTTACTCCGGATGTTGTTAGTATCTCCCACATTTGTTCTCTGTTAGATGTTGGCTTACTCCGGATGTTGTTAGTAGCTCCCACATTTGTTCTCTGTTAGATGTTGGTTTACTGCGTATGTTGTTGGTAAGTTGTAAATAATTGTATGAAATATGTGTTCGCGTGAAAAGAACAAATAAATAACATAACATGAATTTCAAACCTGTCAGATCCACGAAAGCATTCAAGTGATGATGTGCTTTCATCATCTAATGTAATACTAAAAGTAATATTGGAAGGGAAAATACAAGGTAAAAGAGGCAGAGGCAGACCAAGACTAACATGGACGAGTAACATCAACAGATGAAAAGTCAGCCTATGACAATCTGCACTATCAAAACAAGAGACAGAGTGGAATGGCACTCCGTGGTAGCCAACCTTCAATGCGGAGATGACACTCAATGATGATTTATTTCAGTAAATCCTGGATGCCTGGTTTAACCAGGAAGTCTGACAACACTATCACCTCCCTCCTCCCCCCCCCCCCCCCCCAATGTCAACCCGAACATCATGGCCTACTTTGTGTACCCAACATATTCACACAACACGAGGCCTAGCTGGTGATCTCACACGATAGCTACACTTGTCACATATTACCTGAGATAGTAATCGGGATTTGTTTACAGTTGCTGAGACGAGTGTAGGCACCTCCAGCGGGGGACAAAAACACATGTTGGTCTGAGAATTTTATCTTTAAAACCAGTATATGCTTTTTTAAAACTAACATACAATTGCCAGGTTTGAGTTACAAGTTATCATTTTTTCGTTGTATCTGTTGGATTACGTATTTTGAAATGAGAAATTGAAAGTAAGTAAAGTCCATGTGTTATTTGATAATGTCTTAACTATGCATCATCACTATTATGAAGTATGTGCAGCAGGAGGAACTGTAATGTAACTATAGTCCGTTCACAAATTTATTTCCATAATCAATATCAATTTTCTCAGTAACTATTTGGCATAATGCCGTCAGTTTTGGCGCGCAATCTTAGATTTCCCTGGAACTTAAGGATTTGTGAAGATTAAGTCCAAAGATCAAATGTATTTTGCTTGATATTAGTATTACTGAAATAATGTACACAACAAATGGTGTACAAAAACAAATAGTGTACAAGAAACATTAGATTTTACAGTACAACACATCATACATGACAATCCCACGATGATTAGCTTGCAACCTGTTGTCAGTCAATGCTATCTTCGCCAGGTTATCTCTGTGCACTTTCACACTTTAGGTGATTGTTTTTTTTTTCACTTAAAATCTGAAAGTGTGTCAATTATTGAATGGGCTGTAAAACCGTTCATTGTCTCTCCTAAAAGCATCTTGTCCTTTCTACCTAAGCAAAATCCTACATTGGATCACTTTATTAATAGATAAAAAGGTATTGCTTCCTTTAATTAAATCAAATTAGTTCGATTGAACCAATGATTCGGGAAAATATAAGGCTGCAGATAAAATTTCATAAAAATACACAAAATAGTTTCCCAATAAATTGTTTTTGAGTTTCGGCAACAGTTTCTGACCTGAGTTTAGCCCTTCGTATTCTGCAATTCTTCGTGTACCATTTTGTCTCTCAATGCAATGTTGTGATATATATCTTTATCTTCTCTGGCAGTCTCAACCATTGGCTTACGAGGAGCTTATTGAGATCCCCGGATATTACCACTTTTGTATCTTACTCTGGATTTTCTTGTCATTGTACTCTTCTCTGGTCTTGTATATATCTTGAATACAATCAATCAAATATTCTTGACTGTGGTTACAAACAATCAAAAATGTATCTTCTTCTTTCCTTCCTCATTTGCCTTTCAGCGTCGAGGAGAGATATAATTTGCGGTATTTTGCTCTTCTGTTCGCTGCTGTTGTTTCCTGGTGCTTCTAATATTCCATCGATCCATCTTTTTCGTGGTCGACCCTTGGATCTGGTGTTCTCACAACGTTTGTTGAAGGCTCGTTGTGTTGTGTTTTGTTCTTTCTGCCTTGTCACGTGGCCAAACCATTTTATCTGTTGTTTCCTTATATATTCTGTGGCGGGGGCTATTCCTAGCTTTTTTCTCAGTTCTTCATTTCTGATCTTATCTCTCAGACTGTTTCCTGTCATTCTTCTGACACATTTCATCTCAGTAGAGGTTATATTTCTTATTGTTCTTGCATCTAGGGTCCAGGTCTGGCATTGGTAGCACAACATTGGGATGAAGATTGTATTGTATAGTGCTCGTTTTGCCTCAGAGTTATTTCCTTGTTGGACAATAGTGGTGATAACTGTCCAATGATTTGACAAGCTTTGTTGCATCTTGATTCTATCTCTGCTGTTTGTGAATGATCGTTTGTTACTAACCTTCCTAGGTATTTGTGTATACAAATGTATTGTCGTAATAATAAACAATCAAAGATTCGTGATCGTTGTTATTACTTCATTGTTTTACTAGTCAACGGTATATATTTTGTTGACTTTAATTGATCTGGTTGTCGAGTATTTTGACCCGGATGTTCTCCAATCATTGTGAAGGGCGTCCGAATCCAGTTGGAGAAAAGTTGAAAAAAATTATAACCTGTACACTGCGTGGCGACTACACTAAAAAAGATGCTTTAAATTGCCGATCCATCAATTAATCCCACCCTGTGAACCCGCAGAAATAGAATAATCACATAATCATCGTTATCATCATCATGTGCAGTACTGGTTGGTGGAGACAATCATGTCCTTCCACAATCTTCTATCCACCGTACATCGTATCATTTCTGTTGTTGATTGTTTTCCATGCCATGACACCAAGCTATCTAATATCTCCTATTTTTGTCGCCCGCGATCTCCCTTTCTTTGTATTTTGCCAGTTGTACCAAGTATTCCAACTTTCCTCTTCTCATGATTATCTACCCTTTTAAAACATATATGCTTGTTACATCTGGTGTCACCTGTGTGCAGGATATGTCTATGACATCTCTGAGATGTTGTATTTGAGCGTAACCTTATTGCCGTCCTTTATTTGCTACTATCGTTGCCCCCCGACATACACCAGCAATGGTACTATGTGTCGTAAAGATAGTTTTTTTTTTTAGTTTTTTTTTTTATATTGACATTTTCTGTGCTATCTTTCACATCGATACCATTAGGTAAGTTCTCATGGAAGGTATTCTTATGATAATTCTCATATCAAGATTTTTGTGCAAAATTTAATGTCGATATGCTCTGCAAACCTTCACAGCTACATTTCCTTGCAAACTTCAATTACCTTTCTGCAAACTCTCACTTGTGACGTTGCTTTGAAAATGTTCATCGTATCATTTTTCTGCAATCCTCGATTTTAAAAAAAAATCTTTCTATAGAGGTTCCAAGTGAAACTTGAACATTCTCTAACAGTGGACCCCTTCTCATTAGAACACTCTTCTGCAAGCTCTCCATAGGACATTCTTGTGTACAATCTCATACGACGATCCAAGTTAAAACTCGGATATTCACTTACAAACTCGCACGAGGATATTCACCTGCAAACTCGCACAAGAATATTCACCAACAAACTCACACAAGGACATTCTCTTACAAACTCACACAAGGACATTCTTCTACAAATTCACACAAGGACATTCTTCTACAAATTCACACAAGGACATTCTTCTACAAATTCACACAAGGACATTCTTCTACAAATTCACACAAGGACATTTTTCTACAAACTCACACAAGGACATTCTTCTACAAACTCACACAAGGACATTCTTCTACAAACTCACACAAGGACATTCTCTTACAAACTCACACAAGGACATTCTTCTACAAATTCACACAAGGACATTCTTCTACAAATTCACACAAGGACATTCTTCTACAAATTCACACAAGGACATTCTTCTACAAATTCACACAAGGACATTCTTCTACAAATTCACACAAGGACATTCTTCTACCAACTCATACAAGGACATTCTTCTACAAATTCACACAAGGACATTCTTCTACCAACTCACACAAGGACATTCTTCTACAAACTCACACAAGGACATTCTCCTACAAACTCACACAAGGACATTCTTCTACAAACTCACAAAAGGACATTCTTCTACAAACTCACACAAGGACATTCTCCTACAAACTCACACAAGGACATTCTTCTACAAACTCACACAACGACATTCTCCTACAAACTCACAAAAGGACATTCTTCTACAAACTCACAAAAGGACATTCTCCTACAAACTCACACAAGGACATTCTCCTACAAACTCACACAAGGACAAGGAAAGTCCTATATTACCAGCTATTCTTCCACACAGAACAATCGAGAGCCCAAATCCGATAGATTTCCCTTCTAATTGTTTCTGCAACAGGAAACATTTTGTAGTGAGTATTTTGGTTTCACGAATTACCGGGGCTTAGTTTCCTGATGAGCACATCCTGGTGGAATCAATAATGGGTACATATATCAGTTAGTGAATACAATCAACAGGGAAATGGTTTGCACTTCTATCACCTTCTAGTGTTAAACATATACTGCATGTTTGGATGGTCTTCAAACACAGTCACACCACAACTTTGACATGTTAGCTTTCAGTTAGTACTTGATATCCTGTTCAAGTGTTTATATAGAATTTAGGCATTAAATTATTGCTGTGTCCTTCCTTCTTTAAAACGGGCCATTCCTACTGTATGGAGCCCTAAAGTTGTTCTTACCAGTGACAAACTTCCTGGTTCAATTTTATTTCAGATATCAATTTTGCTTTTATGGAGATCCGATTATTCTCTATTTACAATACAACATAACATTAGATATAGAGTGAGATCGAGAATACCCACAAGAAACAGGCAACAAATCGTTTGTTAGCGATATGTGTTTATATTTAGCTGGCCAATTAAAGAATTGTTACGCTTGTGAAATCCCTCAGAAACGTTTTGGAGATTCTATATTCTCTTTCGATATTTCTATGATCCTTTATATAGGTAAAGGATGTCCTGTATCATTTACAAATATAACATAATGTGGTAATATGATCTTGTTGTTAACAAAACAAGCTGAAATGTTTAAAATAACGCACCGAGATTATGCCATGGGGTGACAATCATGGGAATAAAAGGTTTAAGATTGGAGTGTTGGTTGCTCCTTCACCGTGTTGTTAGTCCCGGTACTAGCAGTCACAGGAGGCTTGAACATACTTGAATATAGGACAACACTGGGGAGCCAGCGAAGATATCAATAAAGATATAAATAATGCAAGAACGCCTTTGGCAAGCCTAAAAACGTTTGAATATTCACCAATTACAAGACAAGACTAAGTTATTGTTATATAAGAAGTTAGCACTTTCTGTGCATTTGTTCGCGGATTTAGACGCTGTGATAGAAGACTACGTTGGACATGTGATGAGAAGAGATAATAACCGAATAGCAAAGCAAGCCCTCATATGGGAAACAACAGGTAAAAGAAAAAGAGGAAGACCCAGGGAGACACTGAGAAGAACATTGATGAGAGAGGCAAGAGCAGCAGGAATCGGCTCCCTCAATGAGATAGAACTGCTTGCACAGAACAGAGACAGATGGCGAGATTTGATAAAATATCTTTAAAAGAAAACTGATAGAACAAAACAAAACAAAAAAAACAAAAAACAAAAACAAAAAAATTCATATAGGAGAAGGTGTATCTTGGTCTACGCCCTATGGGCCGGTTACGGCTCGAAAGGTCAATAGATAGATAGATAGATAGAAGACTAAAAAACATTTTTTACAGATCAATTCAAACAACAGCCTAATGAAAATTCTAATATTTTTGTAAACAATAAAACTGAAATAAATGCTACAAAAGCGCACATTGGCAACAAACAAACTGCGAAGCTACGCAGGTCCTGTGCTAAGATGAGGTCCAGGAAAAATTACAAGACCCGTCATGTAGTGGACTTAGGAGGTAAGGCACATTGGAAATAACCTACAGAAGAACAGTGGAATCAGTGACGGACAGTACAGACCACATTTCTGTGGAATCAGTGATGGTCATTACAGATCACATTTCTGGATAATCAGTGATGGACAGTACAGATCACATTTCTGGATAATCAGTGATGGACAGGACAGATCACATTTCTGGATAATCAGTGATGGACAGGACAGATCACATTTCTGTGGAACCAGTGAAGGACAGTACAGACCACAATTCTGGTAGCCTTCGAGGTATAGCACCGTGAAAAGTGGAGGAACTTTTTTGTTGCCCTAATAGACGTCACGGTCCTGTATAAGTTGCCTTGGTCCATGACCAAAGACATGAAGACGAACACACAGAACATTCAGTTCATGTTTTATGGAAATGTTTTCATTTAATAGTTGCTATCAAGTAGAAGAAATAAACAAGGAAAGCTGAAGGAGAGAGAGAGAGAGAGAGAGAGAGAGAGACTATGAGAGAAGTGGCACAATCTAAAGATTCAGGAGAAACGTCCACTAAAGGAAACAACGAGCAATCGAAGTACTTGATGATCTTTGACTTTTTTGAAGAAACAAAAACAGAAATGGCTTGGCCACTCAGCTTCATCTGGCCTGGCCACTCAGCTTCATCTGGCCTGGCCACTCAGCTTCATCTGGCTTGGCCACTCAGCTTCATCTGGCTTGGCCACTCAGCTTCATCTGGCTTGGCCACTCAGCTTCATCTGCCCTGGCCACTCAGCTTCATCTGGCCTGGCCACTCAGCTTCATCTGCCCTGGCCACTCAGCTTCATCTGGCCTGGCCACTCAGCTTCATCTGGCCTGGCCACTCAGCTTCATCTGGCCTGGCCACTCAGCTTCATCTGGCCTGACCACTCAGCTTCATCTGGCCTGGCCACTCAGCTTCATCTGGCCTGGCCACTCAGCTTCATCTGGCCTGGCCACTCAGCTTCATCTGGCCTGGCCACTCAGCTTCATCTGGCCTGGCCACTCAGCTTCATCTGGCCTGGCCACTCAGCTTCATCTGCCCTGGCCACTCAGCTTCATCTGGCCTGGCCACTCAGCTTCATCTGGCCTGGCCACTCAGCTTCATCTGGCCTGGCCACTCAGCTTCATCTGGCCTGGCCACTCAGCTTCATCTGGCCTGGCCACTCAGCTTCATCTGGCCTGGCCACTCAGCTTCATCTGGCCTGGCTACTCAGCTTCATCTGGCCTGGCAAGGATCCATTCTGTAGGGAACTGTGAAAAGAGTGGGAAAAAGAGGTAGGTAGAGAAACAGATGGGAAGATACTATTAATGAATGGACAGGGCTCGGATTCATATCGAGGAGTCCACAATAATGAATGAAGATCAAAATACGTGGCAGTTTGACGGAGTCTGCCAGTGATGCTCCAACGGCACCCAGCGGTGTGCGATGAAGAAAAAGAGGGCAAAGAGGAAGAAAATAAAGGAGATTTTACATTGTGCGTACTAACGGTTTTACTAGAAGGAAAGGTAGAAAACAATCCGGGAAGATATCAATTTAAGTTAGTAATATACAGGTTATGAAATGTTCACATATACTTGGGACTTTAGAACGGAATGGCTTCACTGCAGGCGGGGTATTCCCATATCTGCCCAGTCCCCGTTGTAGCAACGAACAAAGTGTTCATCCCGATCGCTCACACTTATAAACTAAACGTTTTGCGTTCTGTGAAAATAGCGCATTTTCCTGTTTATGCTATTCTATTGAGCGTGTAGAGTTCTGGATAAATGGCGCGCAGCCCAAAAGGGACACTTATGTACAGGTAGCAGCAGCCTGGAAAAATGGGCCAGCATGGGGAGATAGTGACAGCTCTCAAGAAGGGGAGGTAATATCACGAGATGGATCAATGGCAATATGTCAAAATGGAGGAAAATTCCAAGAGAATATACCAGCGCAACAGATGAGAGATTAGCTTCAAAAGATGAATAGACGAATGTCAGATTTCACTAACAGAGCAATAAATAGATACTGTTGAAGAAGTTCTGTTATACAGAGTTATAACGTTTATTGCTAGCTGGCGCCAGGTATCTTCTTGAGTAAGTTGTTCAAATGTGTCCGAACGGTTGTACTAATTATAGAACACATGTAAACGTACAAACTCATCTGGGGTGAGACTGGCCAGCGACTCATAATTGACTGTGTAAGGATCAATCAACCAAAAGTGATTAAAACCCTACATCAGGTAAGCATGTAAATAATAGACTAGTCAGTGTGTCAAAGCTGCAGTTATCGCTGTTTACTGTAAAGTACAAGACAACGCAGATACACCAATTAACGCCCTTGTAAGAGCGAGAGAAAGAAAGTAGCAGTCTTTGAACGAACGATGAAGAAGAAGTTTCTGGTTAATTCAACACTGCATGCGCGTCATAAATACAGCACGAAGCAACTGGGAAAGTAAAGCTTATTTACTTGTTTCACTATTTGTGTTGCAGGTTACTTGTTTCACTATTTGTGTTGCAGATTACTTCTGTGTCACGTGACGATGCATGCGACGGTACTCGCGCCCAACTAGACGAGAAGTAATAGGAAATGGAATTCAGTTACTCCCGCCCACAAACTGTCCAATTCCTGACTCCCAAGAAAGACATCAACGATATCTCGAGCTTAGAGCTAGCAAGTATCGTCAGTGACAACTTATCGGACTTTTCGGATGCTGTTTCCCTTCGCCCTGAATCTGTGACGTCATTGTGCAGTAACAATTCAAGTGAGGACTCTGGCTACTACTACTACAACTCGGGGAAGTCTTCTTCGAACGGGTACCGTAACTTAAAAATACAAGAAAGAGTTCTACCACCAGTTCCAGAAGATCAAGAAGTGAGTAACAACTACGCCTCGTGTGATCCGACCAGCTGTCCATCATGTGGTTGTTCCAAGGATTCTACAGACGAAAAATACTGTACGTTCCTAACGAGGAGAAATTTAATTATAATAACGAT
Organism: Megaustenia siamemsis; assembly: GCA_032433765.1. Taxonomy (NCBI): domain Eukaryota; kingdom Metazoa; phylum Mollusca; class Gastropoda; order Stylommatophora; family Ariophantidae; genus Megaustenia; species Megaustenia siamemsis. The sequence goes on from JAVIAB010000108.1 coordinate 70,128,709, forward strand.
AACTTCGTTAATCTTAAGTGTATCGTCAATTGGGTTATCGGTCGTGAGTTTGTGTAAAAGAGAGAGAAACATTTCCCTGTCGGAGACACGCACCTTCAAAGAAGGGGATTACCACGCTTGTGTGGCTTGTGTTCAGCTCCCTGATGATGATGGCAGCAGTGGTAAGCTGAAGAGTGCGCTCACGGTGACGGTCGCAGGCAGCGAGACGATGTGCTGTGCGTGGACCAGTGGACAGATGTCTGTTTTAATGCAGTTGGTAAGTTTGATAAATATAGACTAATGGTGACGTTAAATGTAATTACACTGCGCGGCGACAGCAGGAAAGGAGGTTTAAAGATTATCACTATTTATTATTACTTCTTCTTCTATTCATCATCATCATCGAGTGCCATCTCCGCAACGAAGGTTGGCTACCATGGAGCGCCATTCTGCTCTGTCTCTTGCTTTGATGGTGCAGATTGTCATAGGCTGACTTGTCCATCCTTTCATGTTACTCATCCATGTTAGTCTTGATCTGCCTTTGCCTCTTTTACCTTGTATTTTCCCCTCCAAGATTATTATTAGGAGACTGTTGTGTCTTTTAACATGACCCAAAAGTCACATTTGTATTGTTTGAATTGTATTTAGTTCTCTTTTCTTTTTAGTTGTTTTAAGACTTCATCGTTTGTTTTCCTTTCTTTCCATCCAATTCTAGCTATTCTTCTATAAATCCACATTTCAATTTGTCATCATATTTCTGCACCATACAGGAATGTTAAGAAGATATAACATTTTGGTACTTTTAGTTTTAGCCCTGGTGTTATTTGATTTGATGTTACTATATTGTTCATGGCATTAATATATGTCTGTGACTAAGGACAGAAAAAAGACATAGCAACCAAACCAAATATTGCGACCATTACCCCCCAGTCCCTTAGTAACCCCATCCCGAGCTGTCCCACAATCCCCTAGCAACCAGAGACAAGGAAATGTAAAAACTGTCTGGTTCTTGCTCATGACTAACTTGTGTGTGTGTGTGTGTGTGTGTGCGTGCGTGCGTGCGTGCGTGCGTGCGTGCGTGCGTGTGTGTGTGTGTAAGTTTGTTCTGAGTGTGTGGATGTGACTATAAGATTGTGTGTGTACAACAACGCATGATCTGAATGTGTTTGTTTCAAAGTGTATGCTATCTGTACACAAACACATTCTCCTATTCTTCTTTATTTCTCCTTCCCTCCCTTCTTCTCTCTCTCTCTCTCTCTCTCTCTCTCTCTCTCGGGTTTAGGGTGGTTGTAAAGACATAAAAAAAGCAACAAGATGCATCAACACTCTCTTTCTCTCCCTCCCTCTATTTCTCTTTCAAAAGTTGATATTGATATTCAATTTGGTATATACTACACACACATACATAACAATATTCATACATACTTACATTAACATACAAAACATGCATATATATTTATTTATATATATATTTGGTTATATATATATTTTTTTTCTGCAGATGATAAAACAGAGACATGTAACTGGTAAGTAACACAAATAAAAACAACCGCAAAATAATTCATTCATATTTCATTCATTTATTCATTCATATAGCCACAGTTACTATGATAATTAGAGACACACATACAAAAGCTGACCTCATATTATCCAGCTCATAAATTCACATATATTTTACTTTCAAGTCTTCACTCCATGACGGCATTATTTCTTTGAAACATTATTCTGTTTGTTTGTTTTTGTTTGGGAGATGAGTTAGTAATTCAGATGATTCCACAGGCACGGATGGTTGAGCAATTATGGATTTTAATTCGTTTGCAGTGATACCGGGGCCGTCCATAACCATAACCACAACACTTTTTTTTATTGTATCGGCTCTACATTCTCTGCTGTTTGTTATGTTTTAGATTTTCCTTATTATTTCTTCTCCTTCTTTTTCTTCTACTACTTCTTCTTCGTCTTTTCTTCTTTTCTTCTTCTTGTTAACTTCTTCTTCTTATTTATTATTACTATTCTTATTATTAGTCTTTCTTTCAGCTCTCTATGGAGTACAAGTCTTCAACAAAAAATGTTTAAGCCGACTTGTTTTGTACATTTTCTGAAAGTTTTTTCATGCCTTCATTATTTGTTTCATCTGCTTCTACCTATCTTCTCCAGAGTATCTTTTGTATCTTCTTCTTTGTCTCCTTCATTGGAACTCTTTAAAAGGCCACTGCTGTTAATAATATAAGTAATAATTGTGTTAACTTACCTCTTGCTATGCTTTTCCAACAGAGGTACAGATTCCCACTAAACAGAGCTATACATTCAGTCCTGTCAGTGCACATAAACACCTGCATCATAGGAGTACAGCCGACCTGAACGGTATGTTGATGTTTCATAAAGAATATGTTTTACATATACATGTAAACTGTAAACAATTATACTATTTTATGGCGAACTTTGGTATATGGTGGATAGGTGGCGGGAACAATTGAAGGCTATGCATGAAAAGTGTTCCTTGTTGCAGTTTCCTCATATTCCAAGTCCGGCTTGTTGCAGGAGCTACTGAGTTAAGTGCTCTGTGCACACCGTGAGCTGTGTGTTTCATCCGTTTTGATCATGTTTCGATATTCCAATTGTTTACTATGAATGATGAAATTGTATAACAGGGAACAGTTGGCTGTGTTCACTTTCTGCACGGTTTCGCCTTATGTCTTTTGGCGTGTGCTGAGACTGCTACGATGGGGACTACAGTTACCTTAGTAGTATATATCCAGTGATTGGACGGGTGAATGTGCTTCCAGAAGCACCTAAATCCTTATATAAATAGTCTACCCTCACATGGAAGCACATTTTTTGGTGCCGTTTTTCCTTATATGAGAGTCTTCATTTTTTCCTTATATGAGAGTCTACCCGCCCATTTTTGTTCCTATGACCTTTCGTGGCGGTGGTGGTGACCTCCCGGTGACCTCTCGGGTGACCTCTCGTGGCGGTGGTGGTGGTGTTGTGGTGACCTCCCGCGGCGGTGGTGAAGGGGCGGTGGTGGTATCATAAATCTATTATATTCTTTGTACTTTCAATGGTTCCGTAACTTTCATAAATCTATTCTTTCTTTATACTCTCATTCAATAAAAACAGTGACAAGTTTATTTATTTATTTATTTATTGTTTTATTCGTATATATTGAACAATAGATAATACATGGTTTAGACAAAAATGTATTCTTTAACTAATGTATATTATACACATATTTAATACATAGAAAACAAAGTAGTTTATTTACAAGCAGTAATACATGATTTAGACAAAAATGTATTCTTTAACTAATGTACATTATACTCATATTTAATATATAGAAAACAAAGTAGTTTATTTACAAGCAGTAATACATGATTTAGACAAAAATGTATTCTTTAACTAATGTACATTATACTCATATTTAATATATAGAAAACAAAGTAGTTTATTTACAAGCAGTAATAAATGATAGTGTTAAATGGATAAAGGGGAGGTGGTCACGTTGTCAGAATGGACCTGACGCTTGATGTAGAAATACGAGAGTGAGTTCCGATGTTGTGTATATGTGTATACCGACCCCTTGTATGTTTTAAACCCTATGTTTTTACCACCCCCGGCTTGTCTTTTGGTTAGGACCTCTGTGAATGTATCCTTATCTAACTTATTGTGGCGTTTATTAAGACCCTTGGTGCTAACTTTAGCATAATCTCCAAAACAGTAATAGGTCTTGCTACACAAAGAAATCATCCCATCCCCCGAATATTCCAACTTGAACAGACCCGGAGTCCGTTTGTCGTATAACTGTCTCGTCTTACAATCTAAACAGTCATACTTTACGCCCCTGTGTTGAATGAAACCTGCCCGATGGACTTCACAAGTCTCTGAAGGGAACCATTTATCGTACTGTGAGAAAAACTCATCTACCTTATCGGTTTTAACGACCTCTTCTAACGATGACTCGCTGAGGGCCAAGTACAGGCTATCGGTATCGAATCTCACAGAGTTGAAAGTTGGACCTATCTACAAACTTATCGAGGAAGTCATAATAAAATTCCAACATCCGCAATTTGGCGTACTGGTAGACGAAAAAACCAATCTGCGAAGGAAGATCCCACATGATACCTCTTTTGCCCATCGATACCTCGTACAGGTCCTCACCAATAGATGTCATGTTTTTAAATCGTGGGTTATTTACCAACTTGGTTGTATCAGCCCCCTCTTTAACATAGGAGACGTCCACGTGTTTCGCCATATTCGTCAAGGTCTTCCCGTAGGCCGAGTTTCCTAAGAGCTTCATCGTGTCGCTTACTATAGATTGACTTGGATCTAAATCACCAGCCCGACGCGCCTCTGTGACCTTGTCCCCAAACTCCTTAAAACAACTAATGGGTAGGTACTCTACCACCTGATAAATTTTTGTTACCTCTAGCCCATGCTCTAAATACCACTTTAACAGCGGTGTGGCCAAAAGAATCTTTGTTCCACTATAACTACCCACGAGAGTACGTCTGGGGTACGTAATAGTTTGTTTTTGGTGGCGTACTCCCGCATAAAGGGACCGATATCATCTAGACCTACATCTACATTTTTAAAGATGGGGGTCATCTCACTAAAATACTCTTTTAACTTGTCGGGAACGTGAATGTCACACTCGACGAGCCCAAAAAACGACTCGTCTGAAACTGAATCTATAATGGCTTTATCAGTGATTGGTTTATATTTACCAAAAGATGGTTTAGAACCACGTAGGTTCTCATCTAAAAAGACCTGAATAGCTGGCGTTGTTTTCTTTAACCGTTGCCACTCACACTCCCACATAACTACTACGCGAACACGGTCGAGGCTCTTTAAATAAGCCGTTATTTCACAGGTTTTCGCCTACAAATCAGCCAACTGTATATTATTCACCGGATTGACTTCTCGATCCCTGGTGATGTCACAGTTTGGATGACCGTGAAAGAGACAGCCATGGAACTGATACACGGTCCTACTGGATTTATCCCACACATCCACTCTAATCTTGCGCTCACCCAAAGCGATCTCGCGAGCATTAAACTGGGTTCTCAAATGAACCTGGTTTTGGTGGGCAATCCAAGTCAGATACTCTCTGCACTGACGCGTGTAGTAGTTCATTTTAAGGGGTTTATACCCATCTTCAGCCTTACGTATGACCGTATAATCGGTGGACATCTTTTGCATAAGTGCCCATAGATAAAGGGCGTTGGCATCATAGCCTTTAATGGATTTGACCACTTTTCCGCCCCTAATAAAGGTTTTATCCTTCTCGTGGTACCGATGAAAGATAATAGAGGGGCCTCCGACAATATTCTGTCTTATGGTATGATGCAAATCGGCTTCCTTTTTAGCAATCAGGGAAAAACCCACATCCCTGGAGAGAGTTTTAAATAGATACCTCAGAGTTATTCCGGGGACCGAAATCGCATTCTTAAACATACCGATGTCTAATTTCCTATAAAACCAAAACTGTTTGTGCTAAGGCCTCTAAGAAGGGGACTACATCTTTGTTGTTATACCAAACTAAAAAGTCCCTAAGGGTCGTCATTTTATTGTCCTTCCAGACCTTTTGACACAGAGCATACTCCTCCTCGGAAATATTACAATTTTTAGTTTCGAAAAGAACGCTTCGTATGGGGGTAACTCCCTCTCATTCAACTTATTTAAATCTGTTACGTACTCGTAACAGAAAACACCCTTTGTCTCCTCTACTTTATAGGCTGCCAAGTACTTGCTATAACTAAACCCAGGGGCTAAATAATTTACTATATCTAAGAATTTTAGATTCTGTGTTGCAATACACATAAAGTTATTATTTCGTTTAACTATAAAATTTATTTCACCAAGTCGGTTTTCTTCTTCTTCTATCCGCTCCTCCTCAGCATCCTGTATCACACTTTCCTGCTCGTGCTCCTCATCCTCTCCCTCGTCTTCCTGATCGCTGTCCTCAATGTAGTTGTTACCCTTTCCAGATGTTTCAGGTACGGAGGCGGCAGCGAAGTAATGTATTAAATACGGCTTTATTAAATTTATGTCGTACTTGCCCGAGTTGAAACCTATCACTGGAGCTGCTTCAAGTAAGCTTTTAGACGACCTCTTGGGTCAGATTTCTTCCGATCACGCCTTTGCGCACATCCGGCCAGCTTTTCAAACAGTTCTCTGAAATCCTCTTTTAAAATTTTATACGCCTCCTTCGAGATAGATTTTAGATACTTAATCATTTTATTTACTAATTTCTGAGGATCTCCCTCGCTAACAAAACAGACAGGATCTTCAAACCCAGGAACGTTAGACGCCACAGATACAGAGAGAGGGACATGTTTTGCTAAAAAATGTGTACTAGCAGAGGTACATTTGGTGGTGGGCAAGTTGCTATTATCAAAATAACATTCCATATCAAAGGTGGCCCTAAAGGGATACACGAAACCGCCGGGTACGTCAATACCCTCTTCCTCTATTACATCCCCAATAGTCTCGCTAGGTGTATAAATCCCACCTCTAAAATAATCTTTAGGTTTACCACCATTACATATTTTTTCATGGACATTCATATTGGGAAACCGATTCCATAATTTCCCACACTGTGGACAAGAGAAAGCACTAGCTGCTTTATTAATATTACTAATGTACATGAAATGGTCCTTGTGAAACAAGACCCGCATAGAAACATCATGTGATCCCCTGCTTCGGAGTTTTGGACAGAGGGCCTCTTCCTCATTGAACTCAAATACATCAATGTTTATATTGAAACATTCTTCCAAGTGCGGTAGTTGTTGTAACGTAACACCTGGAAAAGTGTCAACGAAAAGAATGTCCCAGTGCGAGTGCCACTGACTCACGAGATGACGAGTGGTCAATTCTAGATTGTCGATATTGCTCCCTTTAAATAACGCCAAACAGCGGAAAAAACATAGGTTGTCATTATAAAAATTCTTAGTCGACCGACACTTCTGCAAGGTGTAAATGTACCTATTGTTAGTAATATAAGATGGTAATTCCTCTACGCAACATCCAATGGGGAAGTCACGTATGTGGAATAAATAGAAACTAGTTGCTGGAATACTCTCCACCATCCACTTAGTATCAGGTCTGTTGATCATGGCAATGTCTACAGGGTTCTGTTCGTTTAGAGAATCAACGAAGCTGTTGAAATCGCCAAGATTATTGATTATTGAGGAAATTCTAGAACAGCCGAGTTGTTGAGGGAAGAGTGGAAAAAACGTAGATCACCAGTGTCCCGGTGTCTAAGGATCAGGTGGTGACCATAGTTAATTTTGAATCGGGTTGTCTGAGTGTCAAATATATCCCTTAAAAGAGCAGACCAGTCTGTGATAAATGGACGTGCTGGTGAATGGAAAAATGTATATGTTGAAACTGTCTTGTTGATTGTAGCATGGGTGTTTATAGCTGACCAGTTTTGGCCATATACAGCCCGTACATCTTCAGGCAGTGTTGCTAATGGATCATCATCTTTGAATTTTTTACTTGGAGTTGAATATTCTGCATCTATCTTTCGTTTGTTCATTGTAGAAGAGGTCGATGGTGAAGTGGGTGATGTTGTTTCAGTCGCTGATTCTGTTGTTGATGGTAAATTAAGTGTTGTATCAGGTACCGATGCTGAAGCTGGTGTTGTTGTAGAATGTTTTACTCTCATATGTCTGGCTAATGAACTACGTCTTGTATACGTGTGCTGACAATATTACACACGTATCGTATAAGGCGATGTGCACCTCGATGGTGCTCCAACAAACTTTTGCGCCATTTAAATAGCTTTGGGCACAATGGACATTGATATTCTTCAGGTGCTGCATCGTTTATGAGAAACCATCTGTAGAAAAATAAATAACCCTTTGTCAAGGATACTTTACATAGCTAGTTTAAAGAGATGTTAATAACATCGAATACCAAGAGTTAAAATACTTAGTTTAATCATCCAATAAACGAAGGAATTAAACAAATCATATCTTAACTACTTTAAATACATTGAATAACCTATTATCTATATAACTTAACATAATTTAAGAGAAAGCAAAAATTTAATAACCTATTTTCGATAACACTTAACATACTTTAAGAGAAAACAATCCAACTTATAACGCAAAATATTCTCTCAATCATCTACACTGAATATAACCTATTATCGATAACACTTAACATACTTTAAGTGAAAACAATCCAACTTACTGTGTAAAATAGAATCTCAATCCGCTAGAATGAACAGTAACTTTCCTTGAACCAACCAAACTTATGACACAAATTCTCACATGAGACTAGTTTAAATATATCCTGGTACAAGATTTTAACCAATCAGCGAGTGACTATGAAAACCTCGACTGATATCTGGATTAACCAATCAGAGAAGAGTATTAGTATAGGAGGCGGGGCAAAGAAATGACTGACAGCTAGATTAACCAATCAGAGAAGTGGGTGAATACTGACCTCATTTCCCGGTTGACAGGCCGTCGAGTCTGGTTCATCGGTGGGGTCGGCAAATAGGGGTGGTGGCGGTAAAATTTCATCATCCTCCGCGTTATATGTAGTGGCTGTGGGTTCAGTGGTGGGGTCAAGTAATGCGGGTGGTGAGTTAGTTGAACTGACAGGGGAGGGTGGTGCAGAGTCAACTCCTTCCCAATTGATGTATTCCTTTATTCGTTGGGCTAAATGTTCTCCACACAAGAAGACTACATCCTCTTTCGTGAACTCATGATATAAAATATCATTTATTTGCGCGCTAAGGCGTTCCTCAAACTCTAGATGACACGAGTGAGGTAACGGGTTGTCATGTTTCACCTGACACCCTTTACAATAGTCATATGGTTGATACTGTAGAATGCACAACACCTTGTCAAATAGGATGTAAGGTCTGATAGATGCCATTTTACGGAATCTGTAATATAAGAAAACCACATCACAAATATTTGGAATGGGACAGAACATGTAGTACATGATAAAAAAAAATACTTTAAATGTGATAATACTCAATCAAAGTGTCATTAGTGACGATGGACCCTCGGTGGAAACACCCCTTCACTGCTCTTATTGCTGGTCCCAACGGTTGTGGAAAAACTGTATTTGTTCAAAAGTTTCTACAGAATCTACAAGAGTTAGTTGTCCCCGTACCCGAGGAAGTTATATGGTGTTACGGGAATGGCAACCAATATACGAGACTATGGAGAAAGTGAGATTTATCGAGGGTCTACCAGATATCGATAACTTGGAAGGGGGTAAGAAGAGAAGACTCATCATCCTCGATGACTTGATGTCAGAAACAGATGAGAGGGTGACAAAATTATTCACCAAAGGTAGTCATCACAGAGATATGAGCGTGATCTACATTGTCCAAAATCTATTTGGAAAAAATAAGGAACATCGAACTATAAGCCTCAATACTCATTATATAGTCCTTTTCAAGAATCCAAGAGACGGAAGTCAAATTACAAATCTGGCTAAGCAAATATACCCTGTTCAAGTGGCGTACCTCCAAGAGAGTTTTAAGGACGCGACAGCGTCTCCCCACTGTTATTTGCTGGTAGACCTTCGACAGGAAACACCGGATCATCTGAGGCTGAGAACAAAGATATTTCCAGGGGAGAGACAAATCGTCTACGTTCCAAAGTAATAGAATGGAAGCTTCACTTAGACGACACGGTGAAATGTTGAAATGTCTGCGCTCAGCTACGCCGAGTGGTTTAAGAGCCATATTGAAAACGGCCTCTCCAGAACTCATTCGCTTTTTATGTGAGTGTTGTCATAACATATTAAAAGGTAATGTTAGACTCACGCAGCATCAGAAGTGCGAGCTACGTCGACACAAGAACAAGCTGAGATTCCTCACTAAAAAGAAACCGAATCTTACGCAGAGGAAAGCAATTCTACAAACTGGTGGATTCATAGGTGCTTTGATCAAGCCTATATTAAGTGTTCTAGGTGGTATATTAGGTCTGTAAATATGGCCAAGAAAATGATTTTGATGGATCCTCGGTTATTAGAGGGTTTGAAACAGACTTCCACGTATACACCACCCGAGGCGATCAATGATAACTTGAGAGATTTAGACGATGAAATGCAACGTATCTTAGACCGTAACGATTTAGCCCCTGCTGATAAGGCCAGAGTGTACCAACGTACTTTGCAACAGTATTTAACTAGAATGGAGCAGTATAAACGACGTCCTTTGGGATCAGTCGATCTCATTCAACATAACTCGTCAACAGAAAGAATACTTCTCCTCCAACTTCGCCACCACCAGTCGATGTGCAACCAGAACAAGCCAAGGTACCCGAAACCCCAAAGACCAGTGATGAAAACACTTCACGGCTAACCTCGTATAAATTGAGGTCCAAAAGAAAAAGTCCAAATCCCAACACCAAAATGGGAAAGGTGGTCAAAGTATTGAGACGTTATTACTTTGACCCTAATCAACCAGGGTCGTATAGTGGTGCAAGAGCCTTGCAACGTAACACCAAAGTAGGAATTAAAGAGATCAATCGTTGGTTGAGTCATCAGGATACCTATACCCTTCATAAACCGATTCGACATAATTTGAAAGGCGTCCCATTATAACAAGTGGACCCCAACAGCAATACCAAGCAGACTTAATCGATTTAAGACATTTGAAAAAACACAATGATGGGTACTCCTATTTGGTTTCTTGTGTGGATGTTTTCAGTAAATTAGCGTGGGCCGTCCCAATACGAACAAAAACGGGGAAATCATTAGTGGAGGCTGTTGGTAAAATATATATCGATGGGAAACCTGTGAGTTTTCAAACCGACAAGGGGTCAGAGTTTCTGAACAAACATTTCAGAAATTTCTCGAAGACAACATATTCACTTTTTCACCACCCAGAATGAAGATATTAAGGCTGCTGTTGTGGAACGTTTTAACAGGACTCTGAAACAAAGGATGTGGAGATTTTTTACGAAATCCAATCGACTTTGTTATGTACATGTGCTACCCACCCTACTTCGAAGTTATAATCATTCGTACCACAGAAGTATAAAAATGGCACCGGTCGACGTTAGCAGAGACAATCAAGAACAAGTGTGGAACACGTTGTATAGCAAACACAACTTGAAATTTGAAAGACCCCTGTATAAGGCTGGTGATCGAGTTAGAATGGTCCTGGGTAGAGCTAATTTTAAAAGGGTTATTCCCCAGCTTGGACGGAGGAACTCTTTACCATCAGTCGAGTAACTGAAAAAACCCGTTACATATGTGCTGAAAGACGATAAGGGTGATGAAATAGAGGGGTCATTTTACACACAAGAAATTCAAAAGGTTGGAGACAAGAATGAGTACAGGGTCGAGAGGGTTATAACCCAACGTCGCACGTCATTTGGACGAAAAGAGAGTTTAGTCAAGTGGTTTGGTTATGATTCCTCATTCAACAGTTGGATACCGACCAAGGACATTGTCAGATACAAAAACTAGAGATGGTGGAAGAAGGTGAATCTTTTGAAGATCCTGTTTTGCGAACCCTGAGCTCTGGTGGGGAGAGAACCTCGCTCTGGCCAGTATTTGGGAAACTATTCCCCCGTTTAGAGATTGTCTTTATGTGTCAAATGCTTGTTATATATGCCGTTGTCGCGGTCTCGCTATTCAATCTGTCCACTGAAAAGCCAGACGCGAAGGACGGAAAACTGTGGATAGCCCTACTGAGCAGTTGTTTAGGTTACATGCTCCCGAATCCAAAGTTGGAGACGAGAAGGTGAATAGAGGAAAATGAGTTTTTATGTCACGTTACCCAGCAATGCTTCTATGGATATTTTTAAGGAAAATAATCCTGGCCACTTTTTCGTCAAGCTTCCTCAGACCATTGACATTTCGACGCAGTATGAGATCGCACTGGTGGAGATACAGTTTCCGCTAAATTATTTCAATGTAATAGAGGGTGATGTCTGGATTCGGTACGAATCTCTCGCTAACGACGATATTTACGACGCTAGATTTTATTTCAACGTGACATTGGAGCCTGGTTATATACGAAACCCGATGCATTCATCGGCGCGTTGAATGCGTCGATCATAAAAGCGGAGGATGAGTCGAATGGGGATGTGAAAGGGAAAAAAATGAGATTCATTTACGCAAAAGAGGTGAATAAAGCCATCTTGAAACTTTACGAAAAAGGAGTCAGTGTTACCATAAGCGACACTTTGAAAAATATGTTAGCCTTCCCCACGACCTCAATAGCAGACACGGCTCCCGATATCTTCAGCGTGGGTGAAATGGACTTGGAAAGTGTTGCAAAAAATGTCTACGTCTACTGCGATCTCGTTTCCCCAGACCCGTCGGGATGTGATGGTACCTCTCCTCAGGAGCGTGCCTGTTCTCAATAGAAATCACACCTCGGTGTTTCAGATCTACGATAAGCCTCACTACCTGCCCCTGAGTAGATTTTCCTTCGATACCGTGGAAATCCTTTTAGCCAACGAACACGGAAAAACCATTCCATTCACCAGTGGGACGTCGGTGCTAACGGTACACTTTCGAGTGAAGAAACATCTCGAACTGGTATAATGGTGAGACATACACCCTTTCACCGCATGCCAGGTTATACGAAGACTTTTATTGCTGTCAGGCGGGTGATGGGATGCCAGTGTTTATAGGAGGTCGAAATCAACGAGGACGAGGAATCGGTAGTTTCTTTGGTGGAATCGGGAGGGCTATTTTACCTTGGCTAAAAACAGGGGGTAAAGCCTTACTCAGAGAAGGCGTGGGGACCGGTCTGCAGGTCGCGCAGGACGCATTAGCTGGCAGGAATATCGGCGATGCTTTCAAATCACGAGCTAAGGAGGCCGGTATGCGGTTATTAGACGGGGCCGTAGACCACCTGACGGGTAACAACCAATCAGGAAGTGGTTTACGACGACGAATCAGAAAGCGAATCGGGAAGGCAGCCCCACCTGGCCAACCCGTTACGAAGAGAATAAAACCATCAGTTAGACTGTTCCCCCTTCATTCCACAAACAAGAGGCGAACTAAGCTGTCGGTACCAAAGGATATATTTGATTAATGATGTCTCTCATTCACCCCAAGTCATGTGAATGTCTTCATTCTGGTTTGGATTTATTTAGCGTTCCACCAACTCAGACTGCTGTAGACTCGGGCCAATTTACTGAAATTCGACCTCTTGCCTCGTTAGCGCATGGGGCTCCCATAGAGTTTTTCATTTCTGGAAACACTGAAGAGTATCTAGATCTTTTCAACACGTTTTTACATCTGCGGGCCAGGATCACCCTCCCCAATGGTGAAAGTTTACCATTGGATGCCGAGGTAGGACCAGTCAACAATTATCTTCACAGTCTATTTTCTCAAGTCGATGTTTCTCTGAATGATACATTGATTACACCATCTGAGAATACCTATCCATTTAGAGCAGTGTTCGAGACTTTACTAAACTATGGGGAGGATGCGAAAACGGGGCACTTGACGGCTGCTCTGTTCTACAAAGATACAGCAGGCCACCACGATGATATGCAGGCTAACGAGGGATTTAAAATACGACGTGCTTTGACTTCGGATAGTAAAGAGGTTGAAATGATGGGTCGTTTGCACTCTGATCTCTTTGTGCAGGACCGTTACATGTTAAACAGAGTGGATGTAAAGATTAAACTCACACCCTCTAAGGACGTGTTCAACATCATGGCTCAGGATAAGTCTGTGGGTTATAAGAGTGTAATCACTTATGCTGCCCTCGTGGTCAGGAAAGCCAAGCTAAACCCAGCAATTTCTCTGGCCCACGAAAAAGCGCTTTTAAGTGGGAATGCACGGTACCCAATCAAGCGGGTTACCCTGAAAACATTTGCCATTGCTCGTGGGATGTATTCCCACAACCAAGACAATTTATTCCTATCTCAAACGCCAACACGTATAGTGATAGGTCTGATTACCGCCGGTGGTTTTAATGGAGTTTATAACATTAACCCATTCAATTTTCAACACTTTGGTTTGACTTATATGAACCTGATGGTTGACGGGAGATGTGTATCCGGAAAGCCCCTAGCTATGGATTTTGAAAACAATCACTATGCGCGAGCCTTTTTTGGTACAAATTTGGCCATGGGTTTGATTGGTAGAGATGCTGGCAATGGTATTGATTATCATCAGTTCAAGGATGGCTTTTGTCTATTTGGTTTTGACCTCTCACCCAGTCTGCTAAATGGAACCCAGTTTGAGCTAGCCACGAGTGGACCCTTGTCGATAGAGCTCAAATTCGCCGCTCCCACGACAACTCCCCTACAAGTTATTGTCTACGCCGAGTTGGATTCAGTAATGGAAGTGTCCAAGACAAGACAGGTTCTAACAGACTACGCTATTTGAGAAAATGAACACGGGGGATATTTACAGTCTCTTGATGTCCGATGTTTTTGTTCGACGTTGCGCCCTTGTTAGTGTCATCCCACGAAACCACTTACCACCCCTCATCGATCAAACCAAGACGGCAGCCTTTGTCGTAAACACCGATCCTGCCCACAAACCTGGTGAACACTGGGTGGCATCTTTTACAATGGCCTCAGCCAAATAGAGTAATTTGATTCCTACGGTTTACCTCCCAGGCACATTGATATTTTAACTTTATCGAGAGGAATTCACATGTTCCATTCGTCTACAACTCACGAGTGTTACAAGACTTGTTTAGCAACACGTGTGGTCTATATTGTGTTTATTATATAATTTTAAAGTGTCGTGGTGCGAGCATTAACAGAATTCTCATGCCATTTTCAACGAAACAACATATTAACGACCGTATCATTTATCGGTTGATGACGCCCTGGATCCATCGACTGAGTGGAACAAACTTCCCATGACTCATCAAAGATGGCGGCTCTCTGAACATGTCTCAACACGTCCGATGACGTATTGCATCAGTTACTATAAATAGAACGTATTCCATTGGTTACTATAATTAGGCTGGCCACGCCCCACTTGTTACAGGGTATAAAAGTCAGCCGTTCTCAGTTCTACTACATACAGAAAGTCAGAGCCCTGCTACCAAGTCGTGTGATTCAAACATGGAATCGGCTAGCGTTAATATGCCAGCTTCATTTGATGTATGTGATCAACGTATTTTCATGTCTCGTAGAAATGAGAATATAATTCCACTGTCCAAAGATGGTGTTAAGGCAGTCTCAGTTTCTGCTTTTCATAACAGACCATTGATAAACATAAGGTCAATTCGTGGTGAGAGTCTTCTTAAGTTTCCTACCAGAACTGGAATAACTCTCTCGAGAGATGAATTTATCACGCTAGTTGATATGCGAGATGACATTTTAGCAACTTATGATAACATCAACTATACTACGCCTCTTGTTGAGCAACCGAAAGAACCAAGAGATATGTATGCCTCGAGTGATTCAATTTCCACTCAGTCGCCAATTACCTACGCCGTCTTTGATCAAGGCTTTGTCAAAATGGAGGGTGGCTGTGTTTTGAACTCTAATCAACCTTCGTATTCACCAGTGTTTGATAACCATTTAGCCCAACAGACAGTTCCAACAAAGCGAGGAAGCCGAGACGAGTAAAATTAATAATTTCTGCAGTGGGACAGTGACATTTTTTTAAATTACTTATACATGACTATGTTGTTATTTGTGTACTTTTTTTCAGATGATTTGAATTCATATTTGTACTATTGAAATCATCATTGTTCAATTATAAATATTTGAATGTGTAACAAGTGTTGTCCACGTTGATGTATTGAAATAAATTTATGTTTCATTGTGAAAATAAACATTATAAAAAGAGGATATTTGAGTTGTTTTAATTTATTTAATTTTAAATTATTTTGTTAAATTAAAATAAATGACAGTATAGAATCTATGAAATAAGGTTCTACTTACGATTTGTAAAGAAAATTTACTTGTACAGCCAAGCACACTCTTGCTTGCGTTACAGCCAAGACACTCGTTGAAACTGCTTCAGAGAGTGAGAATAAAATCCTGGCTGCTTGGATCTACTTATATACAGTTCTAACCTCTTTGATCGATCAAGTACTCTCTACTTCAAACATATTAATTTCCCCTAAACATCCCACATTAAAACAACCACCCACTAAAATTCCCCTGATAAGTGGTATTCTAATCTTCAGATGATAAAAAGTCCGTAGCCCTGGCCAGTCTGGCACTCAAACATTCAATCAAAACTTTTCACAGCGAAACACGGTCTTTGAACACGAACCAGCGCAAAGATATTAATTACCCCCAAGCGTCTCACATTAAAACATCGGTATCGTAAAATTCCCCTGTTATTTGACTCTCCTGATGAACACTTACCGGCTACGGAGTTTTCACAGCGGGAAGTAAGTACTCACCGGTGGCGGCTTCTTTGATCTTGCGGCCCCTCGCGCGCTGCGCGAGGTCGCCTCGCGTCTACCGTGAACTCTTTGATCTTGCGGCCCCTTGCGGCGCGCCTACCGGGAACTCTTTGATCTCTCGCTTAACGTTAAACACAGTGTTTCGTATTTGGCGTGTAGCGTGTGTAACGGCCTAAGCTGTTACCTTTAATTCTAAAGGAAGTTTTTAAAAACAATAATAAACTTGTCACTGTTTTTATTGAATGAGAGTATAAAGAAAGAATAGATTTATGAAAGTTACGGAACCATTGAAAGTACAAAGAATATAATAGATTTATGATACCACCACCGCCCCTTCACCACCGCCGCGGGAGTTCACCACAACACCACCACCACCGCCACGAGAGGTCACCCGAGAGGTCACCGGGAGGTCACCACCACCGCCACGAAAGGTCACAGGAACAAAAATGGGCGGGTAGACTCTCATATAAGGAAAAAATGAAGACTCTCATATAAGGAAAAAAAAACGGCCCCAAAAATGTGCTTCCATGTGAGGGTAGACTATTTATATAAGGATTTAGGTGCTTCTGGAAGGACATTCACCCGTCCAATCACTGGATATATACTACTTACCTTTCTTTGTTTGGGAGATGAGATTTGGATGATTCCACTGGCACGGGCGGTTGAGCAATTATGGATTTTAATTCGTTTGTAGTGATACCGGGGCCTTCCATAAACAAATAACAAATAACTATACTATACAGTCAGGAATTTCCATATCCGCTCCACCACTTGTCACAAGATTTTCCAAAATGCATCGTTAAATTCCACTGACAGTGTCGCTCCGTTCACGTCCTACTCTATTGCACAGACGATGATTCCAAATCCCCTTAGTAGCCTCTGACGATGTGCGAGGCAGGTAACAATGGCTCTATTCCTGCCTCCCCCTCACCGTGGGGGCCCCGGTAGCTACACGGACACTCTAAAAGTACTATACATAAACGTATGTCATGTTTGTAACTGTCGTGTATGAAACCTATTATTGTGAGATTTTGTGTTCAACAGTTTGTTTATTTGTTTGTTTGTTTGTTTGCGTTCGCCAGATTTATATCACTTACCAAGTCCCGAGAGACTATATTTTGCGTGAATATAACTTTTTATATTGTTCACACTGACGGCCACGTGCTTAGGTTTCCCCCGCCATGCAGGCAGATATTCTCCCACTTCAGAAGTACTCGCTTTTTGTTTTATCGTCGAGAGTGTTCACGGTTTTCGGTAGATTTTTCTTATTAATTTTGCGCGGCCATTTTTGTGGTCGACTCTTTCGATTTTTCTAATCGCCAAGGGTTCTTTAACGTGCGCAGAATGCACACGAAACCTCCTGTTTTTGGCCGTTTTCAGGGAAGACTAGACATCGAATCTCACTACCCAGAGAGGACTAGACATCGAATCTCACTACCCAGAGAGGGCTAGACATCGAATCTCACTACCCAGAGAGGGCTAGACATCGAATCTCACTACCCAGAGAGGACTAGACATCGAATCTCACTACCCAGAGAGGACTAGACATCGAATCTCACTACCCAGAGAGGACTAGACATCGAATCTCACTACCCAGAGAGGACTAGACATCGAATCTCACTACCCAGAGAGGACTAGACATCGAATCTCACTACCCAGAGAGGGCTAGACATCGAATCTCACTACCCAGAGAGGGCTAGACATCGAATCTCACTACCCAGAGAGGACTAGACATCGAATCTCATTACCCAAAGAGGACTAGACATCGAATCTCACTACCCAGAGAGGGCTAGACTTCGAATCTCACTACCCAGAGAGGACTAGACATTGAATCTCACTACCCAGAGAGGACTAGACATCGAATCTCACTACCCAGAGACTAGGGGAAGGTGAAACCACGGATTCGATTTTCTTTCTTTATTTTTTTTTTTCATTTTAAACCGCCTGTGGTGGGAATCGAACACGGGACCTTCATGTGTAGAAGCCGTCGTCCGACCTCTAGACCAACCAGCCCGCTCGTGCAACAGTTATGGTCATCTACCTAACACAACAATACAAACAGCGCTTGTATTTCTTACATGAACGCGCTGACATTACCAAAGCCCTTAAAAGAACAAGTCAAACATATTATATGAGGGCTGAAACCAACGCCATCTATAGAAGTAAGCTTGAAAGCTGGAAGTGTAACCACGGAAAATCTCCAACTAGAGTGACGTTTTTCAGCTCAGGCGACAATTTGAAACGACTTCCGAAACTGACGGAAACGAATAGAGAGAGAGAGAGAGAGAGAGAGAGAGAGAGAGAGAGAGAGAGAGAGAGCACAGTTACTCCAAAACTCCAGTTTCCTCGAAAACAGACATTTTAAAAATTTATTAATTATTTTTTGTTCGTTCGCCAGCATTTTGACCTCTGACGAAGTCCCTAGAGACTAGGTACTGAATATTGCGTGTTAATCCGTTTTTTTCCTGGCAGCCGTGTGCATATGGGTCCCTCGCCGCACAGGCAGATAACTCCGTATTCGGAGGTACTCATATTTTTGTTTCCCGTTGATGAGTAATTGACGTTTCAAGCCGTGCCTCACTGCTAAGACCAGGGTAGTTGCCGCAGAGAGAAATCATAAAAAAATTCCCAACTGGTGCAGTCGGGATTTGTACCCACAACCTTTCTGTCTCAAGGCCGGCGTCTTGCTTCGAGACCAACCAGTCCCCCTTTAAAAAAAGAAGACATTTACAATAAAGCAACGGAAACAGTTGAAGCGACTACGATAATATCTGCAAGAACAGGGCAACACGTCGCCATTTTGTATTGTCGGTTTTAGCGTTAGCAAGGTCGAGCTACAGTGCGAGCCAAGTCGACTGCGTGGACGACAATTTTTAACGACATCAGCGAAGAGGCAGTGCCATAGTCAGTTCCAATTCACTCGAATAAATCTGAAAAAAAGTTTAACACTAATAAACTGTTCTATAGTCATGGCACTCTCTAAAAGGACTGGCAACAATGGTCGCCATTTTAACGGAAGTCCACCGTCTATAGCTCAAGCTCTAGTTCTCCATGATTTCTGTTTCCGCCTACTGGCTTACGATGACGAAGGGAAACACAATTACAGTTGTATTACGGCTATAACATGAGAGTGTTAACTGACAGTACTTCTAGTTTTGAATTACTTCAAAATACATTTATCGAGACTGTCAGATTTAAACACAAGAAATATTACCACGCATTTCAAACAGTTCCTTCCGTTTAAAGCTCTCTCTCTCTCTATATATATATATATATATATATATATATATTATATATATATATAATGGGAGCTGCGATAGCTCAGTGGTTAGTGAACTGGACTACAAAGGACAAGAGGCCGGGTTCCATCCTGATAGACGGCTTCCGGGTTCACCCAGCCTTAAATGGGTACCGGATTTTTCTGGAAAATACAGATACCTACGTATGTAGAAGGGGGAGGTGTGAAGAGAGTAGAGGAGTAAACAAAGACGAGAGAACAAGGTCAAGGAGAAAAAAGAAAAAAGATAGTAAGACGAAGTTACGAGAAAAATAAGGAGACGATGGGTCGAAATTCACGTGGAAACGTGAGGGCCATGTCCAGAAGTGAGTGGGCAGACAGACGCGTAGGAAGTCAATTTTGATTGGCTGAGAAGATCCAAATTTAAGAAGTAAACACTAAAGTTCGGGAGCACTGAATACTGAACACTTGGAGAGACTGAGTTGGCAGGGAGTGACGATCAGAAGAATGACACCAAGCAAGTGTAATAGACATTTAGCCGGCAGAAGAAAACGTGATGGTTAGGAGATGCAGAGACTAGTGAAGAATAGTTAGGCGGACAGATTAGCAAGTGGCACTAGTAAGAGACCGCAGGGCCGGTAGAAGTTAGATAGTATAGGTGGGCCGTTCGATGGAGAACGGTCCACATGTAGTTAAGATGCGAGTATGAATGCGTTTAGAGCCCAGAGACAAGTGTGAGGGCGATAGACTAAAGAAATTATAAGAGTGCGCTTTAAGTGTGTGACCTGCCATATCCGTTGTGTACGAGAGTCCGATGTGACAGTAATAAAAGTCGGAATAAATTGTTATAACCAATGCGTTGTTATGTATTACACAGTTATATTTATCTGGCCTAGCGACAACCCTTGGGGACGAATCAGAACAGCAATAG
The DNA here is from genome assembly GCA_032433765.1 of Megaustenia siamemsis. Taxonomy (NCBI): domain Eukaryota; kingdom Metazoa; phylum Mollusca; class Gastropoda; order Stylommatophora; family Ariophantidae; genus Megaustenia; species Megaustenia siamemsis. Next base: position 70,149,187 of record JAVIAB010000108.1, read on the forward strand.
AGGTGTCGCGGAATCACAACGTGAAACAGTCATCCTAACAACAACCCGAAGTACGACGGTGAACAGACAAGGTCAGGGCTGAGACGAACGCCCAGTTGGCACGAAGACGTGTTGTCCCGAGCAAATCACGAGCAACACATTCCAGCTGAGGTCAATCGACCAGAGAACTGACAGGTGACGGTGAAGGCCGTCAGGAAAGTAACGATCGAATATATATACCAATAACAACAAATAAAGCTCTTTCACCGTTACACCTACATCAGTACAAATGTACGAAAGTACAGATACGTGCGTACAGATAAGTGCAGTACAGTACGTAATACCGACCACATCACCCCAAAAATCATGTGCTGAAGGTCTGTAAAATTTATGGTCACTAACACCATATTCCCTATACGCCACTTGGTGTGACGGGGGCTCTTTACTTATTTATAAATAAAGTTAACTACGTAAAGAGCTCCTTCACCCAAGTAACACATAGGGAATGCGATTAGAGAATGTGATTTTAGTAGCCATAATATATGTAGACCTTCGTGGTTTTTGGGGTAATGTGGTATTACGCTCGTACCGCTCACTTTTCCCCCCAAAATCCGGTACCCATTTAAGGCTGGGTTAACCCGGAATCCGTCGAACATGCTAGAACCCGACCTGTTATCCTCAGTAGTGCAGTTCACTAACCACAGAGCTATCGCAGCTTTCATATCTCTCGAGTTGGAGCTTTAGACCAAAGATTGCGGGCTGCATGTATATTTCCTGGGCTGCAAGGTTTATGTTCAGTCTTCATAATATACATTGTTGAGTTGCGGGAAACAACAGATTCTGGTTCTTGCTTTCTTGGTAGCTTGCATCATTGGTTAGCGGGGTAGAGTTCTGCCCTATCAAAGCAAGAGTAAGACGTCCCGTTTCCTCCGCTAGTCTTCGCTTGGGAAAAGTGAAGCTCCCGTTTAACCCCCACCTACTAGGTTTACGTGAAGCCATTGGAGCAGATTGTGGGTGGTGTTGTGAGAGCAGCCGGCAAGTAGTGTTGGTTATGGATCCCACTCCGTGATGGCAGACAGAGAATTTCATGTATAGAGACAATGGCTGCGATCTTCGACTAGTACAGTCACAGCCAAGAAGGAAAGGAATGGCAAACTACCTTCTTATATTGCCTAGCATAATTATGTCAGAACACAACCTATAGTCCGTTCACATTCGTTTGCCTAGACATTAATTTATTTTTTTCAAAAACTTATTGTTCATTTGCATTGATCTTTTGAAGTTAGGTTGAGAATACTAATGTCGCTATAAAAATATTTTTTTATCAAAGAAATGTGATCCAGTTTCAAAGATGCCTTATTTAACCTATATAAAAAAAAGTTAATCGATATTATAAACACCGGCGGGATTATGTAGATGCTTACATCTCACAGCTGATTCTTTAACATATAGGCATGACCTTCACGGCTGAATGCGCACCGTCCTAAAATAGTTATGTTTCCACTATAAATTTTTATAAAGAAATGTTACATATGAAATTTCCCGTTTAGCACAAAATGACATTTTAGCCGAAACCGGAAATTATGTGACGTCAAAATCACGGCCGTAGACTCGAGTTCGAGTCATAATTCAGAGGCAAATCTCAATATTTACAGAAAGGAGGCGGCACTATCCATATTATCTTCTGCAAGTCTATGTGAGAATGAATATAAAGGCAAAATATTTTACTGAGCATAACATTGCTATAAAGATTTATCAATACTTCTGCAGAGAGCGTAAAAAGGGACATCTTTATTGTTCTTTATCAAACCCTGAGAAGAGAGCAATGCATATTTTAGGTTTGTGTAAACGTTCATTTGATCGAATAGTTAAAGGAAGCGGATATTTATTGCCAACAAATGCAAGAAAGCAAGGAAGGAAAGAAACGTTAGACAGTTTTGATAAGGACCTAGTAAAAAGAGAAATCTGTCGAATGTTTGATATAAACGAAGAAGTGACACTTAGAAAGTTGAAGCTTTGGCTGAAAACTAACAACGACATTGAAATATCAAAAACTTCATTATGGAAAATATTAAGAAGTGCAGGCTTCACCTTTAGAAAGTATGCTGGTGGAAAAAACATTATTTGTGAGAAGCCACATCTAGTAGCTCTTAGAAGCAAGTATTTACGTGAAGTGAAGGAAATGCGCGAAAATGATTATGATATTGTTTATTTAGATGAAACTTGGATCAACGCTCATCATACAAATGAAAAGGAATGGCAGTTAGCAGATGGAAGTATTAAAAGATCAGTACCAAGCAGTAAAGGGCAACGTTTGATAGTTGCACATGCAGGTAGCAGACATAATGGGTTGTTGCAGAATGCTCATCTCGTTTTCATTTCAAAATCCATAGACAATAGAGACTACCACTCCGAAATGAATGGGTACATATTTAAAGACTGGATCGAGAAAAGTATCCTTCCAATATTAGATCGACCTTCTTGTCTGATAATGGACAATGCTTCATACCATAACGTAGTTAACGTAGAAGATAGAATCCCAACATCATCAAGTACAAAAGATGCAATCAAAACGTGGCTCATAAAAGAACACATACAAGTTAACGACAGCTACTTGAAACCCGAATTGCTTAGCCTTGTAAAACAGACACAACGTACAAAGATATTTAAAATAGACAAGTTAATTCAAAAACATGGCCATAGATGTTTGAGACTACCTCCATATCATGCACACTTAAATCCTATAGAACTAGTTTGGGCAAAAGTTAAAGGACACGTAGCATATACAAATAAAACTTTCAAATTATGCGATGTTGAGACACTTACAAATCAGGCTCTATCAAATATAAATAAAGACTACTGGGTAAAATGTGAGGATCATGTGTTACGACAAGAAGAGGAATATTGGAAAAAGGATGGTTTGTTGTTTGTTCAGCCGAAAGCAGTAATCGACCTATTTGACTCGTCTGATTCTGAATGATCATTACTCTGATTAAGTCTACAGATAAATAGTTTGATTTGCAAAATTTCCTAGTTGATTTGTTAAACAGTTTATTGTTCAAGACCACCCAAGCAATCAAAAATATGTTATAAGCAAACCAACAACCATTACTTTGAATGGAAGCCTGCTTGAGTCAGTACAGAAGTTCAGCTATCTTGGATCCACTATTACAGCCACACTTTCCTTAGATGAGGAACTAAATGTACGTATTTGAAAGGCAGCGACAACATTTGGGAAACTCACACCAAGAGCATGGAACTATATCAAATTGACTCTACGAACAAAGTTCTATATATAATTTAAAATTTGTATACTTGCCACCAAGTAAAATTTTATGGACACGCCTATGGGTCATCGTTGCACTAGATTACTGTAAACATTTTGATTAGGGTCAAAATAATAGTTACATGGGCAAAGATCAAAGGAATTCGCCGCTTTAAAGAAAACCGTTATAGCTAGACATCGAGTAACACATATGTTCTCGTGACATGGACATTTTAACACCGTATGCCAAAAATCATGTGAAATCATCAAGAACTTTTTGAATTATAAATCATAACATCTCGGCAAACGAATCTGAACGGACTATAATATGCGATCAGAGGCCACAGAGATGGGACTTCTCAGTAGAATGTTGAAAGTTCCCTGGACAGCTAAAAAGACCAATGAGGGCATTCTCAAAAAGACCAACACAAAAGGGAGCTACTACAAAACATAAGAAAGAAACAATCAACATTTTTCTGGCACATCATGAGAAGAGGAAATTGGAATACTTGGTTACAACTGGCAAAATAAAAGGAAAGAGAGATCGCGGACGACAGAGAGAGAAAATACTGGATAGCTTGGTGTCATGGCATGGAAAACGGTCAACAACAGAATTGATACGATGCACCGTAGATAGAAGATTGTGGAAGAACATGATCGCCTACTCCAACCGGTATGGCACATGATGATGATGCGTCATTGACACTTGATGCTGCTGTACAGTTTCTCTGATACCTCTAGAATGTAGTCCGAGCTTGCCTGCAACTCCTCTTTCTGTCTGTTTCTGTATTGAAGGACGGCAGCAACTATGATACACATTCTACTGCTGCTAACACAGTGTTAATAATATTAATACTTATACTTTACTTATCTTACGACTTTTACAATACATTACTTTTACAATACTTTTGCAACTACATTACTGCTACTATTATTACTACTACTACTTTTACTACTATTATTACTACTATAACAATACTACTACTACTACTACTACTACTATTACTACTATATTTGCACTATTATTATTACTATTATTACTACTATTAATATTACTATTATTACTACTATTATTACTACTACAACTTCTATAACTATTACAACTTTTACTACTGCAACTACTACTACTACAACTACAACAACTACTACTATTTTAGCATTACAATTCTCTGTCCCAGAAAGGGCATTGGGAAGAGGGTGGGGGGGGGAGTTGAGTGTACCAGGAAGCATAGTTGGTCCAGAATAAAAGAAGAAAAAAAACATCAAGGACCCTTCTAAAAAGGTGCTGACGTACTAACCATTCAGTCATTTATTCTTCTTACATGAAAGCGATTTCCCCCCCCCCCCCCCCCCCCCCCCCCTGATTGTCCGGGAAAATAATCCCGTGGTTCGCTCGGTAGACAGTTTTCATGTAGCGGAACTTCTTCAAAACCTGTTCTCGAAAGGTAAAACGAGCAGGTAATTTGTATTTATACAAGCTCTTGAGGGAATATGTTGTCAATATTTAAAATAAATACACACACACACACATATAGGGAGAGAGAGAGATAGAGAGAAAGAAAGCAAGGGAGCATACGTTTTTTAAAATGCACTTTTCGCCGTGCAAGTTTTATTTCTTTTTTTTTAATCTTTCAAGAAAGGCGAGATGTAGTTGTTATGGGTGATACGTTTTGAGATTTGATGATAAAGTTGGTGGGTTTGATATCGTAAATTATAATTTATGCATAAACAAATAGGGAAGTTTTAATGTGAAGTGACGTTTGCGGCATGTGGTGAAGTTGACGCATGTGGTGAAATTGACGGCATATGGTGAAATTGACAGGACGTGAATTTGACAACAAATAGTGAAGTTGACAACAAATGGTGAAGTTGACGGCAAATGGTGAAGTTGACATGAGGTGAAGTTGAAAACAAATGGTGAAGTTGACGACAAGTGGTGCAATTTACCATCAAAAGTGAATTTCACAGGAGGTGAAACCCACGACAAATGGTAAAGTTGATAAAAGAAGGTGAAGTTGATATAAAGTATAGTTGACCAAGCGTGGTGAAGTTGATGTTTAGTGAAATTGACGACACGTGAAGAAGGTGATGATAAATGGCGAAGCTGACAACACAAGTGGTGAAGTTGATGTCGCATGTAGTTAATTCGGCGATAACACAGTGACGTTAATGTCGCATGTAGTTAATTCGGCGATAACACAGTGACGTTAATGTCGCATGTAGTTAATTCGGCGATAACACAGTGACGTTAATGTCGCATGTAGTTAATTCGGTGATAACACAGTGAAGATGATGTCGCATGTAGTTAATTCGGCGATAACACAGTGAAGTTGGCGGTACAAATGGTTAAGTTGATGAAATTAAATGATCTCTAAATTGATTACTGAAAATATAAAATTAACTATAAACTTAAAAGAAACAAAAAAATAGACATTACTTATAGAGTCTAGCGTGCAGGTTAGAGATTAGTGGCACGATGTTGAAATGAAGATTGTCGTTTGAGGAATGGCAAATCGTAATCGGTTTTACGAAATAAGTTGATTAAAAATGTGGGTTCATGATTATAGGAGTTTAAGAAGTGAGTATAGAGAGTGGGCACCCTGAATGTACATATTGATAGCTAGTATTGTAATGCTGAAATTGTAGTAGTAGTAGTAGAAGTTGTAGTAATATTATTAGTAGAAGTGGTAGCAATTTTAGTAGTAACAGTTGTAGTAACAGTAGCAATACTAGCAGTAGCAATAGTAGAAGCAGTATTAGTAGTAGTATTAGTAGTAGTAATAGTAGTAGTAATAGTAGTAGTAAAAGTAGCAATAATAGTAGTAGTAATAGTAGTAGTAATAGTAGCAGTAATAGTAGCAGTAATAGTAGTAGTAATTGTAGTAGTAGTAATAGTAATAGTAGCAGTAATAGTAGTAGTAATAGTAGTAGTAATTGTAGTAGTAGTAGTAGTAGTAGTAATTGTAGTAGTAGCAGTAGTAGTAGTAGTAGTAGTAATAGTACTAGTAGTACTAGTAGTAATAGTTGTAATAGTACTAGTAGTAATAGTTGTAATAGTACTAGTAGTTATAGTAGTAGCGTTAGTAGTAGTAGTAGTAATAGAAGAAGTAGTATAATGCAGTAGTAGTAGTACTAATAGTAGAATTAGTAGAATGTAGTAGTAGTAGTAGTACTAATAGTAGAATATAGTAGTAGTAGTACTAATAGAAGAAATAGTAGAATGCAGTAGTAGTACTAGTAGTAGTAGTAGTAGTATAAAAACTCATGGAAGTGTTCAGGAAAGAACAATATTGTAATAACAGCGGAAAAGCGGAGATAATTTGAAAGTACACAGTTCATTTTGGTTGGATGGAGTGTTCCGGAAATCTGGACGAAGCATGTCGGTCTTTGTTAAAAGTAGCACATTCTAGTCAGACAATCTGTGTTCACGAAACAAACCACATTCTGATGGATGTCAACTAAGTTGACAAGAGCGCCATATTAACTGTTGAAATCTCTGTGCGTGCGTAGATTATATAGGGACGCTTCTATCTGAATATTACTCTTGAAAACCCACAGACTGAAACGGGAAACAAATTTATTAGATTTTGGAAAAAAATTACTTTCATGTCAGGTCGTTCTAGCTAGCAATGCACACATGACAGGTAGAATAAGCAAGAAACAGGTGAAGTATTTTTTTTTTTAATAAGAACATTTGCTATTTCTTTTTATTTCTCAAGGATGTGTATATATAACCGATGGCAAAATGACAGACGGTTGGTAGCTAGCAATCGTGATTTGTCATTAGTTTGGAAAAATATGAGCGTCTTATGCTGGACGCTTTGTAACTGAGCAGTTTCTCTCGTGGCTGAATCTGCCAATATTGGATAAACAGATCTGACCTCAGAATGAACACGATGTATTTGTGCTGCCTGGCCTCGCCTACTGGCTCTTTTTCTACAGATTTTTATAGCGTTCCTTTCTCTTCGTCTTTTTCTTTCCTTCCTCATCTGCCTTTCAGCGTCGAGTTTCTTCAGTAATCAAGAAAAGACGATGGTCATATGTTGGACATGTGATGAGGAGAGATAATAACTGAATAGCAAAGCAAGCCCTCATGTGGGAAACAACAGGTAGGAGGAAAAGTGGCCGACCCAGAGAATCACTTCAAAGAACATTGATTAGAGAGGCAAATACAGCAGAAATCGGCTCCTTCAATGAGATTGAGATGCTTGCACAGAACAGAGACAAATGGCGAGATTTGATAAAATATCTTTGCAAGGATTGAGACTGCTAGAAAGAAAATTTAGAAAAAGGGAAAGAGTGTCTCAGACAATGTCCTATGGGCCGGCCACGGTTCGAAAAGTCGATAGACAGACAGACAGATAGACAGACATACAGACAGACAGGCAGACAGACAGACAGACAGACTAGCAGGCAGACAGACAGGCAGACTAGCAGGCAGACAGACAGACAGACTGATAGATGTGCTATGATATGACATTAGCTTGTCCCAGTTTCACTAATTTAGAATTCTTTGAAAGAAGACCTGCAAACATCGTTATATCTCAGCACTGGTCTGCCCTGTGTTCCGTCTCTTAGTTCGCCACACAATAATTGTTTGAAAATATGATTGTTGCCCATCCTTCTCACATGAGAAAACCACCTTAGTCTCCGACTGCTGTGTGTTGCCATGATTAATGAGAGTTGAACTCGTTGTAAGACATTAGAGTTGGTTGAACGGTAATGTTTGCAAATACACATAACGAACAACACCCACAATTAAGCACTATGTAGATACGCCTCTGACAAGAATTGCACTAAACTGGACAATTTAACACGATTACTGTAAACTCTAAAATTTTAATAAACTTGTGTGATATCGTCATAAAAGATCAAAGGAATTCGCTGATGTGCAAAATCTGTTGTGTTTGTGGAATAAAAAATACCAAAATCTTTGCGTCATCAATTTTCTAAGATTGCATGGAAATTTTGAAACCAAAATAACAAGCGGTTATCACGCAAAACTAATTCAGGTGTGATTATGAATTTCTGAACGGACTATAGCGAATGACGTACTCATATACTTATATGGATATGCTTACTTGATTTTTTTCTGGGAAAGCCGTCGGCCTGGTATTTATATCGACATAATCACCCATCAATTTTGCCTTTGATCATTATAAAATATGGCCGCTATTACACTATTCCCTGTATGCATTAAAGCGTTAAATGAGGCCTTTGCTATTTCTTTCTTAAAAAAAAAAAAAACTATAAATAACTGTATTCTTCTCGTTATATAAGAAACCATAAACCATTCTTGCCGTAATAAACACCTTTTGTTCCGGTGAATGACCAGAGCCACGATCAGCAGCAAATCGTAGCATCTTAAAAATGAGCCCAAATGAAGACGGCAATATGGAGCATGTTCGTCACGTGACATCTAACAATAGCAGCCTTCAAATTCAGTTCAGTGGTTGGTACCTTGTCTACTCCAGCCTGCACTTCCAGCATGCTACTGATAAGCCTTGCCGTTCGTTTCGCCATCAGGTATGTCAGGTCACGTTATTTATGTTTGATTTGGCCAACATTTGTCAGATTTATTTACGTCATCATCGTCATCATCATCATCATCATCAACAACAAAATCAACATCATCATCATCGTCATCATCATCATTATCATCCCATAACGTTGGGTGTTTTTGGGGCACCACTGACAGACCTCGTCAGCTTTCTCCATTTCTCTTTATCTTTAGTCATTCTTTGGGACTCTGCGAAGCCGAGGCCTGTCCATTCTTTGGTGTTACCCTTCCATCTCGTTCTCAGCTTAACTCTCCTTCTCCCTCCATTAACAGTTCCTTATAGAATGGTCTTCGCTAGTCTCACATGATCGAGATACGCCATGCAACAAAACCACTTAAATCAGCGTCCACCTATAACTTGTGTCTAAAGGGTTAAAATAACCTGTTAGTGCTCAATCTTGCCCATGATGACAGTGACTATATAAGTAGCCATAGAACGTATCCATCGTCTCCTACAGTTGACATCTGGTGTCATCACGGACTGGGGTTAGCCGGCACTACTTGTCAGCTGTTCCCACAACACCATCCGCCACCTGCTACCATGGCTTCACATATTTTTACCTCAGGATTTCGTGTCGGTTCTCTTGTCTCTCTGGTATATGTTGGACGGTTCTTCTATAGCGCTTTGACTCCAATGATGGCCTATTATTTTCACTTTATCGGTAAATATATTTTTGAAATATGTATCGTTTAGTTTGTGCTTTTTCCTGAAGAAGAGCTTTAGAGTGGAAACGTTTGTTTAGTCGTTTCTTCATCATCATCATGTACCATACCGGTTGGCGTAGGCGATCATATCCTTCCACAATCTTCTATCTACAGTGCTTCGTATCAGTTCTGTTGTTGACAGTTTAACGATGAACGAACCGTGTCTGGAAAGCTCCCAAGACAAGATGTATTATTATGGATGGAAACCTTTCGAGGTGATAGATCAGCAAATTATTTCAGGGGGAGAGCTATGTTTACTATACTCAGAAAAACATCATAAATAATAAACAACAGAAGATAAACAACAACACTTCAAGGTGCTGTGCCGTGGAGTACAGGTTCGATCCTGCATCGGACTGCATTCAAGTGACCTGTATAGCTTCAGGCAAGTCTGTCTATAGCAAGTACACTGATGATAGTGGGGGGAGGGGGGGGCCTATGGTGTCAGCCTCAGGACAGGAAGAGTCCGGATTCAAAACCCACCAGAAATGGCGGCGGTGATTTTGTCAAAAATAGGAAAAGTTAATCCCTGGTTTCTTTAAGACTTTACCCTCCCGTGATCTCTTGGGTAGTGAGATCCGATGTCTAGCCCTCTCTTGGGTAGTGAGATCCGATGTCTAGCCCTCTCTTGGGTAGTGAGATCCGATGTCTAGCCCTCTCTTGGGTAGTGAGATCCGATGTCTAGCCCTCTCTTGGGTAGTGAGATCCGATGTCTAGCCCTCTCTTGGGTAGTGAGATCCGATGTCTAGCCCTCTCTTGGGTAGTGAGATCTGATGTCTAGCCCTCTCTTGGCTAGTGAGATCCGATGTCTAGCCCTCTCGGATAACGGCTATAAATAGGAGTTCCCGTGTACACTCGTGCCCGTTAAAGATCTATTGCCAGTTAAAATGGAAAAGAAGTGTAGGCCATAAATACGGTCGCTGGCCGAGCAAATTGCTAGTATAAACGCAGTACTTGCACGTGGGCCAGGATTCTTCATGGGTTTTATCCAGATTCTGGAGGTAGATATCGGATCACCTATGGGTTCGTCCGGTGTGCAGTGATGTTGATCCTAACAACAATTGATGACTTCCTACATATTTGTCCAAATATCATTCAAACCTATGATATACATGGAATCAGTTTCACTGCAGTCAGGAATCTCCCATATCCACTAGACCCCTTGTCACAGCATTTCTCAAATACATCGATACATTATGTTAACAAGGTCGCTCCGTGCTCGTCCTTAATATAAATGATTAATATCAATATCATGTAATGTGTGTATTTCATGAATAACTTGTCAAAGCGTTCGATGTCATTGATGATGCTTTACATATACTGTGAAGTTTTATTTGTTAAACAATTGAGACAAAAACGATTGTCTGAATTTAACCTCAAGTGTTTTGTTTTGTTTGAACCTAGACCTGGGGACACTTCATCAACAGACGTTGCCCCAACAGAAGGTCAGCCTCCGGTATTCTGGTCCAAACAGCCCACACCTGTTGCAATAATTGTACAGAAGACAGCCACACAAGCTATGCAGGTACTAACAACGTGACACATTATTTTCTTCCACTTCTGCTGCGACCATGGCTCATCCAGGACTCCGGACTCTGTTATGAAGGCAGCTGGTTGATGAGAACGATCTACTTGGTTACTATTCAATGACAGATGAATATTGAAGAATATATGACAAGTTAATGAGTCTCTCTCTCTCTCTCTCTCTCTCTCTCTCTCTCTCTCTCTATCTCTATCTCTCCGCTATTTCTCGCTTACTAGAAAACTAAGTACCATTTTCCCTATCTTTTGGTTTCTCTTGATTTTCTGCAAAGCCAGCAGTTGTTTGCTATCAGTTTTGTCTGTCCTAGGAATGAGACCAACGAGTCACTTCTGCTCACGTTTATATCAAGCTCCCTTCTCATACCAGGGTTAGCTAAAGCCTACCAGCGAAAGAAAAGTGGCTAGTAAACTAGACTGCTGACCAGGCGGTTTGGGTTCAAATCTCAACTGTGAAAATAATGATGTGTTTTCCTCGATCGACACAGGTTAAGGTTCATAAAGTTTCTGGAAGTGGATACCAGAGATGATCTCTTTAATAGAAGAGCGACCTGGCGTGATTCTATTCTATTCTATTCTATTCTATTCTATTCTATTCTATTCTATTCTATTCTATTCTAATCATGGAATCAGTTACGTTGCAATCGGTACACCTCCACATCCTCTCAACCGCTCGTCCAAGCATATCTCAAAGCGTATGCGGACTGATTGTTCCTGTAAGGAGTCGATTACAGATAGATTTCATTGTCCCACTAAGCACTCCGAATCGACCAGACCCCTTCTCCACCTTTAGACTCCTCAGTCTCTAATGTATACATCATCGTCCCACCTATTATATCCTATTAAGGAGTGAAGAACACACTTGGCGATTCCTCTTTGACAAGAGTAAGGGCACACTTAGAGCTAAAGCTGTCAGCGACCCTGTCGATTATTTCATTGAATCAAATCAGAGGAAGAGGTATGTTTACAGCACTCGGAAAAAATGACAAATAATCAACAACAGAATAAAACAAATAACAATACATGGGCCGAAGCAGGATCGTACCCGTAAAGGTAAAAGTAAAGGTAAAGTACGAGACTTGAACCGGCGTCTTAGCACGCGAGTATATACCCATATGTGCTCGGCCGCCTATCCAGAAATGTTCGGATATTTCTGTATAGTGTAGCCTCAAGCATCGAAACTCAGATGCGAAGCGACATTCCTCACCTTCCCAGGATAATATACCCTGGTACCCATTTCTGCCAACGGCTGGGTCGACCGTGGGGGTATTTTTTTTTTTTTTATTACAACCACGAATACAATTCACACTGCTCCCAGCGGGAATTGAACACGGGTTGTCCGAACGTCGGTAGTCTAGTCGGGTGGTTTTCCCAACTAGGCTACCGAGGCCCCCTATATGTAGGATCGTAGTAGCAGGATCGTACCCGTACTCAGTGGCACAGCGCCCTGCCACGAGAAAGCCAAAGGCCAGGGAACACTGCCACTCAGCTAACTAAAAAATAGCTATCATGGACAATGTCTTTCGCGTAGGTGTTCTCATGACTATAGTATATGCCTGCGATCACAGGTGGAAAATACATTGTGTATATGTATTTTTCTTATTATGTTTCCCCTCTATAATAATATTCATTTATTATTATTTGTCTCCCGATTATTTCATTGCCGTTGGCACCAACATGTCATGGATAAGCTCACACAGGTAAACGCGCTCACTGTCGAGCCGTCAAATGATACATCATTAGAAATATTATAATATTGAAGAGTGTATGGATTAGCGACTAGTTTTCAAAATGAATAGCTATTGCCATCAATCAATGAATCAATGAATGAATCAATCAATGAATCAATAAATAAATGAATCAATGAATCAATGAAACAATGAATCAATCAATCAATGAATCAATGAATCAATCAATCAATGAATGAATCAATGAATCAATCAATCAATCAATCAATCAATCAATCAATCAATCAATCAATGAATCAATCAACCAATCAATCAATGAATGAATCAATCAATGAATCAATCAATAAATGAATCAATCAATCAATCAATCAATGAATCAATCAATCAATAAATCAATTATCCCCGTAACTTTGTCGGTCGTTGCTACACCATAGATAATATTTTCACAATTTGCTTCCAACTGTCGCGATGTACAGCAGCTCTCTGTGATACAACACGAGACATTCCTGTCCATTCGCTCATGTTATCCACCCATCTTTTCTTTTATCCTTCCTGTGTTCTTTTACCTGGTACTGTACCTTGCAGAATGGTTTTGGCAAGGCCTGTGGACCGTGTGACATGTCCATACCAGTTTCCGCTATTTTACTAGTAACAAAAGGTTTTATCATGAGTCCAAACGATTGCTGTCAGTGGACTGCTTTTATTGAAGGAGTAACTGCAGATGCCATAGAGGAACGACTGAAGATTTTACCGAAGATCGACTCCAGATTTAATTAGGAAATAAGAATAGAGTTTCAGGCTTAATAACTATAACGGTGAGGAGTGACAGTTAAGTGACGTGCACTACAATACCGCCCATGTTACTACCAGGGTCTTGACTACAGTCATGGGAGATTAAACTAAACTAGATTAAACTAAACTAGATTAAACTAAACTAGATTAAACTAAACTAGATTAAACTAAACTAGATTAAACTAAACTAAACTAAACTAAACTAGATTAAACTAAACTAGATTAAACTAAACTAGATTAAACTAAACTAGATTAAACTAAACTAGATTAAACTAGATTAAACTAGATTAAACTAAACTAAACTAAATTAAACTAGATTAAACTAAACTAGATTAAACTAAACTAGATTAAACTAAACTAGATTAAACTAGATTAAACTAGATTAAACTAAACTAAACTAAATTAAACTAGATTAAACTAAACTAGATTAAACTAAACTAGATTAAACTAAACTAGATTAAACTAGATTAAACTAGATTAAACTAAACTAAACTAAATTAAACTAGATTAAACTAAACTAGATTAAACTAAACTAGATTAAACTAGATTAAACTAGATTAAACTAAACTAAACTAAATTAAACTAGATGAAACTAAACTAGATTAAACTAAACTAGATTAAACTAAACTAGATTAAACTAAACTAGATTAAACTAAACTAGATTAAACTAGATTAAACTAAACTAAACTAAATTAAACTAGATTAAACTAAACTAGATTAAACTAAACTAGATTAAACTAAACTAGATTAAACTAAACTAGATTAAACTAGATTAAACTAGATTAAACTAAACTAAACTAAATTAAACTAGATTAAACTAAACTAGATTAAACTAAAATAGATTAAACTAAACTAGATTAAACTAGATTAAACTAGATTAAACTAAACTAAACTAAATTAAACTAGATTAAACTAAACTAGATTAAACTAAACTAGATTAAACTAAACTAGATTAAACTAGATTAAACTAGATTAAACTAAACTAAACTAAATTAAACTAGATTAAACTAAACTAGATTAAACTAGATTAAACTAGATTAAACTAAACTAAACTAAATTAAACTAGATTAAACTAAACTAGACTCGGGCAGATGGTGCTCGTAAACCTGGGAGGGCCTACCATCTAAGGGCAGAATCCCCCTACAGAAAAGATCATCTGCTGCCTTGCAGGAAGATTGGGGACAATCAAAGGCTAGGGAAAGCAAACCCGAATAAAATGCTGGCTGAAATCGGATGCACTGGGCCACTGGCGCAGAACACAGTGCAACGTATTAACGGGTGTTCAGTCAGAGTGGATCTGACAGACTCTAATAATGATGTTCTGTCTGTGGGGGCGATCAACACACTTAGCCTGACAGCTGACTTCATATGAGAGTCTGGAATCCTTACTCTGATTGAGTCCTGAACGCAGAGAGAGAGAGAGAGAGAGAAACTAAACTAGATTAAACTAAACTAGATTAAACTAAACTAGATTAAACTAACTTGAAAACTAAATTAAATTAAACCAAATTAATATAAACTGGACTGCATTAATCTAAACTCAACTAGATCAAACTAAACTAGAAAACTAGATTAAACTTAACTGAACTAAAAAACTAGATTGCTTGCTTGCAAAAACTAGATTAAACTTAACTAAACTAGAAAACTAGATTAAACTAAACTAAAATATATTAAACTAAACTAGATTAAACTAAATACGGTTAAACAAAACTATATTAAAATAAACTAGGTTGAACTAAACTAAATTAAATCAAACTAAGCTAGATTAAACTATACTATACTAGACTAAAGCAGCAATGTCTTTCTGCTGCTGGAAAACAACAAGAGATATAGAAACAAAGTTGAACGCATTCGAAAATAAATGTCTAAGGGAAATGCTTGGTATAGCGTGGAATGAATTCAAAACAAACGAGGAAATTAGAGAAATCGCCAATCAACCACTAATATCTTCAGTAATAAAGAAAAGATGATGGTCATACGTTGGACATGTGATGAGGAGAGATAATAACCGAATAGCAAAGCAAGCCCTCATATGGGAAACAACAGGTAAAAGGAAAAGAGGAAGACCCAGGGAGACACTGAGAAGAACATTGATGAGAGAGGCAAGAGCAGCAGGAATCGGCTCCCTCAATGAGATAGAGCTGCTTGCACAGAACAGAGACAAATGGCGAGATTTGATAAAATATCTTTAAAAGAATTGAAAACTGCTAGAACAAAAATTCAGATAGGAGAAGGAGTATCTTGGTCTACGCCCTATGGGCCGGCTACGGCTCGAAAGTTCAATAGATAGATAGATAATAAACCAGATTAAACTAAACTAAACTAAACTAAACTAAACTAAACTAAACTCCAACTCCAACACCAATTCCAACTCCAACTCTAACTCAACTCAACTCAACTCAACACTGGAGTCACAACACTGCTTTTCCATTTCAGGAGGAGTGTTCTTGCTGGAGACTGGTGACGAGGTCTATGTCGACGTATCTGGCACCGGCCTGATGGTGTTTGATGGAGAAGGCAGCTACTTTGGACTAGTCATGCTGGGTAGCTGGGAATCCAAAAGCTACAAAGGCAGTGATAATAACGTCGATAAGAAATGAACAGAGGCAGCAAATGTTCAAGGCGAAGTGAAATAAGGGAATATTGATACTCAAAACTACCGGTGTCAATCATTGACAGGAACATCGCTCATTTTCTTTCTCATTCACTTGGCGAAACTTCGCGCCAGTGGGTGATATCAGGTTGAAGGTGGGTGATATCAGGTTGAAGGTGGGTGATATCAGGTTGAAGGTAGGTGATATCAGGTTGAAGATGGGTGATATCAGGTTGAAGGTGGGTGATATCAGCTTGAAGGTGGGCGATATCAGGTTGAAGGTGGGTGATATCAGCTTGAAGGTGGGCGATATCAAGTTGAAGGTGGATGATATCAGCTAGAAGGTGGGCGATATCAGGTTGAAGGTGGGTGATATCAGCTTGAAGGTGGGCAGGAAGGTCTTACGGTCTGTTGTTTGATGTGCGACGGGTAAAATCCGACGACTAACTGTATTTCATGTTTTCGGATTTGGCGTCAAAAACGATGTCCTAACATCATCAAGCGCTATACATTTTTAAAAATATGACGATCACCTTTTTCAGGAGGATGTGAACTTCCGGTCAATATGGTGGATAGGCGACAGGAACCATTGAAGGCTATGACTGAAAAGCGTTTCTTATTGCCGTTTCCTCATATTCCGAGTCCGGCTTGTTGCATGAACTATTGAGTTAAGTGCTCTGTGCACACCGTGAGCTGTGTGTTTCATCCGTTTTGATCGTGTTTCGATATTCCAATTTTTTACGATGAATGATGATATCGTATGACAAGGAACAGTTGGCTGTGTTCACTTTCTGTGCGGTTTATGTCTTATGTTATTATCATTATGTCTTTTGGCGTGTCCTGAGACTGCTATGATGGGGTCTACAGCTACCTTTCTTTGTTTGAGAAATGAGTTAGTAATTCGGATGATTCCACTGGCACGGAAGAAGCAATAGAGGAAGTAGGAGGAGGGGAAAAGAAGAAATAGAGGAAGTAGGAGGAGGGGGGAAGAAGAAATAAAGGAAGTAGGAGGAGGGAGAAGAAGAAATAGAGAAAGTAGGAGGATGGGAGAAGAAGAAATAGAGGAAGTAGGAGGAGGGGAGAAGAAGAAATAGAGGAAGTAGGAGGAGGGGAGAAGAAGAATTGAGGAAGTAGGAGGAGGGAGAAGAAGAAATAGAGGAAGTAGGAGGAGGGGAGAAGAAGAAATAGAGGAAGTAGGAGGAGGGGAGAAGAAGAAATAGAGGAAGTAGGAGGAGGAGAGAAGAAGAAATAGAGGAAGTAGGAGGAGGGAGAAGAAGAAATAGAGGAAGTAGGAGGAGGGGAGAAGAGGAAGTAGGAGGAGGGGAGAAGAAGATGGACAAATTATAACGTGAACTTGCTCGTAAATAGCAACTTTGTTAAATCGAAGTTTGCATCAAAGAACTGTCTTAGATGAGATCGTCTTGCACAGTCGAGCCTGAGGTCAGAGCCTAAAATGGCACATTTCAAGTACAATGAATGCACACGAACACACCTGGGACAGTCATAAGGACAAGAGCTTCAACCGTGTGCGCCCAAAGTTTCCTGAAGTCCACATATGTCGTACGATCCACTGCCCAAGGTGTTGGACATGTATGGTAGTTGGTGGTTGTATGAATTCTGGTTGTTCTTTTCTATTTCAAAATTCGTCTTTTTTTCGCGCTTCATAATGTAGGCACCTCTTGACAAAAGTTGATTCAACTTATAAATGTATAAATGTATAAATGTATATATAATCAATGCCAGAAATATTCGCAAAAGTGGGACGAAGATATCAGTAAAAGAAAGTTGAATTAGAGAACGACAGATTTTTTTGTTTTGATGTATTTTCGCAGACGTTGATCTTCCAAATCTCCAAGAAGATACAATTATTTCATTGTGAGAAGATACAATTATTTCATTGTGAGAAGATACAATTATTTCATTGTGAGAAGATACAATTATTTCATTGTGAGAAGATACAATTATTTCATTGTGAGAAGATACAATTATTTCATTGTGAGAAGATACAATTATTTCATTGTGAAAAGATACAATTATTTCATTGTGAGAAGATACAATTATTTCATTGTGAGAAGATACAATTATTTCATTGTGAGAAGATACAATTATTTCATTGTGAGAAGAGACATACACAAATCTCAAAGGGAACCCTCAAGTGGGAACCAGAGTGTAAAAGAAATAGAGGCAGACCAAAAAAAACACTAGAAAGAACAGTGAGGATGAGAAACAACAACAACAACAGGAAAAGGCTCCCTTAGCGAGGTTGAAAGGCTTGTCCAGAACAAGGACATGTGACGAGGTACAATACGGGTCCTGTGCAAAGTCTAACATTGACTTTGTAGCGATGTTTTAGCGTCCACCACCGTTATCACATTCTTTTGGCTGATGACATCCCTGGCCGAAGTGCCTAGACTTTTCTGGTTA
Organism: Megaustenia siamemsis; assembly: GCA_032433765.1. Lineage (NCBI taxonomy): Eukaryota > Metazoa > Mollusca > Gastropoda > Stylommatophora > Ariophantidae > Megaustenia > Megaustenia siamemsis. Next base: position 70,167,732 of record JAVIAB010000108.1, read on the forward strand.
GCAATAAACTTATTCATCTTTGTTCTGTCCTTGTGTGCCCTAAGTCTGGTACATATATTGGATATGTTCTCTATTCCCCTCTACGCTGTTAAGATATCGACTTTCTTTTTCTGTCGTTATTACTGCAGGTTGGGGTATGAAATGTAACAGTTGTAACTTCCCTAGCGGCAGTGTTATTACTACGGGTTGGGGTATGACATGTAACAGTTGTAACTTCCCTAGCGGAAATGTTATTACTGCAGGTTGGGGTATGAAATGTAACAGTTGTAACTTCCGTATGCGCAATGATGCTTGATATCTTTGAATATTGTTAATTTTGCGAGTTTCAAGTTAAGAATATCACCGTTTGCATTATTGATGCACAGCTAAAGGCAGCAACAACACGAGTTGTACTTCATGGTCGTTTAGACCTGAAATAAATAATAAACAAACACTTACTTTTTGTGGAAAAACCCAGAAACGAGACAAATTCCAAGTGATAGAAGAATACAAATTGTTGTTACTGTAAACATTTTTATAAAAAATATACTGTTAATGTTAACTTACCGGTTCTATGACTGTGATAATATATTGCTATTATTTTGTTTATTTTATTTTTGTTACACGTTTTTTTTTTACTACTCATTTTTGTAAATAACATATGCAGCTTATTTAAATCTTGCTCAATTTGTTGTATATTGCTTTATACTGTTGTATATTGCTTTATACTGTTGTATATTGCTTTATTCTGTTGTATATTGCTTTATACTGTCTTTGTTTTTCATAAGGAAAAAACACCCCTTACGTCATGTACAAAGAGTACCCAATAAAATAAATTGCGTACAAAGGCTGGTTAGCGTGTAAGTTAGTGCTAAAGAAAAGCATTAATTTGGTAATTTGGTGGAGCGACTTTTTAAACAAGATAAGTTGTTAGCAAACAAAGATGTGTTTGTAGTTTATATTTTCCTTATATCTGTAAACATTTGTAAACACAATGTATGACTTTGCGATTTGATCATTTCAGTGTCCACATTGTTGGTATGTATACGTCCATGTATGTGACAATTGCGTGTTTGCATTGATTTAAAAAAAAAAAAAACTACGAATAATTCCCGCCATAGAATACATAAAGAAACAACAAATAAAATGGTCTGGCCACGTGATAAGGAAGGAAGATCATAACACAACGAGCCTTCAATAAACGTTGCAAGAACACCAGACCCAAGGGCCGACCACGAAAATAATGGATTGATGAAATATTATAAACACTAGGAAACATAACAGCAGCAGAGGCAAATAGAAAAGCAAAACAAACAAAAAATGAAAATTATATCTCCCCTCGACGCTAAAAATCAAATGAGGAAGAAAATGATTCACAAAAAAAGCTCACTTTTTCTTCATAGATTTTCTTCTATAGTTTTAGTTATTCCCATTAATGTACATTTTATTACATTTCTCTTTCTTGCTTTTGTTGTTGTTTTATGAGAAAGATCGTAGGTCGAAACTCCCTTGCGTTATATTGTACTTTTATGTCGAGCTGTCACCACACACTGTGTTCAACAGTTCCCCTCAACCGTTGTCTCATTGTTTAGTCTTGCTATACTCGTAAAGTTGAATTATTCCACCGTGGGTGTTATTTTATCGCTGGTATTTCCAATTCTAAGGTGTCAAATCAAAGAGGATATCGCCGAGTGTGTTCTTTATTCATTAGGAGAGGAAGAAGAGAATAGGTTGGACAATGATTCCTATATTGAGAGGCTGGGGAGTCTAAGGGTGCAAAAGGGATTTAGTTGATCCGGAGTGCTTAGTAGGAAAAACAAATGTATTTATTGTTAACACCTTTAGGAACAGCCAGTCTATGTACGCGTGGAGATATGTTTGGAGATATGTTTGGAGATATGTTTGGAGATATGTTTGGAGATATGTTTAGAGATATGTTTGGAGATATGTTTGGAGATATGCTTGGAGATATGCTTGGAGATATGTTTGGAGATATGCTTGGAGATATGTTTGGAGATATGCTTGGAGATATGCTTGGAGATATGTTTGGAGATATGTTTGGAGATATGTTTGGAGATATGTTTGGAGATATGTTTGGAGATATGTTGGAGATATGTTTGGAGATATGTTTCGAGATATACTTGGAGATATGTTTGGAGATATGCTTGGAGATATGCTTGGAGATATGTTTGGAGATATGCTTGGAGATATGCTTGGAGATATGTTTGGAGATATGCTTAGAGATATGTTTGGAGATATGTTTGGAGATATGTTTGGAGATATGCTTGGAGATATGTTTGGAGATATGCTTGGAGATATGCTTGGAGATATGCTTGGGGGAGATATGCTTGGAGATATGCTTGGAGATATGCTTGGAGATATGTTTGGAGATATGCTTGGAGATATGTTTGGAGATATGCTTGGAGAGAGATATGCTTGGAGATATGCTTGGAGATATGCTTGGAGATATGTTTGGAGATATGCTTGGAGATATGTTTGGAGATATGTTTGGAGATATGCTTGGAGATATGCTTGGAGATATGTTTGGAGATATGTTTGGAGATATGTTTGAAGATATGCTTGGAGATATGTTTGAAGATATGTTTGGAGATATGCTTGGAGATATGTTTGGAGATATGTTTGGAGATATGCTTGGAGATAGATATGTTTGGAGATATGCTTGGAGATATGTTTGGAGATATGCTTGGAGATATGCTTGGAGATATGCTTGGAGATATGTTTGGAGATATGCTTGGAGATATGCTTGGAGATATGTTTGGAGATATGCTTGGAGATATGCTTGGAGATATGTTTGGAGATATGCTTGGAGATATGTTTGGAGATATGCTTGGAGATATGCTTGGAGATATGTTTGGAGATATGCTTGGAGATATGCTTGAAGATATGTTTGGAGATATGCTTGGAGATATGTTTGGAGGTATGCTTGGAGATATGCTTGGAGATATGTTTGGAGATATGCTTGGAGATATGCTTGGAGATATGCTTGGAGATATGCTAGGAGATATGCTTGGAGATATGCTTGGAGATATGTTTGGAGATATGTTTGGAGATATGCTTGGAGATATGCTTGGAGATATGTTTGGAGATATGCTTGGAGATACGCTTGGAGATATGCTTGGAGATATGCTTGGAGGTATGCTTGGAGATATGTTTGGAGATATGTTTGGAAATATGCTTGGAGATATGCTTGGAGATATGTTTGGAGATATGCTTGGAGATATGTTTGGAGATATGCTTGGAGATATGTTTGGAGATATGCTTGGAGATATGTTTGGAGATATGCTTGGAGATATGTTTGGAGATATGCTTGGAGATATGTTTGGAGATATGCTTGGAGATATGTTTGGAGATATGTTTGGAGATATGCTTGGAGATATGTTTGGAGATATGCTTGGAGCTTTGTTTGGAGATATGCTTGGAGATATGTTTGGAGATATGCTTGGAGATATGTTTGGAGATATGCTTGGAGATATGTTTGGAGATATGCTTGGAGATATGTTTGGAGATATGCTTGGAGATATGCTTGGAGATATGCTTGGAGATATGTTTGGAGATATGCTTGGAGATATGTTTGGAGATATGTTTGGAAATATGCTTGGAGATATGCTTGGAGATATGCTTGGAGATATGTTTGGAGACTGCCTGGAGATATGCTTGGAGATATGTTTGGAGACTGCTTGGAGATATGTTTGGAGATATGTGTGGAGATATGCTTGGAGATATGTGTAGATATGCTTGGAGATATGCTTGGAGATATGTGTGGAGATATGCTTGGAGATATGCTTGGAGATATGTGTGTTGATATGCTTGGAGATATGCTTGGAGATATGTGTAGAGATATGCTTGGAGATATGCTTGGAGATATGTTTGGAGATATGCTTGGAGACTGCTTGGAGATATGCTTGGAGATAGGGCTCGGTAGCCTAGTTGGGAAAACCAGACTAGACTACCGACTTCGGACAATGTTTTCCCAGTGTGATTGTACTCGTGGTTGGAATAACAAAAAAATACCCCCACGGTCGACCCAGCGTTGGAGAAATGGGTACCAGGATATATTCTGGGAGGTGAGGAATGTCGCTTCGCATCTGAGTTCGATGCTTGAGGCTACACTATACAGAAATATCCGAACATTTCTGGATAGGCGGCCGAGCACATATGGGTATATACTGCGTGCTAAGACGCCGGTTCAAGTCTCGTACTTTACCTTTATGCTTGGAGATATGCTTGGAGATATGTTTGGAGATATGTGTGGAGATATGCTGGAGACATGCTTGGAGATATGTTTGGAGACTGCTTGGAGACTGCTTAGAGACTGCTTGGAGATATGTTTGGAGATATGCTTGGAGATATGCTTGGAGATATGTTTGGAGATATGCTTGGAGATATGCTTGGAGACTGCTTGGAGATATGTTTGGAGATATGCTTGGAGATATGCTTGGAGATATGCTTGGAGATATGTTTGGAGATATGCTTGGAGATATGCTTGGATATATGTTTGGAGACTGCTTGGAGATATGTTTGGAGATATGCTTGGAGATATGTGTGGAGATATGCTTGGAGATATGCTTGGAGATATGTTTGGAGATATATGTGGAGACTGCTTGGAGACTGCTTGGAGACTGCTTGGAGATATGTTTGGAGATATGCTTGGAGATATGCTTGGAGGTATGTTTGGAGATATGCTTGGAGATATGCTTGGAGACTGCTTGGAGATATGTTTGGAGATATGCTTGGAGATATATTTGGAGATATGCTTGGAGATATGCTTGGAGATATGCTTGGAGATATGCTTGGAGATATGTTTGGAGATATGCTTGGAGATATGTTTGGAGATATGCTTGGAGATATGCTTGGAGATATGTTTGGAGATATGCTTGGAGATATGTTTGGAGATATGTTTGGAGATATGCTTGGAGATATGCTTGGAGATATGTTTGGAGATATGCTTGGAGATATGTTTGGAGATATGCTTGGAGATATGTTTGGAGATATGCTTGGAGATATGCTTGGAGATATGCTTGGAGATATGTTTGGAGATATGCTTGGAGATATGTTTGGAGATATGTTTGGAAATATGCTTGGAGATATGCTTGGAGATATGCTTGGAGATATGTTTGGAGACTGCCTGGAGATATGCTTGGAGATATGTTTGGAGACTGCTTGGAGATATGTTTGGAGATATGTGTGGAGATATGCTTGGAGATATGTGTAGATATGCTTGGAGATATGCTTGGAGATATGTGTGGAGATATGCTTGGAGATATGCTTGGAGATATGTGTGGAGATATGCTTGGAAATATGCTTGGAGATATGTTTGGAGATATGCTTGGAGATATGCTTGGAGATATGTTTGGAGATATGCTTGGAGATATGTTTGGAGATATGCTTGGAGATATGCTTGGAGATATGTTTGGAGATATGCTTGGAGATATGTTTGGAGATATGTTTGGAGATATGCTTGGAGATATGTTTGGAGATATGTTTGGAGATATGCTTGGAGATATGTTTGGAGCTATGCTTGGAGATATGCTTGGAGATATGTTTGGAGATATGCTTGGAGATATGCTTGGAGATATGCTTGGAGATATGTTTGGAGATATGCTTGGAGATATGCTTGGAGATATGTTTGGAGATATGCTTGGAGATATGCTTGGAGATATGTTTGGAGATATGCTTGGAGATATGCTTGGAGATATGTTTGGAGATATGTTTGGAGATATGCTTGGAGATATGCTTGGAGATATGCTTGGAGATATGCTTGGAGATATGCTTGGAGATATGCTTGGAGATATGCTTGGAGATATGCTTGGAGATATGTTTGGAGATATGTTTGGAGATATGCTTGGAGATATGCTTGGAGATATGCTTGGAGATATGCTTGGAGATATGCTTGGAGATATGCTTGGAGATATGCTTGGAGATATGCTTGGAGATATGCTTGGAGATATGCTTGGAGATATGCTTGGAGATATGTTTGGAGATATGCTTGGAGATATGCTTGGAGATATGCTTGGAGATATGCTTGGAGATATGTTTGGAGATATGCTTGGAGATATGTTTGGAGATATGCTTGGAGATATGTTTGGAGATATGTTTGGAGATATGCTTGGACAGGCCGTTGATGGGATCTGGGATACTCAGTCGGCAGTTTATCACTTTATGGATAGATAGACGAATAGAATAGACGAATAGAATAGACGAATAGAATAGACGAATAGAATAGACGATAGAATAGACGAATAGAATAGACGAATAGAATAGACGAATAGAATAGACGAATAGAATAGACGAATAGAATAGACGAATAGAATAGACGAATAGAATAGACGAATAGAATAGACGAATAGAATAGACGAATAGAATAGACGAATAGAATAGACGAATAGAATAGACGAATAGAATAGACGAATAGAATAGACGAATAGAATAGACGAATAGAATAGACGAATAGAATAGACTTGAATAGGATCATCATCATCAAGCGCCATGCCTGCTGGTGTAGATGATCATGTCTCTACACAACTTTCGATCTCGACAGTTATCATTTCTGTTGTTGATCTTATGCCAAGCCATTCTCTTAAGCTGTCTAGTATCCTTTCTCTTTGATTTCCTCTACCTCTTTGTCCCTCAATTTTCCCAGTTGTCACAATATATTCCAGTTGTTACCTTCTCATTGCATGGCAAAAAAATGATGATTGTTTCTTCTTAATATTAGAAATTAGCTCTCTGTTTTGTTTTGACCTCTTTCAGAACGTTTTCTTTACTCTTCTTAGCTGTCCTTGGTATTATCAACATTCTTCTGTAAAACCACATCTCTACAGCCTCCAGTGATTATATTAAAATATAAAAATGTAAAAATATTACAACAGAGAAAAGCATATTATGACAAATCTAAGGTTTAATCCACGCTTCAGTCAAGATATGAGATAATCATGTCTGTTTAAAGTTTAAATGGACGAAAAGACACCTACATGGCTCTCACTGACTTTTGTATATTGTGACTCTTCTGTTGGAAAGATTGAAAATGTATTGATGCATTGTAATCTGATAGTAGGACTTCCAACGTGACATAGTAGGACTTCCAACGTGTCACATAAAGCATTATTTACGTGCCTAAACCATTTGTCTTCATGATAAATCGTATATTTAATTCTTTGAATTGCATCAACTCTAACCGACAACAAACTTGGAGAAACTCTTCAATAAATGCTAAAATACAATTGTGGTCCGTACTGGTTTCTGACTTGTTTTGGGGAAATTTAGCAAACCTTGATTTGATCGATGAATGTTTATAATACAAATACTTTGTATAGTTTGTACAGTTATTGTTATAAAGTTTATGGAAAACAAAGATGATAAAGAAACAAATAATTCTACCCAGCTTTATTATTATGTATTTTATCAATATTTATATATAACAATACGTTACCAAGTTGTATAATGGTTTCAGCAAACAGTGGATGTGTAAGTTCCCAATTTATTGCATGTACCATTTAACGTAAAGGACTGGACGTCGGGTGTTTCGTTCCTGATCGACGACTTCCGGGTTCACCCAGCCTTAAATGGATACCGGATTTTTTTCTGGAAAAGTAAAGCGGCACGGGCGTAATACCGACCACATTACCAGAAATACTATGTGCCGAAGATCTATAAAAAAAAATTATGGTCACTAACACCATATTCCCTACACGCTACTTGGCGTGAGGGGGGCTCTTGACTTTTTTTTTACTTACCATTTAACGTTCTTGTTGAGAAGTTAATGCTACATTACATGAATGTTGTATTAATATTCTTGACAAATGATTCATTGTAATTATGATATTCATCATTTATCAAGTGCCATTTTCGTAAAGACTGTGTCTTGTAAATTAACTGCATCATTAACTGTATCTTGACTTGTTGTGACTAGTTTTCGTCTTCTTCATCATTCCGTCCTCATCTTCCAACTTCTAGTGAAGATACAGTTGCCGGTGTTTTGCTCCTTCATTCTGGCTTTTATATTTTTTTTAAACAAAAAAAAACAAAAAAAATTACAGACCCACATATCTGCAAAAGTTAATAATAGTTCATATAATTCAATAATATGCGCATACAATACTTATTCTAGACAATTTTGATAAACTTATATTGATATAATTTAATAAGATTTTACTAAATAAATGGTTAATTTTTATATTTTTGTAATGATTTCAATACTCGAATGTACTGCACATCAATTCAATTCCTTTTCAGTGGAATTTTAAAAACAATTTAATGAACTCCTTCACTTGTTTACGATACATACTGTATATTTTTTTTATATCAAATTCTGCCAAAGCCATTTTTGTAAACAATTTTATATTTTTAAAATATTTTACAATTATTTTGCTGTTTTAGACAGTGGATGTGGTTTGGCGGTTCTTGAGAAACAAGAACTGACTTGGTAGCGATGGCTAGCACAGATCCAGGCACGAAACATTGAAGATGACAAGGTCAGTTTAAGACTGGCTGTTTATGTTTAGTTGAACACGATAGAAGAATTACCTCCGACATGGCTGTACACAAGAGCATTGAATCTGTTGTCTGTTAAGACTAAGAGTATTCACCACAATAACTATCATCAACACAACTATCACCACCACCACACTATCACGACCATCACAAGTATTACCACCACCAACACTACAATCACCACCATCACAACTATCACAACCACCACAACTATCACCACCACCACAACTATCACCACCACCACAACTATCACAACCACCACAACTATCACCACCACCACAACTATCACAACCACCACAACTATCACCACCATCACAACTATCACAACCACCACAACTATCACCACCACCACAACTATCACCACCACCACAACTATCACGACCATCACAACTATCACAACCACCACAACTATCACCACCACCACAACTATCACCACCACCACAACTATCACAATCACCACAACTATTACCACAACCAACACAACTATCACCACCACCAACACTACAATCACCACCATCACAACTATCACAACCACCACAACTATCACAACCACCACAACTATCACCACCACCACAACTATCACAATCACCACAACTATTACCACAACCAACACAACTATCACCACCATCACAACTATCACAACCACCACAACTATCACCACCACCACAACTATCACCACCACCACAACTATCACCACCATCACAACTATCACAACCACCACAACTATCACCACCACCACAACTATCACCACCACCACAACTATCACAACCACCACAACTATCACCACCACCACAACTATCACAACCACCACAACTATCACCACCATCACAACTATCACCACCATCACAACTATCACAACCACCACAACTATCACCACCACCACAACTATCACCACCACCACAACTATCACCACCACCACAACTATCACCACCACCACAACTATCACTACCATCACAACTATCACTACCACCACAACTATCACTACCACCATCACAACTATCACTACAACCACAACTATCAAAGCTAACAAACTAAGCTTAACAAACTTATCACATTTTTAAAAACGTAAATCATCATCATCAAGTACCGGACCTAGTGGCGTAGGGTATCATGTCTCTCCACAACTTTCGATCTCGGCAGCTATTTATCATTTCTGTTGTTGACCTTCTGCCAAGCCATTCTCTTAAGCTGTTATTTTTCTCTTTGCTTCCCTCTATCTCTTCGTCCCTCAATTTTTCCAGTTGATACAATATATTAATGTTGTTCTCTTCTCATTACATGGCCAAAAAAATGATTGTTTCTTCCTGATATTGGAAATTAGCTCTATTTTTGCTTTGACCTCTCTCAGAACCTCTTCATTACTCTTCTTAGCTGCCCATGGCACTTTCAACATTCTTCTGTAAAACCATATTTCTACAGACTCAAGTGATTTTTTTGTATGTTGTCCTATTGTCCATGATTCGCATCCGTATGTTAAGACTGGCTCTACGTAACATTTAAGAACTCTTTTTCTTGTTTCTATTGTCAAAAATGAATTTCATAGTATTTTCCTCATTTAAAAACATAAATACCTTTTTTAAATATACAAATTAATGGAGAGATGTAGAGCAGAATGAACCAATGTTAACTAGATACTTGATGACTAACAAGTCTAGCAAAGTATACAAAACAGTCAACGGTGGGGATAAGCATATGCTTACAAAGCAAAAAAGATATGGACAGAAAGCATAAAAGAAGGGTTAGATCACGACTTCATAAGCGCAGAACGGTCTACGTCAGCCAGAGAAAAATGGGAGAAAGTGGTAGCTAACATCAACACCGACACAAAAACCTTGACTTACCTTTTGTTTGTTGCTCCAGCTGAAGGCTTTCTTGGCCGAAACGTCCTTCTACATTTTTTTTCTTTCTCGCCTACGTAAAGCTGTTGCCATACCACTTTTTCCTCTCTTTTAAATTCTATTATTATCATCATCAGCTTTACAGCAGCTTCTCATTTCTGTGCATCTTGGTGCATTTTTAGACCTTTACCCCTATAACATTGAAAGAAGGTCACAATCTGGAAAGAGAAAAGACCCCTTGGGAACAGAAATAAATGTCTGCTTAGTCTACTATGCAACACTTCAATCTCTATCTTATCTCATTTGTAATTAATTTATCGTGTATGGGAACGTACGGACGAAGATAAAGAGTTCATAATTTAGTAGACTTGTTATTTATGTCAGTCTCATATTCTCTATGCTACAGCCGGTCGCCTGAACATATTAACGAAATACAAAAGGAGATAATTTTTTTTTATTTCATAATTATATTACAAGTTTTCGAATATTATATTACACATTTTGTAGGCCAATATGATTTATTTGCTTTGCATTTATTAAAGCAAGATTTTAATATGGCTACTATAACGTTTGTGAATGAAGCCGAAACTACTATTAAATAAATAGTACAAGAAACCGCTAATCAGCAGTGGTACATTTCTCTTCTCTCCGACCTAGAATTAATTACCTTGACATTCACAAATTCCCGTCACAATTATACAGGCGAGAGCTACTTATACAATATGCGGTTTCATGGGTTATTTTTAGCTCTATCCAATCAGAATCGTCACAAAGTTAAAGTGAAACTATGTCTGATTACCGGAACTTCCTAACCTATTTATAACTACGTTATGTGCATCAGCATCTGTAGAAAGAACTTTTTCTGCTCTCAAGAGAATCAAATCTTATTGTCGCTCAACTCAGACACAAGAATGCTTATCTGGTTTGGCATTAATGTCCATTGAGAAATCATTCCTTCAGAAACGTAGAAACAACCCAACAGTACTTTCAATGACAAAGCCATCAAGACATTTTCGTTCCAAACAAGACAGATAGAGTTTATATAAAAATAAGTAATTTAAAATGTAGTGAAGTCATTAGCAAATATTACTTCATGTTAGCCTACTGAATATAATGTATGTCTTTATTTATTGTGTCAGCGGTAGCCCAGACACCCAAAACCAGTACACGCCACTGATTTATGTAGATTTGTTTCGTTAGTTGGTTTACATTTTCATTGTTTCTATAGATGTTTCATAATTATTTCGGATAAACATAGTCCAGAATTTTTATTTTGATTATATTGATTGTTTCTGCAATTTGATGACCAATTATTATTTTTTATATTCTTTCTTTATTCTGTTTTTTTTTTCTTTCTGGGGAACATTTATTTCGACTAATAGGCGCAAATATTGTGTTTCCACATTTTGAATTCACTTGCATTTGATAAACACATTTTTATAACAAATATAATAATAACAATACTAATAACAATAATAATAACAATAATAATAACAATAATAATAACAATGCAACAATAATAACAGCTACAACAACAATAGTAACAACAATAGTAACAGTAGCGACATAAAAAAGCACTAGTACTAAGAGAAACAGTAATAATAAAAATAGGAACAATAATAAACAATATTTAAAAAATAAAAACAACCACAACAAGAACAAACAAAAATAACAAAGTTACAACAATAATAACAATATCAACAAAATAACCAATAACAAATAGCTAATTTCCAATATTAGGAAGAAAAAATCATCATTTTTTTGGCCATGTAATGAGAAGAGAACAGCTGGAGTATATTGTAACAACTGGGAAAATTGAGGGACGAAGAGATAGAGGGAAGCAAAGAGAAAAAATATTCGACAGCTTAAGAGAATGGCTTGGCAGAAGGTCAACAACAGAAATGATAAATAACTGTCGAGATCGAAAATTGTGGAGAGACATGATCACCTATGCCAGTCCGCACGGTACTTGATGATGATGATGTACCAATAACAACA
>JAVIAB010000108.1:70182557-70355057 GCA_032433765.1 Megaustenia siamemsis
ACAAAACACACAGAGTTCTATGATAAAACTATTGACTGCGTTATACAAAACACACAGACTTCTATGATAAAACTATTGACTGCGTTATACAAAACACACAGAGTTCTATGATAAAACTATTGACTGCGTTATAACACACAGAGTTCTATGATAAAACTACTGACTGCGTTATACAAAACACACAGAGTTCTTTGATAAAACTACTGACTTGTGTTATACAAAACACACAGAGTTCTTTGATAAAACTACTGACTGCGTTATAACACACAGAGTTCTATGATAAAACTACTGACTGCGTTATACAAAACACACAGAGTCCTATGATAAAACTATTGACTGCGTTATACAAAACACACAAAGTCGTATGATAACATATGCTATATGATATTGTTGTTATTAAATGGGTATTTTTCACTGTCAAACTCACCCCCCCCCCTCCCTTTCCTCCCACAATTTTTCTCTATTTTTTTTTTTAAACTAGCAAATGGCAACCTGCACCATTAAAGCAAGAGACAGAGCAGAATGGCGCTCCATGGTAGCCAAGCTTTGTTGCGGAGACGGCACTCGATGATATTGATGATAATGATGATTTTTTCCCATTCTCTCATTGTCCTTCCGACTGTTCTATACAGAATGTCTTTCACGGCTTCCAGTTCTTTCTTCATTACTTGTATCTGAAATCATGATTACTTGCTCACTCTATCGAGTTTCCGATTTCATGGCTGGCTTAATAGACTCTTCTTGTGGTTAATTTCATTCATTGAGTGCCGCCTCCGCATATCGATTGGTTGGCTACCATGGACCGCCGTTCCGCTCTGTCTCTTGCTTTAATAGTGCAGGTTGTCATAGGCTGACGATTCCATCTTTTGATGTTACTCGTCCATGTTAGTCTTGATCTGCGTCTGCCTCATTTACCTTGTATGTAAATATTACTGCCCTTTCAATATTACTTTTAATATGATGCTGTGTCTTTTAACATGCCTAATCAATCTCATGTGTCTTGTTTTAATTATGTTTAGTATTTCTCTTTTCATTTTTAGTTGTTTTAAGACTTCATCGTTTGTTTTGTCGCCAAAAATAAACAGAACATCAACATAACTATAGAAAGCAGGGAACTAAAACAAGTAGAGGAATTCAAATACCTAGGAAGTCTAATGACAAACGATAATTCACAAACAGCAGAGATAGAATCAAGATGCAACAAAGCTTGTCAAATCATCAGACAGTTATCACCACTATTGTCCAACAAGGAAATAACTCTAGAGTAAAAACGAGCACTATCCAATACAATCTTCATCCCAACGTTGTGCTACCAATGCCAGACCTGGACCCTAGACGCACGAACACTAATAAAAATAATCTTTACTGAGATGAAATGTGTTAGACGAATGGCAGGAAACAGTCTGAGAGATAGGATCAGAAATGAAGAAATTGAGAAAAAAGCTAGGAATATCCCCCGCCATAGAATGTATAAAGAAACAACAGATAAAATGGTTTTGCCATGTGACAAGGAAAGGCAGAAAGACCAAAACACAACACAACGAGCCTTCAGCAAACGTTGTGAGAATACCAGACTCAAGGGTCGACCATGAAAAAGATGGGTGAATGGAATATTAGAAGCACTAGGAAACATAACAGCAGCAGAGGCGAACAGAAGAGCAAAAGACCACAAATTATATCTCCCCTCGACGCTGAAAGTTAAATGAGGAAGGAAAGAAGAAGATCGTTTGTTTTCTATTCTTTCCATCCATTTATTCCTATTCTTCTATAAATCCACATTTCAAAGGCTTCAATTTTCGGTTCTGTTTTCTGGTCTAATGTCCATGTTTCTGTAGGTTAATTTAGTCACAAGAATGTAATAAAATAGCTATAAGAATAAAATGATATCTATGATGTTATTTCCCCCTACATTAGTCAGTCAATACAATATCTTTGGTGTTAATTCGCCCTACATGGCGTCAATATGATGTTAATCTGTGGTGTTAATTCGCCCTACATGGCGTCAATATGATGTTAATCTGTGGTGTTAGTTCGCCCTACATGGCGTCAATATGATGTTAATCTGTGGTGTTAATACACTCTGTATGAAGTCAATACACTCTCTGTGAGGTTAATACACTCTCTGTGAGACGTTAATACACTTTCTATGAGGGTAATGCACTCTTTATGGAGTCAATACAGTTTCTATGGAGTCAATACACTCTCTGTGAGGTTAATACACTCTCTATGAAGTCAATACACTCTCTGTGAGGTTAATACACTCTCTATGGAGTAAATACACTCTCTGGAAGGTTAATACACTTTCTAAGGAGTTAATGCACTCTCTGTGGTGTTAATATACTCTCTGTGATTTATATACATACACTCGTGGTTTATATACGTTCTCTGCGAGGTTAATACATTTTCTGTGGAGTCAATACGCTCTCTGTGAGGTAACTACTCTCTGTGGTTTATATACACTCTCTGTGGTTTATACACGTTCTCTGTGAGGTTAATACTCTCTCTGTGAAGTTGATACATATTCAATGAGGTTTCTACGATGTGTGGAGTATTTGCATTTTCCATTGAGTTTGTAGACTTTTCCTGGGGCTATACGCTCTCTTCGGAGCCAATACGCTTTCTGTGGAGTCATTACGCTCTCTGTGGAGTCAATACGCTTTCTGTGGAATCAATACGCTCTCTGTGGAGTCAATACGCTTTCTGTTGAAAAAATACGCTCTCTGTGGAGTCAATACGCTTTCTGTGGAATCAATACGCTCTCTGTGGAGTCACTACGCTTTCTGTGGAATCAATACGCTTTCTGTGGAGTCAATACGCTTTCCGTGGAATCAATACGCTTTCTGTGGAGTCAATACGCTTTCTGTGGAGTCAATACGCTTTCTGCGGAGTCAATACGCTTTCTGCGGAGTCAATACGCTTTCTGTGGAGTCAATACACTCTCTACGTAGTCAATACACTCTCTACGTAGTCAATACACTCTTTACGGACTCAATACACTCTTTACGTAGTCAATAAGCTCTGAGTGGCACAATCTCTGTGGAGTCAAAACGCACTATGTGGAGTCAATGCGCTCTTTGTGGAGTTAATACGCTCTATATGAAGTTAATACGATCTATATGGAGTCAATGCGCTCTATATGCGGCCAATACGCTCTTATATGGAGTCAATGCGCTCTATATGGAGTCGATGCGCCTTATGTGGAGTTAATACGCTCTATATGAAGTCAATGCGCTCTATATAAAATCAATACGCTCTATATTGAGTCAATGCGCTCTATATTAAGTCAATACGCTCTATGTGGAGTTAATACGCTCTATATGAAGTCAAAGCGCTCTATAAAAAGTCAATACGCTCTATATGAAGTCGATGCGCCTTATGTGGGGTTAATACGCTCTATATGAAGTCAATGCGCTCTATATGGGGTCAATGCGCTCTAAATAAAATCAATACGCTCTATATGGAGTCAATATGCTCTATGTGGAGTCAATACGCTCTATATGGAGTCAATACGCTCTATATGGATTCAATGCGCTCTATATGGAGTCAATACGCTCTATGTGGGGTTAATACGCTCTATATGGAGTCAATACGCTCTATGTGGAGTCAATACGCTCTATATGGAGTCAATACGCTCTATATGGAGTCAATACGCTCTATGTGGGGTTAATACGCTCTATATGGAGTCAATACGCTCTGTATGGAGTCAATACGCTCTATATGTAGTCAATACGCTCTATATGAAGTCAATACGCTCTATATGTAGTCAATACGCTCTATATGGATTCAATGCGCTCTATATGGAGTCAATACGCTCTATGTGGAGTCAATACGCTCTATGTGGATTCAATACGCTCTATATGTAGTCAATACGCTCTATATGGAGTCAACACGCTCTATATAAAGTCAATACGCTCTTGTTAAAGTCAATACGCTCTATATGTAGTCAATACGCTGTATATGGAGTCAATACGCTCTATGTGGAGTCAATACGCTCTATGTGGAGTCAATACGCTCTATATGGAGTCGATGCACTCTATGTGGTGTCACTACTCTCTATATGGAGTCAATACGCTCTATGTAGAGTTAATACTCTCTATATGGAGTCAATACGCTCTATGTGGTGTCACTACTCTCTATATGGAGTCAATACGCTCTATATGGAATCGATGCGCTCTATGTGGTGTCACTACTCTCTATATGGAGTCAATACGCTCTATGTAGAGTTAATACTCTCTATATGGAGTCAATACGCTCTATGTGGTGTCACTACTCTCTATATGGAGTCAATACGCTCTATGTAGAGTTAATACTCTCTATATGGAGTCAATACGCTCTATGTGGTGTCACTACTCTCTATATGGAGTCAATACGCTCTATGTAGAGTTAATACTCTCTATATGGGGTCAATGCGCTCTATGTGGTGTCATTACTCTCTATATTGAGTCAATACGCTCTATGTAGAGTTAATACTCTCTATATCAGAGAGAATCTCCGTCAGAGAGAATCTCTGTCTCTAGACAGATTAACCCCCAGAGAACGTTGCAAATCACCACAGCCCGTCAGAGAGAATCTCTGTCTCTAGATAGATCTTCCACAGAACGTTGTAAATCACCACAGCCCGTCAGAGAGAATCTCTGTCTCTAGATAGATCTTCCACAGAACGTTGCAAATCACCACAGCCCGTCAGAGAGAATCTCTGTCTCTAGATAGATCTTCCACAGAACGTTGTAAATCACCACAGCCCGTCAGGAAGAATATCTGTCTCTAGCCATATCTCTCTCTTCTTATACTGTCATGTTTAAAATAAGTGGAAACCTGATTAAACAAATAAAAGCCCACCAAACAAACGTTTCGTCCCTTTAGCTTCTTGACACACTTAGAGTTGGGCTCGTCTGCGTCACGAATCCCGGGTGTCAACTTTCTGCTTCCATCTGTTCTTGAATGCAGCGAACTTTTCTAACCCAATAAACTGCCAAATTAAACTACCAACATATTACGATTAAAAGTGTAGCCTGCAGAAAGCATTCTGACTGAATCTACTGCCAACATGTAACGATTATAGCCTGCAGAAAGCATTCTGACTGAATCTACTGCCAACATATTACGATTATAGCCTGCAGAAAGCATTCTGACTGAATCTACTGCCAACATATTACGATTATAGCCTGCAGAAAGCATTCTGACTGAATCTACTGCCAACATATTACGATTATAGCCTGCAGAAAGCATTCTGACTGAATCTACTACCAACATATTACGATTATAGCCTGCAGAAAGCATTCTGACTGAATCTACTGCCAACATATTACGATTATAGCCTGCAGAAAGCATTCTGACTGAATCTACTGCCAACATATTACGATTATAGCCTGCAGAAAGCATTCTGACTGAATCTACTGCCAACATATTACGATTATAGCCTGCAGAAAGCATTCTGACTGAATCTACTGCCAACATGTAGACACAAACACCTGTCACAATTTGTCTCAATCTGAAATGACTTATTGATCCAATCCTGGTGTTGGGAGCCCTAAACAACTTTGTACATCCAGGTTGTAGTTTAATTAAAACTTGTCTAAGTTTTAATGAGATTAAAGACACAACATAAAGTATGCACACCCTTCTTCTTCTTTTCTTCCTCATTTGCCTTTCAGCGTCGAGGGGAGATGTAATTTGCGGTCTGTTGCTCTTCTGTTCGCTTCTTCTGCTCTTATGTTTCTAGTATTTCTAATATTTCGTAAATCCATCTTTTTTGTGGTCTTCCCTTGGGTCTGGTGTTTGTGTAACGTTTATTGATGGTTCGTTGTGTTTTGATCTTTCTGCCTTGTCACGTGGCCAAACCATTTTATCTGTTTGTTTCTTTTTATATTCCTAGCTTTTTTCTCAATTCTTCATTTCTGATCTTATCTCTCAGACTGTTTCCTGTCATTCGTCTAACACATTTAATCTCTGTAGAGGTTATTTTTCTTATTATTCTTGCATCTAGGGTCCAGGTCTGGCATTGGTAGCACAACGTTGGAGTGAAGATTGTATTGTAGTGTGCATTTTTGCATCTAGCGTTATTTCCTTGTTGGACAATAGTGGCGATCGTTGTCCAATGATTTAATAAGCTTTCTTGGATCTTGAGTCTATCTCTGTTGTTTGTGAATTGTGGTTTGTCACTAGACTTCATAGGTGTACCCATACTAAAGTACAGTTAATTGGATTATAGACATATGTGGAGGTAAACGTGTGTATTGTCTTGAGCGGCGGTCCGGAGTTTAAATGAAAAGGAGAAGTGGAAATGAGGACGTTTTCCTCCATGGCTAAGAACCTAGGGGTAGTTTGGGTTTAGTATCCATATGGTGTTAGTATCATGTTGTGTTAGTATCTTATGGTTTTAGTATCTTATGGTGTTAGTATCTGTGGTGTTAGTATCAAATGGTGTTAGTATCATATGGTGTTAGTATCATGCTCTAGAGTATCTTATGGTTTTAGTATCTTATGGTGTTAGTATCTTATAGTGTTAGCATTCATGTGGTGGTAGTATCCATGTGATGTGATGTGATGTGATGCATGTGATGTTAACCTCCACGTTGGGTTAGTATCCGCATGATGTTGGAATCGATGTGGTATTAGTATCCATATGATGTTAGCATCCATATGATGTAAGTCTCCATGTGATGATAGTATCCATGTGATATTAGTATCCATGTGGTGTTAGTATCCATGTGATGTTAGTATCCATGTGATGTTAGTCTCCATGTGATGATAGTATCCATGTGATATTAGTATCCATGTGGTGTTAGTATCCATGTGATGTTAGTATCCATGTGATGTTAGTCTCCATGTGATGATAGTATCCATGTGATATTAGTATCCATGTGGTATTAGTATCCATATGATGTTAGCATCCATGTGATGATACTATCCATGTGATATTAGTATCCATGTGGTGTTAGTATCCATGTGATGTTAGTATCCATGTGATGTTAGTCTCCATGTGATGATAGTATCCATGTGATATTAGTATCCATGTGGTGTTAGTATCCATGTGATATTTGTATCCATGTGGTGTTAGTATCCATGTGATATTAGTATCCATATGATGTTAACATCCATATGATGTTAGTCTCCATGTGATGATAGTATCCATGTGATATTAGTATCCATGTGGTGTTAGTATCCATGTGATGTTAGTATCCATGTGATTTTAGTATCCATGTGATTTTAGTATCCATGTTGTGTTAGTATCCATGTGATATTAGTATCCACGGGATGTTAGTATACATGTGATGATAGTACATAATGATTTTATTATCCATGTTATTTAAGTATCCATATGATTGTAGTATCCATGTGATGTTAGTATTCATATGATTGTAGTATCCATGTGATGTTAATATCTATATGATGTCAGTATCCATATGATGTTAGTATCCACATGATGTTAGTAAACCTTCTGTTCATTGAATCAGTTTCACTGTAGTCGGGAATCTCTCCCATCCGCACCACTCATGCCATAGCTCCCCCCAAATCACGTTGACAAAATATGTTGACAAGGTCGACTACCGTGCAGCCGTCTGTGCATAGGCGACGATTCCATGCGACTTCCATCGAATAGAGAGCGCACAGACACTTCCTTGCTCCAGTTTCCTCACCACAAATGTAAAACAAACAAAACAACCGAAAAGGTTTAAGTGACTACTTTAGTCTGTACAGAGAGAGTGCCACATATCGCCACTTTCAATAATTATGCATTTCGGTTGCGGCGTTAGCAAGGTCGAACTCCAGTGCGAGCCACGTCGACTACATGGGGGACAATCTCAAACGATTTCACCTAAAAGAAAATTCCCACCGTCACCTTCACCTCCAGATCACTATAATGTATCGGAAAAAAATACATCAAAAAGTGGCAAATGCCAGAAAACATTTTAATGATGGCCGTCTCTGAATGGACCTCTGAACATGGTCGCCATCTTTCCGGAAGTCATGATATTATCCATATTTGTAAATGATCAACAGCACATTTTATGGGCGATGTGATGAGTAACGTTCGGACGCTCTTCTCTACCAGCAAAACAATCTTTAGTACCCATTTTCTAACGGTTGACAAGCTCCGATGGAAGAACTTTCAAGAACATTCCACTCTTTCACGACACTGAAAAGCAAATGGATAGAGCACAAGCACAAGAGGATGAACACAGAACATGTAGTGTTCCAAAAAAGTTTCCAACTATCAGGGATTTGAACCCAGGTTCTCTGGTTACCACTCTGCACACTCAGCAGCACAAGTACGAACTGTGGACTCAATGAATCATTATTTTTTCACACAAATTTCTTCTTTTTGAAGGGATCGCACGATAATGTGGGCACAGTGTCGGTGTTTTCATCCTCTATTTTAAAACATCTTTAACAAGAGAATTGATGCGATGCAATGTGGATAGAAGATTGTGGAAGGACATGATCGCCTACGCTAACCGGTATGGCACATGATGATGAATATCTTTATTTATGACAAGATTAGCTACGTGGTCCTGGCATACTTCTGACTTGTCAATCCCGTTCTAATGATAATGTAACAGAAAAAGACAAGTCTGTCTCAGCAGTTATATCTTCACTAACCAGGTTGAGCTGTGATATGCATGGATCATGGCACAATGGTCCCTAAACTGTGGCTTGTAGTTTCTAGCAAACGTTACTGTGCTTAAGGTATGGTTACTTAAGGTATGGTTACTTAAGGTATAGTTACATAAGGTTAGGTTACTTAAGGTATGGTTACTTAAGGTTAGGTTACTTAAGGTAAGGTAACTTAAGGTTAGGTTACTTAAGGTTAGACTACTTCAGGTTAGGTTACTTAAGGTTAGGTTACTTAAAGTTAGGTTACTTAAGGTTAGGCTACTTCAGGTTAGGTTACTTAAGGTATGGTTACTTAAGGTTAGGTTACTTAAGGTATGGTTACTTAAGGTTAGGTTACTTAAGGTATGGTTACTTAAGGTATGGTTACTTAAGGTTAGGTTACTTAAGGTTAGGCTACTTCAGGTTAGGTTACTTAAGGTTAGGTTACTTAAGGTATGGTTACTTAAGGTTAGGTTACTTAAGGTTAGGTTACTTAAGGTATGGTTACTTAAGGTTAGGTTACTTAAGGTATGGTTACTTAAGGTTAGGTTACTTAAGGTATGGTTACTTAAGGTTAGGTTACTTAAGGTATGGTTACTTAACGTTAAGTTACTATACTCAAGATCAGATTACTGTGCTTAAGGTAAGGTTATTTAAAGTTAGGTTACTTTAGTATGGTTACTTAATGTATGTTTACTTAGGGTTAAATTACTTAAGGTTAAGAAACTTAAGGTTTGGTTACTTAAGGTTAGGTTACTTCAGGTTAGTTTAATTAAAGTATGGTTACTTATTGTATGGTTACTATGCTTACTTTACGCTATGCTACGTTTCGTTCATATTTAACGAAAGAATTGCTTGACATCAATTTTAGATTTGACACTTGTTGTTGTTGTTGTTGTTGTTGTTGTTACGTTCGTCAGCTTTCAACTCTGACGAAGTCCCTAGAGACTAAGAACTGAGTTTTGCGTGTTAATCCATTTGTCCCTGGCAGCCGCGTGCACAGGGGTCCCTCGCCGCACAGGCAGATAACACCGACTTCGGAGGTACTCATGTTTTGTTTCCGTCGATGAGTAACTGACGTTTCAAGCCGGGCCCCGCTGCTGAGACCATGGGTGGTCGTTGCGGAGAGAAATCATAAATAAATATTCCAACCGGTGCAGTCGAGATTTGAACCCACAACTTCTCTGTCCCGAGGCCGGCGTCTTGCCTCGAGACTAACCAGTCCCACGGGGACTTGGAATATGAGGAAACTGCAACAAGGAACACTTTTCATGCTTAGCCTGCAAAGGTTCCTGCCGCCTATCCACCATATACCAGAAGTTCACGTCCTCCCGAAAGTGATGATCGTCATATTTCTTTAAAAATGTATAGCGCTTGATGATGTTAGGCCATCGTTGTTGACTCCAATTATTTACGATGAGCCATTACGATGACTTGGCACACATGACAATGCAAGCACAGCAATGACCGTTATGACGTGCCCTTTAGATTCTTGATTACTCTAGTGAGTGTAGCCTTCGACGAACAGAACACGGTGAAAATTCCCTAAAGAGATAAAACTGCGGCTGACGAAGCATTTCACATTAATAAGAACATATAAATAACTTGCGTCAAGCAAATCCATCAACGGTCATGAACAGCATCAAAGTGACGTAAAGCGCAGAACAAGCCTAGACGATGGAAGGTCGCATTCACAACACTTGATTTGTCGAAAATGGAATATTACCGGCGTACGACATTGTTTTATCGGCGCAGATGTAATAAGCAGATCATCATCTTGACTTTAACGCATAGGAGTGCGATGGAGAACCGAAATTAATCAGACATCGAATGCACTTTCTGCAGCGATCGAGAGAACGTGGACTAGATCCGCCATCTTAGAAACGGAAGCCGATTTGACACTTTACTTCTATTGGAAATATTATAAATGGACATATTTTGGTGATATCAAACGTCTTATTGGTAATGAAAGAGCATTAATGTGTATTGTTTTGTTTTAAAACAGAAGGGGCCGATCAAGAACGGAAACATTTCAGACTTGCCACCGACTATACTCTGTGATGCAAGTGGAGAAGGAGGAATATTCAGACCAGCAGCAAAATTAGCAACGTCTTTTGTTCTTTTTTTTCTAGGGGACCTCGGTAGCTTAGTTGGGAAAACCACCCGACTGGGCTACCAACGTTCGGACAATCCGTGTTCGATTCCCGCTAACAGCATTGTGAATTGTACTCGTGGTTGGAAAAAAAAATTACCCCCGCTGTCGACCAAGCCGCTGGAAGAAATAGGTACCAGGGTAGCTCTCTGGGAAGGTGAGGAATGCCACCTCGCACCGTGAGTTTCGATGCTTAAAGCAACACTATCCAGAAGTCTCCGAACACTTCTGAGTTGGCGGCCGAGCGCATATAGGTGAAAACTCGCGCGCTAAGACGCCGATTCAAGTCTCGTACTTTACCTTTACCTTTGTCTTTTTCTATGAATCTGTTTGCTTCTTGCTCGAGTTGGAGCTTTAGAGTGTGTTTAGAGTGTGTTTCCAAAGATTGCAGTCTGTGGATATTTTTTCCCAGGCTGCAAGGTTTATGTTCATCATCATCATTGGGTACCGTCTCCACATCGAAAGTTGGCTACTATGGAGCGTCATTCCACCCTGTCTCTTGCTTTGATGGTGCAGCTATCATAGGCTGACTTGTCCATCTTTTGATGTTACCCGTGCATTTTGGTCTTCGTCTGCCACTGTCTCTTTTACCTTGTATTTTCTCTTCCAAGATTACTTTTAGTCGGCTACTGTGTCTTTTAACATGCCCGAAAATTTAATTTGTTTTGTTTGAATTGTGTTAGGAGTTATCTTTTCATATTTTGTTGTTTTAAGATTTGTTCGTTTTTTATTTTTTATTTCCAACCAATTCTTCCTATTCTACAATAAGTCCACATTCCAAACGCTTCAATTTTCTGTTCTGTTTTCTTGCCTAATGTCCATTTTTCTGCACCATTCAGGAATGTTGAGAAGATATAACATTTTGCTATTCTTAGTTTCAGTCCAGGTTTTATTTGTTTTGATATTAATATATTTTTCATGGCATTAAAATTGCTTTTTGCCATTTATATTTTATTTTATTTATTTCAGTTTTATATTTTCCATCACTGGTTATAGTATGTCCAAGGTAGTTGTAGCTGTGAACTGTCTCCAGGTCTGTTCCTTCCACTTTGATATCCACTTGTGGGTTTTGAGTGTTATCATTGTTTCTGAACATGACATCACACTTGATGGTAATCCCCTCCCCCCTCTCTCTGCGATCAGGACTCAATCAGAGCAGTATTCCAGACTCTCACATGAAGTCAGCTGTCAGGTTAAGTGTGTTGATCGCCCCCACAGACTGAACATCACATTTAGAGTCTGCCAGATCCACTCTGATTGAACACCCGTTAAAAACGCTGCACTGTGTTCTGCACCAGTGGCCCAGTGCATCCGATTTCAGCCAGCATTTTATTCAGGTTTGCTTTCCTTAGCCTTTGATTGTCCCCAATCTTCCTGCAAGGCAGCAGATTGTCTTTTCTGTAGGGGGATTCTGCCCTTAGATGGTCGGCCCTCCCAGGTTTACGAGCACCATCTGCCCGAGTCACTAGAGGTGACTAACACAGACATGCACACACAAAAATATGAGATGTGACTAACACAGACATGCACACACAGAGATATGAGATGTGACTAACACAGACATGCACACACAAAGATATGAGATGTGAATAACACAGACATGTACACAGCGATACGAGACATGACTAACACCTACACACATCAAGATATATGACATATGACTAACATAGACATGCACATAAAGATATGAGATATGACTGACATAGACATGCACATAAAGATATGAGATATGACTGACATAGACATACACACAACGATATAAGATATGACTAACATAGCCATGCACACACAAGGATATGAGATGTGACAAACACAGACATGCACACACAAAGATATGAGATATGACTAACATAAACATGCACACCAAGATATGAGATATCCCTAACCCAGACATGCACACACGAAGATATGACACATGACTAACACAGATACATTCTTAGATATGAGATATTACTAAACTCAGACGCACATAAAGATATGAGACATGAATAACACGGACACACGAAGATATGAGACATGACTAACATAAACATGCACACCAAGATATGAGATATCCCTAACCCAGACATGCACACACGAAGATATGACACATGACTAACACAGATACATTCTTAGATATGAGATATTACTAAACTCAGACGCACATAAAGATATGAGACATGAATAACACGGACACACGAAGATATGAGCCATGACTAGCACAGAAACACATTAAGATATGAGCCATGGCTTCACGGAAAAAACAACAAGAAATGAACCAAGTCTAGCACATAAACACATTGAGGTATCCATATGCTTGGGTTTGTTGTAGTCTGCAGACTCTTCTTAACGTGGGAATCATCGACATACTAGACGCAGATGGTAATCCAAGATGCAATCATTAAAACTAGGCTGGTCCTTGATATCTTAGATAACCTACATACACCACAGTTCCAAACAGCTTGAGCAAGACTGCGTTAACCATTCACGTTTTATTTTGACCTCACGACACAGCCTCTGCCAACACGAAAGTGGTAATTTAACCACGAGTTCATTAACTGGGACTGTAATACAAAACCTCAAAAGGGAAGAAACTCACGGAAAGCACAATTCTGCTGACACAAGCATAACCTAGTGACCGTTCTTAGACCCAATGCTCTCTATTGCGTTTCTGATGAGTTTTCTCATGCGGATAGATAGATTACATCATTTAACTTGACAACAAGTGTCCACCGTTTACAAAAATGGAAATAGTTAAAGATAACAACTGTATTTGTGCTGAAATATATTTGTAGCTAACAACACTTGTAATGTATAGAATCTTAGGTATAGACATGAAAAGTTGCGCTGCCGTGGCAGTACTGGTGTAACAACCATTTAAGCGTTCAGCTTTCATTAGGATTAATTTGTGTAAATATTTGTTGTTTTTTGTGTGCTGGTTACCCGCTGAAGATTCTTCAAAGTAGAAACGTTGATTTATTCCCGAGTTGTTTTCCTAACCCTGTAATATAGTCATGAATTCACCTCCGTGAAAGGCATCGCTTATGATAGCAACTATTTTAGGTTGCTTAGTGGAAACGCTCTGGCGTTTGTTTCTCGTGGCAAATCGCTGTGTGGTGGAGTACAGGTTCAATTCTGCTTCGGGTTGTCTATTGTTCTTTCTTGTTTTTTTTTTTCTGTCGGCTACTTACGATTGTTGCTGCGAGTGCTATAAATATAACTCTTGCCCTGAAATGTTTCGCTGCTTTCATTAGCCTTGTCCTCACCTCAAGGCTGACACGATGTCTGGATGAGAATGGATATGGTTGAACGCTCTTACTGAAGCCACGTCATGTCTCATCACATGTTACAGGAAGTTCAGTCAACTATCCCTGACATTGTGTGAACCTTCTAGCCATTCTCTGTCTCTCTCTTTAACTTTCAATGGAGATGCTGGCGAGGGTATCAGAGAATACGGGGTGGTTCGGTGTGAAACTAAACTAAACTAAACTAAACTAAACTAAACTAAACTAAACTAAACTAAACTCATCATCATCATCATTAAATGCCGTCTCCGCATCGAAGGTTGGCTACCATGGAGCGCCATTCCACTCTGTCTCTTGCTTTGATGGTGCAGATTGTCATAGGCTGACTTGTCCATCTTTTGATGTTACTCGTCCATGTTAGTCTTGGTCTGCCTCTTTTACCTTGTATTTTCCCTTCCAATATTACTTTTATTAGGCTGTTGTGTCTTTTAACATGCCCCAACAATTTCATTTGCCTTGTTCTAATTGTGTTTAGTAGTTCTCTTCATTTTTAGTTGTTTTAAAATTTCATCGTTTGTTTTCTTTTCTTTCCATCCATTTAAACTAAACTAAACTAAACTAAACTAAACTAAACTAAACTAAACTAAATTTCAAGGCAGTAAGTAAATATAATTCTAGTTACAAATATGTTTTGGTATTTATGAAATCACGCATGTTTCTAATTTGTTAAATTGGCATTGAATGTTATTGTTTCAAACAAACTGTAAGTAAATGTTTTCTGGTGAAAATACACTCATTGTAAGCGTTGTATTGTTTCAGTTTTAAAACTCAAATTTAGGGAAATGATGGATTTAAAGTTGAGATTTTTCTAGAATCAATAATGCCATTGCTGACTAGTGTAAAGCTAATTCCTTACTTACGTTCATCATCATCATCATGTACCCTGCCGGTTGGCGTAGGCGATCATGTCCCTCCACAATCTTTTATCTACAGTGCATCGTATCAGTTCTGTTGTTGACTGTTTTCCATGCCATGACACCAAGCTATCCAGTATTTTCTCTCTTTGTCGTCCGCGATCTCTCTTTCTTTCTATTTTGCCAGTTGTAACCAAGTGTTCCAACTTTCCTCTTCTCGTGATGTGCCCAAAAAATGTTGATTGCTTCTTTCTGATGTTTTTTAAGAGCTCCCTTTTTGTGTTGGCCTCTTTGAGAACTTCCTCATTGGTCTTTTTAGCTGTCCAGGGAACTTTCAACATTCTTCTGAGAAATCCCATCTCTGTGGCCTCTAATCGTCTTTTCATTTGTTTGTCTACTGTCCATGATTCGCTTCCATAGGTCAGAACTGGTTCTATATAGCACCGGTGAACTCTCTTTCCCATTTTTATTGACATAGATTTGTTGCATAAGATATTTTTCATTTTCTGAAATGCTATTTTGTCCTGAGCTATTCTGCTTTTTATTTCTGTGGTGCATCTCCCATCGGATGTTATTATTGTACCCAAGTATTTGAAACGTTTTACTTGTTTCAGATTTGTCTCGTTTATTTTTATGCTTCATGATGGTGATGATTGTTTCTTCGATATAACCATTACTTCTGTTTTCTTACTATTCAGACTGAGACCTTTCTTGTTGCTTTCTTCCACTATTATGTCTATCATTTCTTGTAGTTCGTTCTCTGTCTGTGCTATTAAGACTGTGTCATCCGCATATCGCAAATTATTTATGTTGTGACCGTTGACTTCAATTCCTTTTTTGTCTACTATTGATCTCATAATATATTCGCTGTAAAGTGAAAACAAATCCGGTGACAGAACACAGCCTTGTCTGACTCCTTGTTTTATATTACTTACGTTAGGTTTTTTTTTTTTATCTTTTATTCCGCCTACTCCTATCTTCCTTGGTCTTCCCTTGTTGTGCCCTGTTTTGAGGTAAAAAGCTTTCGATGTTTTTTTTATCTGGTTTCCTTCTTACCAACTGTGTTGATCAAATTAAATTGTGTCTGAAATATACGATCACCATCATCATCATCATCATCATCATCATCATCATCATTACGTGCCATACCGGTTGGCTTAGGCAATCATCGCTCTCCACATCACTCGGACCTTCATGCATGACGTAATTTCAGTCAAGTAATCTTTTATTCTGCCATTTGGATAAGCTCTTAAGTATTTTTTCTCTTGGTTTTCCTCTGCTCTTCTTTCTATTCACGTTGTCCGTTGTTATATTATTATCGATATCTTCTTTTCGCGTCACATGAATATGAAATGTTGGTGGTCTTTTCCTTATGATTGTAATCTTTCTGGTTTCTCCAGCTTGTTTTAAACATTCTTTATTAGTGATGTTTGCTATACGTGGGGCTTGTAGCGTTCTTCTGATAAACCACATCTCAGCTGCCTTTAAGATACAAAGAGCAAATAAAATGTTCCGACACTTGGTTTCAGTCTACGTTCATTCATATATTGGGTGCCGTCTCCACATCGAAGGTTGGCTACCATGGAGCGCCATTTTATTCTGCCTCTTGTCTGGATGGTGAACTTTGTCATTGGTTCACCTGATCACCTTTTGATGTTATCAGTCCACTTTAGTTTTAGTCTTGGTCTGCCTCTGCCTCGTCTCCTTCATACCCTCCCTTCCAAGATGGCTTTTAGAGGGGTGTTATGTCCCTTCACATGTCCAACAAATTTCAGTTCTTTTTTTCCGAATTATGTTCAATAGTTGTTTTTTTTTTTCATTTTCAGCTGATTCAGAACTTCCTTCTTTGTCTTTGTTTTCCCTTCCACCCAATTCTCTCCATTTTTCCATACATCCACATTTCAAAGGCTTCAATTTTCTGCTCTGTTTTCTTACTTAATATCCATGTTTCTGTACCATACATACAGGACTGTTGAGTAAATATAGTATTTTGCTATACGTAGTTTTAGTTCTGATACTATTTTCTTTGATGTAAGTATATTTTCATGTTAAAATTGTTTTTTTTATGTCCAAGATAGTAATATTCTAGAACTCTTTCTAGGTATTTTCCCCATGTATTTCAATATTTCCTTGTATATTTTGTATATTTTCTCTGCTAATAATCATAGTCGTTTTAGTCTTTTTTTAAATTCCCATTCCATATTCTTTGTTTGTTTTGTTTATTTTGTTCACTAGCTGCAGGTCTTCTGGATTTTCTGCCATTAATACGGTATCATCAGCTTATCTTCAATTATTGACGATATGTCCATTGATGTTTAGTCTTGATGTCCCCATGATAAAGATCTGCACAGTGTTTAAGTTAAATAGACATGGTGATAGAATGCAGCCCTAACTTACTTTTCTTGTTGTATCAATAGGCGCAGAGTTCTCATTGTTGCATTTTATCATAGTTGTCTGCTCCCAGTATAAATTACATATCAGTCATACGTCAACATCATTAAGACATATATCCTACCTGTACTTTATTATTTGTTTATGGTGTATTCTGTCAAAAACTTTGGTGTAGCCTATGAAACATGCATAAATTGGTTTCATTACTTCTATGCATTTTTCTATTAATGTTTTCATGCAGAAGATGGCTTCTCTTGTCACGCTGTTCTTTCTAAATCCAAATTGTTGTTTTGTTAATTCCATATTGATTTTACTTGGAACTCGTCCCTGTATAACTTTAAACAAGACTTTTGTTATATGGCTCATCAAACTTGCTGTTCTAAAGTCACTCCACAACTGCGGTCTTCTTGGGTGAGGCAATAAATATTGATGTTTTAAGAAAGAGTTCAGAAATTCAGTCTACGTGTGATGTTATTTACTACTCAGTGAGAAATGTCAGACTCGTGTCAAGATCGGCTCCACAGACGCCACTGATGTGATCGATAAAGATAATGTAATCAATCAAGGCATCACTTCAAGATAACGCTGCAACATACTCTCCTGAAATAATTGACAATAAACAGCGACACAACGCAACAACGCCCACTTAACTGGTAAATGCTGACGTCAAAGCTGTTTTTTTACATTTGATAATAGCATTTTAGTTATAGACATGTCAATTTTGTAGCATATATGGATGTAGATACACTGGAGTCTGGTACATTCCACTTATGATTTAAATTGATGTTTTGTGAAAGTGGTTCCAATTCGTGGCACCACATACAAAAAGTAACATGTTTAGCTCATATACATATCTAATGTATGAATGATGGTAGTTAATGTTCGTAACACAAAGATTGGACAGTCTGAGAGTTACCGGGGCACAAGATTAAAGTGTTAACCACAAAAAATGTGTAATATTAACATCATCATCATCATCATCGAGTGTCATTCCGCAACGAAGGTTGGCTACCATGGAGCGCCATTCTGCTCTGTCTCTTTCTTTGATGGTGCAGGTTGTCATAGGCTGATTTGTCCATCTTTTGACGTTACTCGTCCATGTTAGTCTTGGTGTGCCTCTGCCTCTTTTACCTTGTATTTTCCCTTCCAGGATTACTTTTAGTAGGCTGTTGTGTCTTTTAACATGGCCCAAAAATCGCATTTGTCTTGTTAAGAATTGTGCTTAGCAGTTCTCTTTTCATTTTTAGTTGTTTTAAGACTTCATCGTTTGTTTTCTTTTCCTTCCACCCAATTCTACCTATTCTTCTATATATATCCACATTTCAAAGGCTTCAATTCTCTGTTCTGTTTTCTTGTCTAATGTCCATGTTTCAGCACCATATAGGAATATTGAGAAGATGTAACATTTTACTATTCTTAGTTTTAGCCCTGGTGTTATTTGTTTTGATGTTAGTATGTTCTTCATGACATTAAACTTACTTTTTGCCATTCCTGTTCTTTTGTTTATTTCAGTTGTACATTGTCCATCACTGGTTATAGTATGCCCAAGGTAGTTGTAGTTCTGAACTGTCTCCAGGTCTATTCCTTCAATTTTGATATCCACTTGTGTGTTTTGAGTTTTTTCTTTGTTTATGATCATAGATTTAGTCTTTTTGATATTAATATCTAGTCCATATTTTTGCTTGTCATGTTTATTTAATTAAGTAATTGTTGTAGATCATTAGGATTTTCTGCTAGTAGTACAGTATGGCCAGTATATCTTAGGTTATTGATTATCTTTCCATTAATTTGTAGACCTGGCATCTCTATGATGTTTTTAAAGATTTGCTCAGTGTATAGATTGAGCTGGCAACACAACGCAATTTTCGATGGGAGTCAAATTTAAGTTATAATTGAATTTCAATGCCCGTAGTAAAGAAATTCAAGCGTTCTTGTGTTATTTCGAACGGATTTATTTGTGATGTATGTTTTAATTACCATCCATTGTGCTATTACGAGGACGAACGAAAATGCAAAATGAAAGCGTGAAAACTACAACACAAAGAAAACAATCACAGCGTTTAATAGGCACTTGGAATATCTGCGGTTTAGGTGATAAAAGCACAGAAATAGTTGAATATATGAAGACAATCAATAAGAAGATGGAAAACTAGACAGAGAAATTTACATGATAATACAAAAAGCAAATTCTGTCACATACCAGCTTTCAGCATTGCTAAGACATCCAAACATTTCTATGCCAGCTAAACAACAAATGATAAATAGCATTTTCATACCAACTTTGTGCTATGAAAGTCAAACATGGACCCTTTCTAAATCACAATTAAGAAAGATCAATACATGTGAGATGCGATGCTTGAGAAAAGTAACAAACAACACAAAAAGAGATGTATTCAGACCAAATGAAACCATAAAAAAACGGTAGGAACTAAACCCTGCCAAGAATATATAGAACAACAACAACTTAAATGGTATGGTCACCTGGTCAGAATGAACCCTTACCAATCACCATCAAGGGCGTTCTTCTCAAGAATGCATGGAAAAAGACCAAGAGGAAGACCCAGGAGAAGATGGATAGATGCAGTGACAGAGACATGTAACAACAAAGGAAAGTCACTAATTCAGACAGTTCGAGCAGCTCAAGAACGACAAATGATATAAACCACGACCCCTTTTAGGTATCAGTGAGAAAGAGAAAAGAAAAGAAGAAGATGGATAGATGCAGTGACAGAGACATGTAACAACAAAGGAAAATCACTAATTCAGACAGTTCGAGCAGCTCAAGAACGACAAATGATATAAACCACGACACCTTTTAGGTATCAGTGAGAAAGAGAAAAGAAAAGAAAAGAAAAGAAAAGAAAAGAACACCATATTCCTCAAACACCACTTGGCGTGACGGGCCACTTTACTTTTTTTTACTGTCAGCCCCTAGGTCTTTGTAAATCTATAGATGGCTATAGTAAAACAACGCAATCCGCTTAAAAAGCGAAAGAAAATGATATTATCTTTACGTAAAGAAGAAAGAAAATGATGTTATCTTTACGTAAAGAAGAAAAAAAATGATATTATCTTTACGTAAAGAAGAAAGAAAATGATATTATCTTTACGTAAAGAAGAAAGAAAATGATGTTATCTTTACGTAAAGAAGAAAGAAAATGATATTATCTTTACGCAAAGAAGAAAGAAAATGATGTTATCTTTACATAAAGAAGAAAGAAAATGATATTATCTTTACGTAAAGAAGAAAGAAAATGATATTATCTTTACGTAAAGAAGAAGGAAAATGATATTATCTTTACGTAAAGAAGAAGGAAAATGATATTATCTTTACGTAAAGAAGAAAAAAAATGATATTATCTTTACGTAAAGAAGAAAGAAAATGATATTATCTTTACGTAAAGAAGAAAGAAAATGATATTATCTTTACGTAAAGAAGAAAGAAAAATGACAATTTCTTGTCAACTTAACGTGGAAAACATAATTAAAAGGTGCAATTGAGGTGTGATATGTTCATATATGGTCGTGGTTTCTACACATAGTTCGATGACATACGACTCAAAAAGTTAAACATACAAATATGAGAACAAAAAAGTCAAACGATCAATGAGAATTAAGAAAACTATGTGCAGTCTACTGTAACATTTGTCGCTGCGACGTTTGGTACAATTAATCAAGATATATGTCGTTTTATACCATACGTCAATAAAAACACACGCAATTGTCGAAACTGAAAGCAAGAGTTATTGGTCGGTTATGATATCCAAACAAGGTGTGATAACAAGAATGGCTTGTGTGTTTGTGTCCGTTTGATACATTTGGAGTCATGTTGTGATGAAGCTGAGGAGCACAAATAACAGAGTTGAATTTAAATGGTTGGGTGATTTGAAAATGGGGAAGTGAAGAGATTGAGCGGGATTGGTGGGCAGAAAGACAGACAGACAGACAAACAAATAGACAAACAGACAGACATACAGGCAGACGGAGGGATAGATAGACAGGATAGAGTCTTGAGTGATGGACGGATAGATGGATGAATGAATCGAACGAAAAATTGATGGATCGACGATTGAATAGATAAAAGTAAAGAAAGATGGATGGATGAATGGATGGATGGATGATGGATGATGGATGGATGGATGGATGGATGATGGATGATGGATGATGGATGATGGATGGATGGATGGATGATGGATGATGGATGGATGGATGATGGATGATGGATGATGGATGGATGGATGGATGGATGATGGATGGATGGATGGATGGATGGATGGATGGATGGATGGATGGATGGATGGATGGATGGATGGATGGATGATGGATGATGAATGGATGGATGGATGATGGATGATGGATGGATGGATGGATGTATGATGGATGATGAATGATGGATGGATGGATGGATGATGGATGGATGGATGGATGATGGATGGATGGATGGATGTATGTATGATGGATGATGAATGATGGATGGATGGATGGATGATGGATGATGGATGGATGGATGATGGATGGATGGATGATGGATGGATGGATGGATGGATGATGGATGATGGATGGATGATGGATGATGGATGGATGGATGATGGATGATGAATGATGGATGGATGGATGGATGATGGATGGATGGATGGATGATGGATGGATGGATGATGGATGGGTGGATGGATGGATGGATGAATGAATCGAATGTTAGCCAGATTGATAGATGGATAGACATATGAATGTATGGATGTATGGATGTATGGATGGATGGATGGATGGATGGATGGATGGATGGATGGATGGATGGATGGATGGATGGATGGATGGAAGGATGGATGGATGGATGGATGGATGGACATACAAATAAACCGATTGGCTGGTTAGAAGACTGACATGCAGGCTTGGGGAGAGGGAGGTGCATCGTTCCCTTGACCCCTGAACCTCAAAGAGGACCTTTGAAGGGGAACATTTTTTATTTACTTTTACAAAACCAACTTCTAAAAATAAAAACAATTTGGGACAGGAGTGGTCGAACCAGACAGAGCACCAGAATCCCAGGTGGGAGGTGAGGCGTAGGCGTGTCAGTGACAGAGCACCAGAATCCCAGGTGGGAGGTGAGGCGTAGGCGTGTCAGTGACAGAGCACCAGACTCCCAGGTGGGAAGTGAGGCGTAGGCGTGTCAGTGACATGAGTAGACGTAAACTGATATAACAAATGTCCACACAGACAGACTGACAGAGTCACAGAGAAGCTAACTAATGTACACTAAGACAGACAAACAGAGTGAGAGAGAAACTAACTAAAGTACACTAAGACAAACAAACAAAGTGAGAGAGAAACTAACTAAAGTACACTAAGACAGACAAACAAAGTGAGAGAGAAAGTAACTAAAGTACACTAAGACAAAGGAACAAAGTGAGAGAGAAACTAACTAAAGTACACTAAGACAAAGGAACAAAGTGAGAGAGAAACTAACTAAAGTACACTAAGACATACAAACAAAGTGAGAGAGAAACTAACTAAAGTACACTAAGACAGACAAACAAAGTGAGAGAGAAACTAACTAAAGTACACTAAGACAGACAAACAAAGTGAGAGAGAAACTAACTAAAGTACACTAAGACAGACAAACAAAGTGAGAGAGAAACTAACTAAAGTACACTAAGACAGACAAACAAAGTGAGAGAGAAACTAACTAAAGTACACTAAGACAGACAAACAAAGGGAAAGAGAAACTAACTAAAGTACACTAAGAGACAAACAAAGTGAGAGAGAAACTAACTAAAGTACACTAAGACAGATAAACAAAGTGAGAGAGAAACTAACTAAAGTACACTAAGACAAACAAACAAAGTGAAAGAGAAACTAACTAAAGTACACTAAGACAAACAAACAAAGTGAGAGAGAAGCTAACTAAAGTACACTAAGACAAACAAAGTGAAAGAGAAACTAACTAAAGTACACTAAGACAAACAAAAAAAGTGAAAGAGAAACTAACTAAAGTACACTAAGACAGACAAACAAAGTGAAAGAGAAACTAACTAAAGTACACTAAGACAAACAAACAAAGTGAAAGAGAAGCTAACTAAAGTACACTAAGACAAACAAACAAAGTGAAAAAGAAACTAACTAAAGTACACTAAAAGAAACAAAGTGAGAGAGAAACTAACTAAAGTACACTAAGACAAACAAACAAAGTGAAAGAGAAGCTAACTAAAGTACACTAAAACAAACAAACAAAGTGAAAGAGAAACTAACTAAAGTACACTAAGACAAACAAACAAAGTGAAAGAGAAACTAACTAAAGTACACTAAGACAAACAAACAAAGTGAAAGAGAAGCTAACTAATGTACACTAAGACAAACAAACAAAGTGAAAGAGAAACTAACTAAAGTACACTAAGACAAACAAACAAAATGAAAGAGAAGCTAACTAAAGTACACTAAGACAAACAAACAAAGTGAAAGTGAAACTAACTAAAGTACACTAAGACAAACAAACAAAGTGAAAGTGAAACTAACTAAAGTACACTAAGACAAACAAACAAAGTGAAAGAGAAACTAACTAAAGTACACTAAGACAGACAAAGTGAAAGAGAAGCTAACTAAAGTACACTAAGACAAACAAACAAAGTGAAAGAGAAGCTAACTAAAGTACACTAAGACAGACAAAGTGAAAGAGAAACTAACTAAAGTACACTAAGACAAACAAAGTGAAAGAGAAACTAACTAAAGTACACTAAGACAAACAAACAAAGTTACAGAGAAACTAACTAAAGTACACTAAGACAAACAAACAAAGTGAGAGAGAAATAACTAATGTACACTAAGACAAACAAACAAAGTGAAAGAGTAACTAACTAAAGTACACTAAGACAAACAAACAAAGTGAGAGAGAAGCTAAGTAAAGTACACTAAGACAGACAAACAAAGTGAAAGAGAAACTAACTAAAGTACACTAAGACAAACAAACAAAGTGAGAGAGAAACTAACTAAAGTACACTAAGACAGACAAACAAAGTGAAAGAGAAACTAACTAAAGTACACTAAGACAAACAAACAAAGTTACAGAGAAACTAACTAAAGTACACTAAGACAAACAAACAAAGTGAGAGAGAAGCTAACTAAAGAACACTAAGACAAACAAACAAAGTGAAAGAGAAACTAACTAAAGTACACTAAGACAAACAAACAAAGTGAGAGAGAAGCTAACTAAAGTACACTAAGACAGACAAACAAAGTGAAAGAGAAACTAACTAAAGTACACTAAGACAAACAAACAAAGTGAGAGAGAAGCTAACTAAAGCACACTAAGACAAACAAACAAAGTGAAAGAGAAACTAACTAAAGTACACTAAGACAAACAAACAAAGTGAAAGAGAAGCTAACTAAAGTACACTAAGACAAACAAACAAAGTGAAAGAGAAACTAACTAAAGTACACTAAGACAAACAAACAAAGTGAAAGAGAAACTAACTAAAGTACACTAAGAGACAAACAAAGTGAGAGAGAAACTAACTAAAGTACACTAAGACAAACAAACAAAGTGAGAGAGAAGCTAACTAAAGTACACTAAGACAAAGGAACAAAGTGAGAGAGAAACTAACTAAAGTACACTAAGACAAACAAACAAAGTGAGAGAGAAGCTAACTAAAGCACACTAAGACAAACAAACAAAGTGAAAGAGAAACTAACTAAAGTACACTAAGACAAACAAACAAAGTGAAAGAGAAGCTAACTAAAGTACACTAAGACAAACAAACAAAGTGAAAGAGAAACTAACTAAAGTACACTAAGACAAACAAACAAAGTGAAAGAGAAACTAACTAAAGTACACTAAGAGACAAACAAAGTGAGAGAGAAACTAACTAAAGTACACTAAGACAGACAAACAAAGTGAGAGAGAAACTAACTAAAGTACACTAAGACAAAGGAACAAAGTGAGAGAGAAACTAACTAAAGTACACTAAGACAGGCAAACAAAGTGAGAGAGAAACTAACTAAAGTACACTAAGACAGACAAACAAAGTGAGAGAGAAACTAACTAAAGTACACTAAGACAGACAAACAAAGTGAGAGAGAAACTAACTAAAGTACACTAAGACAGGCAAACAAAGGGAGAGAGAAACTAACTAAAGTACACTAAGACAGACAAACAAAGTGAGAGAGAAACTAACTAAAGTACACTAAGACAAACAAACAAAGTGAGAGAGAAATAACTAAAGTACACTCAGACAGACAGACAGACTGTAAAAGTGACAGATAAATTAACAAATGTACACTCAGATAGACAGACAGAGTCACAGAGAAGCTAGCAAATATACACTCAGACAGACTGACAAAGTGACAGAGAAGTTAACAAATGTCTCCTCAAACAGACTGACAAAATGACAGAGATGCTGACAGATATAAAGTTATATAAGACTACAGACATACACATGTGTCTACAAGAACACAGCTTGCTTGTGTTAAAACCAATCCGATCTTTGTTAATACAACATAAACAGCCGTCACCAGCTCTTGATAGAAAAACACAAGTGATCAATATAGTATTGAGACACTAACCATCTGTGACACGGACATGTTTTATATCCAACGGCGGGCGATGAGTTCCAAACTTGAGGAGGCTAGGACGTGATGAGTTGTCACATTACATGTATAATTTTTTAAATGCACAGTCTACTCGTATATTGGATACAAATAATAATAAATGAATACTGTTATAGAGGGAAACTTGCGAGGCGATAATTCAGTGAATCATGGGAGGAAGAGGTATGTTTACTTCTTTAATAATATTCATTTATTTTTATTTGTCTCCAGTATGAAAACCACTGGAAACTACTGTTCGTGCTGTTTCGTCCTATAAATGTTTGTCTACAACACAAGTATTCAGCCCTACCGGGAGATACTTGTCTTAATAGGAAAGTACAGAAATACAATTTATTCCCGAGCTGTGATCGTAACCCTATGCTATTGTCATGAGAACACCTGTGTGAAAGACATCGTCCACGATAGCCAATTTTTTAGTTAGCTGAGTGGCAGTGTTCCTTAGCATTTGGCTACTCGTGGCAAGGCGCAGTGCCAAGGAGTACGAGTTCGATCCTGCTTCGGACCATATATTGTTCTTTGTTTTTTTCTGTTGTTGCTTATTTCTCATTTTTTCTCAGTGCTGTAAAACATACTTCTTCCTCCTATAATTCGCATATTGGATACTGATACTCGTGTAGCTAATTTACACGTTGATCTTGTTTCTTTGTAAATAGTCTCTACTAGAAACGCGTTTATCTACAACCCTGGGTAAGTTGTTCATGTGTCTTTATAGCCTTCAGATGAACACACAGTTATCTGTAAAAAAAAAAAAAAGTAAAGTACCCCCGTCACGCCAAGTGGCGTATAGGGAATATGGTGTTAGTGACCATAAATTTTACAGACCTTCAGCATATGATTTTTGGGGTAATGTGGTCGGTATTACGCCCGTGCTGCTTTACTTTCCCAGAAAAAAATCCGTTAACCATTAAAGGCTGGGTGAAACCGGAAACCGTCGGTTGGGATCGCACCCTACCTCTTATCCTTTGTAGTCCAGTTCACTAACCAGTGAGCTATCGCGGCTCCCACAGTTGTCTGTGCTTAACAGCAAACATGGCGATCAAAACAGATGTCCTAGGACGTTATTATTGCTTATTACATTGTTCTTCTTGTCATAAACATTTGATTTTAATTGTCCTTGATAGAATCATGTAAATCAAATGAAATGTTCTGCGCCTTCCATTCTCTGTTTGAAGTAGTGACAATTTTTTAATTGGTCATTCTTGCTGCAAGTTTATTCTCTCATTGTTGTTTCTTTGTGAAAAGGGAATATCTAATAAATTAAATTACAATTTTACCATCTGGATTAATCTCTCACTGTTTGCATTCAAATATTTAGGCCGACCTGCATATAAGGGCTTACGCTATGTAAAACAGTTTCATCAATAGCATCATAATTAGAATTATATCTAATACCTTAGTTGTTTGAATTGTAAGTTATAAAAGGAACATAGTTTTGCTGTTCATTAAAATCTCTCGTTTTTTTTTTTTTTTTTTTTCAAGTGTCTTTTAATATAAAGACGTAGCGCAGTGATATAGGGGAGGGGACTAATTTTGCTATCTCCATTCAGTCATAAACTTATTATACGTTACGATAAAAAGAGACCGTCGTCTGATTTGGTGACACATCGTTGCCATAGCCACACGGAGCTGATTTCTGGAATAGCCTGCCTAATTCTCATACACTTTGTAAAGTCAATAGATATCATTGCCATAGCCAAACGGAGCTGATTTCTGGAATAGCCTGCCTAATTATCATACACTTTGTAAAGTCAATAGATATCATTGCCATAGCCACACGGAGCTGATTTCTGGAATAGTCTGCCTAATTCTCATACACTTTGTAAAGTCAATAGATATCATTGCCATAGCCACACGGAGCTGATTTCTGGAATAGCCTGCCTAATTCTCATACACTTTGTAAAGTCAATAGATATCATTGCCATAGCCACACGGAGCTGATTTCTGGAATAGCCTGCCTAATTCTCATACACTTTGTAAAGTTAATAGATATCATTGCCATAGCCACACGGAGCTGATTTCTGGAATAGCCTGCCTAATTCTCATACACTTTGTAAAGTCAATAGATATCATTGCCATAGCCACACGGAGCTGATTTCTGGAATAGCCTGCCTAATTCTCATACACTTTGTAAAGTCAATAGATATCATTGCCATAGCCACACGGAGCTGATTTCTGGAATAGCCTGCCTAATTCTCATACACTTTGTAAAGTCAATAGATATCATTGCCATAGCCACACGGAGCTGATTTCTGGAATAGCCTGCCTAATTATCATACACTTTGTAAAGTCAATAGATATCGTTGCCATAGCCACACGGAGCTGATTTCTGGAATAGCCTGCCTATTTCTCATACACTTTGTAAAGTCAATAGATATCGTTGCCATAGCCACACGGAGCTAATTTCTGGAATAGCCTGCCTATTTCTCATACACTTTGTAAAGTCAATAGATATCATTGTCATAGCCACACGGAGCTGATTTCTGGAATAGCCTGCCTATTTCTCATACACTTTGTAAAGTCAATAGCTATCGTTGCCATAGCCACACGGAACTGATTTCTGGAATAGCCTGCCTATTTCTCATACACTTTGTAAAGTCAATAGATATCGTTGCCATAGCCACACGGAACTGATTTCTGTAATAGCCTGCCTAATTATCATACACTTTGTA
The DNA here is from genome assembly GCA_032433765.1 of Megaustenia siamemsis. NCBI lineage: Eukaryota > Metazoa > Mollusca > Gastropoda > Stylommatophora > Ariophantidae > Megaustenia > Megaustenia siamemsis. Next base: position 70,211,104 of record JAVIAB010000108.1, read on the forward strand.
AAGTCAATAGATATCATTGCCATAGCCACACGGAGCTGATTTCTGGAATAGCCTGCCTAATTATCATACACTTTGTAAAGTCAATAGATATCATTGCCATAGCCACACGGAGCTGATTTCTGGAATAGCCTGCCTAATTCTCATACACTTTGTAAAGTCAATAGATATCATTGCCATAACCACACGGAGCTGATTTCTGGAATAGCCTGCCTAATTCTCATACACTTTGTAAAGTCAATAGATATCATTGCCATAGCCACACGGAGCTGATTTCTGGAATAGCCTGCCTAATTCTCATACACTTTGTAAAGTCAATAGATATCATTGCCATAGCCACACGGAGCTGATTTCTGGAATAGCCTGCCTAATTCTCATACACTTTGTAAAGTCAATAGATATCATTGCCATAGCCACACGGAGCTGATTTCTGGAATAGCCTGCCTAATTCTCATACACTTTGTAAAGTCAATAGATATCGTTGTACGGTTAGGTTTGATCTCCATCAACATGTAAACTAATCTGTTAGTAACGGCTTGAATTACATGAACAACATCACGGCAAACTGGATACAGTAGCTGGCTGTGCACTGACATTGAACAACATCACGGCAAACTGGATACAGTAGCTGGCTGTGCACTGACATTGAACAACATCACAGCAAACTGGATACAGTAGCTGGCTGTGCACTGACATTGAACTCATTGAGCTGGAATGTGATTGTTTTATGTGATTGTGTTATGTGATTGTGTTATGTGATTGTGTTATGTATTATGATAAAATATTAGAGGGGTCGTGGCCCACCGTTGCCTCCTCTGAATATCCGCCGCTGATTAAATGTGCTCGCACACAATCTGTGTTAACGTGAAATTGCCAAGCCAAGTTTGAACTTTGGATTAAACTATTTATATGGAAATATACGATAGGTAGCAAAAAAAGATAAACATTTGTCAATTTCTTAAACCTGGACCAAAGCTCTTGACTATTTGAAAGTACCATGTCTAAAATTATAGTATATCTCGTTAACAGTATTTTTGTGTTCTGCAGCATTTATCTCATTTATTTGATTAATATTCTGGGAAGTTTTAATCATTAACACATTCTGTACGTCAATTTGGACTTTTTGAAGTGACCTTAGGTAAATCACAGATTCAAGTTCGGTAAATCGCAGATTTAAGCTAGGTAAATCACAGATTCAAGTTAGGTAAATCACATAGTTAAGTTAGGTAAATCACAGATTCAAGTTAGGTAAATCACAGATTTAAGTTAGACAATTCACAGATTCCAGTTAGACAATAAACAGATTCAAGTTAAGCAATTCACAGATTCAAGTTAGATCATTCACAGATTCAAGTTAGGTAAATCACAGATTTAAGTTAGGTAAATCACAGGTTTAAGTTAGGTAAATCACAGATTTAATTTAAGTAAATCACAGATTTAAGTTAGGTAAATCACAGGTTCAAGTTAGGTAAATCACAGATTTAAGTTAGGTAATTCACAGATTCAAGTTAGACAATTCACAGATTCAAGTTAGACAATTCACAGATTCAAGTTAGACAATTCACAGATTCAAGTTAGATAATTCACAGATTCAAGTTAGGTAAATCACAGATTTAAGTTAGGTAAATCACAGATTCACCTTAAACAATTCACAGATTCAAGTTAGACAATTCACAGATTCAATTTAGATAATTCACAGATTCAAGTTAGACAATTCACAGATTCAATTTAGACAATTCACAGATTCAAGTTAGACAATTCACAGATTCAATTTAGACAATTCACAGATTCAAGTTAGACAATTCACAGATTCAAGTTAGACAATTCACAGATTCAAGTTAGACAATTCACAGATTCATGTTAGACAATTCACAGATTAAAGTTAGGTAAGTCGCAGATTTAAGTTAGACAATTCACAGATTAAAGTTAGGTAAGTCGCAGATTTTAGTTAGACAATTCACAGATTCAAGTTAAACAATTCACAGATTCATGTTAGACAATTCACAGATTAAAGTTAGGTAAGTCGCAGATTTAAGTTAGACAATTCACAGATTCTAGTTGGGTAGTTTATAGTTACATAAGATAACTCCCTGATTCAAGTTAGGTAATTCGCTGATTCCAATTAAGCGATTCACATATTCAAGTTAGCAATTAGCAGATTCCAGCTAGTAATACACAGATTCACAGTTATGTTAGGTAATTCGCTGATTCCAGCTAGTAATACACAGATTCACAGTTAAGTTAGGTAATTCGCTGATTCCAGCTAGTAATACACAGATTCACAGTTAAGTTAGGTAATTCACAGATTCCAGCTAGTAATACACAGATTCACAGTTAAGTTACGTAATTCACAGATTCCAGCTAGTAATACACAGATTCACAGTTAAGTTAGGTAATTCACAGATTCCAGCTAGTAATACACAGATTCACAGTTAAGTTAGGTAATTCGCTGATTCCAGCTAGTAATACACAGATTCACAGTTATGCATGGCTTGGAGAGACGAATGACAGAGGGGATAGATTGATAGATTGGGCAAAGACACATGAAATGATTATAGGTAATACCTGGTTCAAACAACATCCTAGGCGACTATGGACATGGCAAAGCCCAGACAAAAAAGTACACAATCAAATTGATTTTATACTGGTACAGAGAAGATTCAGGAATGGGCTAACATCGGTTAAAACAAGGCCAGGAGCAGATTGCAATAGTGATCATGTACCAGTAGTTGGAAAGATAAGAATAAAACTGCGGAAGGCACAGAAATCACAAAGAAATATAACATTATAACTAAATATGCTAAGAGTAGATAAACAGATGTGCGATAAGTACAGCACGATAGTACAAAATAGATATAATGCTATTGAGAAAATACAGGACATCCAGGAACAGTGGGAAATGCTCAAACAATCGATTCAACAAACATCAAAAGAAGTAATACCAGTGACTAAAAGAATCAACAAAAAGAAATGGATGGCAGAAGAAATATTACAACTAATGGACGAAAGAAGAAAACATAAGAAAGAAAAACGGACATACAAAATATTGCACAAAGAGATCCAAAACAAGTGCAGTGAAGCAAAGGAAGGATGGTTAAAACAGAAATGTGAAGAAATGGAAAAGCAACAAAAAAAAAGACTCAAAATTTATGCACAATCAGTTAAATGAATTAACAGGAAGAAAAGAAGTCAAAGTTTCAGGATGTGTGAAATCAGAGGAAGGAAATATAATAATGGGACAGGAGAAGACAATGGAAAGATGGACAGAATATATCAGTCAACTCTATGATGATGAAAGACCAGAATTAAATAATTCAAATGAAGACACAGGACCACCGATAATACAGAGTGAAGTGGAGGACGCAATTCAACACACGAAAAGAGGCAAAATTACTCAATGACATATATAACACTGGACACATACCTGAAGATCTACTAAAATCTATCTTTGTAGCCATACCGAAGAAGTCAGGAGCCACTGATTGTGAAGACCATCGCACTATTAGTCTCATGAGCCATGTGACTAAAATATTACTAAGAATAATCATGAGACGTGTAAGGAACAGAATAAAACTAGAAATAAGTGAGGAACAATGTGGATTTGTGGAAGGAAAGGGCACAAATAATGCAATATACATCTTAAGAACATTGATAGAAAGATCTACAGAGGTAAAGAAAGATCTATATATGTGCTTTATAGACTACACGAAAGCATTTGACAAAGTAAAGCATGTGGAAATAATCAATATGCTGGAGAAATTAAACATTGATGGCAAGGATCTGCGAATCATAAAAAAAACATGTACTGGCAACAAACAGCAGCTATACGAATTAACAACCAAACAGGACAATTCCAATACATAAAGCAAGGAGTCGGACAAGGCTGTGTTCTGTCACCCGATTTGTTTTCACTTTACAGTGAACATATTATGAGATCAATAGTAAACAAAAAAGGAATTGAAGTCAACGGTCACAACATAAATAATTTGCGATATGCGAATGACACAGTCTTAATAGCAGAGACAGAGAATGAACTACAAGAAATGATAGACATAATAGTAAAAGAAAGCAACAAGAAAGGTCTCAGTCTGAATAGTAAGAAAACAGAAGTAATGGTTATATCGAAGAAACAATCACCACCATCATGCAGCATAAAAATAAACGAGACAAATCTGAAACAAGTGCAACGTTTCAAATACTTGGGCACAATAATAACATCAGATGGGAGATGCACCACAGAAATAAAAAGCAGAATAGCTCAGGCCAAAATAGCATTTCAGAAGGTTAAAAATATCTTATGCATCAAATCTATGTCAATAAAAATAGGAAAGAGAGTTCATCGGTGCTATATAGAACCAAATCTGACCTATGGAAGCGAATCATGGACAGTAGACAAACAAATGAAAAGACGATTAGAGGCCACAGAGATGGGATTTCTCAGAAGAATGTTGAAAGTACCCTGAACAGCAAAAAAGACCAATGAGGAAGTTCTCATAGAGGCCAACACAAAAAGGGAGCTCTTAAAAAACATCAGAAAGAAGCAATCAACATTTTTCGGGCACACCATGAGAAGAGGAAAGTTGGAATACTTGGTTCTATCTATTGACCTTTCGAGCCGTAACCGGCCCATAGGGCGTAGACCAAGATACACCTTCTCCTATATGAATTTTTGTTCTAGCAGTTTTCTTTTAAAGATATTTTATCAAATCTCGCCATCTGTCTCTGTTCTGTGCAAGCAGTTCTATCTCATTGAGGGAGCCGATTCCTGCTGCTCTTGCCTCTCTCATCAATGTTCTTCTCAGTGTCTCCCTGGGTCTTCCTCTTTTTCTTTTACCTGTTGTTTCCCATATGAGGGCTTGCTTTGCTATTCGATTATTATCTCTTCTCATCACATGTCCAACGTATGACCATCGTCTTTTCTTTATTACTGAAGATATTAGTGGTTGATTGGCGATTTCTCTAATTTCCTCGTTTGTTTTGAATTCGTTCCATTCTATACCAAGTATTTTCCTTAGACATTTATTTTCGAATGCGTTCAACTTTGTTTCTATATCTCTTGTTGTTTTCCAGCTTTCACACGCATACGTAAGGGTTGATAGTACATTTGATTTGAATAGCCTAAGTTTTGTGTTTGTGCTAATGAGTTTTGATTTCCACAACTTTTCAAGGCTTCTGAAAGACATTGCTGCTTTAGCCAGTCTGATTCTAATTTCTTTGCTCGTATCCCCTTCTCGATCAATGTGACTTCCAAGATAGATGAAGTGATCGATCTCTTCTACTGGTTTGTTTTCCATGTATATTTTGTCACTTGTTGGAATTAAACTTTTCATGACTTTAGTCTTTTCATGATTGACCTCAAGCCCAATTTTGCTGGCTATTGATGATAGTTCATTTGTGTTTTCCTGCATCGTTTTTATCTGATTGCTGATGAGAACTATGTCATCAGCAAAGTCCAGGTCCTCCAAATGGTCTCCTTGTATCCATTCGATGCCTTTATTACCAGTGCAGCATTTCTTCATTATGAAGTCCATAACAATTCCAAATAACAAGGGCGATAAAATACATCCTTGTTTAACCCCAGTTTCTATTGGGAAACATTCGCTCAGTCCTTCCTCTGTTCGAACTGCACATGTGTAACCATCATACATGTCTTTGATAATATTTATGATTTTTGATGGTAAGCCATATTGCTTCAGAATTTTCCACAAAGAATCTCTATGAATACTATCAAATGCTTTTTTGAAGTCGATGAAGTTAAGTACAAAAGGTTTTTGCTTTTCAATGTGTTCCTCCAATATAAGTCGTAGAGTGAAAATGTGGTCAAGACAGCTTCTCCCTTTTCTAAACCCAGCCTGTTCTTCACGCATTACTGTATCTATTGAATCCTTTATTCTATTTAGGATGATTTTACAGAATAATTTTGAGGCAACTGACAAAAGTGTCACGCCTCTCCAATTGTTACAATCTCTAAGATTGCCCTTTTTTGGGATCTTAACAATGATTCCTTTTTTCCATTTATGAGGCGTCTTCTCTGTTTTCCAAATGATGTTGAACATTTTTTGGAGATGTATTAAATTATGGATATCAATTGCCTTGAGGATCTCAGCTGTTAACTTATCCTCTCCAGCAGCCTTGTTATTGGTCATTAGCTTTAAGGTGGTTTCTATTTCACTCAAGGTGAAGTCATCTAAATTTACATCTAATTCTGCTGCTGGTGTTTCAGCTTCAAAATCTATTAAACTGTGAGGTAGTGGACGGTTAAGAATTTCTTTGAAGTGTTCCGCCCAACGGGCTTTTATGTCTGCGCTTGTTGTTATCATTAATCCAGATTTGTCTAGAATTGGTGTTCCACTGGATGTATAGGTGTTTGTCAGCATCTTTTGTACAGTATAAAGAGTTCTGCTGTCTCCTGTAATTGCAGCTGTCTCTGCTTTCTCTGCCAAGTTGTCTATATAAGCTCTTGTATCTCTTCTTGCCGAACTTTTCACTTTGTTGTCTAATTCTTTGTATGTTGCTTTTGCCAGAACCTTTCCAAGATCTGTCTTTACATTAGTCATGGCTCTCTTCGCTTCTCTTCTTTCTTTGATGTATTTCCATGTGGTGTCTGAGATCCAAGCTCGTTTTTCCATTTTCTTCAGTCCAGCACTTGCTTCTGCTGCTGTCATTAGTATTTTGCTCTGTGAGTCCCACATTTCATTGATATCTAAGTCTATTTCACCAAGTGCTGAATAACAATTACTTAGCTCTATGTTAAACTTTTCCTTTATTGCTTCATCTTTCAGTTTATGACTATCAATTTTATGTGTAATTGACCTCTTCTGTTGGTTTCTAAATTTTAATCTTATTTTCCCAATGCACAGGTTGTGGTCACTATTAACATCAGCACCTCTGTATGCTCTTACATCTATTAATGATGATCTGAATTGTTGTTTAATACATAGGTGGTCAATTTGATTTGATGTTCTATCATCAGGAGATATCCATGTTGTTTTGTGGATATTTTTATGTGGAAATAATGTCCCACCTATAACTAAATTTTCTATTAAACATAATTCTATTAATCTTTCTCCATTCTGACTTGTTGTATTACAGCCTTCTCTCCCCATCACATGTTCCACTCCTGCGTTATCTTGTCCTACTTTGGCGTTGAAGTCTCCCATTACAATTAAAAGATCGTGTTTTGGTATTTTGTTTATAAGTTGTTGCAGTTGGTTATAAAAATCATCCTTAACTTCATCATCAGCTTCGTTAGTAGGCGCATAACATTGAATAATTGAAAGTCTTCCATGTTTTGTTTTGTATCGTGTTCGTATCAGACGGCTATTTACCGGTTCCCATTCTAATAAACTTCTTGCAGCTTTGTCTGTCATCATTATGCCTACTCCTTCACGGTGTTTTCCATCTTCCCTTCCAGAAAAAACTACTATTTTATTATCAATAGATCTCCTACCTGTTCCAGGCCAGCGCATTTCGCTTAATCCTAAAATATCTAGATCGTATCTGTCCATCTCGCTCGCGACCTGTGCATGTTTCGTCGGAGCGGCCATTGTTCGCACATTCCAGAATCCTATTTTTGTTGTTGTTTTAGGGCCGAAAAAACTATCACTACTATCTACTGCTAATTTACACATTCTGTATCAGGTCTACGTTTCATTAACAACATCGTTTTTACGATAGCGGCTTGTTAAACCTCTGATCAACGGTTCTATACCAAGCCGGAGAAAAATAATTCCTCCATTTTGGAAACAACCGGAAACGGATCACCGGTTCACCCAGCCTTAAATGGTTAATTTAATACACCATTAAACACCATTTAATACTTGGTTACAACTGGCAAAATAAAAGGAAAGAGAGATCGCGGGCGACAAAGAGAGAAAATACTGGATAGCTTGGTGTCATGGCATGGAAAACAGTCAACAACAGAACTGATACTATGCACTGTAGATAGAAGATTGTGGAGGGACATGATCACCTACGCCAACCGGTATGTCACATGTTGATGATGATTTATATTTCACACAGCTTTACTCTACAGTATTTTTGCTCGTTTGTATTTCTTTTATTTCTTTTCATCTCATGTATTCTCTCTCCCTTCTTCTCCCCCTACCCTACTTGAACCATCACAACTTTCATTACATCTATAACGACACATCACTATCTTTTCTTAACGTGAATCTGTTAATCGTTGAAGAAATATTTGTTGGTTTCAATTTTCTATATGAAAATCTTGACCCATTTTGAGCACCATTTTGAATATGTGTGGGTGCCTAACCATGATATCTCAGCATTATATGTCGCTAGTTAATCCATTTGTTCTGATCAACTTCATCTTCTTCTACCTTTCAGCTCCCTGTGGAGCATTGGTCTTCATCAAACACTTTCCAAGTCGTTCTGTTTCTTGCCATTCTTTTAAGATCATTCCATGTCTTTCCCATCGTCTTCATCTCTGCTTCTATCTGTCTTCTCCAAAAATTCCATTGTCTTCCTCATTGTCTTTTCCTTGGGGATAAAAAAAAAGTTCATGTTGTGTAATACTCTCAGTTGGCTTCCGTAGTGTGTGTCCCATCCAGTGCCATCGTCTTTACTTTATCTATTTATCCACTGGTACTTTTTTCACATTATATATATATATATATATATATATATGTGTGTGTGAGATTATACGTCTAGTTGAGGTATTTCTTCTGCATGAGTGTTCTCACATTCCAAGTACCTATCTTTAGAGTTTGTTTTATCTTTATTTTGCTTACAGTAGCTTGATGACGATCGGGTATCACCTGTAGCACATGATGTCCCCTACTGAACGAGGGTTTTCCATTGGAATCCCCCTTAACGTTGTTGTCGTTATTTCTATTGTTGTGGCGATTCATGATTGTACAAAGAAGTTACGACGGTGGTTTTCTGTTGCCTTCCGTCGGTTTGTTTATGGTCGGCTCCGCTAGCCTTTGACTAAAAAGTCTTCTCACTCACAAGGCAGTGGGGTTGTTTTACTTCGGGGTACCCTGCCTTAGCCTTTTGCTCTCCCGAGCTTACCTGCAAGGCAGCAGGGCAGCCACAGGTTGTACTGTTTACTGCATACAGTAGCAGGTAAAATTACCTGACTTGAAAGAAAGCAAAAATAAAGGACTCAGCCTAAAGAGCAAAAAGACAGAGGTAATGGTAGCAACAAAGAAAAAGACATCATTCCAGTGCAAAATAAAGACAAGTGGAACAATATTAAAACAGGTAAATGAATTTAAATATTTGGGAACTTTGTTAACCTCAGATGGAAGATGTACAAAAGAGGTGAGATGCAGAATGGCTCAGGCAAAAGCAGCTTTCCAAAAAAATGAGGAAGATACTATGCAATACATTTTTGACAATAGAAACAAGAAAAAGAGTTCTTAAATGTTACGTAGAGCCAGTCTTAACATATGGATGCGAATCATGGACAATAGGACAACAGACAAGAAAATCACTGGAGTCTGTAGAAATGTGGTTTTACAGAAGAATGTTGAGAATACCATGGACAGCTAAGAAGAGTAATGAAGAGGTTCTGAGAGAGGTCAAAGAAAAAAGAGAGCTAATTTCCAATATTAGGAAGAGACAATCATCATTTTTTGGCCATGTAATGAGAAGAGAACAACTTGAATATATTGTAACAACTGGACAAATTGAGGGACGAAGAGATAGAGGGAAGCAAAGAGAAAAAAATAACAGACAGCTTAAGAGAATGGCTTGGCAGAAGGTCAACAACAGAAATGATAAATAGCTGCCGAGATCGAAAGTTGTGGAGAGACATGATCACCTACGCCAGCAGGTCTGGTACTTGATGATGATGAGGTATTTCTCCTATTTTTATTTTGTTATTGCCAACTGCATTAATTCTCATAACTTTGGTCTTATCTCTATTTATTTTCAGTCCCATCTGTTGTAATCTCTCATCAAGTGTGATCATTTTATCCTGCATCTGTTGATGATTATGTGATAGAAGAGCTATGTCATCAGCAAAGTCTAAGTCATTAAGTTGCTTGGTCAGTGACCACTGGATTCCATTTCTGTTGATTTGAGTTATTTTCATAATCCAATCCATGGCCAGTTGAAAGAGAAGTGGAGACACAAGATCCCTGCCTTCATCATCATCGAGTGCCGTCTCCGCAACGAAGGTTGGCTACCATGGAGCGCCATTCTGCTCTGTCTCTTGCTTTGATGGTGCAGGTTGTCATAGGCTGATTTGTCCATCTTTTGATGTTACTCGTCCATGTTAGTCTTGGTCTGCCTCTGCCTCTTTTACCTTGTATCCCCCCACCCACCCCCACCCCCAGGATTACTTTTAGTAGGCTGTTGTGTCTTTTAACATGGCCCAAAAATCGCATTTGTCTTGTTAAGAATTGTGCTTAGTAGTTCTGTTTTCATTTTTAGTTGTTTTAAAACTTCATCGTTTGTTTTCTTTTCCTTCCACCCAATTCTACCTATTCTTCTATATATCCACATTTCAACGGCTTCAATTCTCTGTTCTATTTTCTTGTCTAATGTCTATGTTTCTGCACCATATAGGAATATTGAGAAGATGTAACATTTTGCTAATCTTAGTTTTAGCTCTTGTGTTATTTGTTTTACAAAAGTGGTGTACATGATTGCTCCCAGTACACAGACCTGCGAAGAGCAATGTGGTCCACGCCCACCTCCCTGAAAGAAAAACTATATGTGGCAATCGATTCGCTTAAACAGACAGCTGACTTCGTGAGAGAGTCTGGAGTCCTCTCTGATTGAGTCTTGATCGCAGAGAGAGATTTGTTTTGATGTTAGTATGTTCTTCATGACATTAAAATTACTTTTTGCCATTCCTATTATTTTCTTTACTTCAGTTGTACATTTTCCATCACTGGTTATAGTATGCCCAAGGTAGTTGTCGTTCTGAACTGTTTCCAGGTCTATTCCTTCAATTTTGATATCCACTTGTAGGTTTTGAGATTTTTTCTTTGTTTATGATCATAGTTTTAGTCTTTTTGATATTCATATCTAGTCCATATTTTTTGCTTGTCGTGTTTATTTCATTAAGTAATTGTTGTAGATCTTTAGGATTTTCTGCTAGTAGTACAGTATCGTCAGCATATCTTAGGTTATTGATTATCTTTCCATTAATTTGCAGGCCTGGCATCTCTATGATGTTTTTAAAGATTTGCTCAGTGTATAGATTGAACAAGCTTGGTGATAGGATGCATCCCTGTCTTACTACTATTTTTGTATCAATGGGTGTAGAATTCTCTTTGTTATATTTTATTATTGTTGTTTGCTCCCACTATAGATTACATATTAGTCGTATGTCCATGTCATCTAGATGTATCTCTTTTAAGCATTCTATAAGTTGTTTGTGTTGTACTCTTATCAAAAGCTTTGGTGTAGTCTATGAAGCAGGCATATATTGGTTTGTTTACTTCTGTGTACTTTTCGATTAATGTTCTCATGCAGAATATGGCTTCTTTTGTCCCGCTATTTTTCCTAAATCCAAATTGCTGCTCATCTAATTCAGTATTGAATTTATTCTGAATCCTTCCTTGTATAACTTTTAGCAAGATTTTTGTAACATGGCTCATTAGCCATGCTTATTGTTCCAAAGTCACATGACTTTCTTTTATCTCGCTGTGTATTTTCTTTATATAAATCTGTCTGCCTGCGTCTTGCTTGAGTTGGAGCATTAGAGTGTTTCCAGAGATTGCGGTCTGCAGCTATCTCTTCCCAGGTTGCAGGATTTATGTTCAGAGTCTTCATATCACGTTTACATACGTCTATAAATAGAAGTTTTGGGTGGCCCCTAGTTCTTTTGCTATTTATTAGTTGTCCATAAAGTATATCTTTTGGTATGCGGCCATCTTTCATACGGTGTCAATAGTCAAGCCAACGTAACCTATGTTGTTTGTGCAGCGTATAGATGTTCGGGAGGCCTGTGTGAGTGTGGACCTCCATTTTGTCATTTTGTCCTTGCATGTGATATCAAGAATACGGCGCTGGCATCGCAAATGAAATGCATTTAGCCTTCTCTCTTGCTTTGCACAGGTTCGTACCACCACAATACAAAGATGTTCTAAGCAGACAGTGTATTAAGACCAGGATATCCCGCTGCCTCATGCGTGTGAATGACCTTATAGTTCTGAAATGTTTTGTAACGACAGATCCCAGGAGTTATTGTTTACAGTTATGTAATACACAGCACTATTTATAATTAAGAAATCATTGATTTATTTACATTTTATTCATCTTTTTAAGAGATAACGTAATTTTAGCGCGAATTACTTTTGACTATCCTTGTAACTACATTACTTCAAATTAGCTTTTTCAAGTGTTTGTGTCTTGGCCACGTCTTGACTACTCAAGTCGACCTTCTCTAAAGTCATATCCGAGGAAGAGGCAGGCAGGCTCGACCAGCGTCGAGAATACGGGGACAGTAGTTCTGGATTTGGTTGAGATTTGATCAAACTGCGAGTTAAATAGCTAACTGCCAGCCCTACACTGACACAAACAATGGTGCCTATGACGCTGTACCACTCGTACGATATGTCGAAGATAAAGAATCCATTTTCGTGCGGGCTTTTACCAATGAACTGTGGTTCAGTACTTGTAGAGAAATCATTGTTTCTTAACCAAGACCTGCTTGAATTCACAGTAGTAGCTGCATCGGTATCTGTGCTAGCAAATAATGATGAGCCGTTAGTGAAGTTAGAAATGGCCGACGATGTATTAAAGGTATCTTTGCAGTTGGTTATTGGAGCGGAAGCTAATCGTCTGGGTATTTTACCGTAAAGTCTCCCTGTTATAGCTATGGCCAGATTAATGATTATGGACACTGTTCCCCCTGCCAGAGCCCCGTACTTGTTAGCCCAGGGGCACATTATTCCCATGATGAACATGCCGAAGATCGGACTCCCGAAAGCACCAAAGATGGAGCTGCTCATCTGAGTCACGGGTCCCTGTAGGGCACTGGCGGAATAAGCGAGGCCTACGATGATGACGCCGTAAACAACAACAAAGGCTTTTGCGATTAGTGTGACGGTTTTCTCACTGTAGTTGGCCAGTCTTGACTTCAACAGGTCCTCCACTGTGTTAGCAGCAAGAGCGTTCACTCCTGTAGAATCAGATGTACAAGTGTAAGTATAATCATAACAAATACTTGGCGAAAAGAGAGACGTGGAGAAAAATGCAAGTAGAAAACAAAATAAATGGACTATCTTTTGATTTCGGTAGGTAGGTTATAAAACGAGACAGAAATAAACAAACAAACAAAAAGGAATGGTAAAAAGCAATTTTAATGCCATGAAAAATACGCTAACTTCAAGGCAAATAACACTACAGTTAAAACTAAGAATATGAAAATATTATATATTCTCAACATTCCTGTATGGTGCAGAAACATGGACATTAACGAAGAAAATAAAACAAAAAATGGAAGCCTTTGAAATGTGGATTTATAGAAGAATAGGTAGAATTGGATGGGGGAAAAAAGAGATGATGAAGTTTTAAAAGAACTGAAAATGAAAAGAGAACTACTAAACACAATTCAAACAAGACAAATGCGATTTTGGGGGCATGTTAAATGACATATCTTCCTATAAAAGTAATCTTGGAAGGGTAAATACGAGGTAAAAGAGGCAGAGGCAGGCCAATACCAAAATGGGCGAGTAACATCTAAAGTTGGACAAGTCAGCCTATGACAACCAGCACCATCAAAGCAAGAGACAGAGCGGAATGACGGACGCTCCTTCATAGCCAACCTTCGATGCGGAGACGGCACGCTGAGATAATGATGATACGGTCGGTAAGTTGGTAGGTAGGTAATATGGGTAAATAGGTAGGTAGGTATTTAGAAAATAACGTATGTAAGAGGATATATACTTGGTCAAGTAGGTGAGATAGGTAGTAGGTGAGCAGGTATTGACGTAGACAAGCAGGTAGGTTGGTAAATAGGTAATAACGTAGGTAAGTCAGTGGGCAAGTCTATAATCTTATTTATCTCTCTCTCTCTCTCTCTCTCTCTCTCTGATGTTCTGAGCCTAGTTTCAACCATAGGTGTGTCTGTGTATTAGAGCATATATGTTTGGCATGATTTGAATGAATCTCTCTAAGTTGTGAGCTGGTTCTCTTTATACCCCGAGCATCTCCAACAAGTTACATGTCTTGCAGACCATGGATAAGTTCTTACCGTTCAATGTTAATGATGTGTGGGCTTTTGTTGCTAGCGTGATGTGGTTTCTCACCTCTAGTTAAGCTGTCAAGTCAAGAATGTTGTTATTTAGCTCCAAATTCAAATGGTTTTCGTTGTCTAGTTGTGTTGACCGCCTCGCTGTGTTGCCCGCCTCGCTGTGCTGTCCGCCTCGCTGTGTTGTCCGCCTCGATGTGCTGTCAACCTCCCTGTGCTGCCTGCCTCGCTGTGTTGTCCGACTCGGAGTGTTGTCCGCCTCGCTGTGCTGTCAACCTCCCTATGCTGTCCGCCTCGCTGTGCTGTCCGCCTCGCTGTGATGCCCACTTCTCTGTGCTGTCCGCCTCGCTGTGTTGTCCGCCTCGGTCCGCCTCGCTGTGTTGTCCACCCCGCTGTGTTGTCAACCTCTCTGTGCTGTCCGCCTCGCTGTGTTGTCCGCCTCGCTGTGCTGTCAACCTCCCTGTGATGTCTGCCTCGCTGTGTTGTCCGACTCGGAGTGTTGTCCGCCTCGCTGTGCTGTCCACCTCCCTATGCTGTCCGCCTCCCTGTGCTGTCCACCTCCCTGTGCTGTCCGCCTCGCTGTGCTATCCACCTCCCTGTGCTGTCCGCCTCGTTGTGGTGTCCGCCTCGATATGTTGTCTGCCTATATAAAAAGTCCTCATCATTTCGTTTTCATCGTCGTTAAGATCGTACGTTTGCTCGTCCTCTAGCATCTATACCCTCCACTACTGACCTTCTAATATTTTAGTTTGGCCAAAGTATATGAGTTCTAATTGTTTAATTTGGTTCAAAATATCAAAATTTCCTGTTTGGAATGGCAGGAGTGAAAAATACAGTAAAGCGGCAAAGATTCATAAACATTCAACATACAAAATTGTTATGAACCATATTGAACAACAAGAAAATGTACCTGACGAGATTGTACTGAGGCCTCCGCTGAAGAGAGCTGCCATAAAGAAACCAGAAAATCCTGGCAAATCCTGAAAGGCGTGCAGCACATAGAATGGGAGAATCTCGTTGCTGTCCGTCAAGAAACCGACCTGGTAATATACGATGTTTAGATACGATTTGTATCGATAAATCTTATCTGTGGGTAGTTAGATGGATAAATATTTACAATAAGTGGGTAGTTAGATGGATATATATTTACAATAAGTGGGTAGTTAGATGGATATATATTTACAATAAGTGGGTAGTTAGATGGATATATATTTACAATAAGTGGGTAGTTAGATGGATATATATTTACAATAAGTGGGTAATTAGATGGATAAATATTTACAATAAGTGGGTAGTTAGATGGATATATATTTACAATAAGTGGGTAGTTAGATGGATATATATTTACAATAAGTGGGTAGTTAGATGGATATATATTTACAATAAGTGGGTAGTTAGATGGATATATATTTACAATAAGTGGGTAGTTAGATGGATAAATATTTACAATAAGTGGGTAGTTAGATGGATAAATATTTACAATAAGTGGGTAGTTAGATGGATATATATTTACAATAAGTGGGTAGTTAGATGGATATATATTTACAATAAGTGGGTAGTTAGATGGATATATATTTACAATAAGTGGGTAGTTAGATGGATATATATTTACAATAAGTGGGTAGTTAGATGGATAAATATTTACAATAAGTGGGTAGTTAGATGGATATATATTTACAATAAGTGGGTAGTTAGATGGATATATATTTACAATAAGTGGGTAGTTAGATGGATATATATTTACAATAAGTGGGTAGTTAGATGGATATATATTTACAATAAGTGGGTAGTTAGATGGATATATATTTACAATAAGTGGGTAGCAACCACGATCCACAGACTTATCAACAAACGCTAGAACAACAGCTACAACAACAGCTACAACAACAGCTACAACAACAGATACAACAACAGCTACAACAACAGCTACAACAAACGCTAGAACAACAGCTACAACAACAGCTACAACAACAGCTACAACAACAGCTACAACAACAGCTACAACAACAGCTACAACAAACGCTAGAACAACAGCTACAACAACAGCTGCAACAACAGCTACAACAACAGCTACAACAACAGCTACAACAACAGCTACAACAAACGCTAGAACAACAGCTACAACAACAGCTACAACAAACGCTAGAACAACAGCTACAACAACAGCTACAACAACAGCTACAACAACAGCATTTCAAGGCGCCGTCATCGATAACAAGGAGAGGTTTAGAGAATATTGTAGAGAACAATAATTGTAGTGCTGCGGTAAAGCTGGTAGCAGGGAACCAGTAATGGGATGTGGTGTATATACTCCAAGTTATGGTGACGGCTTTACAGGTAAGGAACACAACAAATTACTGACGTTTCGGCCGGCAGCCTTCTTTTGAAGTTTTGAAGAATATTACTCATTCTGATATGAGACAGAACACCAGTAAAATCAAAGTGCAAAAACACCAGTAAAATCAAAGTGCAAAAACACCAGTAAAATCAAAGTGCAAAAACACCAGTAAATTATCGTTCCTCTCAATGTTGATTATCAAATGAGGAAGACAACAAAAATACGAGAGAAATTCGTAGAGAAGAAATCACTTGAGATCTATTACACAATGTTTGACGTGAAATATATTCTCTTTGGCTTCTTGACAAACGGTTGGTAACAAGCAAGAATGATTAGTCAGTAGTTTGGTAAATTGTTTTATGTTGGATGCTGTTTTATGTTGGGTGCTGTTTTATGTTGGGTGCTGTTTTATGTTGGGTGCTGTTTTATGTTGGATGCTGTTTTATGTTGGATGCTGTTTTATGTTGGATGCTGTTTTATATTGGATGCTGTTTTATGTTGGATGCTGTTTTATGTTGGATGCTGTTTCATGTTGGATGCTGTTTTATGTTGTATGCTGTTTTATGTTGGGTGCTGTTTTATGTTGGATGCTGTTTTATGTTGGATGCTGTTTTATGTTGGATGCTGTTTTATGCTGGATGCTGTTTTATAGAAAATCTTTACTGGCTGAATCTGTTGGTTGGATAGAGATATTGGGAAGATATAGATATTGTATTAGATAGAGATATTGGGAAGATAGAGATATTGGGAAGATAGAGATATTGGGAAGATATAGATATTGTATTAGATAGAGATATTGGGAAGATATAGATATTGTATTAGATAGAGATATTGGGAAGATATAGATATTGTATTAGATAGAGATATTGGGAAGATATAGATATTGTATTAGATAGAGATATTGGGAAGATATAGATATTGTATTAGATAGAGATATTGGGAAGATATAGATATTGTATTAGATAGAGATATTGGGAAGATATAGATATTGTATTAGATAGAGATATTGGGAAGATATAGATATTGTATTGGATAGAGATATTGGGAAGATAGAGATATTGGGAAGATAGAGATATTGGGAAGATAGAGATATTGGGAAGATAGAGATATTGGGAAGATAGAGATATTGGGAAGATAGAGATATTGTATTAGATAGAGATATTGGGAAGATAGAGATATTGGGAAGATAGAGATATTGGGAAGATATAGATATTGTATTAGATAGAGATATTGGGAAGATAAAGATATTGGGAAGATATAGATATTGTATTAGATAGATATATTGGGAAGATAGAGATATTGGGAAGATAGAGATATTGGGAAGATATAGATGTTGTATTAGATAGAGATATTGGGAAGATATAGATATTGTATTAGATAGAGATATTGGGAAGATATAGATATTGTATTAGATAGAGATATTGGGAAGATTGAGATATTGTATTGGATAGAGATATTGGGAAGATAGAGATATTGGGAAGATAGAGATATTGGGAAGATATAGATATTGTATTAGATAGAGATATTGGGAAGATATAGATATTGTATTGGATAGAGATATTGGGAAGATAGAGATATTGGGAAGATAGAGATATTGGGAAGATAGAGATATTGGGAAGATAGAGATATTGGGAAGATAGAGATATTGTATTGGATAGAGATATTGGGAAGATAGAGATATTGGGAAGATAGAGATATTGTATTGGTTAGAGATATTGGGAAGATATAGATATTGTATTGGATAGAGATATTGGGAAGATAGAGATATTGGGAAGATAGAGATATTGGGAAGATATAGATATTGTATTGGATAGAGATATTGGGAAGATAGAGATATTGGGAAGATAAAGATATTGGGAAGATAGAGATATTGTATTGGATAGAGATATTGGGAAGATATAGATATTGTATTGGATAGAGATATTGGGAAGATAGAGATATTGTATTGGATAGAGATATTGGGAAGATAGAGATATTGTATTGGATAGAGATATTGGGAAGATATAGATATTGTATTGGATAGAGATATTGGGAAGATAGAGATATGGGGAAGATAGATATATTGTATTGGATAGAGATATTGGGAAGATAGAGATATTGGGAAGATAGAGATATTGGGAAGATAGAGATATTGGGAAGATAGAGATATTGTACTGGATAGAGATATTGGGAAGATAGAGATATTGGGAAGATAGAGATATTGGGAAGATAGAGATTTTGTATTGGATAGAGATATTGGGAAGATAGAGATATTGTATTAGATAGAGATATTGGGAAGATAGAGATATTGTATTGGATAGAGATATTGGGAAGATATAGATATTGTATTGGATAGAGATATTGGGAAGATAGAGATATTGGGAAGATAGAGATATTGTATTAGATAGAGATATTGGGAAGATAGAGATTTTGTATTAGATAGAGATATTGGGAAGATAGAGATTTTGTATTGGATAGAGATATTGGGAAGATAGAGATATTGTATTAGATAGAGCTATTGGGAAGATAGAGATATTGTATTAGATAGAGCTATTGGGAAGATAGAGATATTGGGAAGATAGAGATATTGTATTAGATAGAGATATTGTATTAGATAGAGATATTGGGAAGATAGAGATTTTGTATTGGATAGAGATATTGGGAAGATATCCGTTCGCAGATTGAACAAGTTGTATTTGTGGTGCCTAGCCACAACCACTCTCTCCTGCACTCTGTATCGTCTGAATTTAAAATCGTCTCCTCTTCTAATGTTGATGTGACCTTTTTTGTATTCTTGTTCTCCAAGAAGCACGACCTCACGTCCAAATTTTCGTTATTTTCGCTGATAGAACTTTCACTCAAGGAAGCCCTGCAAACATCTTTATATCTCAGCTCTGGTCTGCCCTTTACTCAGTTTCCGTCCCCAAGTTCACAATATAATATTTGTTTGGAAATACGATTGTTTGCATATCTTCTCACATGACCCAGCCACCTTAGTCTCCGACTCCTAGGTGTCGCCATGATGAATGGGAGTTTGACTCATTGTAAGATGTTATAGTTGATTACTCTGTGCAGCCATTTGATGTTCATTATCAAAGTATAACCATCATCATCATCAAGTACCGGGCCTGCTGGCGTAGGTGATCATGTCTTTCCACAACTTTCGATCTCGGCAGCTATTTATCATTTCTGTTGTTGACCTTCTGCCAAGCCATTCTCTTAAGCTGTCTGTTATTTTTTCTCTTTGCTTCCCTCTATCTCTTCGTCCCTCAATTTTCCCAGTTGTTACAATATATTCCAGTTGTTCCCTTCTCATTACATGGTCAAAAAATGATGATTGTTTCTTCCTAATATTGGAAATTAGCTTTCTTTTTGCTTTGACCTCTCTCAGAACATTTTCATTACTCTTCTTAGCTGTCCATGGTACTTTCAACATTCTTCTGTAAAACCACATTTATACAGACTCCAGTGATTTTCTTGTGTGTTGTCCTATTGTACATGATTCGCATCCATATGTTAAGACTGGCTCTACTTAACATTTAAGATCTCTTTTTCTTGTTTCTATTGTCAAAAATGGATTGCATAGTATCTTCCTCATTTTTTGGAAAGCTGCTTTTGCCTGAGCCATTCTGCATCTCACCTCTGTTGTACATCTACCATCTCACCTCTGTTGTACATCTACCATCTCACCTCTGTTGCACATCTACCATATCACCTCTGTTGTACATCTACCATCTCACCTCTGTTGTACATCTACCATCTCACCTCTGTTGTACATCTACTATCTCACCTCTGTTGTACATCTACCATCTCACCTCTGTTGTACATCTACCATCTCACCTCTGTTGCACATCTACCATCTCACCTCTGTTGTACATCTACCATCTCACCTCTGTTGCACATCTACCATCTCACCTCTGTTGTACATCTACCATCTCACCTCTGTTGTACATCTACCATCTCACCTCTGTTGTACATCTACCATCTCACCTCTGGTGTACATCTACCATCTCACCTCTATTGTACATCTACCATCTCACCTCTGTTGTACATCTACCATCTCACCTCTGTTGTACATCTACCATCTCACCTCTGGTGTACATCTACCATCTCACCTCTGTTGTACATCTACCACCTCACCTCTGTTGCACATCTACCATCTCACCTCTGTTGTACATCTACCATCTCACCTCTGTTGCACATCTTCCGTCTGAGGTTAACAAAGTTCCCAAAGTATAATATAACAATTATAATAATGCGAAGTTGTCATGATATTGTTTACAAAGCCACGCCATATTTATTATTTGTGTTCTTGAACGTTAGAACCGTTATTATAGTATCTGGACATTGCCAGCTGGTACTTCATAACTGTTCATTTAAACCAACAGGAAGATCTCAACGCAGTACAGGCACTCAACAGGGCCGGCGAGGCAACCGTTGGTGATTTCTAACAACTTGGTTACTGTATTCTTTACTTATGGTAGGTAAAGACAGTCTCATAGCAGTTGCTATTGGGGCAATGACGTTTTTGTGACGTCATTGTAGCCTTAGCTCCATGGAGTGGCCAGTTCCCTTCCTCGCTGCCTTTCCTTCCTAGAGAACATTTCTGGTACCCATTTAACTTGGATCGGTGGACCTCGAGAGCCTTAATGTCGGATTGTTGTGTTTGCCTCAACTGCCACTTGAACCTCCGAACCTTTAAGTCCGCGGTCGAGTGCACTGACTGCAACGCTACTTGGCTCTCCTTTGGATTTTTGTTTGATTAAACTTTAGCCCAGACACTGACATAGAGCCTGTTGTGTTCGTATTTCAGCTGCCACTGATTGTTATTTCTGTTTATAGACTCTAGCCTCTCGCATTGTTCTCGTGGCTGATATACGCCGAAGTGTTGATTGACTGAACACAATTCCGAGCCTGCGGTCGAGTGAACATATTATAAAATGTTTGAGCGGAAGTCAAACAAAAACACGGGATCTATGTGTATCCACAGGGAGGATGTGTCGAGGGTTCGCATTGATTATATGTTTGATCTCAACCCGACTAAATGCGGTCTAGTGGCTTCAAAATTGTGATAAACAATGTCGAACAAGTGAGAACCATAACCTCAAGTGTGAGTCAGATGTATGCACAACCAGCAAGCTGCTGCACTCATCAGTGCGTCTACCCATTGTCGTGTCCTGGTGGCTACTGAACAGTTATGAGTTTCCCCGCAAGTGTTATAGCGAATAAATAACCTGGGGCTGCATTAGATTTGATTTACCGGTTCCTTATCGATAGAAAGGACATTATTTAAGAAAGAAGATAAAAACTGAGTGTAACGAATAGAAAATATTAGTATCCATTTTATTTCACCACCGTCACATGTTTGGGTATTTTGTCAGCACAACGCCAAGTCGTTATTCCTTTCCAGAAAAAAAAGATATCCTATGCCATGTAAAGGCTGCATAGCTTTAGAAACTGGTCGATCGGGTCATCCACACACTAGTGAAAGTACTCTCACCACACATTGGCCAAAGCACTCTCACCACACACTAGAGAAAGCACTACCGATGGCTTTAGCTCAAATGCACGAACTCCATAACATCAATGAAGACCTTGACATCCTTAGTCGCCATTTACGATATGCTTGGCAGGTGACAGTGACCCTTTTGTTTTTTTCGCTGACCCCGATCAGGACCCCATCATTTCGACCCACTCACACAATGCCCCTCCCCAACTTGAAATAAATGAATTAACTAATTAATGCAATGTCTGGCACATACTAACATTGGTAAATAAAGCACAAAAATATACCTTGATGGGGTCACATTTATGGTAGCTGAAGTAGGCGTACATGACGATACCAGCCAGTAACAAAGTGAAGCTGTACAAGACTGTTATCGGCATGTTCAATAAAAAGCAGATACGAGCCCCTCGCATGGTTCTCATGGCCGATACACGCTGAATTGTTGATTGGTTGAACACAATTCCGAGCCTGTGGTCGAGTGAATATATTAAACATTAGCTGAGTGGTAGTAAGACGTTGCGAAATTAATGCTTTACACATTTGTACGACACGATAATTAATTTGGAACTAGTAGAAAACAAAAGCATAAATAATATGAACAATTGTGTGAGAGAGTAGAAACAATAGCCAATAAAGGCTTGTTGAAATATCTTATTACAAGTATTATTATCTTGGCATCCATAGTTACAAGTAATGAAGAGGGATTGAATTACAAAGTCACCCCACCGCATCATATTCAGCATTCTGTGTCGGATGTTACGACCTCCCCCCCCCCTCCTTATCCCCACAACGTTCAGCATTCAAATTCGAGTGTAACGACCATTTTTACTTTGACCATCAGTCTCAGTATTTTGTTTCGGATGTAACGACCTCCCCCCCCCCCCCCCCCACCACCCTCCCCACAACGTTCAGCATTCAAATTCAAGTGCAACGACCATTTTTGCTTTGGCCATCGCATCAGTTTCAGTATTCTGTGCCGAGTGTAACGACCTGTTATATTGCTTAACCTTTCTTCACGAAATCGTCTCCTTTAATAAATATGTCAAAGTATGACAATTTCATGCAGAGCTTTGCAAAGGGAGGTATCTGATCACCCGAACCCTCCCTCCATTAAATGTTTCGGCAATGTAGATTCTGGACACTGGAAGCAGGGGAGGTTATGGAGGGTAACATTTGTCACGCGTCCAGACGTCAGCCTGTTGATTTTTTTTTTTTTTTCTTGCCCGTCATTAATAAGACATGAATCGTTTCCGAAGTATTTTATACCTGTTGTGTTTTGTGATATCGATGTACACCTGTGTGTGAAGTGAGTGTATTTTGCTGAAATAAGTTATCGCATTTGCGATCTTTATTGGGACCATCACGTCCACACTTTGAGGAACTCGACCCTGTCATGAAACTAACGCAGTAAAGATTGTATCTTTTGTGCATCGCTGATCAGGACAAACAACAAAGATACATATGAACATTAGTGAACCGTTAATAAAATAAAGGTGTAACATATGGGTGAAATGGTGAAATCAAATGGGATATGTCTAAAACATAACTAAAGAAGAATGTGTGATGTTTCACTTGTTTCCGAACCAGCCGTTTCTTTAATGATTTGACCACAAAACTTCTCTAGAGTATGCCAACACATGTTCCAATCACACTGTGTGAACTCACACGTACCGTAGACTAGCAATCACGAACAACAACTGTATTGTGTAGGCACCCTCGGCCAAATGAAACAGATGAACAAAACGCGCACCAATCAGAAGTGTTACACCAATTAGGCGACACACACACACTACAGACACATTTCTATTGCCAACACAATGAACGTTCTCCTGTTCAAATATCGTAGAAATGTCTTCAGTATTGTTAGAATTGTCGAGAAAATGTCGAGTACGGTAGCGAGTGAGACACTCTGCATAACAAGATTTTAAAAAAAAACACAACAACAATCTAATTACGTTAATATTCTTTTTATCGAGGTTGGGGGGGGGGGGGGCACAGCTATGCTTTGAAAGTGTGCACAAGATGAGCAAATATAATTTACATCTTAAATGTTTAAATAGTTCCTGTCATTAGGTTAAAGAATATAATCATAGCAAGATTTGATTTACAATTATTTCTGTAACGAAAATTATAATTTGATAGTTGGGAACAGGCAAATAGTTGCAGTGCTGCTGTAAAGCTGGTAGCAGGAGCGAGTAGTTCGGTGTAACGTACACGTCTACAAGGTATGGTGGCAATATATTCAATGTTGTGTTTGCTGACGATGAATGAGGATATCGTGTGTCGAAGTCCAATTGCCTTCACTTTTGGTGCCATTTGGCCTTATGTCTTGTGGCGTGTGCTGTAGCTGGTATGAAGGGGACTGCAGCTGCCTTTCTTTGTTTGGATTCTTCAATGAGGTGAGATGTTAATTCGGATGATTCCACTGGCACAGCGGTTGAGCAATTATGGATTTTAATTCGTTTGCAGTGATACCGGGGCCTTGGATTAACCATAACTAACCCTAACTAACCATAATTAACCCTAACCATAACTAACCCTAATTAACCATAACTAACCCTAACCCTAACCATAACTAACCCTAACTAACCATAACTAACCCTAATTAACCATAACTAACCCTAACCATAACTAACCCTAACTCTAACCATAACTAACCATAACTAACCCTAAACCTAACTAACTCTAACCCTAACCCGTACTAACCCTAACTAACCCTAACTAACCCTAACCCTAACTAACTCTAACCATAACTAACCGTAACGAACCCTAACCATAACTAACCCTAACTAACCCTAACCATAACTAACCATAACTAACCCTAACTATCCCTAACCATAACTAACCATAACAAACCCTAACCCTAACTAACCATAACTAACCCTAACCATAACTAACCCTAACCCTAACTAACCCTAAATAACCATAACTAACCCTAACTAACCATAACTAACCATAGCTAACCATAACTAACCCTAACTAACCATAACTAACCCTGACTAACCATAACTAACCCTAACCATAACTAACCCTAACTAACCATAAGTAACCCTAACCATAACTAACTATAACCCTAAACCTAACTAACCATAACTAAACTTAACTAACCATAACTAACCATAACTAACCATAACTAACCATAACTAACCATAACCGTAACTAACCATAACCATAAGATATGGTTACTGCTTCACAATAAAATAATGTTATACTTGATGACTGACAAACGAAAGGGTAAATTAGAACGCCAGAATTAATTTTCTGAAGCAACAGATATTCAATACAGATAGAGAGATTAGATAAGTGTACACAAATTAGAATATTTGCGATGAGTGACGATAACCTACAACAAGAGAAGTCACCTTGACTGTAAATAAACACCAATGGTGTGTTTCGTTATTATGTGATACAAAAGTGAATTTGGTCAATTTGAGTTCCCTTGGCGTTTGAACTAATGAAGCTACCTCAGAGAGCCTCATCGACGGACATCGTGGAGTGCGCTAACAGCTTTTTGAGTGTTAATGGACAATGCCCAAGCTCAAACACGAGTGTTTATTCTATTCTATTCTATACTATTCTATTCTATTCTATACTATTCTATACTATTCTATTCTATTCTATACTATTCTATTATATTCTATTCTATACTATTCTATTCTATTCTATACTATTCTATTCTATACTATTCTATACTATACTATTCTATTCTATACTATTCTATACTATTTTATTCTATTCTATACTATTATATTCTATACTATTCTATACTATACTATTCTATTCTATACCATTCTATTCTATTCTATACTATTCTATTCTATTCTATACTATTCTATTCTATACTATTCTATTCTATTCTATACTATTCTATTCTATACTATTCTATTCTATTCTATTCTATTCATGGAATCAGTATCTTTGCAGTTCCCACATCCGCTCCACCGCGTGTCCCAGCATTTGTTCCAAGCGTACACAGACTGATTGTTCCTGTTAGACTCCTCAACCTCCCAGTGTATACATCATTGTCTCACTCATCTGCTCCTCCTCTCTTAATGAATGAAGAACAAACTTAACGATGTCTTCTTTGTCCAGAGTCAGGCCACACTCAGTGTTAGCGCTGCCAGCGAGCTTATCGGCTATTTCATGACCGTGCACACCAGCATGCTCTGGACAGTACACCCGTGTTAAAGCGATTACTGTAGAGTCATCCAAAAGATGCATCCACTTCTGCCGCAGGCACTGCCTGTCAATCTTCTGTAGCATACTCTGCGAGTAAGTCACCAAGACAACGTAAACTATGTTCTGAGTCCCCAGCCATGTTATCGCCTCCGTTGCTGCTTCTATCTCCATTCTTACGCTGGACACCGTCATGTTACACATTTGTTTTATATACAGCAAACCAAAGAAATAGGATATTGCTGTAGAACCTAAATATATATATAAGGCCTTTGGATCTCTGACGGAGACCTCCCCTCAAACAGGAAAGACCTTTAAAGTCAGCACCATTACCACATGTCTACATGAGGAGATTACGACATCATTACCACATGTCTACATGAGGAGATTACCACACTATTACTGCATGTCTACATGAGGAGATTACCACACCATTACCACATGTCTACATGAGGAGATTACCACACCATTACCGCATGTCTACATGAGGAGATTACCACACCATTACCACATGCCTACATGAGGAGATTACCACACCATTACCACATGTCTACATGAGGAGATTACGACATCATTACCACATGTCTACATGAGGAGATTACCACACCATTACCACATGTCTACATGAGGAGATTACCACACCATTACCACATGTCTACATGAGGAGATTACCACACCATTACCACATGTCTACATGAGGAGATTACGACATCATTACCACATGTCTACATGAGGAGATTACCACACTATTACTGCATGTCTACATGAGGATATTACCACACCATTACCACATGTCTACATGAGGAGATTACCACACCATTACCGCATGTCTACATGAGGAGATTACCACACCATTACCGCATGTCTGCATGAGGAGATTACCACACCATTACCACATGTCTACATGAGGAGATTACGACATCATTACCACATGTCTACATGAGGAGATTACCACACCATTACCACATGTCTACATGAGGAGATTACCACACCATTACCACATGTCTACATGAGGAGATTACCACACCATTACCACATGTCTACATGAGGAGATTACGACATCATTACCACATGTCTACATGAGGAGATTACCACACTATTACTGCATGTCTACATGAGGAGATTACCACACCATTACCACATGTCTACATGAGGAGATTACCACACCATTACCGCATGTCTACATGAGGAGATTACCACACCATTACCACATGCCTACATGAGGAGATTACCACACCATTACCACATGCCTACATGAGGAGATTACCACACCATTACCACATGTCTACATGAGGAGATTACCACACCATTACCACATGTCTACATGAGGAGATTACCACAACATTACCACATGCCTACATGAGGAGATTACCACACCATTACCACATGCCTACATGAGGAGATTACCACACCATTACCACATGTCTACATGAGGAGATTACCACACCATTACCACATGTCTACATGAGGAGATTACCACACCATTACCACATGTCTACATGAGGTGATTACCACACCATTACCCATGCCTACATGAAGAGATTACCACACCATTACCGCATGTCTACATGAGGAGATTACCACACCATTAACACATGCCTACATGACGAGATTACAACGCCATTACCACATGTCTACATGAGGAGATTATCACACCATTACCACATGCCTACATGAGGAGATTACCACACCATTACCACATGTCTACATGAGGAGATTACCACACCATTACTACATGCCTACATGAGGAGATTACCACACCGTTACCGCATGTCTACATGAGGAGAGTACCACACCATTACCGCATGTCTACATGAGGAGATTACCACACCATTACCGCATGTCTACATGAGGAGACTACCACACCATTACCACGTGTCTACATGAGGAGATTACCACACCATTACCACATGTCTACATGAGGAGATTACCACACCATTACCGCATGTCTACATGAGGAGATTACCACACCATTACCGCATGTCTACATGAGGAGATTACCACACCATTACCACATGTCTACATGAGGAGATTACCACACCATTACCACATATCTACATAAGGAGATTACCACACCATTACCCCATGTCTACATGAGGAGATTACCACACCATTACCACATGCCTACATGAGGAGATTACCACACCATTACCACATGTCTACATGAGGAGATTACCACACCATTACCGCATGTCTACACGAGGAGATTACCACACCATTACAACATGTCTACAATAGGAGATTACCA
The DNA here is from genome assembly GCA_032433765.1 of Megaustenia siamemsis. Lineage (NCBI taxonomy): Eukaryota > Metazoa > Mollusca > Gastropoda > Stylommatophora > Ariophantidae > Megaustenia > Megaustenia siamemsis. Next base: position 70,239,521 of record JAVIAB010000108.1, read on the forward strand.
CACCATTACCACATTTCTACATGAGGAGATTACCACACCATTACCACATGTCTACATGAGGAGATTACCACACCATTACCACATGTCTACATGAGGAGATTACCACACCATTACCGCATATCTAGATGAGGAGATTACCACACCATTACCACATGCCTACATGAGGAGATTACCACACCATTACCACATGTCTACATGAGGAGATTACCACACCATTACGACATGCCTACATGAGGAGATTACCACACCGTTACCGCATGTCTACATGAGGAGGTTACCACACCATTACCACAATTCTACATGAGGAGAGTACCACACCATTACCGCATGTCTACATGAGGAGATTACCACCCCATTACCGCATGTCTATATGAGGAGACTACCACACCATTACCACGTGTCTACATGAGGAGATTACCACACCATTACCACATGTCTACATGAGGAGATTACCACACCATTACCGCATGTCTACATGAGGAGATTACCACACCATTACCGCATGTCTACATGAGGAGATTACCACACCATTACCGCATGTCTACATGAGGAGATTACCACACCATTACCACATATCTACATAAGGAGATTACCACACCATTACCGCATGTCTACATGAGGAGATTACCACACCATTACCAGATGCCTACATGAGGAGATTACCACACCATTATCACATGTCTACATGAGGAGATTATCACACCATTACCGCATGTCTACACGAGGAGATTACCACACCATTACAACATGTCTACAATAGGAGATTAACACACCATTACCACATTTCTACATGAGGAGATTACCACACCATTACCACATGTCTACATGAGGAGATTACCACACCATTACCGCATGTCTACATGAGGAGATTACCACACCATTACCACATGTCTACATGAGGAGATTACCACACCATTACCGCGTGTCTACATGAGGAGATTATCACACCATTACCACATGTCTACATGAGGAGATTACCACACCATTACCACATGTCTACATGAGGAGATTACCACACCATTACCGCATGTCTACATGAGGAGATTACCACACCATTACCACATGCTTACATGAGGAGATTACCACACCATTACCACATGTCTACATGAGGAGATTACCACACCATTACCGCATGTCTACATGAGGAGATTACCACACCATTACCACATGTCTACATTGGGAATTTCTTTTGCTGTTTAGGAAAGGGGAATTGTATTCTTGGCTAGTCACGTGGTTTAAAGCAAGAGAATCATTAGTTACACTGGGAAACATATGGAAGAGCAAATAAATTAGGTTAAATACAGAAATGACAATGTTCAACTCCAATGTTAAGTCTTATTATACGGCTGTCAAACATGGAGAACAACAAAAATTACAATCATGAACGATACACAATTTCATTAATGGATGGTTGCGCAGAATAAAAGGATAGAAATAACAGGACAAAATCACTAACATAGAATTATAGAAAAGTACCAGCCAAATACCAGTGGATAAAGAGATACAACAAAGATGATGGCGTTGTATACGACACACACTGCAGAAGCCAACTGAGAGTATTACACGACAGGCTCTTTTTTGGAATTCCCAGGGGAAAAGACAAAGTGGACGACCAAGGAATTTTTGGAGAAGACAGATGGAAACAGAGATGAAGATGATGGGGAAGACATGGAACGATCTTAAAATAATGGCAAGAAACAGAATGGCTTGGAAAGTGTTTGTTGAAGACCTATGCTCCACAGGGAGCTGAAAGGTAGTAGAAGTAGCGTGATTTACCAGTCTGACCAAACCATTTTACAGGTGGCAATCTAAGATGTAGGTAAAGGAGAAAGCTGAAAGGTGGTTTTGGTTAGTATATTTCTGGAGGTACCGCGAAGGGGTGGAGTAGGGTCTGGATGGTTCTGGCTCACCGATCCTGGCTCACGCCATCAGCTGTGGGTCGCTGACAGCTTCCAATCCTGCTGCTGTGAGGCTGCCTTTGCCTCCTGAAAGGAACAAACTGTCAGTGTTTACAAAACACGGCACAAGATAGTTGTGTACAAACCACAGGAAAAGTCCACCAATCAACATGCCCACCAAGAATGCCTCGTTCTGGGGTCCGGACTGAACTCGTCAAATGCAAATCTTCCTCCATTTTGGGCCAATAGCAAGCCTTCATTGACTCCGCCCACAGTTATAAAGCCTGCAGTAGAAAACGGTCTTCAAAAATGGGTTGCAAGAATATAACAAATCAACAACGTTGTTTAATCTGCTCACATAATTACCTATCAATCATCATCATGTGCTATACCGGTAGGCGTAGGCGATCATGTCCTTCCACAATTGTATATCTACAATAAATAACTTCAGGCGAAGAGGTATGTTTACAACACAAGGGAAAAAAATCGCATATAATCAACAACAGAAGAAAAAACCCAAAGAACATCAACAATGCATTTGATTATTTCATTTCTGGTGTTGATGACTATTTTTCCTGTCACAACACCAAGCTATCTTTTATCTTCTCTCTTTGGCGTCCGCGATCTCTCTTGCTCTGTAATTTACCAGTTGTAATCAAGTATTCCAACTTTCCTCTTCTCATGGTGTGTCCGAATAATTTCGATTGTTTCTGATGTTTTTTAGGACATCCCTTCTTGTGTTGACCTCTTTGAGAATGTCCTAGTTGGTCTTTTTAAATGTCCAGGGAACTTTCAACATTCCTCTGAGAAATCCCATCTCTGTGACCTCTGTCTTTTCATTTACTACTGTCCATAATTCGCTTTCATAGCCCAGTATTGGCTCTATATAGAACTGATGAACTCTCCTTCTTACTATTATTAACATAGCCTTGCTGATAAGATGTTTTACTTTTTTTTCACGCTACTTTGGCCTGCGCTATTCTGCTTTTGCTTTCTTCTGTGCATCGCCCATCTGATATTATTCTACCAGTCAATAAGACTGTAATATTAGAGCGTTCAAATAGTTCTATTTACCAAAACAAATATTTGCTGGATATTTCATATCCAGACGTAGGAAACCAAATGAAATATCGTCATCTTAATAATTCTTATCCAAAGTTTTAACTTTCAGTCAGCTTCAATTCTTGCGTTTTGATTATGCCTTGTCTTTCTTGATCTTGTCCTTCAATCTTGATGTGGGTCTATGTGGCGTTGCTTCCTGTTATTTATTTCCCTCTATGTCTTGTAAGGTAATGTAAAGTATAAAACATAAAGTAGTCTCTGCATGTCTTGTAAGGTAATGTAAAGTATAAAACATAAAGTAGTCTCTGCATGTCGTGTAAGGTAATGTAAAGTATAAAACATAAAGTAGTCTCTGCATGTCGTGTAAGGTAATGTAACGTATAAAACATAAAGTATTCTCTGCATGTCTTATAAGGTAATGTAAGGTACAAAACATAAAGTAGTCTCTGTTGGTGCGCAAACTATCATTTATTGTCTTATGGTTTAGTTTAAGACTGGTTCTCGACCGATTGTGGACTGATTCATTTTTGGTCTCATTTCTATCTTTGTTTTGTCTGGTCATTCCAGTGACTTGTTTTTCAAACATCTCATTTTAGATATTCTATTCTATTCTATTCTATTCTATTCTATTCTATTCTATTAATCAGTTTCATTGGATTCGGGAATTCAGCGCATCCGGTTCATCCCGTGCCACAGCACCCCCGAAAGCGCGTTGGCACAGCAGGCAAACTCTGTTGACAAGGTCGACCTCCGTTCGCGCTCTAAATGGCTGCACAGGCGACGATTTCAAAAGGCTTCAATCGAAAAGTCACCGACCTCGAAACAGAGAGGTTGGGGTTCAAATCCCGGCTATTTGGGATCTTTGTTTAAGATTTCGCTCCGCGGCAACTGCCCCTGGTCTCAGCAGCGAGGGCTGGCTTGAAACTTCAATTACCCATCGATGGAAAAAATATGAGTACCTCTGAAGACGGAGTTATCTGCCTGTGCGGCAAAGGACCAATGTACACTCGGCTGCCAAGGAAAAGCGGATTAACACGCAAAATTTAGTTCCTAGTCTCTAAGGACTTCGTCAGAGGTCAAAGCTGGCGAACGCAAAAAAAAAAAAAGAAAAGAAAAAAAAAATCGAAAAGCGAGTACACAGTCACTTACTTCAGTTTCCTCTTTAAAACAAACCCCCAACACAATGAAAATGAACAAAGCAACCGAAACAAACCGGTCTCTGCGAAAACAGGGCGACGTGTGCAGCCATTACGTGTTGTCCGTTATGACATTAGCAAGAGCGACAATTCCAAACGACACGGCTGGAAAGAGTGCACTACTGCAGCTTACTTATGTTCTGTTCTATTCTATTCTACTCTATTCTATTGTACTCTATTGTACTCTATTCTACTCTATTCTATTGTACTCTATTCTATTCTACTCTATTCTATTGTACTCTATTGTACTCTATTCTACTCTATTCTATTGTACTCTATTCTATTCTACTCTATTCTATTCTACTCTATTCTATTCTACTCTATTCTATTGTACTCTATTCTATTGTACTCTATTCTACTCTATTCTATTGTACTCTATTCTATTGTACTCTATTCTACTCTATTCTACTCTATTCTATTCTACTCTATTCTATTGTACTCTATTCTATTGTACTCTATTCTATTCTACTCTATATATTCTATTCTACTCTATTCTATTCTACTCTATATATTCTATTCTACTCTATTCTATTCTACTCTATTCTATTCTACTCTATATTATCTATTCTATTCTATTCTACTCTATTCTATTCTACTCTATTCTATTCTACTCTATATATTCTATTCTATCTATCTATCTATCTATTGACCTTTCGAGCCGTAACCGGCCCATAGGGCGTAGACCAAGATACACCTTCTCCTATATGAATTTTTGTTCTAGCAGTTTTCTTTTAAAGATATTTTATTAAATCTCGCCATCTGTCTCTGTTCTGTGCAAGCAGTTCTATCTCATTGAGGGAGCCGATTCCTGCTGCTCTTGCCTCTCTCATCAATGTTCTTCTCAGTGTCTCCCTGGGTCTTCCTCTTTTCTTTTACCTGTTGTTTCCCATATGAGGGCTTGCTTTGCTATTCGATTATTATCTCTTCTCATCACATGTCCAACGTATGACCATCGTCTTTTCTTTATTACTGAAGATATTAGTGGTTGATTGGCGATTTCTCTAATTTCCTCGTTTGTTTTGAATTCGTTCCATTCTATACCAAGTATTTTCCTTAGACATTTATTTTCGAATGCGTTCAACTTTGTTTCTATATCTCTTGTTGTTTTCCAGCTTTCACACGCATACGTAAGGGTTGATAGTACATTTGATTTGAATAGCCTAAGTTTTGTGTTTGTGCTAATGAGTTTTGATTTCCACAACTTTTCAAGGCTTCTGAAAGACATTGCTGCTTTAGCCAGTCTGATTCTAATTTCTTTGCTCGTATCCCCTTCTCGATCAATGTGACTTCCAAGATAGATAAAGTGGTCGATCTCTTCTACTGGTTTGTTTTCCATGTATATTTTGTCACTTGTTGGAATTAAACTTTTCATGACTTTAGTCTTTTCATGATTGACCTCAAGCCCAATTTTGCTGGCTATTGATGATAGTTCATTTGTGTTTTCCTGCATCGTTTTTATCTGACTGCTGATGAGAACTATGTCATCAGCAAAGTCGAGGTCCTCCAAATGGTCTCCTTGTATCCATTCGATGCCTTTATTACCAGTGCAGCATTTCTTCATTATGAAGTCCATAACAATTCCAAATAACAAGGGCGATAAAATACATCCTTGTTTAACCCCAGTTTCTATTGGGAAACATTCGCTCAGTCCTTCCTCTGTTCGAACTGCACATGTGTAACCATCATACATGTCTTTGATAATATTTATGATTTTTGATGGTAAACCATATTGCTTCAGAATTTTCCACAAAGAATCTCTATGAATACTATCAAATGCTTTTTTGAAGTCGATGAAGTTAAGTACAAAAGGTTTTTGCTTTTCAATATGTTCCTCCAATATAAGTCGTAGAGTGAAAATGTGGTCAAGACAGCTTCTCCCTTTTCTAAACCCAGCCTGTTCTTCACGCATTACTGTATCTATTGAATCCTTTATTCTATTTAGGATGATTTTACAGAATAACTTTGAGGCAACTGACAAAAGTGTCACGCCTCTCCAGTTGTTACAATCTCTAAGATTGCCCTTTTTTGGGATCTTAACAATGATTCCTTTTTTCCATTTATGAGGCGTCTTCTCTGTTTTCCAAATGATGTTGAACATTTTTTGGAGATGTATTAAATTATGGCTATCAATTGCCTTGAGGATCTCAGCTGTTAACTTATCCAGCCAAATATATTCTATTCTATTCTATTCTATTCTATTCTACTCTATTCTATTCTACTCTATATATTCTATTCTATTCTACTCTATTCTATTCTACTCTATTCTGTTCTATATATTCTATATATTCTATTCTACTCTATTCTATTCTACTCTATTCTATTCTATTCTACTCTATATTCTATTCTACTCTATTCTATTCTATTCTATATATTCTATTCTACTCTATTCTATTCTACTCTAATCTATTCTACTCTATATATTCTATTCTATTCTACTCTATTCTATTCTACTCTATTCTATTCTATTCTACTCTATTCTATTCTATATATTCTATTCTACTCTATTCTATTCTACTCTATTCTATTCTATTCTACTCTATTCTATTCTACTCTATTCTATTCTACTCTATATATTCTATTCTATTCTACTCTATTCTATTCTATTCTATTCTATTCTATTCTACTCTATTCTATTCTACTCTATTCTATTCTACTCTATTATATTCTATATATTCTATTCTACTCTATTCTATTCTATTCTATTCTACTCTATTCTACTCTATTCTATTCTACTCTATTCTATTCTATTCTATTCTACTCTATTCTATTCTATATATTCTATTCTATTCTATTCTACTCTATTCTACTCTATTCTATTCTACTCTATTCTATTCTACTCTATTCTACTCTATTCTATTCTATTCTATTCTATTCTATTCTACTCTATTCTACTCTACTCTATTCTATTCTATTCTACTCTATTCTATTCTATATATTCTATTCTATTCTACTCTATTCTACTCTATTCTATTCTACTCTATTCTATTCTACTCTATTCTATTCTATTCTATTCTACTCTGTACTATTCTATCCATGGAACCAGTTTCATTGCGGACAGGAATTCCCTGTACCCGCTCCGCCACTTGTTACAGCATTTCACAAAATGCATAGGTCAATTCTCTTGACAAGGTTGCTCCGTGCACGTCCTTCTCAACTGCACGGCGACGATTCATAACCCCATTAGTCGCCTCTAACGACACGTGTGGCAGGTAACAGTGCTTCTATTCTTGTCTCCAATCACCGTGGGGTGACTTCCTTACTTTAGTTTACTGAAATAATACAAGAAAACCGTAATCAAAGATTATCCAAAAGACCGAAATAACAACGGTATGAGTAATAACGCCCTCTAGAAATCGGGGTCAAAGTGGTCGCTATTTTACCGGAAGTTCTCATTTCTGTTTGTCAATGACTAACCCACGTTTGTGATCTCAGGTGATTGAGCACGCTAGGACTGACAACATTGGGCAAATACAAAACAAAAACTGTAATCAGAGCGTTTCATCACGCTATGCTGGTACGTTTTGTGTTGGAGGAATTCAACCAGCGGACGCACATTTTTGTTTGCTTTGGAGGACTTTGCAATAGGTGGACTTTGGACTTTGCGATAGGTGGGCTTTGGACTTTGCGATGGTGGACTTTGGACTTTGCTATAGGTGGACTTTGCGATAGGTGGACTTTGAACATTGGGATAGGTGGAATTTCGACTTTGCGATAGGCGGACTTTGGACATTGCGATAGGTGGGCTTTGGACTTTGCAATAGGTGGACTTTGGACATTGGGACAGGTGGAATTTCGACTTTACGATAGGCGGACTTTGGACTTTGCGATAGGTGGACTTTGGACTTTGCTATAGGTGGACTTTGGACTTTGCGATAGGCGGACTTTGGACTTTGCGATAGGCAGACTTTTGACTTTGCGATAGGTGGACTTTGGACTTTGCGATAGGTGGACTTTGGACTTTGCGATAGGTGGACTTTGGACTTTGCGATAGGTGGACTTTCGCGATATAAAGCTGACATACGAAAACAAACAATAAGCAAAACGTTATGCGACATATTCACGCCCATTTAGCGTTCTTTTAAAGCAGGATATCAAGAGAAATAGTCGTGGAGCAACGCTAAAGCTGGCGCGCGCAGAAGAAAGATCAGCTGTCACGTTTGTCTTAGAATTCACAGCCATTAAATGAACTTTTATGTTTTTGCAACTCCTATTATATATACAACGTAATTTTAAATGAATAAAATTCAAACTCCAGGAAACATTATTAAAAGATACGTTTTAATAGCGACCAGTTAAATTAATTTATTGAATTGTAAAATGTTAAAAAAATTATTAACAACAAACCTGCGATATGAAATAACGAGTTAATCTGGATGTTCTCACTCCATACCAAAGGCGACATTTTCTTTACATTTTTGACAACCAATCAGGATATAGCAAAGAAATTACAACTGCAGTTGCCTTTTTTTGCGAGAAATGTGGAGACGCCAGAACATATACAGGAATTGTCCACCTTTTGTGTCCAAACTGGTAAATAATTATTGAGATAGTACCGGGTTTCGTAGCGATTGAGACAGCCTGTATTTAGCTTGTGACGAGTTTAGCGTGCGATGTTGGGAGAATTCGCTATTTTTAAAATCAAAATCTCAATGACTTTTGTTATCTCGGCCTGTAAGGTGTGGAGCTTTATATGGTGCCTACATATATCAATATATGAGCTGTTTTGTTGACGTTAACTGGGCGCTTGCTCCTATTCATTGTCTGTCATTTAAAAGTTGTTACAGGATTTCCCGTGAGAACGAAGGTCTGTATCCAGGAAAGATGATGTGAAGAAAGTGCAACATCAAGAGAGAGAGAGTGAGAGAGATAGAGTAGGAGAGGAGAGAGGAAAATAGACTGAAAGGGTGAAGGAGAGAGAGGGGAGGGAGAGTGAAAAAAAGAGATACAGAGTGAAAGAGCTAGAGAGAGAGAGAGAGAGAAAGAAAGAGAGATAGAGAGAAAGAAAGAAAGATATATGTAGAGAGAGAAAGAGAGAGGGACATTGTGCGAGAGGGAGAGAAAAATAGAGACAGAGAGATTGGGAGAAAGATAGAGAGATAGAGAGATAGAGAGAGAGAAAGAAAAGATATGACAGAGTAAAAGTATAATACATGTACATATATAGAGAGAGAGGGTAAAGAGAGGGGTAGAGAGATAGAGAGAGAGGGGGAGAAAGATAGTTGAGCATTTGTTTGCAATCAAAGAAAGTTATTATCTCTGACCACCTGGCACACAGAGTTATCACTCACTGATGGTCGATATCGAGCAGCCAAAATATACCGGTAGTACATTTCATGCATCGCACGCATCTACACTTTAATCTTTATGCTCTTTATTTCTGATCTACATTACTTTTGTCCCGTATGTCAATTAAAAAAAAAAACATGTAGACATTGTACATAAAACGATAAATATGGTGGGACAAGGAAACACAAAACGCTAGCAGCAATGTTGCTAAATGTTTTAGTTGTTAACTTTCGACATTTCATTTTGACGGGTGTTAAGATATCGTCTTGACGGGTGTTAAGATATCGTCTTGACGGGTGTTAAGATATCGTTTTGACGGGTGTTAAGATATCGTCTTGACGGATGTTAAGATACCGTCTTGACGGGTGTTAAGATATCGTCTTGACGGATGTTAAGATATCGTCTTGACGGGTGTTAAGATATCGTCTTGACGGGTGTTAAGATATCGTCTTGACGGGTGTTAAGATATCGTCTTGACGGGTATTAAGATATCGTCTTGACGGGTGTTAAGATATCGTCTTGACGGGTGTTAAGATATCGTCTTGACGGATGTTAAGATATCGTCTTGACGGGTGTTAAGATATCGTCTTGACGGATGTTAAGATATCGTCTTGACAGGTGTTAAGATATCGTCTTGACGGATGTTAAGATATCGTCTTGACGGGTGTTAAGATATCGTCTTGACGGATGTTAATATATCGTCTTGACGGGTGTTAAGATATCGTCTTGACGGGTGTTAAGATATCGTCTTGACGGGTGTTAAGATATCGTCTTGACGGGTGTTAAGATATCGTCTTGACGGGTGTTAAGATATCGTCTTGACGGGTGTTAAGATATCGTCTTGACGGGTGTTAAGATATCGTCTTGACGGATGTTAAGATATCGTCTTGACGGGTGTTAAGATATCGTCTTGACGGATGTTAAGATATCGTCTTGACGGGTGTTAAGATATCGTCTTGACGGATGTTAAGATATCGCCTTGAAGGATGTTAAGATATCGTCTTGACGGATGTTAAGATATCGTCTTGACGGATGTTAAGATATCGTCTTGACGGGTATTAAGATATCGTCTAGACGGGTGTTAAGATATCGTCTTGACGGGTGTTAAGATATCGTCTTGAGGATGTTAAGATATCGTCTTGACGGGTGTTAAGATATCGTCTTGAGGATGTTAAGATATCGTCTTGACGGGTGTTAAGATATCGTCTTGACGGATGTTAAGATATCGTCTTGACGGATGTTAAGATATCGTCTTGACGGATGTTAAGATATCGTCTTGACGGATGTTTATAATTTGTAAATTTAGTATTCCGTATTTATTGAGTTATTGAGTTATTGAGTTATTTGAGGGTCATCATCATTACACTCCGAACATGTCCATAGGTGCTCAGATCCCCTCCTCAGCAAGTCCCGCAGTGTCCAGCGACTGACGACTCCAGTTCTATGTTGGTTGATAAGTCTTCCTACACGCCCACTAAGTTTCTCGTTTCTGGCTGTGCCCATCTTAACTCCCATCTCTATCATCCGAAGTAGTGACGTGGACTCATGGTTGTCGAAGTCCCATGCCCTTCCCACATCTCGTAGGCCGATGATGTCCGCCCGATTCATTGGTTGCCCGTCCTCAATGACAGCGCAGCTAGCCAACATGTCCGCTCTTTCATTTCCCGTACTCCCGCATGTCCAGGGACGTAGACAAAGGTGATCTTACGTAATTGTGACTTCTGCAGTGACTCTATCCATTGCATGCGTACAGAGCCCGCATCCACTTTTTTTTATCATACTCATCGAATCACTTAGTATGCAGGTCTGGGTGTAGTCTTGTGGCTCTAACCAGATGAATGTGACAACTTTCTGCCAGGTTGGTCTTGGATCAGTGACATCTTTCTCCCATGTTATCCTTAGATCAGTGACATCTTTCTACCATGTTATTCTGAGATCTGCGACATATTTCTGCCATGTTATTCTTGTATCTGTGACAATTTTCTGTCATGTTATTCTGAGATCTGTGACATCTTTCTGCCATGTTATTCTGAGATCTGTGACATCTTTCTGCCATGTTATTCTGAGATCTGTGACATCTTTCTGCCATGTTATTCTGAGATCTGTGACAGCTTTCTGTCATGTTATTCTGAGATCTGCGACATATTTCTGCCATGTTATTCTGAGATCTGCGACATATTTCTGCACTGTTATTCTTGTATCTGTGACAATTTTCTGCCATGTTATTCTGAGATCTGTGACAGCTTTCTGCCAAGTTATTCTGAGATCTGTGACATCTTTCTGCCATGTTATTCTGAGATCTGTGACAGCTTTCTGCCAAGTTATTCTGAGATCTGTGACATCTTTCTGCCATGTTATTCTGAGATCTGTGACATCTTTCTGCCATGTTATTCTGAGATCTGTGACAGCTTTCTGTCATGTTATTCTGATATCTGTGACAGCTTTCTGCCATGTTATTCTGAGATCTGTGACAGCTTTCTGTCATGTTATTCTGAGATCTGTGACAGCTTTCTGCCATGTTATTCTTGTATCTGTGACAGGTTTCTGCCATGTTATTCTTGTATCTGTGACATCTTTCTGCCATGTTACTCTGAGATCTGTGACAGCTTTCTGTCATGTTATTCTGAGATCTGCGACATATTTCTGCCATGTTATTCTGAGATCTGCGACATATTTCTGCACTGTTATTCTTGTATCTGTGACAATTTTCTGCCATGTTATTCTGAGATCTGTGACATCTTTCTGCCATGTTATTCTGAGATCTGTGACATCTTTCTGCCATGTTATTCTGAGATCTGTGACAGCTTTCTGCCATGTTATTCTTGTATCTGTGACATCTTTCTGCCATGTTATTCTGAGATCTGTGACAGCTTTCTGCCATGTTATTCTTGTATCTGTGACAGCTTTCTGCCATGTTATTCTGAGATCTGTGACAGCTTTCTGCCATGTTATTCTTGTATCTGTGACAGCTTTCTGCCATGTTATTCTTGTATCTGTGACATCTTTCTGCCATGTTATTCTGAGATCTGTGACAGCTTTCTGCCATGTTATTCTTGTATCTGTGACATCTTTCTGCCATGTTATTCTGAGATCTGTGACAGCTTTCTGTCATGTTATTCTGAGATCTGTGACAGCTTTCTGCCATGTTATTCTTGTATCTGTGACATCTTTCTGCCATGTTATTCTGAGATCTGTGACAGCTTTCTGTCATGTTATTCTGAGATCTGTGACAGCTTTCTGCCATGTTATTCTTGTATCTGTGACAGCTTTCTGTCATGTTATTCTGAGATATGTGACAGCTTTCTGCCATGTTATTCTGAGATCTGTGACAGCTTTCTGTCATGTTATTCTGAGATCTGTGACAGCTTTCTGTCATTTTATTCTGATATCTGTGACAGCTTTCTGCCATGTTATTCTGAGATCTGTGACAGCTTTCTGTCATGTTATTCTTAGATCTGTGACAGCTTTCTGCCATGTTATTCTTGTATCTGTGACAGCTTTCTGCCATGTTATTCTTGTATCTGTGACAGCTTTCTGCCATGTTATTCTTGTATCTGTGACATCTTTCTGCCATGTTATTCTGAGATCTGTGACAGCTTTCTGTCATGTTATTCTGAGATCTGTGACAGCTTTCTGCCATGTTATTCTGAGATCTGTGACAGCTTTCTGCCATGTTATTCTGAGATCTGTGACAGCTTTCTGCCATGTTATTCTGAGATCTGTGACAGCTTTCTGCCATGTTATTCTGAGATCTGTGACATCTTTCTTTCATGTTATTCTGAGATCGGTGACAGTTTTCTGTCATGTTATTATGAGATCTGTGACAGCTTTCTGTCATGTTATTCTGAGATCTGTGACAGCTTTTTGTCATGTTATTCTGAGATCTGTGACAGCTTTCTGCCATGTTATTCTGAGATATGTGACAGTTTTCTGTCATGTTATTCTGAGATCTGTGACCTCCTTCTGCCATGTTATTCTTTGATCTGTGACATCTTTCTGCCATGTTATTCTGAGATCTGTGACATCTTTCTGCCATGTTATTCTGAGATCTGTGACAGCTTTCTGCCATGTTATTCTTGTATCTGTGACATCTTTCTGCCATGTTATTCTGAGATCTGTGACAGCTTTCTGCCATGTTATTCTTGTATCTGTGACAGCTTTCTGCCATGTTATTCTGAGATCTGTGACAGCTTTCTGCCATGTTATTCTTGTATCTGTGACAGCTTTCTGCCATGTTATTCTTGTATCTGTGACATCTTTCTGCCATGTTATTCTGAGATCTGTGACAGCTTTCTGCCATGTTATTCTTGTATCTGTGACATCTTTCTGCCATGTTATTCTGAGATCTGTGACAGCTTTCTGTCATGTTATTCTGAGATCTGTGACAGCTTTCTGCCATGTTATTCTTGTATCTGTGACATCTTTCTGCCATGTTATTCTGAGATCTGTGACAGCTTTCTGTCATGTTATTCTGAGATCTGTGACAGCTTTCTGCCATGTTCTTCTGAGATCTGTGACAGCTTTCTGTCATGTTATTCTGAGATATGTGACAGCTTTCTGCCATGTTATTCTGAGATCTGTGACAGCTTTCTGTCATGTTATTCTGAGATCTGTGACAGCTTTCTGTCATGTTATTCTGATATCTGTGACAGCTTTCTGCCATGTTATTCTGAGATCTGTGACAGCTTTCTGCCATGTTATTCTTGTATCTGTGACAGCTTTCTGCCATGTTATTCTTGTATCTGTGACAGCTTTCTGCCATGTTATTCTTGTATCTGTGACATCTTTCTGCCATGTTATTCTGAGATCTGTGACAGCTTTCTGTCATGTTATTCTGAGATCTGTGACAGCTTTCTGCCATGTTATTCTGAGATCTGTGACAGCTTTCTGCCATGTTATTCTGAGATCTGTGACAGCTTTCTGCCATGTTATTCTGAGATCTGTGACAGCTTTCTGCCATGTTATTCTGAGATCTGTGACATCTTTCTTTCATGTTATTCTGAGATCTGTGACAGTTTTCTGTCATGTTATTATGAGATCTGTGACAGCTTTCTGTCATGTTATTCTGAGATCTGTGACAGCTTTTTGTCATGTTATTCTGAGATCTGTGACAGCTTTCTGCCATGTTATTCTGAGATATGTGACAGCTTTCTGTCATGTTATTCTGAGATCTGTGACATCTTTCTGCCATGTTATTCTGAGATCTGTGACAGCTTTCTGTCATGTTATTCTGAGATCTGTGACAGCTTTCTGTCATGTTATTCTGATATCTGTGACAGCTTTCTGCCATGTTATTCTGAGATCTGTGACAGCTTTCTGTCATGTTATTCTTAGATCTGTGACAGCTTTCTGCCATGTTATTCTTGTATCTGTGACAGCTTTCTGCCATGTTATTCTTGTATCTGTGACAGCTTTCTGCCATGTTATTCTTGTATCTGTGACATCTTTCTGCCATGTTATTCTGAGATCTGTGACAGCTTTCTGTCATGTTATTCTGAGATCTGTGACAGCTTTCTGCCATGTTATTCTGAGATCTGTGACAGCTTTCTGCCATGTTATTCTGAGATCTGTGACAGCTTTCTGCCATGTTATTCTGAGATCTGTGACAGCTTTCTGCCATGTTATTCTGAGATCTGTGACAGCTTTCTGCCATGTTATTCTGAGATCTGTGACAGTTTTCTGTCATGTTATTCTGAGATCTGTGACAGCTTTCTGCCATGTTATTCTTGGATCTGTGACAATTTTATGTCATGTTATCCATGGATATGTCAAATCCATCCTATCCCATAAGGAAGCACACAATGTCTATAACCACAAGTGGAGGTAGACATTGATGTCTCTACCCATCTGGGAGTCATGTTGGTCCAGTCAATGTTATTCAAGTTCATTCTCTTTGTAAAAAAAAAAAAAAACCTTATAGATAAATTGGGTCATAAGCAAAGTTGCACTTGTATGATCAAATACTCAAGGCAGTGAAATCATCAAATCCTGGATCGCTCTGCTCTAACAATATGTCCCAATCATAGATCCGGTGTTTCAATTGTCTCCTAGTCGTTAGGCTCGTGTCTTGCAATTCTGGTTCCATTAGGGCGCTGGATCTTTAGACTGATCAAGAATGAGATGGAGTGAACACACAATAGAGACTCAAAAACACAAAAATATCAACGGTTTAGATCGTCAGAAGTGAGCCGCGATAGCTCAGTGGTTAGTGAACTGGACTACAAAAGACAAGGGGTAGGATTCGATCCCAACCGACGGCTTCCGGTTCACCTAGTCTTAAATGGGTACCGGATTTTTTTCTGGGAAAGTAAAGCGGCAAGGGCGTAATACCGACCACATTACCCCAAAAATCATGTGCCGACGGTCTGTAAAATGTATGGTCACTAACACCATATTCCCTATACGCCACTTGGCGTGACGGGTCACTAACACCATATTCCCTATACGCCACTTGGCGTGACGGGTCACTAACACCATATTCCCTATACGCCACTTGGCGTGACGGGTCACTAACACCATATTCCCTATACGCCACCAGGCGTGACGGGGGTACTTTACTTTGTTTTTTTTTTTTAGATCGCCAGAAGTGAGCGAATTGAAGTTTTAATTTTCTGTTCTACATGCAAAAGTGTTTTAGAGAAAATTGGAGTGCATGCTTTCTGATCAATAAAATACATATTTGAACATTTGTATGAGTTACTGATACAGTGAGGGCTTCGGTAGCCTAGTTGGAGAAACCACCCGACTGGACCACCGACAACCCGTGTTCGATTCCCGCTGGGAGCAGTGAGTTGTACTCGCGGTTGGAAGAAAAATACCACCCCCCGAGGTCGACCCAGCCGTTGGCAGAAATGGGTTCCAGGGTAGTACTCTGAGAAGGTGAGAAATGCTGTCTCGCATCGTGAGTTTCGATGCTTGAAGCGACGTTATCCAAAAGTCTGTGAATAATTCCCGGATAGGCGGCCGAGCACAAATGGGTGAAAACTCGCGTGCTAATACGCAGATTCAAGTCTCGTACTTGACCTTGACTTGTACAGTGTGAGGAAGAAAGCCTCGCTGTGTTTGTAACACATTTCCTGAATTATAAGTATCAATCATGCCACATCTGATAGATCGACACACATTACTCCAGGCAAATTATAATAAATAAAAAAAATTGTAAATGGTATGAACGTGTCCATAGGTGCTCAGATCCCCTCCTCAGCATTCCGCTAAATTAATAGAAAGACATGTCAAACCACAATGTTTCGGCAAAAGTCTTCATTAGGTTTAACCAACAAATTATACAAATTAAACACATAAATCCAAACCAGAAAACAACAACACAAGTCTAAGAAATGGCGGAAAAAGACGGCGGTCAGGTTATATCAGAAATTGTAATGGTCTTGCCTAGGAAATATAAATGTATAAACATTTTGAAAAAAGGTCATAAGACATAAAGCATAAACAGACTTCTACCAAACTTGAAACATAAATTAATGAATACAAAGAAATGACAAGTTATAGGATCTGGCACCTGTCGAATTAAGAATATAAATGTATGAGTTTATTAAATATTGGTTATAGAGGGACCGTCGGAGTTGATTAACTGCCAATTTACACAATAAACTTGAAACACTTCAGATATCGGCTGTAAGAGAAACCACTTGGGTTATTCACAGCCAAAAGAAACAAAAGCAGAGAAGAAAAGTAAAGAGTTTCTGTAAAGTCTTTCTTGTAAGATTGTGGGATTCGTTGTTAATGACTTTCATTGGGGGATTGTGTTGTCTAGAGGTATCGCGTCGGCATTGAGACAAGAAGGTCCCGAATACAAATCCAGCCACAGACGGTGGGTAATTTTCCACGTCGAATCCGTGGTTTTTACATGGCTTTACCCTCCCCATGTATCTGGGTAGTGAGATCCAATGTCTAGCCCTCTCTGGGTAATGAGATCCAATGTCTAGCCCTCTCTGGGTAATGAGATCTAATGTCTAGCCCTCTTTGGGTAGTGAGATCCAATGTCTAGCCCTCTTTGGGTAGTGAGTTCCAATGTCTAGCCCTATCTGGGTAGTGAGATCCAATGTCTAGCCCTCACTGTGTAGTGAGTTCCAATGTCTAGCCCTACCTGGGTAGTGAGATCCAATGTCTAGCCCTCACTGTGTAGTGAGATCCAATGTCTAGCCCTCACTGGGTAGTGAGATCCAGTGTCTAGCCCTCACTGGGTAGTGAGATCCAATGTCTAGCCCTCTCTGGGTAATGAGATCCAATGTCTAGCCCTCTTTGGGTAGTGAGTTCCAATGTCTAGCCCTATCTGGGTATAGGAGATCCAATGTCTAGCCCTCACTGGGTAGTGAGATACAATGTCTAGCCCTCACTGGGTATAGGAGATACAATGTCTAGCCCTCACTGGGTAGTGAGATCCAGTGTCTAGCCCTCACTGGGTAGTGAGATCCAATGTCTAGCCCTCACTGGGTAGTGAGATCCAATGTCTAGCCCTCACTGGGTATAGGAGATACAATGTCTAGCCCTCACTGGGTAGTGAGATCCAATGTCTAGCCCTCACTGGGTAGTGAGATCCAATGTCTAGCCCTCACTGGGTAGTGAGATACAATGTCTAGCCCTCACTGGGTATAGGAGATACAATGTCTAGCCCTCACTGGGTAGTGAGTTCCAATGTCTAGCCCTATCTGGGTATAGGAGATACAATGTCTAGCCCTCACTGGGTAGTGAGATCCAGTGTCTAGCCCTCACATGGTAGTGAGATCCAATGTCTAGCCCTCACTGGGTAGTGAGATCCAATGTCTAGCCCTCACTGGGTAGTGAGATCCAATGTCTAGCCCTCACTGGGTAGTGAGATCCAATGTCTAGCCCTCACTGGGTAGTGAGATCCAATGTCTAGCCCTCACTGGGTAGTGAGATCCAATGTCTAGCCCTCACTGGGTAGTGAGATCCAATGTCTAGCCCTCTCGAATAACGGTGGAGAACCGGAAGTCCCAGGCGCGCTCTGGCTTATTTAAAAAAACTTTGGCATTTGGAAATCGTAAATAACTGGCCATAAATGGCCGCTGTCCGGACAAACATTCTATAAGGAAATCTAACCATGCCGAAGGCGGATGTGCTGGGCCGAAAAGCGCAGATTCGCAGCTTTACCGTAAATTAGCAACACAACGCATTTACGCCTACTTAACTGGTGAACGCTATGATGAAGAAGGGAAGAAAATACTATTATTGAAACATAATGATCGATACATTCACAGAAAAATATGGTCAGCGCAACGCCAAGTCGTCGACATACTTTCTTACAGAACATAGCAACTTTATTTTCCATTTTCCGAAGCAGACCCTGTCAAGA
This sequence comes from Megaustenia siamemsis, assembly GCA_032433765.1. NCBI lineage: Eukaryota > Metazoa > Mollusca > Gastropoda > Stylommatophora > Ariophantidae > Megaustenia > Megaustenia siamemsis. The sequence continues at coordinate 70,258,294 of JAVIAB010000108.1, forward strand.
CAAAGACCTATTGGTTCAATAAAATAAAGCTGGCAACAGCTGGGGATCAGATTAATACAGGGGAGACAAGTTGGCCTGGATGCAAGACGCCGGTCTCAAAACAGAGCTGTTATGAGTTCAAATCCCGACTGTACCAGTTGAGATTTTTATTTATGATTTCTCTCTGCGGCAACCACCCCTGGTCTCAGTACCGAGGCTCGGCTTGAAAAGTCAATTACTCATGGACGGAAAAAAATATGAGTACTTCCGAAGACAGAGTTATCTACCTGTGCGACGAGGGACCCCTGTTCACACGGCTGCCAGGGAAAAACGGATTAACACGCAACATTCAGTTCTTAGTCTCCAGGGATTTCGCCAGAGGTGAAAAGTGGCGAACGAAAAATAAAAAAAAACTACGGCTGTATTGTTTGCAGATTCATGCGCTATCCACGTTGAGACCACAGTTTCAACTTACATTACAAACTACAGTCACACTGACACTATACAAGTAACCAAGCTGTTGAGATCGTTAAATGTGCATCCTTTTGAAAGTAAATCCGGCGACGAGGATCAATAGTTAATTAATTTGTGCTCACTCATAATGTCAATACGTTCTCACATGCTAGCGATACACGAACTATAAATGTGGCATGTACAGTCACATAGCGTATCGTGTTTTAGGGGAGGGAAGTAATATTCCACAGTGATAAGTGACGTCATTTGTAGGTTGTTTTGGGGAGAGAAAGAGATAGATAGAGAGAGAGAGAGAAACGGAGATAGAGAGAGATAGAGGGAGAAACATAGATAGAGATAGAGAGAGATATAGAAAGAGATAGGGTGATAGAGCGAGATATAGGGAGAGAGGGAAGATAGAGAGGTAGAGATAATTAGAGATAAACAGTGGGATATATGGAGATGGAGTGAGAGATAGAGAAAGGGACAGAGAGATATAGAGATAGATGTAGCGATAAGAGAGAGAGAGATATTGATAGAGAGATAAAGAGATAGAGAGATAGAAAAATCATCATCATCATCATGTGTCATACCGGTTGGCGTAGGTGATCATGTCCCTCCACAATCTTCTATCTACAGTGCATCGTATCAGTTATGTTGTTGACTGTTTTCCATGCCATGACACCAAGCTATCCAGTATTTTCTCTCTTTGTCGCCCGCGATCTCTCTTCCCTTTTATTTTGCCAGTTGTAACCAAGTATTCCAACTTTCCTCTTCTCATGATGTGCCCGAAAAATGTTGATTGCTTCTTTCTGATGTTCTTTAAGAGCTCCCTTTTTGTGTTGGCCTATTTGAGAACTTCCTCATAGGTCTTTTTAGCTGTCCAGGGAACTTTCAACATTCTTCTGAGAATTCCCATCTCTGGGGTCTTCAATCGTCTTTTCATTTGTTTGTCCACTGTCCACGATTCGCTTCCATAGGTCAGAATTGGTTCTATAAAGCACCGATGAACTCTCTTTCTCATTTTTATTGACATAGATTTGTTGCATAAGATATTTTTAACCTTCTGAAATGCTATTTTGGCCTGAACTATTCTGCTTTTTATTTCTGTTGCGCATCTTCCATCTGATGTTATTATTGTGTCCAAGTATTTGACGCGTTCCACTTGTTTCAGATTTGTCTCGTTTATTTTTATGCTGCATGATGGTGATGATTGTTTCTTCGATATAACCATTACTTCTGGTTTCTTACTATTCAGACTAAGACCTTTCTTGTTGCTTTCTTTTACTATTATGTCTATCATTTGTAAGAGAAATAGAGAGATAAAAAGAGATAGAGAGATAACGATAGACAGAAATAGACAGTGAGGTAGATAGAGAGATAGAAAGAAAGATAGATATAGAGGTAGATAGACAGACCGACAGACAGACAGATAGATAGACAGATAGACAGATAGACAGATAGACAGATAGACAGATAGATAGATAGATAGATAGATAGATAGATAGACAGACAGACAGATAGACAGACAGACAGACAGACAGACAGACAGACAGACAGACAGACAGACAGACAGACAGACAGACAGACAGACAGACAGACAGACAGACAGACAGACAGATAGATAGATAGATAGATAGATAGATAGATAGATAGATAGATAGATAGATAGATAGATAGATAGATAGATAGATAGATAGATAGATAGATAGATAGATAGATAGATAGATAGATAGATAGATAGATAGATAGATAGATAGATAGATAGATAGATAGATAGATAGATAGATAGATAGATAGATAGATAGATAGATAGATAGATAGATAGATAGATAGATAGATAGATAGATAGATAGATAGATAGATAGATAGATAGATAGATAGATAGATAGATAGATAGATAGATAGATAGATAGATAGATAGATAGATAAAGACGGTCAGTGCGCTCCGTCGCTGTTATGACTTTTTTACCAACTTAGTGGGTTAGGTACCTGTTCATTTCTCTGCGCGTTCGACGTAAGAGTTCGGACCCACTATCACTGCATCACCAGGTCAGCTCGTGCCACTAAAATACTGTCGCTCTCAAATACAGTACAGGAAAGGGAACTTACCAGCTATGGGAACAACAAGACGTGATGGCACCTAGTCATGCAGGGACCATATCATAAACAGTACAGGGAAGGGAACTTACCAGCTATGGGAACAACAAGACGTGATGGCACCTAGTCATGCAGGGACCATATCATAAACAGTACAGGGAAGGGAACTTACCAGCTATGGGAACAACAAGACGTGATGGCACCTAGTCATGCAGGGACCATATCATAAACAGTACAGGGAAGGGAACTTACCAGCTATGGGAACAACAAGACGTTATGGCACCTAGTCATGCAGGGACCATATCATAAACAGTACAGGAAAGGGAACTTACCAGCTATGAGAACAACAAGACGTTATGGCACCTAGTCATGCAGGGACCATATCATAAACAGTACAGGGAAGGGAACTTACCAGCTATGGGAACAACAAGACGTGATGGCACCTAGTCATGCAGGGACCATATCATAAACAGACGATTCGTGAAATGATCACAGATAAAACAGGCCAATATGTAGAGCTCATTACATCATCATCATCAAGTTCCATGTCTGCTGGCGCAGGTGATCATGTATATCCACAACTTATCAGTATCTAGCTATCAGTTTCCTTGTTGACTGCCGATCAAACTGTCCCTTTGATTCACGAGACATATAATCATCAATGAATATTATTCTAGAGGCAAACTCCCGAGGTCATAGGTCAGCGAATCATTTCAGGGGGAGAGCTGTGTTGACAGCACTCGGAAAAAATGACAAATAATCAACAACAGGAAAAAAACAAATAGCAATATATGGTCCGAACCTGGCTCAATCCCGTACTCATTGACCCAGCGCCTTGCCACGAGACGCTAGAGAACACTGCCAATTCAGCTAACTCAAGAATTAGCTACCATCAGCGACGTCTTTTAGGCTGGTGTTCTCATGACTATGTAGCATAAGGCTACGATCACAACTCGGGAATAAATTGTGTATCTGTATTTTTCTATTAAGACAGGTATCTTATACTGTTTTTTTTTCTGTTGTTGATTATTTGTCATTTTTTCAGAGTCTTGTAAACATATATCTTCCTCCTATCATTGGCTGACTTATCACCTCGGAAGTGTCCCTCTATACTAATAATCATTTATTATTATTTGTGAGAGCCGCGATTGCTCAGTGGTTAGTGAACTGGACTACAAAGGACAAGAGGTAAGGTTTGAACCCAACCGACGGCTTCCGGTTCACCCAGCCTTTAATGGATACCGGATTTTTTTCTGGGAAAGTAAAGCGACACGGGCGTAATACCGACCACATTACCCCATAAATCATGTGCCAAGGGTCTGTAAAATTGATGGTCACTAACACCACATTTCCTATACTCCACTTGGCGTGACGGGGGTACTTTACTCTTTTTTATTAATAATATTTGTCTCCAGTCTAAACCACTGGGAGTTGCTATTCGTGCTGTTTCGTCCTATAACTGTCTGCAACACAAGTATTCAGCCCTACCGGGAGATAGAAAAATGCAGATACACAATTTATTCCCGAGTTGTGATCGTAGGTAGCTTTATGCTATAGTCATGAGAACACATGCGTGAAAGACATCGCCAAGGATAGCTATTTTTTTTTTAGTTAGCTGATTTGACCGTGTCCCCTAGAGTTTGACTTCTCGTAGCAAGGCGCTGTGCTAATGAGTACGGGTTCGATCCTGCTTCAGACCATATATTGTTCTTTGTTTGTTTTTTTCTGTTGTTGATTATTTGTTGTTTTCTCCTAGTGCTATAAACACACCTCTTCCTCCTAAGATTCGTTTGATTCACGAAAGTTGTGGCAACCCACCACCACATGAAAAAAATTACGACAGCGGCTTTCCGTTGCCTTCCGTCGGTTTCCTTTACAGTTGACTCAGATAGCCTTTTACTAGAAGGTTTAACTCACAAAGCAGTTAGGTTGCTTTGTTTTCAGGTACTCTCTAATAGCCTTGTATTCTCCTGACCATGCCTGCAGGCACTAGTGCAGCTGCAGGTAGTAATGTACAGTTGCAGGTAGTACTGTACAGTTGCAGGTAAAGTACCTAACTTGCAACAGGTGCTCATTATATCAGCACCAAAAATAAAACAAAATAAATCATGTTAACACGGGCATACCAAAAGATGTAACGGCCTAGCCAGAATCATTTTACGGAAAACGGGGACAAGTGGAAAACGTGAGTGAAAAAAACAGAATACAACATTTATTAATGAAATCACAGAAAGTACAATTAAAATATTCTAAGAAACTCAACAACTGTCAAGCAAAATAATGGGAAGGGGAGAGATTGTGGACCATTAATTATAATGGGGCCACGACGTGGTTCTGGTAAGAATTGATTGACATAATCATTCATAGCACAGTTCTGTACACAATACTGGCAACAAACAACGACCATAAGAAATGGAAATAAATTGGGAATGTTTCAATAAATAAAATAGAGTTTTAGGCAAGGTTATGGGCTGTCACCAGATTTATTTAATATGTATAGTGAGATATTTTAAGATCCATAAGGGGCACACCTGGAATAACAATTGGAGGTCATAACATAAATAACCCCAATTATGGTGCTGATACAGTCTTGATATCCCAGGCACAAAATACAACATGAAAATCAACATCAATAAAACAGAAGTCATGAATGTCGCCAAAAATAAACAGAACATCACCATAACTATAGAAGGCAGACAACTAAAACAAGTAGAGGAATTCAAATACCCAGGAAGTCTAATGACAAACGATAATTCTCAAACAGCAGAGACAGAATCAAGATGCAACAAAGCTTGTCAAATCATCGGACAGTTATCACCACTATTGTCCAACAAGGAAATAACTCTGGAGGCAAAACGAGCACTATACAATACAATCTTCATCCCAACGTTGTGCTACCAATGCCAGACCTGGACCCTAGATGCAAGAACAATATGAAAAATAATCTCTACAGAGATGAAATGTGTTAGACGAATGACAGGAAACAGTCTGAGAGATAAGATCAGAAATGAAGAACTGAGAAAAAAGCTAGGAATAGACCCCGCCATAGAATATATAAGGAAACAACAGATAAAATGGTTTGGCCACGTGACAAGGCAGAAAGAACAAAACACAACACAACGAGCCTTCAGCAAACGTTGTGAGAACACCAGACCCAAGGGTCGACCACGAAAAAGATGGATCGATGGAATATTAGAAGCACTAGGAAACATAACAGCAGCAGAGGCGAACAGAAGAGCAAAAGGCCGCAAATTATATCTCCCTCGACGCTGAAAGGCAAATGAGGAAGGAAAAAAGAAGAAGATACAGTCTTAATTGGTAAGAGTAAAAATGAGTTACAAGAAGTGTTAGACATTATAGTAAAGGAAAGCAAAAATAAAGGACTCAACCTTAATAGCAAAAAGACAGAAGTAATGATAGCAACAAAAAATAAGACTTCACCGGAATGCGCAATAAAGACAAGTGGTACAATATTAGCAAAAGAATGTAAATATCTGGGAACAATGTTAACCTCAGATGGTAGATGTACAACAGAGATCAGATGCAGAATAGCTCAGGCAAAGAGCAGCTTTAAAAAAAAAAAGGTAATTACTGTACAATACACTTTTGACAAAGGAAAGAAGAAAATGAGTTCTTAAATGTTATGTAGAGCCAGTCTTTACATATTTGATGTGAATCATGGACAATAGGTCAACTGACAAGAAAATCACTGGGGGCTGTAAAATTGTGGTTTTAAGAAAGAATGTTGAGAATACCATGGACAGCTAAGAAGAGTAATAAAAACGTTCCGAAAGAGGTCAAAGCAAAAAAGAGAGCTATTTTTCAATATTAGTAAGAAACAATCACCATTTTTGGCCACGTAATGAGATGGGAACAGCTGATATATATATTGTAACAACTGGAAAAATTGAGGGACGAAGAGATAGGGGGAAGCAAAGAGAAATGATACCAGACAGCTCAAAACTATTCAAACCCTACTCCACATCTTTGCTGTACCTCCAGAAACATCCTAGTCTAGTTGAGACCCAGTACTTAAGTCGGAGGTTTGGGGCCAAACAGCGACCTTTGACCTCGAGTGAAGATTTAGTTTCTGGACTCGTCCTGTCAACTTCCCCTGCAGGTCAACAACAGAAATGATAAATAACTGTCGAGATGGAGACATGTCGTCAGTTGTGGGGAGACATGGTCACCTACACCAGCAGGCATGGTGCTTGATAATGATGATAATGAGAATGATGATGTTGATGATGACGATGATGATGCTAATGATGATGATGATGATGATGATAATGATGATGATGATGCTGATGATGGTTATGATGATGACGACGATGATGATGATGATGCTGATGATGATGCTGATGATGACGATGAGGATGATAATGCTGATGATGATGATGATAATGATGATGTTGATGGTTATGATGATGACGACGATGATGATGATGCTGATGATGATGCTGATGATGACGATGAGGATGATAATGCTGATGATGATGATGATAATGATGATGATGATAATGATGATGCTGATGATGGTTATGATGATGACGACGACGATGATGATGATGATGATGATGATGGTTAGGATGATGACGACGATGATGATGATATTGATGATGATGATGATAATGATGATGATGATAATGATGATGCTGATGATGGTTATGATGATGACGATGATGATGATGATGATGATGATGATGATGATGATGATGATGATGAATGATGATGATGATAATGATGATGCTGATGATGGATGATGATGACGATGATGATGATGATGATGATATAAACAGAAAGGCACACACCTTTGACCAGGACCAAAAAGATTCCAGCGAAGACTATGACGGTCTGGAAGGTATCGGTCCAGACCACGCTTTTAATGCCACCGATTGCTGTATAAAATGTTCCGATTGCTCCCACAATCACAACAGACATCCACAGTGGTATCGATGCTGCTGTCTGTGGAGTGCAAAGGCATCGATATCAGTTAAGGAGAAACCAGATTGTAAGAACAGATCTCCCATGTATAAAATGTTCCGATTGCTCCCACAATCACAACAGACATCCACAGTGGTATCGATGCTGCTGTCTGTGGAGTGCAAAGGCATCGATATCAGTTAAGGAGAAACCAGATTGTAAGAACAGATCTCCCCATACTCAAGGCTGACGCATAAGTTACCAGGCCTTCCAAACAAATGGGGTACCAAGTGTGCACGCTGTGGTCTATATAGCGAGCTTCTTATTCTTCTTCTTTCCTTCCTCCTTTGCCTTTCAGCGTCGAGGGGAGATATAATTTGCGATCTTTTGCTCTTCTGTTCGCTTCTGCTGCTGTTATGTTTCCTAGTGCTTCTAATATTCCGACAATCCATCTTTTTCGTGGTCAGTCTTTGGCTATGGTATTCTGACTATGGTATTCTGACTATGGTATTCTGACTATGGTATTCTCGCAACGTTTATTGAAGGCTCGTTGTGCTATTTCGATCGTTCTGCCTTGTCACGTGGACACAACCATTTTATCTGTTGTTTCTTTATTTTCTCAATGGTGGGGGGTTATTCTTAGCTTTTTTTCTCAGTTCTTCATTCCTGATCTTATTTCTCAGACTGTTTCCTGTCATTCGTCTAACACATCTCATCTCTGTTGACGCTATTTTTCTGATTGTTCTAGCATCTAGAGTCCAGGAGTGGCATTGGTAGCACAACGTTGGGACGAAGATTGTATTGTAGAGTGCTCGTCTTGTCTCTAGAGTTATTTCCCCTTTAATTTCGGAGAATTCATTATGTGATAAAAGTGACCAAAAAAAGTGTTTCTAACGGATAGATATTTGTAACAAGTTGTGTCAAGTGTACTATTCAAGCATGAGGACAAGATGAGATCATCATCATCATGTGCTATACCGGTTGGCGTAGGCGACCATGTCCTTCCACAATTTTCTATCTACAGTGCATCGTATCAGTTCTGTTGTTGACTGTCTTCTATGCCTTGACTATCTAGTAATCTATCTAGTAAGTAGATCTAAGCTATCTAGTATTTTCTCTCTTTGTAGTCCTCGATCTCTCTTTTCTTCTATTTTGTCAGTTGTAACCAAGTATTCCAAATTTCCTCTACTCATGATGTGCCCGAAAAATGTTGATTGCTTCTTTCTGATGTTTTTTAGGAGCTCCCTTTTTTGTGTTGGCCTCTTTGAGCATTTCTTCAGTGGTCTTTTGAACTGTCCAGGGATCTTGACAATAACATTTGTAAGTAATATAACTCAATAATATATATCGATATTTAATGTTAATAATATAGTAATGATCTATGTCAACATTTAATGTTCATAATATATGTCGATATTATATATGTGTAAGCTAACATTATATGTCACAAAAACATGGTCAATCTAAGTACTATTTTATCATCATCATTATGTGCCATACCGTTTGACGTAAGCGAACTTTTGTTCAGACTTTTCCTTTAATCCCCCCCCCCCCCCCCCCGATTGTGATGATTGTTTCTTCGATATCACCATTACTTCTGTTTTCTTACATTCAGACCTTTCTTGTTGCTTTCTTTTACTTTTATGTTTATCATTTCTTTTTTGTTCATTCTCCGCCTCTGCTATTAAGACTAGGTCATCTGTATATAGCAAATTGTTTATGTTGTGACCGTTGACTTCAATTCCTTGTTTGAACGCATTGAGTATTATATATCAGTGACAGAAATAAAAAAAAACGTCACAATAAATATGACATGCACCTTCAAAGCAAGAGCTGGCGAGAAGAGGGCAACCGCCATGTAGAAAGTTGTTTGGAGCATCCCGATGACTGTACTCAGCATCCGAACTGTCTGGGACTCATATCTCATCAACAGATACTCGTAGAGGCTGGTCAGCTTTAGAGGGTACATGACTGGGATCATGATGAAGTAGCCGACGATGTAGCTCAGACTAATGCCCACGTAGATGATTGAGTACATCGGTCCATAGGAGTACGCTTCGTTAGGGATGCCAATTAGGGAAATTGCAGACTGTAACATTAAAATATGACTTCAGTCAAAATGTTGCATTGAACGTTTTAGAGACAAAAATACTGGAAAGTGTAAATCTTTGTTTAAAAAATAATTTAAGGCTTTAGTTTGTTGTAAAATAAACACATAAATTGTGCCGAGCAGCTAAACTAGTAGAGAGACGGGATAAACTACGACATTTCGGTAAAAGACTTCATCAGGTACAAAACAAAAAATATACAAAGAACCGACAAAAAAAAGGATTTTACAAAAACGATTGTTATTTTTGCAATCATTCGGTGCGTCGCAACATGAAAGGTTGGTTACCGTGAAGCGCCATTTTCCTCAGCATTTTATCTTGATATCGCACGTTGTCGTAGGTTCACCTGTCCGTCTTTTGGTGTTACCAATGCATGTTAGTTTTTGTCTGTTTCTGTCTCGTTTACCTTGTATTTTTAGTTTGTTATCAATAGTGAGAAACTTTGATATTAATATATTATATAAACAAATGGTTACAATGTAATATAAGTTCTTGTATATATATATATATATATTACTTTCAGTGTCCTCTTTTTAAAAAATACACAGGTTTCGTAGTAAAATAAAAATTACTGTGGACAAATCTCTTCCCGATAGCAACATATAGCTGTGTATCATGCACAATCTCGCAAACAGCAAGGAATCAAATATAGATTTTTTCGAAACAAAATGCTACAGAAAAAAAAAACCTTAAGATACTTTGGATAATGAAAAAAGCAATGAAGACATATTAAGAGATCTAAACATAAAAAAAAAACTGGCTTATAAACATCATTCTACAGTGGACAATAAAATAATATGGCAATGTCACAAGACATAGCAGGCCAGAGAGAACAATAATGGAAGGAATGGATCTTGGACGAAACATCAGGGGCAGACCAAGAAGAATATGGTTTCAAGACATCTCGGAGATCTTGAACATGACAACAGAAGAAGTGAAGGATCTGGCAACAGACAGATTCTTTCAGGATGGCTGTGGTGAGTGTAACGTTCTGTGGGAGATCTGGATAGAGACAGAGATTCTTTCAGACATGCTGTGGTGAATGTAACGTTCTGTCGGAGATCTGAATAGAGACAGAGATTCTTTCAGACATGCTGTGGTGAATGTAACGTTCTGTCGGAGATCTAATAGAGACAGAGATTCTTTCAGGATGGTTGTGGTGAATGTAACGTTCTGTGGGAGATCTAGATAGAGACAGAGATTCTTTCAGGATGGTTGTGGTGAATGTAACGTTCTGTGGGAGATCTAGATAGAGACAGAGATTCTTTCAGGATGGTTGTGGTGAATGTAACGTTCTGTGGGAGATCTAGATAGAGACAGAGATTCTTTCAGGATGGTTGTGGTGAATGTAACGTTCTGTGGAAGATCTAGATGGAGACAGAGATTCTTTCAGGATGGTTGTGGTGAATGTAACGTTCTGTGGAGATCTAGATAGAGACAGAGATTCTTTCAGGATGGTTGTGGTGAATGTAACGTTCTGTGGGAGATCTAGATAGAGACAGAGATTCTTTCAGGATGGTTGTGGTGAATGTAACGTTCTGTGGGAGATCTAGATAGAGACAGAGATTCTTTCAGGATGGTTGTGGTGAATGTAACGTTCTGTGGGAGATCTAGATAGAGACAGAGATTCTTTCAGGATGGTTGTGGTGAATGTAACGTTCTGTGGGAGATCTAGATAGAGACAGAGATTCTTTCAGGATGGTTGTGGTGAATGTAACGTTCTGTGGGAGATCTAGATAGAGACAGAGATTCTTTCAGGATGGTTGTGGTGAATGTAACGTTCTGTGGAAGATCTGGATAGAGACAGAGATTCTTTCAGGATGGTTGTGGTGAATGTAACGTTCTGTGGAAGATCTGGATAGAGACAGAGATTCTTTCAGATGGCTGTGGTGAATGTAACGTTCTGTGGGAGATCTGGATGGAGACAGAGATTCTTTCAGGATGGCTGTGGTGAATGTAACGTTCTGTGGGAGATCTGGATGGAGACAGAGATTCTTTCAGATGGTTGTGGTGAATGTAACGTTCTGTGGAAGATCTGGATAGAGACAGAGATTCTTTCAGATGGTTGTGGTGAATGTAACGTTCTGTGGAAGATCTGGATAGAGACAGAGATTCTTTCAGGATGGTTGTGGTGAATGTAACGTTCTGTGGGAGATCTGGATGGAGACAGAGATTCTTTCAGATGGTTGTGGTGAATGTAACGTTCTGTGGGAGATCTGGATGGAGACAGAGATTCTTTCAGATGGTTGTGGTGAATGTAACGTTCTGTGGGAGATCTGGATGGAGACAGAGATTCTTTCAGACAGGCTGTGGTGAATGTAACGTTCTGTGGGAGATCTGGATAGAGACAGAGATTCTTTCAGAGGGGCAGTGGTGAATGTAACGTTCTGTGGAAGATCTAGATAGAGACAGAGATTCTTTCAGATGGCTGTGGTGAATGTAACGTTCTGTGGAAGATCTAGATAGAGACAGAGATTCTTTCAGACAGGCTGTGGTGAATGTAACGTTCTGTGGAAGATCTGGATAGAGACAGAGATTCTTTCAGATGGCTGTGGTGAATGTAACGTTCTGTGGAAGATCTGGATAGAGACAGAGATTCTTTCAGAGGGGCAGTGGTGAATGTAACGTTCTGTGGAAGATCTGGATAGAGACAGAGATTCTTTCAGAGGGGCTGTGGTGAATGTAACGTTCTGTGGAAGATCTGGATGGAGACAGAGATTCTTTCAGGATGGCTGTGGTGAATGTAACGTTCTGTGGGAGATCTGGATAGAGACAGAGATTCTTTCAGGATGGTTGTGGTGAATGTAACGTTCTGTGGAAGATCTGGATAGAGACAGAGATTCTTTCAGGATGGCTGTGGTGAATGTAACGTTCTGTGGAAGATCTGGATAGAGACAGAGATTCTTTCAGGATGGTTGTGGTGAATGTAACGTTCTGTGGAAGATCTGGATAGAGACAGAGATTCTTTCAGGATGGTTGTGGTGAATGTAACGTTCTGTGGAAGATCTGGATAGAGACAGAGATTCTTTCAGGATGGTTGTGGTGAATGTAACGTTCTGTGGAAGATCTGGATGGAGACAGAGATTCTTTCAGGATGGCTGTGGTGAGTGTAAGTTGTTTCCCAACAATTCGTGTGATATTCCAATCCAGGTCTGGTGAATGGAAAGCAAGGTCTGGTGTAGATGTGGTATACCATGATCTGGAGTAGAATGTTGGTGGATCTGTTGTCTGGTTTAATAGTATAAGCCCATTGTCATCCTGCCAATTTTCAAGCTCTTCACCTCTCTTGTCCATATGTTCATAGTCCCAGCTCTGTGAATGTCTGTTAAAGTCTCCACATACAATTATCCTTTCTTTTGATGTAATTGTGTCTAGTGCTAGTGGGCGGTCACTCGGACAGTAGTAGTTAAGCAGATACGATGTCTGTATTTCCTGTCCTGAGGTGCAGTACTTGATATTCCGCCACATCCATATACACTTCAATCTAGCATGCATTGATGTTGTTCTTTACAAGTGTCAATATTCCGCCCTTTTGTCTGTTTTTTCTGTCAGATCGGTAGCACTGATATCCCCTAATCTTCAAGGCTATGTCGTTGTTTAGATGGGTTTCATGCAAACAGCATATGCTTACTTGCTCCTCATGCAGGATATTTTCTAACTCTATCTTTTTACTGTACCCATCTCTTTTGCTGTTGATGCCTTCAGCATTCCAGTGCATTTTTTTGAGTGTTCTTAGTTTGAATTGGCCAGTAGCTCTATTCTCTCGCCCCCTGACTCCACAGAGCGGTTGAGAAGGACATCCAGTAGTAGAGGTTGGGCTGAGGGCCCAGCGCTGCACCTGCCTGAGTGCCCATCACAGGGCGAGTAGCACATCGATTCGCAGTTATAGACATACTTCCCATTGGAGTGAGTGCATGGCATCCTGATTGTTGTAGTGGGCCTTTTGGCTGGTTGCCTCCGACTTCAGCACTTAAACTTGCTAGAGCAGACTGTGGTCCTCCTTGGATGTCGGAAGGCCTGGTAAGTCTTGATTTTTCAGTCCCTGGTGACTGCTAAGCCCCATCCCCACGACAAGGAGCTGGCCTTGATGGGGTCCTACCTCTAAACCACCCAATCCTCCAATGAAGTTCTGAGCACAGAAAAAAAACGGATGGAGAAGGTCAAGTAGATTCACGTAAAAAAACGGCTGGAGAAGGGTCATGAAGATTCACGTAAAAAAACGGCTGGAGAAGGTTCATGAAGATTCACCTAAAAACGGCTGAAGAAGGGTCAAGAAGATTCACCTAAAAAAACGGCTGAAGAAGGGTCATGAAGATTCACCTTAAAACGGCTGAAGAAGGGTCAAGAAGATTCACCTAAAAAACGGCTGAAGAAGAGTAAGGAAGATTCACCTCATGATTTCTTGGTTTCCCTCAAGTATTGCTTGGTTTTCGTCATGTATTGCTTGGTTTCCCTTATGTATTGCTTCGTTTTCCTCGTGTATTGCTTGGTTTCCCTCATGTATTGCTTAGTTTTCCTAGTGTATTTCTTGGTTTCCCTCATGTATTGCTTGGTTTTCCTCGTGTATTGCTTGGTTTCCCTTATGTATTGCTTCGTTTTCCTCGTGTATTGCTTGGTTTCCCTCATGTATTGCTTGGTTTTCCTCATGTATTTCTTGGTTTCCCTCATGTATTGCTTGGTTTTCCTCGTGTATTGCTTGGTTTCCCTAATGTATTGCTTGGTTTTCCTCGTGTATTGCTTGGTTTCCCTCATGTATTGCTTGGTTTTCCCTCATGTATTTCTTGGTTTTCCTCATGTATTGCTTGGTTTTCCTCGTGTATTGCTTGGTTTCCTCGTGTATTTCTTGGTTTTCCTCGTGTATTGCTTGGTTTCCTCGTGTATTGCTTGGTTTTCTCGTGTATTGCTTGGTTTCCCTCATGTATTGCTTGGTTTCCCTCATGTATTGCTTGGTTTCCTCATGTATTGCTTGGTTTCCCTCATGTATTGCTTGGTTTCCTCATGTATTGCTTGGTTTTCCTCATGTATTGCTTGGTTTTCCTCGTGTATTCTTGGTTTTCCTCATGTATTGCTTGGTTTTCCTCGTGTATTGCTTGGTTTTCCTCGTGTATTGCTTGGTTTTCCTCGTGTATTGCTTGGTTTCCCTTATGTATTGCTTGGTTTCCCTCATGTATTGCTTGGTTTCCCTCATGTATTGCTTGGTTTCCCTCATGTATTGCTTGGTTTTCCTCGTGTATTGCTTGGTTTCCCTCATGTATTGCTTGGTTTCCCTCATGTATTGCTTGGTTTTCCTCGTATATTGCTTGGTTTCCCTCATGTATTGCTTGGTTTCCCTCATGTATTTCTACTATCTCTGATTCTTTTATTTTTATTCGTTTGCCAGCTTTTACCTCTGACGAAGTGCCTAGAGACTAGGAGTTGATTTGTGCATGTTTGATGTTAATCCATTTTTCCGAAACCAAACCAAAGCCAGCAACATCTCAAGCCCACGGGCTGACAGGGTTTTCCCGAAAATATCCCAAAGGTATGACGTCTTCAGCTATACGAGCCATTGAAGGCTGATGCCATTTTACCTACAAGCGCCCCTGCTCGCAATGCTGAAAACGTCACACGGTCTGGGTGATCCCTTCCTTACGCTGCCTTTCGATATAGTTGGCTGCAGATAAACCATCTTAGTAGTTATTTCTCCACTCACGTCTGTAGCCTTACACCTCAACAGTTACAAGGGTTACTCTAGAGAGTCAGCACAAAGTTTCATTTGTCAAGAAAAACTTAATTGATAATGATAATGAATTAAATGATAACAAATTAATTGTAATTTTTAAATATTTGAAGTACATAATTGACATAATTATTAATAATGTTAAACAGTAAAAAAAAATAACTGCTACTGGAATGAAATGTGTTAGACGCATGACAGAATCAGTATCAGAGATAAGATCATAAGTGAAGAACCAGAAGAAATATAGGAATAATTCCTTCCATTGAATGCATAAATAAACAGAATAAGTAGTTTGGCCATGTGATAAGACAAAAAAAAATAAAAAAAAGATCAAAATACAACACAACGATTCTTTAGTAAATTTTACGAGAACACCAGACCCAAAGGTCGACTTTGAAAATGTAAAAGAAGCAGAGGCAGACCAAGGCAAGGAATATGAAAAGATGAACATGTTAACCTATGACAACCTGTACCACCGAAGCAAGAGACTGAGCGGAATGGCGCTCCATGGTAGCTAACCTTCGATGGTGAGACAGCACGCAATGATGTCGATGAAGAAAGAGAAAGAAATCTTCAAGAGATCGCATATAGAGACACAACTTTGTGCAAATCAATAACTTTGTTTACAATGTTTTTCGTCTGAGTCCATGCGTTCAGATTTTTATCATGAAAGTTGTATACTATTCATGGAATCAGTTTCACTGAAGTCGGGACATTCCCATACCCGCTCCACCACCTATGCCAGCATTTCTTAAAGCGCATACGGACTGATTGTTCCTGTGTCGGTGTTCATTATAGAGACATTTTCTTGTCCCACGAACCACTCCGGATCTACCAGATCTCTGTTCTACCTCTAGTCTCCTCAGTCTCTCCATCGTTGTCCCACCAATTCTCTCACTCTCTCACTAAACTTAGATTTACATGAGCCTCATGAAACATTTTATGGAAAGAGACTGAATGCTACCATATGTTACTTATTAACAGATGTCATTGGATTTGTGTAACATATGTGTGTATCTGCTTCGTTAATTCTGCATATATGTGCTACACATGATCAATCAGTATGATGTTCCGTGTACAAAGTGTAAACATAATGATTTGATCATGTGTGGATTGGTTACAAGCATATCACTTTAAATATTAACTGTATGTAACCTAGATCATTCTATCTATCTATCTGTCTGTCTGTCTGTCTGTCGGTCTGCCTGCCTGCCTGCCTGTCTGTCTGTCTGTCTGTCTGCCTGCCTGCCCTCTATCTATCTATCTATTGACCTTTCGAGCCGTAGCCGGCCCATAGGGCATAGACCCATATACTCTTTCTCTTATCTAAATTTGTATTCTAGCAGTTCTCACATCCTTCTAGTGATATTTTACCAAATCTCGCCATTTGTCTCTGCTCTGTGCAAGCAACTCTCTCTCTCACTGAGGGAGCCGATTCCTGCTGCTCTTACCTCTCTGATCAATGTTCTTCTCAGTATCTCTCTGGGTCGGCCTCTTTTCCACCTTGATCATTGCGATTCACAAATTTCTCCAACACTTTACGCACTGTGTATTGTAATTATGAGATAACCTTGTACTATCGCAAGCTCTATGCCCGGCTTCAGTAGCGGTACCAAATGAAGCCAGCCAGAAATTAGGAATGGCCTCAGGGGCACAGCGGAAAAAAAAAAACGACTCAAAAATAGCAAGGAGACAGCAGCCAAGAAGAGATTTCACGAATATCGTGTCAGGGCTGGAGATGAGAGACGAGAGCGTTAAGTAGTAATCCAAAGGCTTGTCAACCAACACATGGCCGATGTTGTTAGTCGCTACATGTTGATAGATATTCTTAGGAGGAGATCAAAGTACTTATAGAGTTCTCCGATATCCAATGAGTATAATCTGTCGGATAAACTAAACTAAACTAAACTAAACTAGATTAAACTAAACTAAACTAGATTAAACTGAACTAAACTAAAATAAACTAAAGTAAACTAGATTAAACTAAATTAAACTAAACTAAACTAGATTAAACTAAACTAAATTAACTAAATTAGATGAAACTAAACTAAACTAGATTAAACTAAACTAACTAAACTAAACTAGATTAAACTAAACTAAACTAAATTACACTACAACACTAAACTAAACTATAATAAAATAAACTAAATTGAACTAAACTATACTAAACTAAACTAAACTAGATTAAAGTAAACTAAATTAACTAAACTAAACTAAACTAAACTAAACTAGATTAACGTAAACTGAATAAACTAAACTAAACTAAAGTAAACTAAATTAAACTAAACTAAACTAAACTAAACTAAACTAACCTAAACTACATTAAACTAACCTAAACTAAATTAAACTACATTAAACTAAACTAAACTAAACTAAATTAAACTAACCTAAACTAAATTAAACTACATTAAACTAAACTAAAGTAAAGTAAACTAAACTAACCTAAACTAAATTAAACTACATTAAACTAAACTAAACTAAACTAAAGTAAACTAAATTAAACTAACCTAAACTAAATTAAACTACATTAAACTAAACTAAATTAATCTAAACTAGATTAAACTAAACTAAACTAAAGTAAACTAAAATAACTAAACTGATTCACACATTTGAATTTATAAACTGTTTTATCTACATCATAGATTATTATAAGACTAATCATTGTGAATCGTCAGTGTCTTTTCTTAACTTAGATCTACATTTGTGCATGTATCATTGTGAGTTAGCTCTGATATGTAGACCCAACTGTGTCATTGTGAGTTAACTATGATATGTAGATCCAACTGTGTCATTGTGAGTTAGCTCTGATATGTAGACCCAGCTGTATCATTGTGAGTTAGCTCTGATATGTCGACCTCACTGTATCATTGTGAGTTAGCTTTGATATGTCGACCTCACTGTATCATTGTGAGTTAGCTCTGATATGTCGACCTCACTGTATCATTGTGAATTAGCTCTGATATGTAGACCCAGCTGTATCATTGTGAGTTAGCTCTGATATGTAGACCCAGCTGTATCATTGTGAGTTAGCTCTGATATGTCGACCTCACTGTGTCATTGTGAGTTAGCTCTGATATGTCGACCCAACTGTGTCATTGTGAGTTAGCTCTGATATGTCGACCCAACTGTGTCATTGTGAGTTAGTTCTGATATGTCGACCTCACTGTATCATTGTGAGTTAGTTCTGATATGTAGACCCAGCTGTATCATTGTGAGTTAGCTCTGATATGTAGACCTCACTGTATCATTGTGAGTTAGTTCTGATATATCGACCCAACTGTGTCATTGTGAGTTGTCTCTGATATGTCGACCTTACTGTGTCATTGTGAGTTATCTCTGATATATCGACCCAACTGTGTCATTGTGAGTTGTCTCTGATATATCGACCCAACTGTGTCATTGTGAGTTGTCTCTGATATATCGACCCAACTGTGTCATTGTGAGTTGTCTCTGATATATCGACCCAACTATGTCATTGTGAGTTAACTCTGATATGTAGACCCAACTGTATCATTGTGAGTTAACTCAGATATGTCGACCTTACTGTGTCATTGTGAGTTAGCTCTGATATATCGACCCAACTGTGTCATTGTGAGTTAGCTCTGATATGTCGACCCAACTGTGTCATTGTGAGTTAGCTCTGATATGTCGACCCAACTGTGTCATTGTGAGTTAGTTCTGATATGTCGACCTCACTGTATCATTGTGAGTTAGTTCTGATATGTAGACCCAGCTGTATCATTGTGAGTTAGCTCTGATATGTAGACCTCACTGTATCATTGTGAGTTAGTTCTGATATATCGACCCAACTGTGTCATTGTGAGTTGTTTCTGATATGTCGACCTTACTGTGTCATTGTGAGTTATCTCTGATATATCGACCCAACTGTGTCATTGTGAGTTGTCTCTGATATATCGACCCAACTGTGTCATTGTGAGTTGTCTCTGATATATCGACCCAACTGTGTCATTGTGAGTTGTCTCTGATATATCGACCCAACTGTGTCATTGTGAGTTGTCTCTGATATATCGACCCAACTGTGTCATTGTGAGTTGTCTCTGATATATCGACCCAACTGTGTCATTGTGAGTTAGCTCTGATATGTCGACCTTACTGTGTCATTGTGAGTTAGCTCTGATATGTAGACCCAACTGTGTCATTGTGAGTTAGCTCTGATATGTAGACCCAACTTTGTCATTGTGAGTTCGCTCTGATATGTCGACCCTACTGTGTCATTGTGAGTTAGCTCTGATATTTCGACCCAACTGTGTCATTGTGAGTTTGCTCTGATATTTCGGCCCGACACATCCGCTTCCAGTAAACACATTTCTGGACTTTCGAGTTCAAAATCCTTTTTTTAATCTATAATCGCTCTCCAGATAAACTCATTTCCACGGTCAATCCATCGTGATCTAGCGAGATCTTGATCAGTACTGGTTCATTTATTTTGATGTATACAGTCAGCTATGAATCGCTTACCACTTTTAGCCGAAGTGCAGACCTGCTTAGATACAACATGGATGATGAGATAGAAGGAGGAGGAGACAGGATGTTAAATGCTTCTTAATAAGTACATGTCCCCTAGTTGCAATGAGATATATAGAGAATACCTTCCTAATGAGTACATGTCCCCTAGTTGCAATGAGGTATATAGAGAATACCTTCTTAATAAGTACATGTCCCCTAGTTGCAATGAGGTATATAGAGAATACCTTCCTAATGAGTACATGTCCCCTAGTTGCAATGAGGTATATAGAGAATACCTTCCTAAATACCTTCTTAATAAGTACATGTCCCCTAGTTGCAATGAGGTATATAGAGAATACCTTCCTAATGAGTACATGTCCCCTAGTTGCAATGAGATATATAGAGAATACCTTCCTAATGAGTACATGTCCCCTAGTTGCAATGAGATATAGAGAGAATACCTTCCTAATGAGTACATGACCTCCAGTTGAAATGAGGTATATAGAGAATACCTTCCTGATGAATTGATATCCTCCCGTTTTTATTTAGTTATATTAGATAATCATATCACGTGAAGTACTGCTTGCGTATATCGATGATAAATTGTGTTCTCTAGTCATTGTTGTGTGACGTAATCTTTCGATAGCATTGCTGGTGTTTTATTGACTAAACGTCTTCTGGTTCTGCCTTTTCTCTTTTATTTTTCATCTTGAGTGTCAAACCCTTTAGGAAGTGCAGTCTTCTGATGATTCCGTTACTTATGGAACTGTTTGGTTGGTTACTTCTCAGTTGAATCTAGCATCAGTGTCACTCTACTTTTCTTAAATCGAGATTTCTTCATTTTGTCTATTCTTGCTCATCGAGTCATGTGCCCTTTGCAGAAATTTGTATTCACCACAGTCCATCTGAAAGAATCTCTGTCTCAGGGACATTATAGGGATTTGACCTGAAACGTCACAAACAGGGACATTGTGAAGATTTACCTGAAACGTCACAAATAGGGATATTGTGAAGATTTACCTGAAACGTCACAAATAGGGATATTGTGAAGATTTACCTGAAACGTCACAAATAGGGACATTGTGAAGATTTACCTGAAACGTCACAAATAGGGACATTGTGAAGATTTACCTGAAACGTCACAAATAGGGACATTGTGATTGGAAACAGGGTCATTTTTCGACCTCCCAGCAAGTACTCGTCCCTTGTTGCCTTTTTGCGATCCTTGTAGGCGAACGCGACTCCGATCCCCAAAGGAATTAAGAACATAATAGTGATGACTACGTAATCGATCACTGTCAGTTTGGTATTGAAGTCCATTTTCTTGAGTTTGGAGAGTCTCTGCAGGAAGACAGACAACAGAAATAAGAGAGACAAATAGTTCTACGTTTTATTGTAAATTGTTCTCTTGTATCCGTACTATAGATGTTTTATAATGTTGTTAAATATTGGACGGCTTTGAAATGTGGATTTATAGAAAAAATGGGGAGAGCTGGGTGGAAGGAAAAGAAGACAAAGAGGAAAGTTGGAAATCAGCTGAAAATGAAGAATAAAGAGAATCTGAACACAATTCGAACAAGATAAGTGACATTTGTGGGGACATTTGAAGAAACACATACAAGGTCATCTTGGAAGGGAAGGTAAAATATAGACGAGGCAGAGGCAGACCAAGATTAAAGTGTACTGATAACATCAAAAGGTGGGCAGGTTATTATATGACAACGTGCACTATTACGACAAGAGAAAGAGTAAAGTGGCGCTCCATGGAAGCCAGCCTGTGATGCGAATAAATGAAATATTGTTAGTGTCAGGGTACGTCATTTTGGTAACCCCTGAATCTAAACTTCCACATCAAAAGCTAGGACCTTGGCCCTCCATTGAAAACCCCCGAACATGAATCGAGTGGTCAAGTTTGCTCAATATTGGCATTGTACGAGCTACATAATAAAGGTGGAGGCAATGCAGTCATATGGTGGCGAAACATGGAAACAGCTTAAGAGGTTTCCGTAACCACTGCTTTAAAAACATGATGAATATCAGATAGGAGGATGTCAGCGATTCAGATTCACGTTGCACTCTTCCATCCATTATAGCAACGATCAGAAACACATCAAGGCACTCTTCCATCCATTATAGCAACGATCAGAAACACATCAAGGCACTCTTCCATCCATTATAGCAAAGATCAGAAACACATCAAGGCACTCTTCCATCCATTATAGCAACGATCAGAAACACATCAAGGCACTCTTCCATCCATTATAGCAACGATCAGAAACACATCAAGGCACTCTTCCATCCATTATAGCAACGATCAGAAACACATCAAGGCACTCTTCCATCCATTATAGCAACGATCAGAAACACATCAAGGCAGGTTAGTCCAGCGCTCCTTTCTCTTTCTCTTTCTCTCTCTCTCTCTCTCTCTCTCTCTCTCTCTCTCTCTCTCTCTTTCTCTGCGAGGAAGACTCAATCAGAGTAGGATTCCAGACTCTCTCATGAAGTCAGCTGTCTGTTTAAGCGAATCGATTGCCCCATACAGTTTCTCTTGCAGGGACGTGGGCGTGGACCACATTGCTCTTCTCAGGTCTGTGTACTGGGGGCAATCCTGTAGGACATGTTTTGTAGTCATATTGTCCAGTGTACTGGGGCAATCCTGTAGGACATGTTTTGTAGTCATATTGTCCAGTGTACTGGGGGCAATCCTGTAGAACATGTTTTGTAGTCATATTGTCCAGTGTACAGTGGCATAGGCTCGTTGTACCTATTTTTTATATATTTTCCATTAGTTCTGATATTTTATGTTTCCCATGAGGAGACATATCAGATGGTCATAGGGGTTTCGGTATTGTTTGGGAAAGTACTGGGTCTCCAGTAGTTAATTCATTGGCGATTGCAGCGAAGTTGCTCCTCTTTAGTCGTAGAATTCCGAAACCAGTTATTCTTTGGTGCATAAGGTGGCTAAGGAGTCTTCTATATTTCTCCGCTTGTTGCAATACTTTAGTGCCCCGTCTGTCATCTAAGGGTTGTAAACCTGTTACTGTTCTAGAGTCTTGATAGGTGTAGATTTCATATCACCAGAGATGAATACGCGCAGCCTGGTTTTGTGTTCTGTTAATTTTGCTAAGGTGTGATTTGGAAGCCATAGCCCAGGCTGTGACTCCATACTCTAGAACTGGTCTGACTCTTCCTACGTATAGTCGCTTCAAGATATTGCTGTCTGCCCCCCAGTCCGTTCCTGCCAATTTCTTCGTAATATTAGTTTGTTTTCTGGCTTTTTTCCTTGCTCTGTCTATCTGATTTTTCCAAGTCATTCAGCGATTCATGGTGACGCCAAGATATGTTGGGTTTTGGTCAATAGGGAGTGTATGTTCTTTTATCTTCAAGTTTGCAGAGAGTGTGTTTCTTGATAGGCTGAAAATTGTATGTGTAGTTTTTTTTTTCGTTGATTGGTAAGAACCAGGTGTTCGTCCATTTTTCAAGTTCACCTAGGGCATCCTGCATCCTGGGTCCAGCCACCGACATACTCTCCTCGCGAGCCAATAACGCCAGATCATCTGCGTATATTGCTGAGTGTATTCTGGGTGGGATGTCCATTGCAATGTCATTTGTGAAAATTTAAAAGAGTGTTGGAGACAAGACTCCGCCTTGTGGGACACCTTGTTCGATTGTGACCTTCTTACTTAGTTGACCTTGAACTTGTACTCTGGCCGTTCTATCCTGAAGGTATTGAGAGACCCAATTGAATAAGCGACCCTGGATGCCAAGTCTAAAAAGCGTGTTCTTTAAACCCTCTCGCCAAACCCTATCAAAAGCCTTCTCCATGTCGACCCACACTGCCAGTGTGTGTTTCTTTTCTTGTAGAGCATCCTCTATTTCCTGTGCAATGTAGGTGACCAGGTCTTCAGTTTATCTGTGCTGACGGAAGCCACAATGTGTTTATAGCGCTTCTCAATCTTAGTTTGAACTGTTTCTGGAGGCGAAGGCGCACCTCACAGCAGCACAGCTGGAAGTTGTCAGCGACCCACAGCTGATGACTTGCGCCAGGATCGGTGAACCAAAACCATTCAGACCCTGCTCCACCTCGCCGCGGTGCCTCCAGTAAGAGACTAACCTGTCTAGTCAGGCCAAGCGTGCGGGGATCGAAGAGGGAAGACAACCCAGTACTCAAAAATGTCGTGCTGAAGTCGGATGTGTTGGGCCGAAAGGCGCAAATATAAAAGTTATACTGCAAACCACATACAGCCGCGCTAGCTCAGTGGTTAGTGAACTGGACTACAAAGGACAAGGGGTAGGGTTCGATCCAAACCGACGGCTTCCGGGTTCACCCAGCCTTAAATGGGTACCGGATTTTTTTCTGGGAAAGTGAAGCGGCACGGGCGTAATACCGACCACATTACCCCAAAAATCATGTGCTGAAGGTCTGTCAAATTTATGGTCACTAACACCATATTCCCTATACGTCACTTTGCGTGACAGGGGTACTTTAATTTTTTTTTACTGCAAACCACAACACAACGCAGACGCGTCCACTACGTCCTTCCTTGTAAGGGCGGATGATGAAGAGGAATATTCTAGTCTACTACGATACTCTAGAATACTTTAGTTATCGGGCGAACGCAACCAACCAACCAACCAATCTTTGTTTAACCGGTGGCCCTCTTCCGATCTTGTTTTCTTCCCGTTGCTCCCTTGTCCTTTCATATAGATTACGTTGATATAGATATGTTATATACACACAAAACAGTTACATATACATTTATGTTTAAAATATGATAGTTGTAATAACAATAGATTCACTTGGAAAAATTAAGGATCCCCATATTGTTGTGCATGATTGTCCTTCTTTAGACATCAATTCTGATGTTTTGTAAGAAGAAATTAAATCTTTGTCGTTTAAATTTGTTAATTATTTCAACGAATATTTCACGACTGTTGTAGCTGTAAAACTGTCTGGTCCTATACTTATATTAAAACGTGTAACATCGCGAATTAGACACATGAATTTTGTCTTGTCTTGTAGTGATGAGATAAATCCATAGCCAAGATACTCATACGAGTGTTGTCGACATTTCTTCTTTGTCCAGACAGCCATGTTGTACTCAGTAAACTATGTAGTGGCAATGGGAAACAACAATTTCGAAATAGATGGAGACTGATTGTACATGTGTTTATAGATGCGCACAAAAAATAAAATAAATAAATAAAAATCACTTTTTCATAAATAAGCAGCATTTATTGATTTATTTTTGATCGATTATCCTTTTGGATCGAATATGGCGCTCAAGGTAGAAGTTATAGTTCTCCATTCCACGTCTGACGGTCAGCTGTGACCTGTTGTAACTGTTGGTTGTTTCTGAGACCCATAGTTGTTGTCTCTTTGATGATAGTTCTACTAGGGTTTCTTTCGGTCTTCCTCGTTTTCTTTTACCCTCCGGTGCCCATGTAAGGGCCTGGTGACGTATATATAAATATATATATATATATATATATATATATATATATATATATACATATATATGAAATTATAAGGAAGTTTAAGTAACTAAATTATATGTTATTAATATAATCTTATTTAATAATTAAATTATAATCTAACTTACTTTTTAAAAAAAATATTTCCAAGAATGGACAAAATATCCAGAAATGAACTTCAGATTTTGTCAAAATCCCCAAATAGGCTTGTGAAATGTGACTTTATTCTTTATTGCATTAATTTGCAATATTTCTGTTCTTTTCTTCCTCTTCTCTTTCTACTACGTTCGTCTTCCAATGTTCCAGTGGCTCCACAGATGGCCTCAACAAATGTCAATGTCAAATGTTTATTCATAACATTGAAAGATGATGACATGACAGGAGAGTGCAAGCTGGGAAGTCAAGAAACAACTGACTGTTCTGTTTATAAAAGAACATTGTTAGAATTAACTTGAATTTAAGTTAGGGCACTCCGTACCTAGCACCGGTATTCTGTGCACGCGGTAAATTGATTCATGTGCATTGGAACTGCATTGTACGATTTGCTTTTCTTTGATACGATCGTGACTTTGCTTACATTTACATACAGGTTACAGTTAGGTATTGAAGGAAAGGAAAGAACAACTCGGTTAACCTTGAGAATGACGTCTAGAACATATGACGTTAGTGTGCTTTATTTGGTTCACGTTAACCCGGTATTTTCAAGAGTGCAGTTGTTATATCGTTACATGCTTTGTTTTGAAAGTCTTTTTATTATTAATTTACTAGAAGGAAATAGAGTACGGAAGCGGCAGTGAGTGATATTGTTTCAGTAATGTTGTTTGAAATTGTCGCCCATGCACAAGAATATGGCTTGCATGGAAGTCGATCTTGATAGCGTCAGAACCGATAACGCGCAATGGCTGCACATGTTTTTGTCGAGTCCAGCGTAGTTGCTGAGCCATTACAGTAACTTTGTTTGTTTCTGCCGTTTTTCTTTCTTTCTCATGAGGAAACCAGAGTGAGGAAGTGAGTGTGGACTTTCATTTTTGGGGAAGCCGACTGGAATCGTCGCCCGTGCAGTCCATTAGGGAACGTTGGGAAGTCGACCTTAGTAACTGAATTTGCCAACGTGCTTAGCCGCATTTTGTGACATGAAGTGGACCGGATATGGTGGAATTCATGATGTCACTCAAACGGATTTCTTTCGACCATCTTTCTTTCACAGCAAAAAAAATATATCGGAACCAAATTCAAACCACACACTCACTCACTCACTCACACACGCACACACACCACACACACACTCACACGCACACAAACACACGCACACACACACACACTAGACACTCACACACCCACACACTAACACACACACTCACTCACACACGCTTACAGACACACGCACACATATATGCCCTGGCCAACGCTATTTTTTCTTTGTTTCAATTCCACCCCCAACCCTGTTAAGGTGTACTTTTTCTGCTTTCTCTTTCCCCATCTCACAGAGGCTCCATGCATGTCTATCCTGATACCAATAGAGACAACCCTGGCTCTGATGCCCACTTGCCTCGCGTTGAGAGCTTTCTCTGTGGATCCAATGCGTGTGCTAGTTCCTGGGTTTGTTGAAACCTTGTCCGTGTCTGATCTTTGATGTCATCAATTTGTTTTCTTTGTCGACCTCTACGTCTTTCACCTCTCGATGAGACAA
Source organism: Megaustenia siamemsis (assembly GCA_032433765.1). Classification (NCBI taxonomy): domain Eukaryota; kingdom Metazoa; phylum Mollusca; class Gastropoda; order Stylommatophora; family Ariophantidae; genus Megaustenia; species Megaustenia siamemsis. Next base: position 70,285,208 of record JAVIAB010000108.1, read on the forward strand.
TATTTGTTGTCAGTCTTTTATTGAAATCCATTTTCTTGTGCTTTGTGAGTCTCTGAAACAAGAAAAAATAGCAGAAATAAAGACAGAAAAAAGTTAAATCATCATCACGTACCAGGCCTGCTGGCGTAGGTGATCATGTCTCTCCACAACTTTCGATCTTGACATTTATTTATCATTTCTGTTATTCACCTTCTGCCAAGCCATTCTCTTAAGCTGTCTGGTATCTTTTCTCTTTGCTTCCTTCTATCTCTTCGTTCCTCAATTTTCCCAGTTGTTACAATATATTCCAGCTGTTCTCTTCAAAAAAGTTGTATAACTTTAACTTACTGTCTGTATCATAGCTTTTTTTTACAATGCACTTAAATGTTGTGAAAGTCTTTGAAATGTTGATCTATAGCAAAATAAATGGGGAGAATTGGGCGGAAGAAAAAATAAGACAAATGGGCGGAAGAAAAAAGAAGACAAATGGGCGGAAGAAAAAAGAAGACAAATGGGCGGAAGAAAAAAGAAGACAAATGGGCGGAAGAAAAAAGAAGACAAATGGGCGGAAGAAAAAAGAAGACAAATGGCGGAAGAAAAAGAAGACAAATGGGCGGAAGAAAAAAGAAGACAAACAGAGAAGTTCTGAATCAGCTGAAAATGAAAAAAGAACAACTGAAGACAATTCGAACAAGACAAGTGAAAGTTGTGGGGACATGGGAAGAAACTCCAATACAAGGTCATCTTGGAAAGGAAGGTACAAGATAGACGAGGCAGAGGCAGACCAAGACTAAAGTGGATAATATCAAAAGGTGGATCTATGTTAACGTGCACTATCAAGAAAGTATAAAATGGTGCTTGCTGGTAGCCAACCGTCGATGCGGAGACGGCACCCAATGAATAAATCTAGTGATAGAAAGTTGTAAATAGTCATGATCACCTACGCCAGTAGGCACATAATTTGATGATGGTACGTTGTTGGTGACAATTTGATTGATTTTCTCGTTTATAATGAACCTTTTGGATCAAATACCCATAGTAAAAAAAAAAGTAGAGCCCCCATCACGTCACGTGGCGTATAGGTAATATGTTGTTAGTTCCCATCATATTTATACATCCTCGGCGCATGATTTATGGGGTCGTGTGGTCGGTGCCCGTGCCGTTTTACTTTATCAGAAAAAAATATCTAGTATCCATTTACGGCTGGATGAACCCAGAAGCCCTAGATCAGGATTGAACCCGAGCTTTTGTCCTTAGTAGCCTAGTTCACTAACTACTGAGCTATCACGACTGCCATCAAACACCTATAATCATATAATAATACCTCATTTCTATAATCTGAATCATTCTTTTAATCCGGTAGTTAAGTTCTATAACTTCAATCAGGAGTGGATAAGCCATTAGGCGAAGTAAGCACGTCAACCAAAATCTGTTAAGTGATTAGGGCCTCTACAAAAAAAGTAAAGAGCCCTATCACGTAAGTGGCGTAAGGGGAATATGGTGTTAGTAACTTTTATAGACCTTCGACACATGACTTTTGGGGTAATGTGGTCAGTATTACGCCCGTGCGCTTTACTTTCCCAGAAAATATCCGGTACCCATTAAAGGCTTGGTGAACCCGGAAGCCGTCGATCAGGATCGAACCCAACCTCTTGTCCTTTTGTAGTCCAGTTCACTAACCACTGAGCCATCGCGGCTCACAGCTTAAGGCCTCTACCAGGTCCTTATCCAGCCCTGACAGCAAGATAGGTACTACAAAGGTGAGCAATATTGTGATCTTGTTTTTGGCTGCTCGATTTGTCCAAACACATTCCCTTCAGGGAAGCTGCTGAGGTTTTGAAGTTTTTCTGAGCAATATGTTTACCCCACACTGACCTGCTTAGTCTGTCTTACATTCAGGACTGTGTTCACTTCAGGGGGCAGCCCTGATCGATGCTTTGCCCCGAGAACACCAGACCCGAGGGTCAACCACGAAAAACATGGATTGATAGAATATTAGAAACAGTGGGAAACATAACAACAGGAAAAGCCAAAAAGTAAAGAAGAAAAGATGGATTGATAGAATATTAGAAACAGTGGGAAACATAACAACAGGAAAAGCCAAAAAGTAAAGAAGAAAAGATGGATTGATAGAATATTAGAAACTGGGAAACATAACAACAGGAAAAGCCAAAAAGTAAAGAAGAAAAGATGGATTGATAGAATATTTGAAGCACTGTGAAACATAACAACAGGAGAAGCCAACAAAGGCGTAAAGGACAGCAAGTGGCATATTTTACGTGTCCGTCTTTCTCGCCAAGAAAAAGAAGTTCATTGGACCATAATGAAAGGCGTCTAGGTTCACTCAGTCTTAAATGGGAACGAGGTTCTGCCACACACGGAGCTCAAGAAAACTAAAAGTTAAGAAAGCGATCTTATGACGTACTCTTAGGATCATAAGTGGACAAAACAGTACAACGAAGTCCACTAATAGACCAAAGAAGAATTAGAAGATGCAGTTATAGCAGTTGTAGAGGTCAAACACAGCAGAGTGTCCATACATGTTTCATGTGTGAATGTAAGACTTTATAGTTTCTAAATATTACAATTATTGATTATAAAAACAAAATAATAATAATAACATAAGCGACTGACACATTACAGAGAAATCATCATCATCAAGTACCATGCCAGCTGGCGTACCATGTCTCCACAACTTTCGATCACGAAAGTTATTTATCCATTTCTCTTGTTGACCCTCTGCCAAGCCATTCTCTTAAACTGCCTGGTATCTCTTTTCTGTACTTTCCGCTATCTCTTCGTCCTTCACTTTTCCCATTAATATTATGATTATTATTATTATTTTACCTCTTCCCACACAACTGAACATTACATTGAATTAATCTTTCTATCTCATCATTTAATTTTCTAGTTTGAAAAAAAAAATGATCTGACATGAAATGATCACAACATCGTGCCAAATAAGCTAAAACCTCTGTACTTTTACACATTCTGCTCCCAGTTAAAGCTTGTTGAAACAGACATTAAATGGCCAGGATACGAAAATCTCGATTCTCAGGGATACGAAAATATGATTAATAGGCCACTTGTACGTTGATCCTGGTCTTAAAAGTGAATTATGCGACCTAATTTAACACGACACAGGACAAATGTGAAACGTTTGACACAGTGATCGTTGCAACTTAAAGTAAGTTGTTCAGCAGAGGTTGGAGGTGGGATGGGACGTCGGACAGAGCATGGACTGTACAGAAAGAGGTTAGCGACTTGTAGTTGACTGTTGAGTTATAAGCAATGAACCAAAGCTAACCAAGACCCTAATCTACCTGCCAATTGTATTCATGGAAACAAACAAACTAGTCTATCAGTTCTAGTAGTGACCGAATAAAGAAAGGAAACTGGATAATTTCAAACAAAGTCTAGTAGTGACAAAATAAAGAAAGGAAACTCGATAATTTCAAACAAAGTCTAGTAGTGACAAAATAAAGAAAGGAAACTCGATAATTTCAAACGATGATGTCAATGCTCCATATAAAATATATAGTTGTCAATGCTCCATATAAAATATATAGTTGTCAATGCTCCAGATAAAATATATAGTTGTCAATGCTCCATATAAAATATATAGTTGTCAATGCTCCATATAAAATATATAGTTGTCAATGTTGTCAATGCTCCAGATAAAATATATAGTTGTCAATGCTCCATATAAAATATATAGTTGTCAATGCTCCAGATAAAATATATAGTTGTCAATGCTCCAGATAAAATATATAGTTGTCAATGCTCCAGATTAAAAAAAATATATAGTTGAAGACGCTCAAAATAAAAATAATAGAAGAAAGATCTACCAGACACAAGTGGAGTTAAACATTCTTTAGATACAAGTGGAGATAAACAATCTTTAGATACAAGTGGAGTTAAACATTCTTTAGATACAAGTGGAGATAAACAATCTTTAGATACAAGTGGAGTTAAACATTCTTTAGATACAAGTGGAGATAAACAATCTTTAGATACAAGTGGAGTTAAACATTCTTTAGATACAAGTGGAGATAAACAATCTTTAGATACAAGTGGAGTTAAACATTCTTTAGATACAAGTGGAGATAAACAATCTTTAGATACAAGTGGAGTTAGATACAAGTGGAGATAAACAATCTTTAGATACAAGTGGAGATAAACAATCTTTAGATACAAGTGGAGATAAACAATCTTTAGATACAAGTGGAGATAAACAATCTTTAGATACAAGTGGAGATAAACAATCATTAGATACAAGTGGAGATAAACAATCTTTAGATACAAGTGGAGATAAACAATCTTTAGATACAAGTGGAGATAAACAATCTTTAGATACAAGTGGAGATAAACAATCTTTAGATACAAGTGCAGATAAATAATCTTTAGATACAAGTGGTGTTAAACAATCTTTAGATACAAAAGGAGATAAACAATCTTTAGATACAAGTGGAGATAAACAATCTTTAGATACAAGTAAGTAAAAAAAAAGTAAAGTACCCCCCGTCACGCCAAGTGGCGATAGGGAAATATATGGTGTTAGTGACCCTATATTTTACAGACCTTCAGCACATGATTTTTGGGGTAATGTGGTCGGTATTACGCCCGTGCTGCTTTACTTTCCCAGAAAAAATCCGGTACCCATTTAAGGCTGGGTGAACCCGGAGCCGTCGGTTGGGATCGAACCCTACCCCTTGTCCGTAGTAGTCTAGTTCACTAACCACTGAGCTATCACGGCTCCCACTAATTTTTAGGGAATTAGTAAAACCCAGGTGTCCTCGCCAGGGTACGAACCCCGGCTGTTGCCGTGTTTAGATACAAGTGCAGATAAATAATCTTTAGATACAAGTGGTGTTAAACAATCTTTAGATACAAAAGGAGATAAACAATCTTTAGATACAAAAGGAGATAAACAATCTTTAGATACAAGTGCAGATAAACAATCTTTAGATACAAGTGGAGATAAACAATCTTTAGATACAAGTGCAGATAAATAATCTTTAGATACAAGTGCAGATAAATAATCTTTAGATACAAGTGCAGATAAACAATCTTTAGATACAAGTGCAGATAAACAATCTTTAGATACAAGTGCAGATAAACAATCTTTAGATACAAGTGGAGATAAACAATCTTTAGATACAAAAGGAGATAAACAATCTTTAGATACAAAAGGAGATAAACAATCTTTAGATACAAAAGGAGTACCGTGAAATGTATTTATCTTAATGAGTTGATGACAAGCAATACAAATACGTCTTGTTCATTCAGCGGGCGGATCTGTCCAATATTGGGAGATTCAGCCACGAGAGAAGCTATTCAGTAAAACATCCAGCATAAGACGCTAATCCTTTACCAAACTGCTGACTTATCATGATTGCTTGCTACCAACCGTCTGTCAAGACGCCAAAGGCCATATATGTTTATACACGCACATTCAAAACACACAATTACAATCAAGCATGTATACACACAAACATGCGTTTATTCATATAAACTACATACATATAAACATAGGCGTGTACATTCACACGTACGTACTTACATACATACATATATGTACATATATGCGTCATACATACAAACACACATACACTTGTATATGTATATACACACACACTCACGCGAACAATAACAACAAGCAGGTTCACCCATAAACCAACCAAATACATCACCCACTGTTGTACGTTCGCCACGTGTAACTTCTTGCTGTTTGTCGACCTTTGACTTGACCTTTGACCTCGACAAATGACACCCATCTTGTGTTGGCGATATTCTGGAACCAAGGGAGATCAAATGTTGCCACATAGTCCAATTTGTGGGACCCTCATGGGGGTCATAGGTCATCTCATGGCAAGGCTGAAGGGTCCTCTTTAAAACCAGACTAAATGTAGTAGTAATTAAATGAAATAATTGAATAGGGTTTACTGGGTTCTGTTTTGTGTGTGGGAGAGGCAAGAGAGAGATCTGTAGTTAGTGGACTGGTTACTGGGGGTAAATGGTTGGTTGTGGTGTGGTTAGAGGACTGGTTACTGGGGGTAAATGGTTGGTTGTGGTGTGGTTAGTGGACTGGTTACTGGGCTTAAATTGTTAATTGTGGTGTGGTTAGTGGACTGGTTACTGGGGGTAAATGGTTAATTGTGGTGTGGTTAGTGGACTGGTTACTGGGCTTAAATGATTGGTTGTGGTGTGGTTAGTGGACTGGTTACTGGGGGTTAATGGTTGGTAGTGGTGTGGTTAGTGGACTGGTTACTGGGCTTAAATGGTTGGTTGTGATGTGGTTAGTGGACTGGTTACTGGGCTTAAATGGTTGGTTGTGGTGTGGTTAGTGGACTGGTTACTGGGGTAAATGGTTGGTTGTGGTGTGGTTAGTGGACTGGTTACTGGGGGTAAATGGTTGGTTGTGTGGTGTGGTTAGTGGACCGGTTACTAGGGGTAAATGGTTGGTAGTGGTGTGGTTAGTGGAGCGGTTACTAGGGGTAAATAGTTGGTAGTGCTGTAGCTAGTGGACTGGTTACTGGGGGTAAATGGTTGGTAGTGGTTTGGTTAGTGGACTGGTTACTGGGGGTAAAGGTTGATAGTGGTGTGGTTAGTGGACTGGTTACTGTGGGTAAAGTTGATAGTGGTGTGGTTAGTGGACTGGTTACTGGGGGTAAATGGTTAATTGTGGTGTGGTTAGTGGACTGGTTACTGTGGGTAAAGGTTGATAGTGGTGTGGTTAGTGGACTGGTTACTGTGGGTAAAGGTTGATAGTGGTGTGGTTAGTGGACTGGTTACTGGGGTAAATGGTTGGTTGTGGTGTGGTTAGTGGACTGGTTACTGGGGGTAAAGGTTGATAGTGGTGTGGTTAGTGGACTGGTTACTGGGGGTAAATGGTTAATTGTGGTGTGGTTAGTGGACTGGTTACTGGGGTAAGTGGTTGGTAGTGGTGTGGTTAGTGGACTGGTTATGTGGGTAAAAGGTTGATAGTGGTGTGGTTAGTGGACTGGTTACTGGGGGTAAAAGGTTGATAGTGGTATGGTTAGTGGACTGGTTACTGGGGGTAAATGGTTATTGTGGTGTGGTTAGTGGACTGGTTACTGGGGGTAAATGGTTGGTAGTGGTGTGGTTAGTGGACTGGTTACTGGGGGTAAATGGTTGGTAGTGGTGTGGTTAGTGGATAGTTACTGGGGGTAAAAGGTTGATAGTGGTATGGTTAGTGGACTGGTTACTGGGGGTAAAAGGTTGATAGTGGTATGGTTAGTGGACTGGTTACTGGGGGTAAATGGTTGATAGTGGTATGGTTAGTGGACTGGTTGCTGGGGGTAAATGGTTGATAGTGGTATGGTTAGTGGACTGGTTACTGGGGGTAAAAGGTTGATAGTGGACTAGTTACTGGGGGTAAATGGTTGGTAGCGCTATGGTTAGTGGACTGGTTACTGGGGGTAAATGGTTGTAGCGCTGTGGTTAGTGGACTGGCTACTGAGGTAAGTTGTTGGTTGTAGCGCTGTGGTTGGTTGACTAGTTACTGAGTGTAAGAGGTTGGTAGCGATGTGGTTGGTTGACTAGTTACTGAGAGTAAGAGGTTGGTAGCGATGTGGTTGGTTGACTAATTACTGAGGGAAAAGGCTTGTGCGCCGTGTTTAGTATATTGTTTAGTGGAGGTAAGAGGTTGGTAGCACCGTGTTTAGTATATTGTTTAGTGGAGGTAAGAGGTTGGTAGCACCGTGTTTAGTATATTGTTTAGTGGAGGTAAGAGGTTGGTAGCACCGTGTTTAGTATATTGTTTAGTGGAGGTAAGAGGTTGGTAGCACCGTGTTTAGTATATTGGTTAGTGGAGGTAAGAGGGTGGGTAGCACCGTGTTTAGTATATTGGTTAGTGGAGGTAAGAGGTTGGTAGCACCGTGTTTAGTATATTGTTAGTGGAGGTAAGAGGTTGGTAGCGCCGTGTTTAGTATATTGGTTAATGGAGGTAAGAGGTTGGTAGCACCGTGTTTAGTATATTGGTTAGTGGGGTTAAGAGGTTGGTAGCACCGTGTTTAGTATATTGGTTAGTGGGGTTAAGAGGTTGGTAGCACCGTGTTTAGTATATTGGTTAGTGGAGGTAAGAGGTTGGTAGCACCGTGTTTAGTATAATGGTTAGTGGAGGTAAGAGGTTGGTAGCACCGTGTTTAGTATATTGGTTAGTGGAGGTAAGAGGTTGGTAGCGCCGTGTTTAGTATAATGGTTAGTGGGGTAAGAGGTTGGTAGCGCCGTGTTTAGTATAATGGTTAGTTGGGGTAAGAGGTTGGTAGCGCCGTGTTTAGTATAATGGTTAGTGGGGTAAGAGGTGGTAGCGCCGTGTTTAGTATAATGGTTAGTGGGTAAGAGGTTGGTAGCGCCGTGTTTAGTATAATGGTTAGTGGGGGTAAGAGGTTGGTAGCGCCGTGTTTAGTATAATGGTTAGTGGGGGTAAGAGGTTGGTAGCGCCGTGTTTAGTATAATGGTTAGTGGGGGTAAGAGGTTGGTAGCGCCGTGTTTAGTATAATGGTTAGTGGGGGTAAGAGGTTGGTAGCGCCGTGTTTAGTATAATGGTTAGTGGGGGTAAGAGGTTGGTAGCGCCGTGTTTAGTATAATGGTTAGTGGAGGTAAGAGGTTGGTAGCACCGTGTTTAGTATAATGGTTAGTGGAGGTAAGAGGTTGGTAGCACCGTGTTTAGTATAATGGTTAGTGGGGGTAAGAGGTTGGTAGCGCCGTGTTTAGTATAATGGTTAGTGGGGGTAAGAGGTTGGTAGCGCCGTGTTTAGTATAATGGTTAGTGGGGGTAAGAGGTTGGTAGCGCCGTGTTTAGTATAATGGTTAGTGGGGGTAAGAGGTTGGTAGCGCCGTGTTTAGTATAATGGTTAGTGGGGGTAAGAGGTTGGTAGCGCCGTGTTTAGTATAATGGTTAGTGGGGGTAAGAGGTTGGTAGCGCCGTGTTTAGTATAATGGTTAGTGGGGGTAAGAGGTTGGTAGCACCGTGTTTAGTATAATGGTTAGTGGGGTAAGAGGTTGGTAGCACCGTGTTTAGTATAATGGTTAGTGGGGGTAAGAGGTTGGTAGCACCGTGTTTAGTATAATGGTTAGTGGGGGTAAGAGGTTGGTAGCGCCGTGTTTAGTATAATGGTTAGTGGGGGTAAGAGGTTGGTAGCACCGTGTTTAGTATAATGGTTAGTGGGGGTAAGAGGTTGGTAGCAGCCGTGTTTAGTATAATGGTTAGTGGGGGTAAGAGGTTGGTAGCACCGTGTTTAGTATAATGGTTAGTGGGGGTAAGAGGTTGGTAGCGCCGTGTTTAGTATAATGGTTAGTGGGGGTAAGAGGTTGGTAGCGCCGTGTTTAGTATAATGGTTAGTGGGGGTAAGAGGTTGGTAGCGCCGTGTTTAGTATAATGGTTAGTGGGGGTAAGAGGTTGGTAGCACCGTGTTTAGTATAATGGTTAGTGGGGGTAAGTTAGGGGGCCTCGGTAGCCTAGTTGGGAAAACCACCCGACTGGACAACAGACGTTCGGACAACCCGACTAGACAACAGACGTTCGGACAACCCGACTAGACAACAGACGTTTGGACAACTTGTGTTCGATTCCCGCTGGGAGCAGTGTGGAGTGTACTCGTGGTTGTGAAAAAAAAAATCCACGGTTGACCCAGCCGTTGGCAGAAATGGGTACTAGGGTATTACCCTGGGAAGGTGAGGAATGTTACCTCACATCGTGAGTTTCGATGTTTGAAGCGACGCCATCCAGAAATGTCACCCAGCCTTTAAACGGTACCGGATTTTTTTTTTTGGAAAGTAAAGCGGCACGGGCGTAATACCGACCACATTACCCCAAAAATCATGTGCCGAAGGTCTGTAAAATTTATGGTCACTAACACCATATTCCCTATACGCCACTTGGCGTACGGGGTACTTTTTTTTTTTTTTTATAGGCAGACAAACTGTATTCACAGACATATTCACACTGTCTATGTGAATATATGTGTGATTGTGAACGTGTGTTGGGTATAATTCGTCAGCTCCTCCTTCTAATACCTTGCCTATAATATCCTGAAGTCCGTTCGGAGCATGGCTAGAGTTGCCATAATCTGCCGAGGTGAAACCGGGACATATGGGTTTTTAAGAAGCAAACTGGGACATATGGGTTTTTAAGAAGCAAACCGGGACATATGGATTTAAGAAGCAAACCGAGACATATGGATTTTTAAGAAGCAAACCGGACATATGGATTTTTAAGAAGCAAACTGGACATATGGGTTTTTAAGAAGCAAACCGGGACATATGGGTTTTTTAGAAGCAAACCGGGACATATGGGTTTTTAAGAAGCAAACCGGGACATATGGGTTTTTAAGAAGCAAACCGGGACATATGGGTTTTTAAGAAGCAAACCGAGACATATGGATTTTTAAGAAGCAAACCGGGACATATGGATTTTAAGAAGCAAACCAGGACATACTGGTTTTTTTAGAGGTGAAACCGGGACATATCTTGTAAGTATTTGAAAGCTCAGACATGCCAGACAAGGTAATGTTCTCACTAATTACGGCAATAATTATAATAATAATATTACTAGTTACTATACAGTTGAACAAGAAAGTAAGTAAAGTAAAGTACCCCAGTCACGCCAAGTGGCGTATAGGGAAATATGGTGTTAGTGACCCTTTATTTTACAGACCTTCAGTACATAATTTTTGGGGTAATGTGGTCGGTATTACGCCGTGCTGCTTTACTTTCCCAGAAAAAAAATCCGGTACCCATTTAAGACTGGGTAAACCCGGAAACCGTCGGTTGGGGTCGAACCCTACCCCTTGAACAAGAAAGCTGACACTTTATCAGACAAATAATTAGGTTATTGTTGCTTGCTCGCTCGCTCGCTCGCTTTCGTCAGCTTTGACCTCTGACGAAGTCCCACCCACTCAATTTTGTGGGACTGAATTTTGCGTGTAAAGTCTGTTTTATCCCATTACAGGATGCCCCTCGCCATGCAGGCAGATTTACTCCGACTTCAGAGGTACTAATTTTTAGGGAATTAGTAAAACCCAGGTGTCCTCGCCAGGGTACGAACCCCGGCTGTTGCCGTGGTCAGCCAACCGCCTATCGATTGCGCTAACCGGACACCCATTGTTGCTTGCTGAATTATTACCTTGTTTTCTTGGCAGGACTTGCGTTGTGTTAAATTAACAGCTTCACAGCCACAAGTCACAACTGGCAAACAACAGAGAAAGAATGAAAGCACAAATGTGACGTCTGGGGCAGTCGTTGCAAGTTGTGATTGTCAGGAATGATAGTTGTGTTGAGTCTGACCTTGTGACATCTGTAACTCGTTGCCGCCAAGCAAATCCCGCATTGTTAATGTTAATTAGGCGTTATTCTGTGGTTTTTAATTTATCGCAGTCATCTCTGGTGGGTGCCCAAAGCAAACCTAGGGTTGCTAAACATCTCGGATTTCCGGGACTGTCCCAGTTTTTCATGAAATAATTATCTGTCCCGAAAAAAAGTCTTCGGGACACCTATTTGTCCCGGTTTTTAACCTGCAAAATATCTCGCCAAATCTGGCTCATTTTATAAATTCGCGGTGAGAAATTGTTAGCCTATGAGACAGTAATTTTGTTAAATTTCCTTTTTACACTGTACTCTATGACAGCGACAAATTAAAAAAACAACAGAACAACACATAATTAATATTAACAAGGCGGGATTGGCGGCAACGAGTTACAGATGTCACAAGGTCAGACTCAACACAACTATCATTCCTGACAATCACAACTTGCAACTTGTAGAGTTTTCATTTCTAACTTCAAATGTTTTCCCCCCCCGACTGTCCCAGACGTCACATTTGTGCTTTCATTCTTTCTCTGTGGTTTGTCAGTTGTGACTTGTGGCTATGAAGCTGTTAATTTAACACAACGCAAGTCCTGGCATGAAACCAAGGTAATAATTGAGCAAGCAACAATAACCTAATTATTTGTCTGATAAAGTGTCATCTTTCTTGTTCAACTTTATAGTAACTATTATTATTATTATCATTGTTGTTATTATTATTATTATTGCAGTAATTAGTGAGAACATTACTTTGTCTAGCATGTCTGAGCTTTCATATACTTACAAGATATGTCCTGGTTACGCCTAAAAAAAAAACCCATATGTCCCGGTTCGCTTCTTTAAAAAACCCATATGTCCCGGTTCGCTTCTTAAAAAACCCATATGTCCCGGTTCGCTTCTTAAAAAACCCATATGTCCCGGTTCGCTTCTTAAAAAAACCCATATGTCCCGGTTATGGCAACTCTAGCCATGCTCCGAACGGACTTCAGGATATTATAGGCAAGGTATTAGAAGGAGAAGCTGACGAATTACCCCCACACACGTTCACAAACACACATATATCCGGTACCCATTAAAGGCTCAGTGAACCGTAAGCTATCGATTGGGATCGAACCCTACCTCTTGTCCTTTGTAGTCCAGTTCACTAAACACTGAGCTATCACGCTCCCAGTTTGTCTGCCTATTAGCCAAATAGTTAAAAATAGGCTGACAATCTAATAGGCAGATAAATAGTTTAAGTTCCACATTAATAAAAAAAAAAAGACTTTCCTCATCTATTTTAATTTGTAATCACATTTATAATTATTTGTTACGCCGGACGAACACCATATAAGTGAGCAGCCAGTGGTTAAGCATTTGTACAGCGCCTCGCCAGAGATATTACAATTACAACAAACATCACCCTATGCAGAATTAACTTATTAATAAATCATAAACACATCCACTTTTTTTTTATCCCCATCTAAATCTCGATTGCCTTTAACAAAAACACCTACCGACATTTTTTAAATCTTTCAAACGAAATAAAAGTGCGAATTGTAAAAAACACGAATCTATAATTGTCTAAAATTAGAATCTACTGTCCGGCGTGGTAACCTTTGACCTGACCTTTGACGTCACGGGGTTACATTTCACAGCTTCCCTATATACCGAATATTTTACCCCAACATTGTTGTGTAGACCTTCACACAAGGGACATTACTGCTCATACATTTATCCAATCTTGTATTTTCATTTGGAATAACTTTAGCCAATAACTATTCATGTATTTTGGATATTCACTACATCGATTTGCTGTCGTTTGGACGTCGGTAAGTTTATTCTCACACCGATTCAATTTGATGTAGTTTGAACATACCAGTACAGTAATCTGTTATCCTGGTCCTGGTGTCTGTGTGAGGGAGGCTAGCCTGCCCATCCCTTCTGGCGTTATGCTTACTTGACAGTTTCCAGTGTTTTAGTGAAATATTAAAGGATGAGACTGAATGATGCAATTTAGATAAGCGTTTATTATTTTGTTCATTGTAAGTCGCTCGATAGTTGAAAATAATCATAATCGTTATACTTTACTTTACTACTTTAATGACGCGCTGTTATGGAAATGATAATTAATTAGCATTAGAATAGTGGTAATTTAATAAACATAAATAATTGTAATAAGTTAGGCATCATCATCAGGTGCCATGCAGGTTGGCGTAGGCGATCATCTCCCTCCACATTACTCGATCCTTCCTCGTGCATGTCGTAATTTCAGTCGGTGATATTTTGTTATGCCATTTGGATAAGCTGTTCAGTATGTGTTCTCTCTCGTTTTCCTCTGCTCTTCTTGTCAAATCATTCTGTCTGTTATATTATTGTTCAAGTGCCTTCTTTTCGCATGACAATATATATAAAGTAAAAAAGTGTACATTGTCTCTTCCTTATGATTTTGATATTTATGGTTTCTCCAGCTCGTTTAAACATATTTTTTTTTCATTTGCATTTGTTACTATCCATTGAATAAGTAACATTCTAACATTCTTCTGATAAACCACATCTCAGCTGCCTCTATTGGTCTCTGTGTTGTCTTACTTGTCGTGCATGACTCGCGTTCATGTAGTAGAACAACAGGTTCAATGTAGCACTTTAGGATACGTTATCTAACATTAATTGACAATGATTTGTTACTATAAGTTAGTAGTAAGCGTTAAAATGAAATATGAAATGTGAAGTTCTGTACTTCTGTAGGCCTACGTTACAAGCAAAACTAATCAAATAAAACTTGTTACATTTGTTAATGTAGATTGTAATAGAAGACAGTTCATACAAGTTGTGGTCATAATTTATCGGAATATTATTAGAACGATATCATTTCGATGATCTTAATAAATACACTTCTTTTTCTTTCCTTCCTCGTCTGCCTTCCAGCGTCGAGGGGAGATATCATTTGCGGTCTTTTGCTCTTCTGTTCGCCTCAGCTGCTGTTATGTTTCCTTGTGCTTCTAATATTCCATCGATCCATCTTTTTCGTGGTTGACCCTTATGTCTGGTGTTCTCACAACCTTTATTGAATGCTCGTTGTGTTGTGTTGTGATCTTTCTGCCTTGTTACGTGGCCAAACCATTTTATCTGTTGTTTCCTTATATATTCTATGGCGTAGGCTATTCCTAGCTTTTTTCTCAATTCTTCATTTCTGATCTTATCTCTCAGACTGTTTCCTGTCATTCGTCTAACACATTCCATCTCAGTAGAGGTTATTTTTCTTAATGTTCTTGCATCTAGGGTCCAGGACTGACTTTGTTAACACACATAAATAGACGATTGTTGAGGAAGTAGATAAGTTAAATACAAATCAAACACCATAGTCTTGATAGCGTGGACAAGTGTCTGTTTCGGTTAAATGAGAATAATACATCTTGTAGGAGCTAGGATAACATTTTTGAAAGTTTAGATTAGGATGAATTTAGAGAAGAGCTTAAAACAGATTGATTTCATGATACAATTATGTATTTTAATAAACTAAGCCAGTGTTTTAATTATAATAATCGGATATCTTCTAAAAGTGGTATTTTTTCGGTTAATTTTGTCTAATTATTATAACTTTCTTGGTCTCCTTCTTTCTATCTCTCTCTCTCTCTCTCTCTCTCTCTCTCTCTCTCTCTCTCTCTCTCTCCTCATATTAGGTTTCTCTTTCTCTGTGTCTCTGTCTCGTACCTATATATATATATATCTCCATCCTTCTATAAATCCGTTGAGCCTTATTGCTGTCTGTTCATTGCTATATCTGCATGTTTTTTTTTTATATATGTCTTACCACTCCCCCCGGGTCTCTCCCTGCATCCGTGCGCTGCCGGGGCCCGAAAGGGGAATAACGAATAGTGGCGCTGTATCCTACCAGGCATGTTTGTAAGAGGCGAGAAAGGAGGGTTAGGCATGGGACTGGCTATCCCATACTGTAAAAAAATAAGCCGAAAAAACTTCACAAACATGAACAAGTCAAAGAAAGATAAAGTAAATCAGCCATCCAGGGAAGATAAGGGCTTTCTGTCTAAGAGACGTATGACGCAAGCCGGAGAAAGCCGTAAGGAGTCCGGGTTGCGATTCACCTTTTGTCTACCAGGAAATCCTCCGGAATTGGCACCTGAACTGTACGTTCCCTAAACGAACAAGGAAGCCAACTGAGAGTATTACACAACAGGCCCTTTTTTGGAATCCCCAGGGGAAAAGACAAAGAGGAAGACCAAGGAATTCTTATAGAAGACAGATAGAAGCAGAGATGAAGATGATGGGGAAGACATGGAATGATCTTAAAAGAATGGCAAGAAACAGAACGACTCGGAAAGTGTTTGTTGAAGACCTATGCTCCACTGGGAGCTAAAAAAGGTAGAACAGATCATTCTATCAATTCGTTGAGCCTTTTTTTCTGTCTGTTCACTGCTAGATCTGCGTGTTTTTTTTTTTTTATGTATGTCTTACAACAGAGACAGATGGCGAGATTTGATAAAATATCTTTAAAAGAAACTGCTAGAACAAAAATTCATATAGGAGAAGGTGTATCTGGTCTACGCCCTATGGGCGGTTACGGCTCGAAAGGTCAATAGATAGATAGATGTCTTACAACTCCCCTTGGATCTCTCCCTCGGTCTGACATTTATTTCTCTTCAGGTTTAGAGGTTTGCCTCACACTCTCGCAGTTTGACAAACCACTAGACCTCTCTGTCTCTCTGTCTCTCTCTCTCTCTCTCTCTCTCGGTCTGACATTCTTTAGAGTTGTTTATCTTCAGGTTTAGAGCTTTGTATCTCAGTCTGACTTTATTTAGACAAGATCTATTTACATTTAGGTCTGACTAACCACTAGACCTCTCTGTCTCTCTCTCTCTCTCTCTCTCGGTCTGACATTCTTTAGAGTTGTTTATCTTCAGGTTTAGAGCTTTAGAAAACCCTCGTTCGGTAGGGGACATAATGTGCTACAGGTGATACCCGATCGTCATCAAGCTACTGTAAGCAAAATAAAGATAAAACAAACTCTAAAGATAGGTACTTGGAATGTGAGAACACTCATGCAGAAGGGTAAACTACAAAACATACAAGAAATGAAAAGAATAGTTTACAATTACTGGGACTTTGCGAAATGAGATACACCGGATCAGGAGAGATGTATTCTGATAAACATAAAATAATCTATTCTGGAGGTACTGAACACCAAAGAGGAGTAGGTATCATCTTGGATGCAGAAAGAGCAAGAACAGTGAATGGCTTTTACCCAATATCTGACAGAGTCCTTTAGTGAAATTGAATGGAAAGCCAATAGACATAAATCTTATACAAATTTATACACCAACAGCAGACAGTCTAGAGGAAACAGTTGATACATTTACGACGAGTTAAATAAGGCACTTCGTGAATGCAAACCACATGAAAACACCACAGTTCTAGGGGATTTTAACGCAAAAGTAGGAAAGGAAAGAGTTGAGGAAGTAGTTGGTCATTATGGCTTAGGAGAGAGGAATGAAAGAGGTAGAAACTTATTGACTGGGCAAGAACACACAACATGATGATAGGAAACACCTGGTTTAAGCAAAATCCAAGACGTCTGTGGACATGGAAAAGCCCAGGGGACAACGCACGTAATCAAATTGATTACATAATGATAAGCAATAGATTTAGAAACAGTCTGGTGTGTGTGAAAAACTAGACCAGGGGCAGATTGCAATAGTGATCATGTACCAGGTGTGGGAAAGCTTAGAGTAAAATTAAAAAGAACAAAACGAGCCTCAGTTAACATCAAGTTAAATTTAGATTTACTCAAATCAGACAAGAAGCTGCAAGACAAATATAAAATCACAATTCAGAACCGGTACAATGCAATAAAGAAGATACAACGCATTGATGAACAGTGGGAAATGCTAAAAGAATCAATGCAACAAACTTCAAAAGAGTTCATACCACCAGTGAGGACAATTTCAAGAAAGAAATGGATGACAGATGACATTTTGCAGCCAATGGATACAAGAAGAAGAAATAAAGAAAACAAAGATGAGTATAAGAGATTAAATAAAAAAATTGTAGTAAAATGCAATGAAGCAAAAGAAGCATGGCTAAAAGAGATGCAAAGAGATCGAATTGAAACAAAAAGGAGATGCTAAAGCTATATACAAACAAATTGAGGAATTAACAGGAAGAAAAACGCAATCAAAAACCGGATGTCTAAGATCAAAGAAAGGAGAACTGTTGATTGATCAAGAAAACATAAAGGAACGATGGACAGAATACATTAAGGATCTTTATAATGATGAACGAAGGGAAGTAAATATTAAGGATAATGGAGAAGGACCAGAAATACTCAGAGAAGAAGTGAAAGACGCCTTGTGCAATATGAAAGCAGGCAAAGCTCCTGGACCAGATAATATAACTAAAGAAGAGATTGAAGCCATGGGTGATTTTGGAATAGAAATAATAATAAAAATATTGAATGATATCTACAACAGCGGATATATACCAGACGACATGCTCAAATCAATTTTCATAGCCCTACCAAAGAAATCGGGTGCGATTGAATGCGATGATCATCGCACAATAAGCCTTATGAGTCATATGACTAAGATATTACTAAGAATCATCATGCGAAGAGTGCGAAACAAAATCAGTCCAGAAATTAGCGATGAACAGTGTGGTTTTGTTAGAGATAAAGGAACAAGCAATGCCATTTATATCATAAGATCTTTAGTAGAAAGAGCCATAGAGGTGAAAAACAGATCTATACCTATGTTTCATAGATTACACAAAGGCATTTGATAAAGTAAAACACCAAGAAATAATCAACATTTTAGAAAGCATAAACGTAGACAGCAAAGATCTAAGAATAATAAAGAACATGTACTGGCAACAAACAACGGCCATAAGAACTGGAAACCAATTGGGAATGTTTCAACAAATAAAACAGGGTGTTAGACAAGGTTGTGTGCTGTCACCAGATTTGTTTAATATTTATAGTGAGATTATTTTAAGATCCATAAGGGGCATGCCTGGAATAACAGTTGGAGGTCATAATATAAATAATCTAAGGTATGCTGATGATACAGTCTTAATCGCTGTGAGTGAAAATGAGTTACAAGAAATGTTGGACATTATAGTGAAAGAAAGCAAAAATAAAGGACTCAGCCTTAATAGCAAAAAGACAGAGGTAATGGTAACAACAAAGAAAAAGACATCACCTCAGTGCAAAATAAAAGACAAGTAGAACAATATTAAAACAGGTAAATGAATTTAAATATTTGGGAACTTTGTTAACCTCAGATGGAAGATGTACAAAAGAGATGAGATACAGAATGGCTCAGGCAAAAGCAGCTTTCCAAAAAATGAGGAATATACTATGAAATCCATTTTTGACAATAGAAACAAGAAAAAGAGCTCTTAAATGTTACGTAGAGCCAGTCTTAACATATGGATGCGAATCATGGACAATAGGACAACAGACATGAAAATCACTGGAGTCTGTTGAAATGTGGTTTTACATATGAATGTTGAGAGTACCATGGACAGCTAAGAAGAGTAATGAAGATGTTCTGAGAGAGGTCAAAGCAAAAAGAGAGCTAATTTTCAATTTCAGGAAGAAACAATCATTTTTTGACCATGTAATGAGAAGAGAACAACTGGAATATATTGTAACAACTTGAAAAATTGAGGGACGAAGAGATAGAGGGAAGCAAAGAGAAAAAAATAATAGACAGCATAAGAGAATGGCTTGGCAGATGGTCAACAACAGAAATGATAAATAACTGCCGAGATCGACAGTTGAGGAGAGACATGATCACCTACGCCAGCAGGCCGGTACTTGATGATGATGATGATGATTAGAGCTTTGTCTCTCAGTCTGACTTTTGATAAACGAGATCTATTTAGATTTGATTAACTACTGGACATGTTTTCCTCTTTCTCTTTATCTCTCTCTCTCTCTCTCAGTCTGACATTCTCTAGATCTATGTATCATTAGATCCGTTTCCACAAGGTTTCACTGTATTTAACCTATTCTACACCTGAATCTGTGTGAGCCGGTATGTCGTCAGTAGCTATACCTCTCTATCTCTCCCTCAATCTGTCACTCTCTACACCTCTCATGTGTTTATTTCTCTGTGCTTGTCTATTATTCTTTATATCCTATCCTTTCAACGTTTACTAATCTAACTGTCCGCCTCTTTCTCTCGGCCCTATAAATAAATAATCATAAAATCTTTAGGTCCATTTTTCTGTAGGTGTTTCTGTTTTTATATATAACTGTTTATGTAACTAAGTAAAGTAAAGTAAAGTACCCCCCGTCACGCCAAGTGGCGTATAGGGAAATATGGTGTTAGTGACCCTATATTTTACAGACCTTCAGCACATGATTTTTGGGGTAATGTGGTCGGTATTACGCCCGTGCTGCTTTACTTTCCCAGAAAAAATCCGGTACCCATTTAAGGCTGGGTGAACCCGGAGCCGTCGGTTGGGATCGAACCCTACCCCTTGTCCGTAGTAGTCCAGTTCACTAACCACTGAGCTATCGCGGCTCCCACTAATTTTTAGGGAATTAGTAAAACCCAGGTGTCCTCGCCAGGGTACGAACCCCGGCTGTTGCCGTGGTAAGCCAACCGCCTATCGATTGCGCTAACCGGACACCCTTATGTAACTATGACTTTCAAATTTTGTCGTTGACTCACGCTTTCTTCCTTTCTCTCTCTCCCTCTCTCTTTCTGCCATTCACTCTCTCTCTCCCTGTTTTAATTTTTCCCTGTCTCACTTTCGTTCTATCTTTTTGACTCTCTCTTTTCTCTCGTTTACTATCTGTTTCACGCTCTCTCATTTTCTCTCTCTCTTTCACTGTCTCACTTTCACTCTCTCTATCTCCCTCCCTGTCTTGGTATATATGTTATTCTACTTTAAGGCATTCTTTCCCTAAACATTTGTTGTTGTTGTTGTGTTTCTTCTTTTGTTTGTCAAGCTGTCACCATACCTTGTAGGAGTGTACACCCAACCACTTGCCCCTTGCTACCAGCTGTCACCATACCTTGTAGGAGTGTACACCCCACCACTCGCCCCTTGCTACCAGCTGTCACCATACCTTGTAGGAGTGTACACCCCACCACTTGCCCCTTGCTACCAGCTTTACCGCAGCTCTGCAGTTATTTGCCTTCTTCCTATCCCTAAACATTTCTCTGATGTCTCTCTCACATGATCTATCTCTGTCTTGGTTTATCAGGCTCTCCCAGTCTCTCTCAGTCTCTCTCTCTCTCTATATATATATATATATATATATATCTCTCTCTATATATATATATATATTATATATTTCCCTCCTTCGGAAATCCTTGAAACGAAGTCGAGAGGGGGATAGTGCGACTGGGTAAAGCACTATCTCCATATCCTGTGCCCAGGCAGAGTAGGCAAAGTGAAATGAGGAAGAAAGCACCAATGTTTAAACTTGGCACATGGAACGTAAGGACCATGTGCCCTGGACTTACTAAAACAAGCACACTGAAAGAAGGACAAATTAGAACAACAGCACTCATAGATAAAGAACTAAATAGGCTACATGTTGATATTGCTGCCCTACAAGAAACAAGACTCTCAGACTGTGGTTCTGTAAAGGAAGAAAACTATACCTTTTTCTGGCAAGGCCTAAGCCCCGAAAACCACGTATAAACTACGATATAGAGATATCTGCAAATCATCTCTGAAAGACTTCGCCATCTGTGAAAACGACTGGCAACATCTGGCAAGTGATCGCACATCATGGAGAGCACGTATAAGGAACGGTATAACAACATTTGAGACTGTTCTAAGACAGGACTTAGAAGAGAAGAGACTCATGAAAAAGGATGGTAAACCCTGTGGATCAGTGAGCCTGACTTGTTCATTATGTGACCGCGTGTGTTTGTCAAACATTGGTAGAATTAGCCACGAGAGAAGCTGTTCAGCAAAAACAATACCTCAAAAAAATACGCAATAGCCTCCACTAGACCGTCTGACAAGACGAAAAGGGCCATATATACATATTATATATATATATATATATATATATATATATATATATATATCCAACACGCATATCATATATACATAAGCTTGTTGGATGTGTTGGGCCGAAAGGCGCAAATGTAACAGTTATACTGCAAACCACAACACAACGCAGACACGTCCTGTAAGGGCGGATGATGACGAGGAATATTCTAGTCTACCACGATACTCTAGAATACAACCAACCATATATATATATATATTATATATATATATATAATATATTATAGGATGGCAGAAAGGCTACAGGAACCGTTGAGGCTCTGTCTGAAAACTGTTCCTTGTTGCAGTTTCCACATAGTCCAAACCCAGCTTGCGATCAGAGCTGCTGAGTTAGTGCTCTGTGCACACCGTGAGCTGTGTGTGTGTGTGTGTTTTTGATATTCCGATCGCTTACGATGAATGATGATATCGTATGACGAAGGACAGTTCAGTTTTGTTCACTTTTGGTGCCGGTTGGCCTTATTTCTTTTGGCGTGTGCTGTAGCTGCTATGATGAGAACTGCACCTGCCTTTGTGTGTATCCTTCAATGAGATTTTATGGGAATTCGGGTGGTTCCACTGGCACGGGTGGTTGAGCAATTATGGATTTTAATTCGTTTGCAGTGATACCGGGGTCTTGGTCCAACCATAACCATAACTATATATATAGATCTCACTTAGGTTTATATACTTCTAAATGTGTCTCTCACTCTAACACTCTTTTTTGTCTATTCTCATTAGTTCATTACCTTCTCATTGTCCCATCTTTCAATCTATTTGTCACATTTGGAAGATCTACCATTAAAATAGATCAGGTACGCCCGAATAAGTCAGAAGTGCTGAGGTCGTCTCGCCCCATGATAAAAGGTTTTCATTCTATTTATATCTAAGACCCTTCCTGAATTGATCGATCAGTGCATGCACTGTGAAGAGAGCTGGGATATAGAAATGTCAAATATGGCACAACAAGCAGGTTGTGTGACGTCAGACATGGCAGACTTTATTTAAGAGAGTGGATCGGTCAGTTGTGGAAATGAGTGGGGAAAACTGACAAATGGTTGTAGTACTTGGCTCTCTTGGCTCTCTTGACTTGGCTCACTTGACTTGGCTCACTTGACTTGGCTCTCTTGACTAGGCTCTCTTGACTTGGCTCACTTGACTTGGCTCACTTGACTTGGCTTACTTGACTTGTTTCACTTGACTTGGCTCACTTGACTTGGCTCTCTTGACTTGGCTCTCTTGACTTGGCTCACTTGACTTGGCTTACTTGACTTGGCTCACTTGACTTGGCTCTCTTGACTTGGCTCTCTTGACTTGGCTCACTGACTTGGCTCACTTGACTTGGCTCTCTTGACTTGGCTCACTTGACTTGGCTCTCTTGACTTGGCTCACTTGACTTGGCTCACTTGGCTTGGCTAACTTGGCTTGGCTCACTTGGCTTGGCTAACTTGGCTTGGCTCACTTGGCTTGGCTCACTTGACTGGCTCTCTTGACTTGGCTTACTTGACTGGGCTCACTTGGCTTGGCTATCTTGACTTCGCTCACTTGACTGGCTCACTTGACTTGACTTACTTGACTTGGCTCACTTGACTTACTTGACTGGCTCACTTGACTTGGCTCACTTGACTTGGCTCACTTGACTTGGCTCTCTTGACTTGGCTCTCTTGACTGGCTCACTTGACTTGGCTCTCTTGACTTGGCTCACTTGACTTGCTCTCTTGACTTGGCTCACTTGACTTGGCTCACTTGACTTGGCTCACTTGATTTGGCTCACTTGGCTTGGCTTACTTGGCTTGGCTCACTTGCCTTGCCTAACTTGACTTGGCTCACTTGACTTGGCTCACTTGGCTTGGCTCACTTGACTGCTCTCTTGACTTGGCTCACTTGGCTTGGCTCTCTTGACTTGGCTCACTTGACTGGCTCACTTGACTTGGCTCACTTGACTTGGCTTACTTTACTCACTTGACTTGGCTCACTTGACTTGGCTCACTTGACTGGATCACTTGACTTACTTGACTTGACTCACTTGACTTGGCTTACTTGACTTGACTCACTTGACTTGGCTCACTTGACTTGGCTTACTTGACTTAACTTACTTGACCTGGCTTACTTGACTTGACTGGGTTACTTGACTTACTTGACCTGGCTTACTTGACTTGACTGGCTTACTGGACTGACTTGACTGGTTGACCTGGCTTACTTGACTTGACTGGCTTGCTTGACTTGACTTACTTGACCTGGCTTACTTGACTTGACTGGCTTACTTGACTTACTTGACCTGGCTTACTTGACTTACTTGACCTGGCTTACTTGACTTACTTGACCTGACTTACTTGACTTGACTTACTTGACCTGGCTTACTTGACTGGCTTACTTGACTTGACTTACTTGACTTGACTACTTGACCTGGCTTACTTGACTTGACTTACTTGACCTGACTTACTTGACTTGACTTACTTGACCTGGCTTACTTGACCTGGCTTACTTGACTGGCTTACTTGACTTGACTTACTTGACTGGCTTACTTGACTTACTTGACTTGACTTACTTGACTTGACTTACTTGACCTGGCTTACTTGACTTGGCTTACTTGACCTGGCTTACTTGACTTCGCCTACTTGACTTTGCCTATTTGACTTGGCCTACTTGACTTACTTGACTGGCCTACTTGACTTACTTGACTGGCTTACTTGACTTGACCTGACTTACTTGACTGGCTTACTTGACTTGACTTACTTGACTTGACTTGGCTTACTTGACTTGGCTTACTTGACCTGGCTTTCTTAACTTGACTTACTTGACTGGCTTACTTAACTTGACTTACTTGACCTGGCTTACTTAACTTGACATACTTGACCTGGCTTACTTAACTTGACTTACTTGACTGGCTTACTTGACTTGACCTACTTGACTTGGCTTACTTGAATTGACTTGACTGGCTTACTTGACTTGACTTGACTACTTGACCTGGCTTACTTGACATGGCTAACTTGACTGGCTTACTAACTTGACTGACTTGACCTGGCTTACTTAACTTGACTTACTTGACTGGCTTACTTAACTTGACTTACTTGACTGGCTTACTTTACCTTGACTTACTTGACTTAAATTACTTGACTTGACTTATTTGACTTCGCCTATTTGACTTCGCCTATTTGACTTGGCTTACTTGACTTGACTTACTTGACTTGACTTATTTGACTTCGCCTATTTGACTTGGCTTACTTGACTTGACTTACTGGACTTGACTTACTTGACTTGACTTATGTGACTTCGCCTATTTGACTTACTTGACTTGACTTACTTGACTTGAGTTACTTCACAAACGAGTAGTGATATAGGGAGAGTTGTCTCGCGTGGGATGAAGGGGAAACGAGAATTATCTGACATGAAAAGCAGGTAACAGAATAGATAACAATAATTGAGAGTGGTCTTACTTGAGGAAGACAAATTGGTTGATCATGTACTCAGAAAGGTCACAGGTAAAGCGTGAATTTCGAGGGTCGACTGGGCTACTTACTGTGACAAAGACGAGAAGGTCTAGGGGCATTCGACGGCTGACGATACAAGCGACAGGAGTTGTCAACCTTGGAGTGTGAATGTAGTGAGAGGATGTTTTCCAACAGGCCTGAAGTTACCATCAAGTGCAGGAATTTGCAGAGAAGTTGTGTTTTTGGATTATACTTAGAACTATATGTGATGTAAACGAAATGTCTTAAAGCAAATCTTCCCATGGATGCAAGATTCCGGAAATAGTTTATAGTCAAGTTAAATTATGATATGGACTGAAATCAGACGGCAGCAGCGAGAATCGGGTTAAGACTATTGACCATGAGACAGTAGTTATTGAGATATGAAGTAGATTAAGCTGGTATGGAGATTTTGCCGATTTGATGTGAGGCATTATATAAATTAATAGACCCAGAGAGACACTGAGAAGAACATTGATGAGAGAGGCAAGAACAACAGGAATCGGCTTCCTTAATGACAGAGAGCTGCTTGCACAGAACAGAGAGAAACGGCGAGATTGGATAAAATATCTTTACAAGGATTCTCTCTCTCTCTCTCTCTCTCTCTCTCTCTCTCTCTTCGAACACAACTCAATCAGAGTAGGATTCCAGACTCTCACATGAAGACAGCTGTCTATTTAAGTGAATTGATCGACCCCACAGACAGAACATCACAATTAGACTCTGTTAGATCCACTCCGACCGAATACCTGTTAAAACGTTGCACTGTGTTCTGCGCCAGTGGCCCAGTGCATCCGATTTCAGCATTTTATTCAGGTTTGCTTTCCTTAGCCTTTGATTGTCCCCAATCTTCCTGCAAGGCAGCAGATTGTCTTTTCTGTAGGGGGATTATGCGCTTAGATGGTCGGCCCTCCCAGGTTTACGAGCACCATCTGCCCGAGTCACTAGAGGTGACTAACACAGACATGCACACACAAAGATATGAGATGTGACTAACACAGACATGCACACACAAAGATATGAGATATGACTAACACAGACATGCACACACAAAGATATGAGATGTGACTAACACAGACGCACTCTAAAATATGAGATATGACTAACACAGATACACACACTAAGATATGCGATATGACTAAACAATCATGCACACACAAGATATGAGATGTGACTAACATAAACATGCACACACAAAGATATGAGATATGACTAAACACAAACACAGAAAGATATGAGACATGACTAATATAGACAGACACATTAAGATATGAGATGTGACTAGCATGGACATGCACACAAATACATGAGACATGACTAACATAGACATGCACACACACAGGTATGAGATGTGACTAACATAGACATGCACACAAGGATATGAGATGGGACTAACATAGACATGCACACAAAGATATGGGATATGACTAACACAGACATGCACGCACAAAGATATGACACATGACTAACACAGATACACACTAAGATTTGAGATATGACTAAACACAGATAAACACAAAGATATGAGACATTAACACGGACACACACCAAGATATGAGATATGACTAACATGACACACACCAAGATATGAACCATGGCTAGCACACACACAAGCTAAGATATGATCCATGGTTAGCACAGAAAAACACTAAGATATGAGTCATGAATAGCACAGAAACACATTAAGATATGAGCCATGGCTTCACGGAAACGCACCAAGATATGAGCCATGACTAGCACTGAAACACATTAAGATGAGTCATGGCTAGCACGGAAATACACCAAGATATGAACCATGGCCAGCACATATACACACCAAGATGTGAACCTTGGCCAGCACAGACACCCACTAAGATATGAGCTACGACTAGCACGGATATACACCGAGAAATTGAGCCATGGCTGTCACAGACACCCACCAAATAGGAACCGTGGCTATCACATACACACACAAAGATATGAGCCATCGTTAGCACAGACAACCACCAAGATATAAGCACGACTAACATATACACTTGGTAACGTCCACTAAAGTTTGTCTGAGGTTCTTGGTAAAGTTTCTACTGACGACCACGAAGATCCAAAACTTGCAGGCATGGTGGGCGTGGCTGACGTGCTGGAAGATCAACCGGATAAGACCTTCAGAGAATGTCAATTTCATGTCCCCTGAGTTTTGAGTCCGCATCAGATAGTACAGTCTGGCCACGTGGCTGGGTGCGTGCATGATAATGTGAGACAGAGACAAGGCAAAGAGCATCCTAGCCACACGAACCTGGGCGCTAGCTCGCACTGAGCTCCACCTTGGATCATTGATCGGTTCAGCTCGGAAACTTCCAGCATCGGCAGGCCACTGAGCTCCTTCCACCGGGACTTGTGTATGTTGGACAGAACGGTCATGAAGAGCATGACAGTAATGGCGATCAGCGGTAGTAGCAACGTTACTACCGAGTCAATGTAGGTTGTTATGTGCAAGAACATCAGCCTTGGACTTGGCAAGCATTTCTCCGGACCTATCTCGTTTGGTGTTACCTCAGCAGCAACAGTAGTGGCCATATACAGCAACAACGACAAGACTAGAATGCACATGACCACGATACTGGCGCGTCGCTTTGTGCACATAACAACAAAGCTTGTTGGATGACATATGGTGATGTAATTCTCCACTGTTATGCACACAAGGTACCATACGGACAGAAAGCTAAATACGTAGGTGGCGAAAAACGAGACTTTGACACATCCCGCTCAGTTGATTGACTTTGTAGCCAATAGTCTCTAACAACACAAAAAGTAGACCAACCAGAACACCCGTGTCAGAGATCAGCAATGGTCTCTATCCACACAAACACTAGGCCAACCAGAACACCCGTGTCAGAGATCAGCATTGGTCTCTAACCACACAAACACTAGACCAACCAGAACACCCGTGTCAGAGATCAGCAATGGTCTCTATCCACACAAACACTAGGCCAACCAGAACACCCGTGTCAGAGATCAGCAATGGTCTCTAACCACACAAACAGTAGACCAACCAGAACACCCGTGTCAGAGATCAGCAATGGTCTCTATCCACACAAACAGTAGGCCAACCAGAACACCCGTGTCAGAGATCAGCAATGGTCTCTATCCACACAAACAGTAGGCCAACCAGAACACCCGTGTCAGAGATCAGCAATGGTCTCTATCCACACAAACAGTAGACCAATCAGAACACCCGTGTCAGAGATCAGCAATGGTCTCTATCCACACAAACAGTAGCCCAATCAGAACACCCGTGTCAGAGATCAGCAATGGTCTCTATCCACACAAACAGTAGGCCAACCAGAACACCCGTGTCAGAGATCAGCAATGGTCTCTATCCACACAAACAGTAGACCAATCAGAACACCCGTGTCAGAGATCAGCAATGGTCTCTATCCACACAAACAGTAGCCCAATCAGAACACCCCGTGTCAGAGATCAGCAATGGTCTCTATCCACACAAACAGTAGACCAATCAGAACACCCGTGTCAGAGATCAGCAATGGTCTCTATCCACACAAACAGTAGCCCAATCAGAACACCCGTGTCAGAGATCAGCAATGGTCTCTATCCACACAAACAGTAGCCCAATCAGAACACCCGTGTCAGAGATCAGCAATGGTCTCTATCCACACAAACAGTAGCCCAACCAGAACACCCGTGTCAGAGATCAGCAATGGTCTCTAACCACACAAACTGTAGGCCAACCAGAACACCCGTGTCAGAGATCAGCAATGGTCTCTATCCACACAAACAGTAGCCCAACCAGAACACCCGTGTCAGAGATCAGCAATGGTCTCTATCCACACAAACAGTTGACCAATCAGAACACCCGTGTCAGAGATCAGCAATGGTCTCTATCCACACAAACAGTAGGCCAACCAGAACACCCGTGTCAGAGATCAGCAATGGTCTCTATCCACACAAACAGTAGGCCAGCCAGAACACCCGTGTCAGAGATCAGCAATGGTCTCTATCCACACAAACAGTAGCCCAACCAGAACACCCGTGTCAGAGATCAGCAATGGTCTCTATCCACACAAACAGTAGACCAACCAGAACACCCGTGTCAGAGATCAGCAATGGTCTCTATCCACACAAACAGTAGGCCAACCAGAACACCCGTGTCAGAGATCAGCAATGGTCTCTATCCACACAAACAGTAGCCCAACCAGAACACCCGTGTCAGAGATCAGCAATGGTCTCTATCCACACAAACAGTAGGCCAACCAGAACACCCGTGTCAGAGATCAGCAATGGTCTCTATCCACACAAACAGTAGGCCAACCAGAACACCCGTGTCAGAGATCAGCAATGGTCTCTATCCACACAAACAGTAGGCCAACCAGAACACCCGTGTCAGAGATCAACAATGGTCTCTATCCACACAAACAGTAGGCCAACCAGAACACCCGTGTCAGAGATCAACAATGGTCTCTATCCACACAAACAGTAGACCAACCAGAACACCCGTGTCAGAGATCAACAATGGTCTCTATCCACACAAACAGTAGACCAACCAGAACACCCGTGTCAGAGATCAGCAATGGTCTCTATCCACACAAACAGTAGACCAACCAGAACACCCGTGTCAGAGATCAGCAATGGTCTCTATCCACACAAACAGTAGGCCAACCAGAACACCCGTGTCAGAGATCAACAATGGTCTCTATCCACACAAACAGTAGGCCAACCAGAACACCCGTGTCAGAGATCAGCAATGGTCTCTATCCACACAAACAGTAGGCCAACCAGAACACCCGTGTCAGAGATCAGCAATGGTCTCTATCCACACAAACAGTAGACCAACCAGAACACCCGTGTCAGAGATCAGCAATGGTCTCTATCCACACAAACAGTAGACCAACCAGAACACCCGTGTCAGAGATCAACAATGGTCTCTATCCACACAAACAGTAGACCAACCAGAACACCCGTGTCAGAGATCAACAATGGTCTCTATCCACACAAACAGTAGACCAACCAGAACACCCGTGTCAGAGATCAACAATGGTCTCTATCCACACAAACAGTAGACCAACCAGAACACCCGTGTCAGAGATCAACAATGGTCTCTATCCACACAAACAGTAGACCAACCAGAAACACCCGTGTCAGAGATCAGCAATGGTCTCTATCCACACAAACAGTAGACCAACCAGAACACCCGTGTCAGAGATCAGCAATGGTCTCTATCCACACAAACAGTAGACCAACCAGAACACCCGTGTCAGAGATCAGCAATGGTCTCTATCCACACAAACAGTAGGCCAACCAGAACACCCGTGTCAGAGATCAGCAATGGTCTCTATCCACACAAACAGTAGACCAACCAGAACACCCGTGTCAGAGATCAGCAATGGTCTCTATCCACACAAACAGTAGACCAACCAGAACACCCGTGTCAGAGATCAGCAATGGTCTCTATCCACACAAACAGTAGACCAACCAGAACACCCGTGTCAGGGATCAGCAATGGTCTCTATCCACACAAACAGTAGGCCAACCAGAACACCCGTGTCAGAGATCAGCAATGGTCTCTATCCACACAAACAGTAGACCAACCAGAACACCCGTGTCAGGGATCAGCAATGGTCTCTATCCACACAAACAGTAGGCCAACCAGAACACCCGTGTCAGAGATCAGCAATGGTCTCTATCCACACAAACAGTAGGCCAACCAGAACACCCGTGTCAGAGATCAGCAATGGTCTCTATCCACACAAACAGTAGACCAACCAGAACACCCGTGTCAGGGATCAGCAATGGTCTCTATCCACACAAACAGTAGGCCAACCAGAACACCCGTGTCAGGGATCAGCAATGGTCTCTATCCACACAAACAGTAGGCCAACCAGAACACCCGTGTCAGGGATCAGCAATGGTAAAACGTAAATGCTGGAAGAAAAGTTCATGAGTTCTCGTCGAAGAAGATCCAAGAAGAATCTTCATAAATGAATGACGTCATATCCTGGAGCGATCCCTTCTTTCCACCAAAGACGAATATGGCTTGTATCTCACACGCCACTTGATGATGTCCACATTTGTAGACTTTGATAAATTCAAGTCGTATGTGATTGAGTAGCACACAAACAATAAATTGAATATTTGAGTTCTTGGCTCTTGTGTCTTGAATACAACAGAACGTGACAACCTTAAGTATGGAATTTATCTGACAAGTATTTTAAACTAAAAGTTCTACCAGATATATACGAATATATGATGAAACATGTAATTTACTATTTGGATAGTTTATCAAAGAAGGTGTTGATCTCCTCCTGCGTTAGTGGACGCATGGTTGTTTACTAATTTGGTTCATTTAAGACAGCGTCCACAAGAGTCAGAGTGAAATGAATCTCCACTGTCGCCAACCCTCGATGCAACGAGAAAGCACGACGAGATTGTGTTCTGAGCTTATACTCCAGGCATTGTGCTACTGGGCTTATACTCCAGGCATTGTGCTAGTAAAAGCTAAACTATAACGGCCGCCGTCGAGAATGAACGAAATTCTACAAATTCAGATCTTCATTACAAGGATTGAAAACTGCTAGAATAAGAATTTAGATAAGAGAAGGAGTATCTGGGTCTACACCCTATGGGCCGGCTACGGCTCGAAAGGAAAATAGATTTATAGAGATAGATTATGGGGAATCATAGGAGGAAGAGGTATGTACTACAACATTTAGAAAAAAAAATGACAAATAAACAACAGAAAAAAAACAAAGAGCAATATATGGTCCGAAGCAGGATCGAACCCGTACTCCATGGCACTACGCCTTGCCACAAGAAGTGAGAGGAGAAGTGATAGCAATGTGGTATTTCATATTAAAACGAAGTAATACTGGATAAGAGAAATATAATTATGAAGATTATCAACATAATCCATTCGATGATTCGCTATCGATCGCCTCGGAAGTCCCCCCCCCCCTTTCCCATAATATCATCGTCGTCATCATCATTGTCATCATCATCAAGTACCATGCCTGCTGGCGTAGGTGATCATGTCTCTCCATAACTTTCGATCTCGACAGTTATTTATCATTTCTGTTTTTGACCTTCTGCCAAGCCATTCTCATAAGCTGTCTGGTGTTTTTTTTCTCTTTGCTTTCCTCTATCTCTTCGTTCCTCTATTTTTCCAGTTGTCACCATTTATTCCAGCTGTTCCCTTTTCATTACATGTCCACAAAATGATGATTGTTTCTTCTTAATTTGGGAAATTAGCTCCCTTTTTGCTTTGGCCTCTTTCATAATGTTGTCATTACTCTTCATAACTGTCCATGATATTCTCAACATTCTTCTGTATAACCACATTTATACAGCCTCCACTGATTTTCTTGTCTATTGTCCTATTGTCCATGATTCACGTCCATATGTTAAGACTGGCTCTACATAACATTTAAGAACTTTTTTTCTTTTCTTCTTTCTGTTGTCAAAAACAGATTGCACAATATCTTCCTCAATTTTTGGAAAGCTGCTTTTGCCTGAGCCATTCTGCATCTCACCTCTGTTGTACATCTACCATCTCACCTCTGTTGTACATCTACCATCTCACCTCTGTTGTACATCTACCATCTCACCTCTGTTGTACATCTACCATCTCACCTCTGTTGTACATCTACCATCTCACCTCTGTTGTACATCTACCATCTCACCTCTGTTGTACATCTACCATCTCACCTCTGTTGTACATCTACCATCTGAGGTCAACATTGTTCTCTGATATTTACATTCATTTACCTGTTTTAATATTGGCCCAGTTGTCTTTACTGTGCATTGCACTGATCTCTTTTTATTTGACGATACCTTTACTTCTGTCTTTTATGCTATTAAGTCTGAATAACGTGTCTTTTAACATTCCCCCTCAAATCTCATTTATCTTGTTTAAATTGTGTTTAGTAGTTGTATTTTCATTTCTAGTTGTTTTACAATTTCATTTTTTTTTTGTTTCTAGCCACTGTTGTATACACTCACAAATCAGGGTACCACAATAGATTTGTTTACGATGTTCAGAAATGAAACAAAGAAATCACGAAAGGACTGACAAAAGCTTTGTTCTTTAGTATTCTGCTTGGCAAACTTGAAAGCCTTTTCTATACACCTTCGACATTCGTTTACACACCTTCGACATTCGTTCACACACCTTCGACATTCGTTCACACACCTTCGACATTCGTTCACACACCTTGCATAGGACTAGAGAGAAGAGGACGGCTGGGTTAGGCAGCAGTTGGGTGCGGAAGGGCGTGGAGAGAGAGAGAGAGGTGAGAATGCAAAATAATATTGCCGTAGATATCAAAGGTGATCCTATAGCAGTGGGTGTGAGGGTGAGAAAGGGGGTAGTTGGAGAGAGTGAGGAAACATAGCGCGGGGTACAATCACGAGAAATAGGAGTAGAATTGTGTTAGAGGAATCTCGTGACTGTACCCCGTGCTACGTTTCCTCACCTTCTCCAGCTATCCCCTACTCTTCTTCTCTACCTCACACCCACTGCTACAATCCGACCACCCATTATGGTCACTTTTCTATCTATCTATTGACCTTTCGAGCCGTAGCCGGCCCATAGGGCGTAAACCAAGATACTCTTTCTCTTATCTAAATGTTTGTTCTAGCAGTTTTCAATTCTTTTAAAGATATTTTATCAAATCTCGTAATTTGTCTCTGTTCTGTGCAAGCAGCTCTATCTCATTGAGGGAGCCGAATCCTGCTGCTCTTGCCTCTCTCATCAATGTTCTTCTCAGTGTCTCGTGTCTCTCTGGGTCTTCCTCTTTTCCTTTTACCTGTTGTTTCCCATATGAGGGCTTGCTTTGCTATTCGGTTATTATCTCTTCTCATCACATGTCCAACATATGACCATCGTCTTTTCTTTATTACTGAAGATATTAGTGGTTGATTGGCGATTTCTCTAATTTCCTCGTTTGTTTTGAATTCATGGTCACTTTGAACGCCCACCAAATACTTCTGATGTCCGCTTCTCTTATGAATTTTTCTCTTGAGTCGAAGACGACATTAGGAGGGAAGTCATTCTTGTAAACAGCTGACGATTTGTGCTAGTTCTTGTAGGGCTTGCTTATTTCTTAGCCACTAGTTGGGTCTTCCCTAGAATTTGTCTGCGTGGTATTTCTTTTCGTTTCTCTTGTGTGCGCTAATAATGAAAGAATTCATTGAATGGAAATAACTTATACCAGAGCGTTATATTCTACAAACATCTACATCACTATACATGGCCTCGTAGTCTCGTCTCGTGGGCCGCGAGAGTCATGCCGTGGCCCCTCCACAGTTATGCAATTTTTACCCGTGGCTCGCTTGGAATTGTCCCGTGACTCTCGGTTGAGTAACACTGGTTAAGTCAACGGATCATCCTCATCGCATGTCGAAAACATGCACACGTGCTGAGATCTCCTCCCCAGTATGTGCATCCGTGCGTGGAGACAGACAACTCAAGGTCTGTGTTGATTTGTTATTCTTGTGTCTCCCTTCACAGCGTCCCGTTCTGGCATCTCTAGTTTTCACCTGACGTTCGTGCAGCCTGGACATGGCTGTATATTCACGATCATTGTTTGAATCATTAGCTCCCCTGGCTGTGCTCCGTGCGTTGCCAGGTTCCAGTGTCACGGTATTTGCAACCATTAACATCTGCTGATACCACCGCTACGTACCCAGACTTAGTGCAGTCACGTGTTCCCCACAATGTTTGTGTGTTCCCAGGATCCGGTTGACGATACTAAATTTAGAAACATGCTCCCCACCCCACCCCTCACACGTGTATTAACTAAAATACTTGACCTACTTAAAAATTGAAGGACACAAATTCCCTTACAGACATACGTGTTTTGATTATTTGGGGGGGGGGCGGTAATGTACAATTGCTTGTAGTACCAGATGACATCGTTCATTATTTTTATTTTTTTTTATTTTAGCCATAACTTTCTTATGTTATGTTCACTCGACTATTTCCTCTTTCATTGTCCGTGCTTAATAGGGCGTTAGATCGGTGTAGTTGTGTTGTGCTTTACGTCCAGCTGCAGTGTCTAAGCCTTTCGGCCAGATACATCCGACTTCAGCACTACATACTCCGGTGTCGTGTTGCCTTTTCTCTTTGATACCTACTCTCTTGGCCCGGCTTATCTCTTTTCTCTTTGAACCTACTCTCTTGGCCCAGCTTATCTCTTTTCTCTTTGATACCTACTCTCTTGGCCCGGCTTATCTCTTTTCTCTTTGATACCTACTCTCTTGGCTCGGCTTATCTCTTTGATACCTTCTCTCTTGGCCCAGCTTATCTCTTTATCTACTCTCTTGGCTCGGCTTATCTCTTTTCTCTTTGATACATACTCTCATGGCTCGGCTTATCTCTTTGATACCTTCTCTCTTGGCCCAGCTTATCTCTTTTCTCTTTGATACCTTCTCTCTTGGCCCAGCTTATCGCTTTTCTCTTTGATACCTACTCTCTTGGCTCGGCTTATCTCTTTGATACATTCTCTCTTGGCCCAGCTTATCTCTTTTCTCTTTGATACCTACTCTCTTGGCCCGGCTTATCTCTTTGATACCTACTCTCTTGGCCCGGCTTATCTCTTTGATACCTACTCTCTTGGCCCGGCTTATCTCTTTGATACCTACTCTTTTGGCCCGGCTTATCTCTTTGATACCTACTCTCTTGGCCCGGCTTATCTCTTTGATACCTACTCTCTTGGCCCGGCTTATCTCTTTGATACCTACTCTCTTGGCCCGGCTTATCTCTTTGATACCTACTCTCTTGGCCCGGGTTATCTCTTTGATACCTACTCTCTTGGCTTATCTCTTATCTCTTTTCTCTTTGATACCTACTCTCTTGGCCCGGCTTATCTCTTTGATACCTACTCTCTTGGCCCGGCTTATCTCTTTTCTCTTTGATACCTACTCTCTTGGCCCAGCTTATCTCTTTTCTCTTTGATACCTACTTTCTTGGCCCGGCTTATCTCTTTTCTCTTTGATACCTACTCTCTTGGCCCGGCTTATCTCTTTTCTCTTTGATACCTACTCTCTTGGCCCAGCTTATCTCTTTTCTCTTTGATACCTACTCTCTTGGCCCGGCTTATCTCTTTTCTCTTTGATACCTACTCTCTTGGCCCGGCTTATCTCTTTTCTCTTTGATACCTACTCTCTTGGCCCAGCTTATCTCTTTTCTCTTTGATACCTACTCTCTTGGCCTGGCTTATCTCTTTTCTCTTTGATACCTACTCTCTTGGCCCGGCTTATCTCTTTTCTCTTTGAACCTACTCTCTTGGCCCGGCTTATCTTTTTGATACCTACTCTCTTGGCCCGGCTTATCTCTTTGATACCTACTCTCTTGGCCCGGCTTATCTCTTTTCTCTTTGATACCTACTCTCTTGGCCCGGCTTATCTCTTTGATACCTACTCTCTTGGCCCGGCTTATCTCTTTTCTCTTTGATACCTACTCTCTTGGCCCGGCTTATCTCTTTTCTCTTCGATACCTACTCTCTTGGCCCAGCTTATCTCTTTTCTCTTTGATACCTACTCTCTTGGCCCGGCTTATCTCTTTTCTCTTTGATACCTACTCTCTTATCCCGGCTTATCTCTTTTCTCTTAGATACCTACTCTCTTGGCCCGGCTTATCTCTTTTCTCTTTGATACCTACGTTGATACTGATGCGCAAGTCAGACTTCAGTTTTACCGTGAATTGATTCGATCATCAATCTATAGCATCGGAAGCTTCCCTCCATTATAATATTCAATTTATTATTATTGATCTCCAGTATATAGCACTTGAAACTGCTACTCGTGCTGTTTCGTCCTATAACTGCTTGTCTGCAACGCAAGCGTTCAGCCCTATCTCGGAGATACTTGTCTTAATAGGAAAATACAGATATACAAGTTATTCCTGAGCTGTGATCGTAACCCTATGCTATAGTCATGAGTACACATGCATGAAAGACATCGCCAATAATAGCGAATTTTTTGGTTGCTTAGTTGGCTGTGTGCTCCATCGTTTGTTTCTGGTGGTAAGGCGCTGTGTCGAAGAATGCCGGTAGTAGTAGGTGTGGCTGTTTACCCAATCTAAAAGTGCAAGGACATGCACCGAAAGACAATAGATTTGGCACCGAAACCGCACGAAACTTGCACCAAACCCGTGCAAAAGTCCGATAATCGGCTTATTATCTCGGTGGTCGTGATCGGTAATCGGCTTATCTCGGTGGTGTGCGTTGGTGCGTGACGATCTCGGTGGTCGTGGTGTGTGCGTTGGTGCGTGACGGCTTATGATCGGCTTATCGCGTCGCTAGCTCGCCGGTTATCGGACAGCGGTTCTCTCGGGCGACAGCGGTTCTAAAACTTGTGGCGGGTCGTCGCCGGCTATCTCGCGGGTCGGATGGCGGGTCGTCGCGTGGCGTGCGGGTGGGGAAAGGGGGGGGTGACTTTATTGGTCGAGTGTTATCATCATGTGTGGGTATTAGGCAACAGGAGGCGACATGTAAAAAACGCTGACAAGCAATTTATTAGTATCGTTAGCATCATGTACCAGGTGTGATTATAGCGATTTTTTTTCTCTCTAATGCATATCCAAGCTAACTCAAGTCAAATAAAAATCATGTGCCACCCTCATCATCATCATGTGCCACCCTCAACATCATCATGTGCCACCCTCAATACCATCCCTTCATATCCTATCATCATCTTGTGCCACCCTCAACATCATCATCATGTGCCACCCTCAACATCATCATCATGTGCCACCTTCAACATCATCATGTGCCACCCTCAACATCATCATCATGTGCCACCCTCAACACCATCCTTTCATGTCCTATCATCATCATGTGCCACCCTCAACATCAACCTTCATATCCCATCATCATCATGTGCCACCCTCAACACCATCCTTTCATGTCCTATCATCATCATGTGCCACCCTCAACACCATCATCATCCCTTCATATCCCATCATCATCTTGTGCCACCCTAAACACTATCATCATCATCATGTGCCACCCTCAACACTATCATCATCATGTGCCACCCTCAACATCAACCTTCATATCCTATCATCATCTTGTGCCACCCTCATCATCCCTTAATGTTCTATCATCAAGCCACACAAAGTATCAATCATCTCTCTCTCTCTCTCTCTCTCTCTCTCTTTCTCTCTCACACACATTCATGGTAAACCAAAACAAAAATTCGTTCTATATTTCACAACTTTATTAATACAACAAATATACGACATATATATATATATATTACTGTCCAGTTGTTGATAATTTTAAGCGTCTGGGCGGGCCCCTCGAAGCCGAAGTATCCACGGGGCGAGAAAACGATAAATGATACGGTCGTTTACGTGCTGTCTCGATGAAAAAGGCATGAGAATTCTGTTAAGTTTCGCGCCTCGACACTTAAGAAGTATATAATAAACACAATATAGACCGCACGTGTTGCTAAACAAATCTTGCAACACCCGCGGGTTGTAGACGAATGGAACGTGTGAGTTTTGCTCTATAAAGTTTAAAATATCCACGTGTCTGGGAGGCAAACCGTAGGAATCGAAATACTCACATTCGCCGAGTCCGTTGTAAAATAGGGCCACCCAATGCTCTCCGGGTTCGTGGGCAGGGTCGGTGTTTATGACAAAGGCCGCGGTCGCCGTTGGGTCGATGCTTGGCGGTAAGTGGTTTCGTGGAATGACACTAACAAGGGAAAAACGTCGAACGAAAATATCCGACATCAAAAGGTTGTAAATCTCCCTCGTGTTCATATTCTTCTTTTTTTCTCTCTCAAACGGCGAAGTCTGTTAGAATCTGCCTTGTTTTGGACACCTCGAGCACCGAGTCCAACTCGGCGTAGACGATAACTTGTAGGGGAGTAGTGGTGGGAGCGGCAAACTTGAGTTCTATCGACAAGGGTCCGCTTGTGGCTAGCTCAAAATGGGAGCCGTCCAGTAGGCTGGACGAGAGGTCAAAACCAAATAGACAGTATCCGTCCTTGAATTCTCTATAATCAACGTTATTCCCAGCGTCTTTACCAATCAGACCCATGACCAGATTTGTGCCGAAGAAAGCTCTCGCGTATTGATTTCGTTCAAAGTCCATAGTTAGAGGCTTTCCCGAGATACATTTCCCGTCGACCGTCAGGTTCATATAAATCAGACCAAAGTGTTGAAAATTGAACGGGTTAGCTGTGTAAACACCATTAAAAGCACTGGCCGTAATCAGACCTATCACTATACGGGTCGGTGTTTGAGACAAAAATAAATTGTCTTGACTGTGGGAGAACATCCCGCTAGCGATGGAAAATGTCTTGATGGTAACCCTCTTGATCGGGTACCGCGCATTCCCGCTTAAGAGAGCCTTTTCGTG
Source organism: Megaustenia siamemsis (assembly GCA_032433765.1). Classification (NCBI taxonomy): domain Eukaryota; kingdom Metazoa; phylum Mollusca; class Gastropoda; order Stylommatophora; family Ariophantidae; genus Megaustenia; species Megaustenia siamemsis. The sequence continues at coordinate 70,324,359 of JAVIAB010000108.1, forward strand.
GGCCAGAGAAATCGCGGGGTTTAGCTTAGCTTTCCTGACCACGAGCGCGGCGTAGGTGATAACACTCTTATAACCCACAGAGCTATCGTGAGCCGCGAGGCTGAACACATCCTTCGAGGGCGTGAGTTTTATCTTTACATCGACTCTGTTTAACATGTAACGATCCTGCACAAAGACATCAGAGTGCAAACGACCCATCATTTCAACCTCTTTACTACCCGAAGTCAAATCGCGCCGTGTTTTAAAACCCTCATTTTCTTTCAAATCGTCATGGTGGCCAGCTGTGTCTTTGTAGAACAGAGCGGCCGTCAAGTTCCCGTTTTCGCATCCTCCCCGTAATTTAGCGTGGCCTCAAACACTGCTCTAAAAGGATAGGTATTCTCCGACGGTGTAACCAACGTGTCGTTTAGCGATACGTCGACTTGTGAAAATAGACTGTGAAGATAATTATTGACCGGTCCTACCTCAGCATCGACTGGTACACTATCACCATTCGGGAGGGTGATCTTGACCCGCAGATGTAAAAACGTGTTGAAAAGATCTAGATACTCCTCGCTGTTTCCAGAAATGAAAAACTCTATCGGTGCGCTATGCGACAAAGCTGCGATCGGACGAATTTCAATAAACTGGCCAGAGTCTAGAGAAGTCTGCGTGGGTGGAACGCTAAATAAATCCAAACCAGAGTGAAGACATTCGCACGATTTGGGGTGAATGTGGGACATTATTAGTCGAAAATATCCTTTGCCACCCTCGTCTTCGTCATCTTCCCGCTGTTGTGCACCGAATGAAGGGGGAACCGTCCAGCTGTCGGTTTTATCCTCTTCGTAACGGGTTCTCCTGGTGGAGGTAACTTCATAACTCGCTTTCTGCTGTGAAGTAAACCACTTCCGGATTGGTTGTTATCACGCAGGTGGTCTACGGCCCCGTGTAGCAACCGCTGACCGGCCTCCTTAGCTCGTTCTTTGAAAGCTTCACCGACATTTTTCCCGGCTAATGCGTCCTGTGCGACCTGCAGACCGGTCCCCAATCCTTCTCTGAGCAAGGCCTTACCGCCGGTTTTTAACCAGGGTAAAATAGCCCTCCCGATTCCACCGAAGAAGCTACCGATTCCTCGACCGCTCTGACTTCGACCTCCTATAAACACGGGCATCCCATCGCCCGCCTGACAACAGTAAAAGTCTTCCGTTGGTGCGTGACGATCTCGGTGGTCGTGGTGTGTGCGTTGGTGCGTGACGGCTTATGATCGGCTTATCGCGTCGCTAGCTCGCCGGTTATCGGACAGCGGTTCTCTCGGGCGACAGCGGTTCTAAAACTTGTGGGGATGGCGGTATCTCGCGGGTCGGATGGCGGGTCGTCGCGTGGCGTGCGGGTGGGGAAAGGGGGGGGGTGCCTTTATTGGTCGAGTGTTATCATCATGTGTGGGTATTAGGCAACAGGAGGCGACATGTAAAAAACGCTGACAAGCAATTTATTAGTATCGTTAGCATCATGTACCAGGTGTGATTATAGCGATTTTTTTTCTCTCTAATGCATATCCAAGCTAACTCAAGTCAAATAAAAATCATGTGCCACCCTCATCATCATCATGTGCCACCCTCAACATCATCATGTGCCACCCTCAATACCATCCCTTCATGTCCTATCATCATGTGCCACCCTCAACATCATCATCATGTGCCACCCTCAACATCATCATCATGTGCCACCCTCAACATCATCATCATGTGCCACCCTCAACATCATCATTTGCCACCCTCAACATCATCATCATGTGCCACCCTCAACACCATCCTTTCATGTCCTATCATCATCATGTGCCACCCTCAACATCAACCTTCATATCCCATCATCATCATGTGCCACCCTCAACACCATCCTTTCATGTCCTATCATCATCATGTGCCACCCTCAACACCATCATCATCATCCCTTCATATCCCATCATCATCTTGTGCCACCCTCAACACTATCATCATCATCATATGCCACCATCAACACTATCATCATCATGTGCCACCCTCAACATCAACCTTCATATCCTATCATCATCTTGTGGCACCCTCATCATCCCTTAATGTTCTATCATCAAGCCACACAAAGTATCAATCTCTCTCTCTCTCTCTCTCTCTCTCTCTCTCACACACACATTCATGGTAAACCAAAACAAAATTCGTTCTATATTTCACAACTTTTTTAATACAACAAATATACGACACACATATATATATATATTACTGTCCGGTTGTTGATAATTTTAAGCGTCTGGGTTTCCTCCCTCCTGTTTTGGTGGTACTGTTTGTTAAATGTCTATCAAACACGGGTGCATAGGAAGTTTCATTAGCCTTCAAAACACAACCGCCCTCCATTTTGACAAAACCCTGATCAAAGCTGGAATAGGTAATTGGTGACTCTGCTGAAACACCCGCGGCATTCATATTGGGTGCCGGATCTGTCGTCTGATTAACAAGAGCGAGGTTCCCTTGATTAACAAAGGTGGGCGTGTAGTCGATGAGATTCGTGTTAACAAGAGATGGTATGTAGTTTTGGTGGTTAACGAGAGGCGGCGTGTAGTTGATCTGACTAACGTGAGGCGGCGTGTAGTTGATCTGATTAACGAGAGGTGGCGTGTAGCTGAGCTGATTAACGAGAGGTGGCGTGTAGCTGTTCTGGTCAACAACAGGCGGCGTGTAGTTGAGGTTAGCATAAGCGGTTAAAATTTCCTCTCGCATCTCGACTAACGTGATAAATTCCTCTCTCGATAGTGTTATCCCAGTTCTGGTAGGAAACTTCAAAAAACTATCACCGCTGTATGTCCTTATATTTATCAATGGTCTGTTACGAAAAACACAAATCGAGACTACCTTAACGCCATCTTTAGACAATGGAACTACAGTCTCATTTCCACGTGACATAAATATGCGCTGATCACTGACATCAAACGAAATTTGTTTTGGTTTACCATGAATGTGTGTGTGAGAGAGAGAGAGAGAGAGAGAGATGATTGATACTTTGTGTGGCTTGATGATAGAACATTAAGGGATGATGAGGGTGGCACAAGATGATGATAGGATATGAAGGTTGATGTTGAGGGTGGCACATGATGATGTTGAAGGTGGCACATGATGATGATGTTGAGGGTGGCACATGATGATGATGATGAGAGTGGCACATGATTTTTATTTGACTTGAGTTAGCTTGGATATGCATTAGAGAGAAAAAAAAATCGCTATAATCACACCTGGTACATGATGCTAACGATACTAATAAATTGCTTGTCATGCTTTTTTACATGTCGCCTAGTGTTGCCTAATACCCACACATGATGATAACACTCGACCAATAAAGGCACCCCCCCCCCCTTTCCCCACCCGCACGCCACGCGACGACCCGCCATCCGACCCGCGAGATAGCCGGCGACGACCCGCCACATGTTTTAGAACCGCTGTCGCCCGAGAGAACCGCTGTCCGATAACCGGGGAGCTAGCGACGCGATAAGCCGATCATAAGCCGTCACGCACCAACGCACACACCACGACCACCGAGATCGTCACGCACCAACGCACACCACCGAGATAAGCCGATTACCGATCACGACCACCGAGATAATAAGCCGATTATCGGACTTTTGCACGGGTTTGGTGCAAGTTTCGTGCGGTTTCGGTGCCAAATCTATTGTCTTTCGGTGCATGTCCGTGCACTTTTAGTGTGGATAAACAGCCACACCTACTACTGCCAGTTTGATCCTGCTTCGAGCTGTCTATTGTACATTTGTTTTTATTTTCTGTTGATTATTTGTGAATTATCTCCACCCCCCCCCCCTCGTGTTGTAAACAAAGCTCTCCACCTGATATGATTCACATTCTCATTAAACTGTTCCGCGTGTTCTCCTTTTTTCTCTTACTTCTATCGTCTCTAACCATCAACACAAATTTTTTTTTTTTTTTCCTCGTTTCGTGGGCAAAGTAATTGTCTCCGCTGGTATTGTCAAGAGATTTCTTTTGCTTTATCCTCTTTCATAACGCTCTAATTACTCTCTTTAATTATGCCAGACATAACGCTCTAATAACTCTCTTTAATTATGCCAGACAGAAAACTCTCATTAGTAGAGCAGCCCACGAACGTCGGAGTAACACAAGACAGAAAACTCACATAAGTAGAGCAGCCCACATACTCGGACAGAAAACTCATATAAGTAGAGCAGCCCACATACTCGGACAGAAAACTCATAAGTAGAGCAGCCCACATACTCGGACAGAAAACTCATATAAGTAGAGCAGCCCACATACTCGGACAGAAAACTCATATAAGTAGAGCAGCCAACGTACTCTGACAGAAAACTACCATAAGTAGAGCTGCCCACGTACGTCAGAATAACACTAACCACAAGACTAACATGGAAGTCACAGGTATCAAACACTAAAAAGGAAGCAATCATAAAACTGGCGACAATAAAAAAGCTGGCTTTCATCAGTTAATATGAGCTCACATGATTACCCTCGAAAACACAAACCTAGACGCCATAGGATCCACACTTAATTAAAAACATAACAGACAGAATGAGTGCCTCTAAATAAACACAACACGCCCAGCAAAAAGTACAAAACACACGCTGAAACTGTAGAGTTGAAAAGTACACCGATTTATGAACTGGTACTAACTATCCTCTCCTACGACACATCTACCATATATATATCTGATTGTGTGTGTTGGGGAGCTCGCGACGGGACCTGAGAAATAAAGACCACTTGATCAAAGCAGTCCCCATGACGTGTGAGACTCGGGATTTGTGTTTCACCACCCGGTAGAAAACAATCCTTACAGTGTACCGCGGGCTTCGAACACCGTACGTGCGCTATGTCCCAGCCAGTGAAGTTCTATTGGCCTTAGATCCGGTATACAACAAGTACGACCAATCTCATTGGACAAATATCTACGTTGGAAAGTCCGCAGAAAAAACTGTCAAAATTAGAGGAGTTCTCATATACATGTAGTAGTGTGATAGACTTACGTGGGCGCAATAAAAACATCAGATGGAAGGTGCACCACAGAAATAAATAGCAGAATAGCACAGGCCAAAATAGCATTTCAGCAAATTAAAAATATTTTATGCAACAAATCTATGTCAATAGAAGTGAGAAAGAGAGTTTATCGGTGCTATATAGAACCAATTCTGACCTATGGAAATGAATCATGGACAGTAGACAAACAAATGAAAAGACGATTAGAGGCCACAGAGATGGGATCTCTCAGAAGAATGTTGAAAGTTCCCTGGACAGCTAAAAAGACTAATGAGGAAATTCTCAGAGGCCAACACAAAAAGGGAACTCCTAAAAAACATCAGGAAAAAAACAATCAACATTTTTGGGCACATCATGAGAAGAGAAAAGTTGGAATACTTGGTTACAACTAGCAAAATAAAAGGAAAGAGAGATCGCGGACGACAAAGAGAAAAAATGCTGGATAGCTTGGTGTCATGGCACGGAAAACAGTTAACAACAGAACTGGTACGGTGCACTGTAGATAGAGGATTGTGGAAGGACATGATCGCCTACGCCAACCGGTATGGCACATGAAAATGATGTCATATACATAGTGTGATAGAACATTTTGCAACAGGCACAATATCATCCAACTACAGAGCTGATTTAGTGCTGCTGCTTGTAACCCAACACAAGTAAGGTACGTAGCATATCCTTTACAGAACATTGCTGCTACCTTTACAGAACATTGCTGCTACCTTTACAGAACATTGCTGCTACCTTTACAGAACATTGCTGCTACCTTTACAGAACATTGCTGCTAGCCCAGCATTTATTGGCTGTGTCATTGTCTAGGAATTATGCTTCAGTGGTTTGCTATTGCCTTCCTACGGTAGGCGCGGTCCTGAGGACGGTAATCCCACCAGTCGTGATTTCTTTAAAAACAGCGCTCATCGGAGCTCGTTCCCCGGACCTCGGGGTTGTGGACCCGAGTTAAGTAACCTCTAAACCACGGACGCCTACTGTAACCAATAGGAGACACACAATCGAAAATAGGGAGCTCTTTCTAAAATTGTCCACTTCTCAGATTGGAAGTCGCTCATGGAATCTCTAACATGAGAATATCGTCAAGCCACAAGACACTTCTCTGAGTTGAAGCAGATGTCACCTACTACAAAAGTGGCCCTAAATTTAATACCCTCCCAATGAGGAATTACTGGAAATGATATTGCTGATACTCTCCCAATGAGGAATTACTGGAAATGATATTGCTGATTCTCTCCCAATGAGGAATTACTGGAAATGATATTGCTGATTCTCTCCCAATAAGGAATTACTGGAAATGATATTGCTGATTCTCTCCCAATGAGGAATTACTGGAAATGATATTGCTGATACTCTCCCAATGAGAAATTACTGGAAATGATATTGCTGATACTCTCCCAATGAGAAATTACTGGAAATGATATTGCTGATACTCTCCCAATGAGAAATTACTGGAAATGATATTGCTGATACTCTCCCAATGAGAAATTACTGGAAATGATATTGCTGATACTCTCCCAATGAGAAATTACTGGAAATGATATTGCTGATACTCTCCCAATGAGAAATTACTGGAAATGATATTGCTGAAACCTCTCCAAAATCGCCTGAAGAAAAGCCTGATATACCCTTTGCAATAGCTACAGAGAGCCATGACCATTTTAAAGAAACAAATGCGGTGCGAAACAAGCTGAAAGTAAAAGCTGCAAATAAAGGTCTTATAGAATCCCATCCAGCTGCTGCCAAGACATGCCCAGACCAACAATTTCTGCCGCAGAACAGGCTTCTGTAGACCCGTGAACCACTTCCTCAACTTGAGCCACTACAGCCCACAAGCTGGAACCTTTTAGGGGCGCAACATCCATGCTGACATCAGCCTAACGACAGAGACGTACAACCAAAACTGTTGCGGCACTGCGCTGCGGGGACCTGGATAGGCTTCCGAGCTTCGTCCTGAAGACAGTGGAGATGACATGGCGTGACGAAAAACTTCTTGAGCTCGGAGAGGAGATGTCCATGGTATTATCAACATCCTTTTTAAAAACCACATTTGTTTGATTTTCAACGTTTATTTTTTATTGTATCTGCTGTTTAGTTGAACATATCATGGGCAGTCTGCAAACAGCATTAAAAAAAATATAGGTTCATTTGTAAGAAAATGGAAAATACATGAAAATCTTCAGGACACATTGGCTAATGAGAAAGAGCCAATGAAGGCATGATATGACTTAAACATTGAAAATAACTGGCTTGTAAACAACTTCTGACAGAGGAAATTAAAATACAACGGCCACGTCAAAATATATATTTTTTTTTCAGGGAAAGAAAATCGGCATGGGCGTAATACTGACCACATTATACTAAAAATCTTGTGCCGAAGGTATATGAAAAATATGAACACTAACACCATATTCCTTATACGCCACCTGATGTGATAGGGGACTTTTTTTTCTTCCATTTCTCCTAGCCACTCTACTTGAACATTCCTACTTGGGTCATGACGGGACCTTTCCTTCCTCCTAGCCACTCTACTTGAACATTCCTACTTGGGTCATGACGGGACCTTTCTATCCTCCTAGCCACTCTACTAGAACGTTCCTACTTGGGTCATGACGGGACCTTTCTATCCTCCTAGCCACTCTACTAGAACGTTCCTACTTGGGTCATGACGGGACCTTTCTTTCCTCCTAGCCACTCTACTTGAACATTCCTACTTCGGTCATGACGAGACCTTTCTTTCCTCCTAGCCACTCTACTAGAACGTTCCTACTTGGGTCATGACGGGACCTTTCTTTCCTCCTAGCCACTCTACTAGAACGTTCCTACTTGGGTCATGACGGGACCTTTCTTTCCTCCTAGCCACTCTACTAGAACGTTCCTACTTGGGTCATGACGGGACCTTTCTTTCCTCCTAGCCACTCTACTAGAACGTTCCTACTTGGGTCATGACGGGACCTTTCTATCCTCCTAGCCACTCTACTAGAACGTTCCTACTTGGGTCATGACGGGACCTTTCTATCCTCCTAGCCACTCTACTAGAACGTTCCTACTTGGGTCATGACGGGACCTTTCTTTCCTCCTAGCCACTCTACTTGAACATTCCTACTTGGGTCATGACGGGACCTTTCTTTCCTCCTAGCCACTCTACTAGAACGTTCCTACTTGGTCATGACGGGACCTTTCTTTCCTCCTAGCCACTCTACTAGAACGTTCCTACTTGGGTCATGACGGGACCTTTCTTTCCTCCTAGCCACTCTACTTGAACATTCCTACTTGGGTCATGACGGGACCTTTCTATCCTCCTAGCCTCATCAAGGCCAGCTCCTTGTCGTGGGGATGGGGCTTAACAGTCACCAGGGACTGAAAACTAAGACTGGCCAGGCCTTCCTACAACCAAGCAAGACCACAGTCTGCTCCAGCAAGTTCAAGTGCTGAAGTCGGAGGCAACCAGCCAAAAGGCGCGCAACAATCAGGATGCCACGCACTCAACGCATATGGAAGTATGTCTATAACCGCAAATCGATATGGCACTCGCCCTGTGATGGGCACTCAGGCAGGTGCAGCGCCGGGCCCTCAGCCTCGAAAGGGCCCAACCTCTATTACTGGATGTCCTTCTCAACCGCCCTGTGGAGTCAGGGGGCGAGAGAATAGAGCTACTGGCCAATCCAAAATAAGACCACTAAAAATAATGCACTGGAATGCTGAAGGCATCAACAGCAAAAGAGATGGGTACAGTAAAAAGATAGAATTAGAAAATATCCTGCATGAAGAACAAATAAGCATATGCTGTTTGCAGGAAACCCATCTAAACAACGACATAGCCTTGAAGATTAGGGGATACCAGTGCTACCGATCTGACAGAATAAATAGACAAAAGGGTGGAATACTGACTCTTGTAAGGAACAACATTAATGCATGTCAGATTGAAGTGTATATGGATGGGGCGGAATATCAAATACTGCACCTCAGGACAGGAAATACAGACTTCCATCTACTTAACTACTACTGTCCGAGTGACCGCCCACTAGCACTAGACACAATTACATTAAAAGAAAGAATAATTGTATGTGGAGACTTTAACAGCCACTCACAGAGCTGGGGCTATGAACATATGGACAAGAGAGGTGAAGAGCTTGAAAATTGGCAGGATGACAATGGGCTTATACTATTAAACCAGGCAACAGATCCACCAACATTCTACTCCAGATCATGGCATACCACATCTACACCAGACCTTGCTTTCCATTCACCAGACCTGGATTGGAATATCACACGAATTGTTGGGAAACAACTTGGAGGCAGCGACCACCGACCAGTCTTTTTAGTGGTGCAAAATGAGGCCATCAGGGAGAGCAGCACTCTCTCCAGATGGAATTACAAAAAGGCAGACTGGAAAATGTATCAACACTACACCAGTGTACTGACTAAAGATATAAATACAGACAGAGACATCAACAAAATAGTTGATGAATTCAGTAGACTAATAATACAAGCTGCCAGTGAAACAATACCTAGAGGGGCACGGAAACACTACAAACCATACTGGAGTAGTGAACTAGAGGAACTGCACAATGACATGGAAACATCTCGAAAGCAAGCAGAAAATAACCCTTGCCAAGAACACCACAACAACTACCAGCATGCTAAAGCCAAATTTCAATGGGCTAAACTACAAGCCAAACGGAGAAGCTGGAAAGAGAAAACAGAGTCCTTGAATCTTGAACGAGACACAAGAAAAGTGTGGAAGCTTGTAAAACAGCTGAATGATGAGGGTACAGAAAGGAACACCAAAATTACACTGAAGAAGGATGGAAACATTCTAACAGGTAAACATGCAGCAAATTACTTTGCAGACTCCTTTGCAAATGACAATAATATTGAAATTAGCCTAGAAAAACGACAAGAGACCCGTCTAAAACAACAAAATGCAAGACAAGAAGAGACCACACATGAAGTCATGGAAACACCCATTACACAAAGAGAGCTAGAGCTGGCAATATCCAAATTAAAAATGAAAAAGTCACCAGGCAATGATGGAGTGTCCAATGAAATGATTAAGAACTTGGGAACTGCAGCTAAAGCAAAACTACTGCAGATCTACAACATTTGCTGGATCACAGGTAGAGTGCCACAGGCATGGAGAGAAGCAATTATGATACCATTACTAAAGCCAGGAAAAGATAGTTCAATGACATCCAGCTATAGACCAATCAGCCTTACAAGCTGTTTGTGTAAAACAATGGAACGTATAATCAATCTCAGACTGCAGTGGTACCTGGAAAGTGAAAATCTCCTTGTCCCACAACAAGCAGGCTTTAGACAGTGTTACTCTACCGAAGATCAAGCAACCTATCTTTCCCAGGAAATCGAAGATGCGTTTCAAGAAAAGAAACTGGTACTAGCAGCATGGATAGACCTAAAGAAAGCATTTGATAAGGTATGGAAGGAAGGGCTTCTGAAGAAACTGAGAAATTATGGAGTAAATGGCAGGATGTACAAATGGGTCAAAGCATACCTGCATAACAGGAGAGCCAGAGTGCAACTGGATGGTCTTAAGAGTAAGAAGGTCTTATTGCGCCAGGGCGTTCCACAAGGAGGGGTACTATCTCCAACACTTTTTCTGATCTACATCAATGACCTAGTTACTGAACTACCACATGGCATCAAAGTGGCAATGTATGCAGATGACTTGGTAATGTGGTGCACAGAGGAGTATGCAACAGTGGCCTCCAAATTGCTACAAAGAGCTATGAATGCACTGAATACATGGACAAATAGATGGTGTATCAGCATCAATACAGACAAATGCAGTACTACACTTTTCACACTCTCCCCAAAACAAAAAGCAGGAGCCATCTACATAAACAATGAGCCTGTGAAAGAAGACATACAAGCTACATATCTCGGAGTTACATTTGATAACAAACTATCTTGGAAACAGCAGATAAATAGGGCAACCCAAAAAGCAAGGAGAAAATTGGCTATTCTAAGAAAGTTGTGTGGAACCACATGGGGTGCGAGTGGGAAAATACTCAGTAAAGTTTACCAACAGAGTATACGCCCACATTTAGAATATGGATCATCCGCATGGTGCTCAGCATCAAACACCACATTGCAAGAACTGGATAAAGTACAAAACCAGGCACTTAGGGTCATCACAGGAGCAATGAAATCAACACCAATATTGGAGATGGAGAAATTGTGGAGGATACCAGCACTGAGAGAACGGAGAGACACAAAGGTGCTGATACAGGCAGAAAAATTTGTATGCATGCCGAGACATCCAATGAAGGACAGATTCCAAAATCTTGCATTGGGACGACTTAAGAGAAGCAGCTTTATCCACCAAGCCAAGCGTATTAGTAGACAAACACCAGACATGCCAAGAGTTGTTAAACCCCTTCTGCCCATACCAGAACAGACTCCCTGGACAGATGAATCAGGATTATCAGTTCAAATACGGACAGAAGTGAAAGGAATAGTTGACAAAGAGGAACAAAATAGTCTACAGCGAAAAACAATAGCTCTCAGTTTCCTGGATGAAGAATACCCACAAGACCTATGGATTCGTGTGTACACAGATGGATCAGCACAGAATGCAGTAAAGAATGGGGGAGCAGGTGCATATATAGAGTACCCAAATAACACTAGGGATATGGATAAAATAGCAACAGGGAAATATTGTCACAATTATGATGCAGAAATACAAGCAATAAAGTTGGCAATAGAAAAACTGCTGAACAGTAATCTTAGCCCACAGCCTGTAGTGTTTTTGACAGATGCAAGATCAGTACTCCAGGCACTACAATCCAGAAAATTACCACATCTGCAGACCTTATTGACTGAACTCTGCAAGCACCACAGGGTAGCCCTGCAGTGGATCCCGTCTCACTGTGGAATACCAGGAAATGAGAAAGCAGATCAGTTGGCAAAGGAAGGTTCAACAGGCACACAACTAGACACACCAGTTACATACCATCATAAGAAACAGATAATCAAATCAATCAGAGGACCACAAGCCCCAAATCAGGATGCCTTTCATAATATGAATAGATATGAACAAGTTATCATTATACGCCTAAGAACAGGACACAATCGACTCCATAGTCACATGTATACAAAATTCAAGATCGGCACATCAACTACTTGTACATGTGGACAGGCACCCCAGACTGCTGAACACATACTTCAAGACTGCACTGAATATAGTAGACTGAGGAAAATCCATTGGCCCATAGATACAACACTACAGATAAAACTATATGGGCCACTGCAAGAATTACAAAAGACAGTAAAATTTATACAGGAAACGACATTGCAGATATAGACAATACTTCAGGCGAACGAAAGATAGATAGATAGATATCCTCCTAGCCACTCTACTTGAACATTCCTACTTGGGTCATGACGGGACCTTTCTTTCCTCCTAGCCACTCTACTTGAACATTCCTACTTGGGTCATGACGGGACCTTTCTATCCTCCTAGCCACTCTACTAGAACGTTCCTACTTGAGTCATGACGGGACCTTTCTTTCCTCCTAGCCACTCTACTTGAACGTGCCTATTTGGGTCATGACGGGACCTTTCTTTCCTCCTAGCCACTCTACTAGAACGTTCCTACTTGGGTCATGACGGGACCTTTCTTTCCTCCTAGCCACTCTACTTGAACATTCCTACTTGGGTCATGACGTGACCTTTCTTTCCTCCTAGCCACTCTACTTGAACATTCCTACTTGGGTCATGACGGGACCTTTCTTTCCTCCTAGCCACTCTACTTGAACATTCCTACTTGGGTCATGACGGGACCTTTCTATCCTCCTAGCCACTCTACTATAACGTTCCTACTTGAGTCATGACGGGACCTTTCTTTCCTCCTAGCCACTCTACTTGAACGTGCCTATTTGGGTCATGACGGGACCTTTCTTTCCTCCTAGCCACTCTACTAGAACGTTCCTACTTGGGTCATGACGGGACCTTTCTTTCCTCCTAGCCACTCTACTTGAACATCCCTACTTGGGTCATGACGGGACCTTTCTATCCTCCTAGCCACTCTACTAGAACATTCCTACTTGGGTCATGACGGGACTTTTCTTTCCTCCTAGCCACTCTACTTGAACATTCCTACTTGGGTCATGACGGGACCTTTCTATCCTCCTAGCCACTCTACTTGAACATTCCTACTTGGGTCATGACGGGACCTTTCTTTCCTCCTAGCCACTCTACTTGAACATTCCTACTTGGGTCATGACGGGACCTTTCTTTCCTCCTAGCCACTCTACTTGAACATTCCTACTTGGGTCATGTCTTTAGTCTCTTCCTCCCGTTACATTTCTCAACCTCAAAAAAAAAAAATGGAGAAAAATGATCTAAACCCTCTTCCCATAATGCATGAACGAACTTAATGAGCTGATTGTACAGACGTTTGTTATAATTGCTTTATATCGATCCCCACCTGATTAAGGTCAGTCAAATAAATAAACATCGCGGGAGGAAGTGGGCAGGAGAAACATCGTTAAATCGACGTAAAGTGATGAGGAGGGTCCAGATAAGACGGAGAGTTGTTTGAGGACATAGATGCATGAATGATTAAATAAAGGGATCGATTGTACAATGGAGAAAAGACGAACACACAACTAGGGGGAAACGAGGGTCAGGTTTGAAGGCGAGGGGTGGATTGGTCGAAGAAATCGGATAATTCGTTATTTGGTTGGAAGGGGGGGGGTATGTTTGAGGTAGTTGAAAATAAATGCTGTGGGGAAATGTTGTAGGTAGGTAGGTGGGTTGATTGGGTAGTTAGGTAGGTAGATATGTAGGTAGGTGATGGGTAGCTAGGTTGGTTGGTTGATAGGTAGGTAGATGATGGGTGGGTGGGTAGCTAGGTTGGTTGATTGATAGGTAGGTAGATGATGGGTGGGTGGGTGGGTAGGTAAGCAGGTGATGGTTGTAGGTGGATTAGTTAGGTAGTTGGGTAGATAGGTAGGTAGATGATGGGTTGGGGTGGGTAGGTAGGTAGATGATTGGATCTATGGATTAGTGACTGTTTTGAAGAGGTGAGTTGAAAACGATGCAATGACTACAGTTGCATTAATGAACTTGCAAAGAGTATGATGGCACATGTAGTTGAGCTCATTATGTGTGTTTTTTTTTTCCATTTGTAGATGATATAAACTTTGTCCCATCTGTAGAGAATTATGCACACATTGTCGCATCTGTAGAGAATTATGCACACATTGTCGCATCTGTAGAGGCAAACACTGTACCATCGTGAGGTCAATGTCCAAGTTCTGCAGGGTTGTAAAAACATTGACTAACTCTAGATAATGATACAATCACTTTCGAAGTTCATGAGAATTATGTCAACTTTCTTGAAGTGGTGTTTGTCTGCGCATACAGTACGGACGTACACAGACGCATTAGAAGCTTTATTGTCTTCCACGATAAGAACAACGTACACAATAAAACATCGTTAACGATGAGGGAGACTAGGTGGTCTAGTGTAAGACGGCGGGCTCTGCACAGGAATGTTCGGGGTTCGAAGCTCATCAAAGGCGATTTGAATGTTTCACTTCGTGGTTTTTTCGTGGCTTCGTGGTAAAAGTAAAGATAGAGACCAAAGATTGCGCAAGCAGTTCCACAGAGATTCTTGATGAAGACAGATGTACTGGACCACATGGATCAAAAATAAAGTAAAGTACAATGCAATTTGCTGTGAAAAAAGAACGTTACTACCAATCGATTAAAAGAAGTAACTAGCTGCACTCATGACAAACTCATAGGTGTCAGACCCTCTCAAGTGGTACAACAAAGTTTACATTCTGGTAGCTTCTGTTTAATTTAATTTTAATGCGGGTATGTATTTGTTGATTGTTGACCTGTCGGACTGGGTGTTGTACTGACGATTGATTTGCAAAGATAATAATTAGCAGTAGATAGTAGTGATAGTTTTTTTTGGCTCTAAAACAACAACAAAAATAGTATTCTGGAATGTACGAACAATGGCCGCACCGACGAAACAAGCACAAGTCGCGAGCGAGATGGACAGATACGATCTAGATATTTTAGGATTAAGCAAAATGCGCTGGCTTGGAACAGGTAGGAGATCTATTGATAATAAAATAGTAGTTTTTTTCTGGAAGGGAAGATGGAAAACACCGTGAAGGAGTAGGCATAATGATGACAGACATAGCTGCAAGAAGTTTATTAGAATGGGAACCGGTAAATAGCCGTCTGATAGAACACGCTACAAAACAAAACATGGAAGACTTTCAATTATTCAATGTTATGCGCCTACTAACGAAGCTGATGATGGAGTTAAGGACGATTTTTATAACCAACTACAACAACTTATAAACAAAATACCAAAACACGATCTTTTAATTGTAATGGGAGATTTCAACGCCAAAGTGGGAAAAGACAACGCAGGAGTGGAACATGTGATGAGGAGAGAAGGCTGTGATACTACAAGTCAGAATGGAGAAAGATTAATAGAATTATGTTTAATAGAAAACCTAGTTATAGGTGGGCCATTATTTCCACACAAAAATATTCACAAAACAACATGGATATCTCCTGATGATAGAACCTCAAATCAAATTGACCACCTATGTATTAAACAACAATTCAGATCATCATTAATAGATGTAAGAGCATACAGAGGTGCTGATGTTAATAGTGACCATAACCTGTGCATTGGGAAAAAAAGATTATAATTTAAAAGCCAACAGAAGAGGTCAACTACACATAAAATTGATAGTCATAAACTGAAAGATGAAGCCATAAAGGAAAAGTTTAACATAGAGCTAAGTAATTGTTATACAGCACTCGGTGAAATAGACTTAGATATCAATGAAATGTGGGACTCACAGAGCAAAATACTAATGACAGCAGCAGAAGCAAGTGCTGGACTGAAGAAAATGGAAAAACGAGCTTGGATTTCAGACACTACATGGAAAGACATCAAAGAAAGAAGAGAAGCGAAGAGAGCCATGACTAATGTAAAGACAGATCTTGGAAAGGTCCTGGCAAAAGCAACATACAAAGAATTAGACAACAAAGTAAAAAGTTCAGCAAGAAGAGATACAAGAGCTTATATATACAATTTGGCAGAGAAAGCAGAGACAGCTGCAATTACAGGAGACAGCAGAACTCTTTATACTGTACAAAAGATGATGACAAACACCTATACATCCAGTGGAACACCAATTCTAGACAAATCTGGATTAATGCTAACAACAAGCGCAGACATAAAAGCCCGTTGGGTGGAACACTTCAAAGAAATTCTTAACCGTCCACTGCCCCACAGTTTAATAGACTTTGAAGCTGAAACACCAGCAGCAGAATTAGATGTAAATTTAGATGACTTCACCTTGAGTGAAATAGAAACCACCTTAAAGCTTATGACCAATAACAAGGCTGCTGGAGAGGATAAGTTAACAGCTGAGATCCTCAAGGCAATTGATAGCCATAATTTAATACATCTCCAGAAAATGTTCAACATCATTTGGAAAGCAGAGAAGACGCCTCATAAATGGAAAAAAGGAATCATTGTTAAGATTCCAAAAAAGGGCAATCTTATTGTAACAACTGGAGAGGCGTGACACTTTTGTCAGTTGCCTCAAAGTTATTCTGCATAATCATCCTAAATAGAATAAAGGATTTAATAGATACAGTAATGCGTGAAGAACAGGCTGGGTTTAGAAAAAGGAGAAGCTGCCTTGACCACATTTTCACTCTACGACTTATATTGGAGGAACACATTGAAAAGCAAAAACCTTTTGCACTTAACTTCATCGACTTCAAAAAAGCATTTGATAGTATTCATAGAGAATCTTTGTGGAAAATTCTGAAGCAATATGGCTTACCATCAAAAATCATAAATATTATCAAAGACATGTATGATGGTTACACATGTGCAGTTCGAACAGAGGAAGGACTGAGCGAATGTTTCCCAATAGAAACTGGGATTAAACAATGATGTATTTTATCGCCCTTGTTATGTTATGGACTTCATAATGAAGAAATGCTGCACTGGTAATAAAGGCATCGAATGAATACAAGGAGACCATTTGGAGGACCTCGACTTTGCTGATGACATAGTCCTCATCAGTAGTCAGATAAAAACGATGCAGGAAAACACAAATGAACTATCATCAATAGCCAGTAAAATTGAGCTTGAGATCAATCATGTATAGCTGTTCGGTCCCCTTCTTCGTGTCGTCTTGCCCTAAATCAATGAATTGACGGTGACAGATCTTGATGCTCGATTTGACCTTTCGTGTTGACACCTTCATGTGCTGCCACACGTCAGTTCAGAGTTAAGCTTGACTACTGCTGGGACTCCCTGACGGCCCGAACACACACCTGTCCGTTGTGATCGTGTAAAACTGTACTTCGCGCTGTCTTTTGGCTAAGATCATTACGACATGGACGGACCCGTGCTTGGTGGCCCACCCAGCTTTCGTTCTTCGCTAGGCACAGACATATACAGACTGCATTGATTAAATATTCAATGGAACACCGTTTAAAAGCACACAATCAAGGTTTATTTATGGAACATTCCTTTTGTATAACATTGTACACATCCATCAACAGTATGTTTTTTCTCCTACACTTCTCATATTACTGTTAACTATGAGGCGTAATATATACACTCGCCTCGTTTTACTGCGCTAATGTCAATGCGACCACTTCACGTGGTCGACTATGCCAAACGACACACCCTAAGCCAACGTGTCTTGGCTTTTCGCTAAGGGCTGCATCGGTACCCCTGCCCCTCCATAATTGATACACCTCCAGCACCGGCTTGTAGTTACATCAACTCACTGGACGGCTTCATCATGACATGGAGCAGGGTTTCAGTAGTCCCTTCATGCTGCCACCATGCTGCTCGGTGACATTCTGTTGGAGCCGACTTCACTCAGTCTGACTCTCTCGAAAACACTACGCGAGATCTCCCGCTCGCTATCAGCAACTGGTCTTGGCTCATGAGTTTCACAATTACATCTTTTTGTGTCTATATTGGTGACACAAGTTCACTGAGCATTAATATGCGGGAGCTAACTCGTTTACTATCACATAAATTGTCCGTTGCTTATGAGTTTCACAACTGCATTTGTTTGTGTCTATATTGGTGACACAACTTCAATGAGAATTACTATACGATAGCTCACTTGCTCACTATCACATACATTGTCCGTTGCTTATGAGTTTCACAACTACATCTGTTTGTGTCTATATTGGTGACACGCGGTCACTGAGAATCACTATGCGAGAGCTAACTCGCTCCCTATAACA
Organism: Megaustenia siamemsis; assembly: GCA_032433765.1. Classification (NCBI taxonomy): domain Eukaryota; kingdom Metazoa; phylum Mollusca; class Gastropoda; order Stylommatophora; family Ariophantidae; genus Megaustenia; species Megaustenia siamemsis. The sequence continues at coordinate 70,342,676 of JAVIAB010000108.1, forward strand.
GAAATGGTCCGTTGCTTATGAGTTTCACAATTACATCTGTTTGTGTCTATAATGGTAACACACGTTTACTTAACATTGTTCAATGTGTAAGGTCCTCTCAACTGTCAAACACAAAACTAAATAACACTACAACACTGTTTCGTGTAACCAACCTGGTTACCACTCACGGTACCGGTTCTCCCAAAAACAACCGTCCGCATTGAGTAGAGGTTCCCTCTAGACTGACCTTCTAACTTATCTTTTTTCCTAACTTCCTCATTTCTAACCAATCATACGCCGTTTTTTATTTCTGCCCCACTCCTAACTGCGTCTTACTTTCCCCGTGAGACTCGATGTTTCTATTTTAGTTACTTCTCAATTTCCTCCTGACTTCAACCCTACCAACTCCCCGTTTGTCATACACCTTCTAGTCACTGCTACACATGAAAAGACTAAAGTCATGAAAAACTTAATTCCAACAGACGACAAAATATACATGGAAAACAAACCAGTGGGAGAGATCGATCACTTTATCTATCTTGGAAGTCACATTGATCGAGAAGGGGATACAAGCAAAAAAATTAGAATCATAATAGCTCAACAAGCAATGTCTTTCAGAAGCCTTGAAAAGTTGTGGAAATCAAAACTCATCAGCACAAACACAAAACTTAGACTGTTCAAATCAAATGTACTATCAACCCGTACGTATGCGTGTGAGAGCTGGAAAACAACAAGAGATATAGAAACAAGTTGAACGCATTCGAAAATAAATGTCTAAGGAAAATACTTGGTATAGCGTTGCACGAATTCAAAACAAACGAAGAAATTAGAGAAATCGCCAATCAACCACTAACATCTTCAGTAATAAAGAAAAGACGATGGTCATACGTTGGACATGTGATGAGAAGAGATAATAACCGAATAGCAAAGCAAGCCCTCATATGGGAAACAACAGGTAAGAGGAAAAGAGGAAGACCCAGAGAGACACTGAGAAGAACATTGATGAGAGAGGCAAGAGCAGCAGCAATCGGCTCCCTCAATGAGATAGAGCTGCTTGCACAGAACAGAGACAAATGGCAAGATTTGATAAAATATCTTTAAAAGAATTGAAAACTGCTAGAACAAAAATTCAGATAAGAGAAGGAGTATCTTGGTGTACGCCCTATGGGTCGGCTACGGCTCGAATGGTCAATAGATAGATAGAATGTAATTGACTGTTAGTCTAGCAAATAAAATAAACATAAAATGATATTAAGCAGCCAAGCTATTATAGAGACGATATGATCTAAGTCGCTTCGGTAACAACTTTCACCAGGTACAAAACAACAAATGTAGGAAAAAAAATACTCAAATGCATCACCATGTACCGTACCGGTTGGCGTTGGCGATCATGTCCCTCCACAATCTTCTATCCACATTGCATCGTATCAGTTCTGTTGTTGACTGTTTTCCATGCCATGACACCAAGCTATCCAGTATTTTATCTCTTTGTAGTCCGCGATCTCTCTTTCCTTTTATTTTGCCAGTTGTAATCAAGTTTTCCAGCTTTCCTCTTCTCATGATGTGCTCAAAAAATGTTGATTGCTTCTTTCTGCTGTTTTTTAAGAGCTCCCTTTTTGTGTTGGCTTCTTTGAGAACTTACCTGTTGGTCACTAAATAAAAATTCTATAGGGTAGATAGGATCTCGCGTCCCGTAAAGGAGACAAAACAGTGAACAATTCATGAGGATGGAAGAAAGAAGGGGTCCCAACGGGGATGAGTAGGTATGTAGATACGAATGTAGGTATGTAGATATGAATATAGGTATATAGATAGAAATGTATGTATGTAGATAGGAATGTTGGTATATAGATAGGAATGTTGGTATGTAGACAGGAATGTAGGTATGTAGACAGGAATGTAGGTATGTAGATAGGAATGTAGATATGTAGGTATGTAGATAGGAATGTAGGTATGTATATATATAAACAGGAATTTAGGTATGTACACAGGAATATAGGTATATCGATAGAAATTTATGTATGTAGATAGGAATGTAGGTATATAGATAGGAATGTAGGTATGTAGATAGGAATGTAGGTATGTAGATAGGAATGTATTTATGTAGATAGGAATGTAGATATATAGACAGAAATGTATGTATGCAGATAGGAATGTAGGTATGTGGATGAGAATGTAGGTATGTAGATAGGCATGTAGGTGTGTAGATAGGAATGTAGGTATGTACACAGGAATATATGTGTATAGATAGAAATGTAGGTATGTAGATAGGAATGTAGGTATGTCGATTGGAATGTAGGTATGTAGATAGGAATGTGGATATGTAGATAGGAATTTAGGAATGTACACTGGAATGTAGGTATATAGATAGGAGTGTAGATATGTAGATAGGAATGTAGGTATAGATAGAGAGTTGAAATATAAATAACACAGTCCTTAGTAGACTTGTTGTGCCAGGTTGAACGATTTGAAACATTTCTCGTTCAAACATCATGATGGATACTTCATTGATTTAGTGAAGTCTTTGTTGTGTCCATTCTTTTCTTTCGACAATAATGCCATCTTTTGTCTTTCAACAATTCAGCCTGAACTGTTTTTATAATTTGAATGAAAGAACTAAAGAAGGTAAAAGGGCACACCTGATTCCGAGGCCTGGATTTGTGTGTCAATAACTTGAAGGTTGATTACTTTGTGCTGTGATCAATAATTCATCTTGGCAGTTAAGTGGCTGTGGGAGCGGTGTGTCGCTAGTTTACGACCAAGCCGCAATAGCTGTAACTTTCGACCCGACACATCCGTCTTCGGCATGCACAGATTTCCTTAACAGTTTTGGCTTCCGAAACCGCTATTTGTTGGCCTTATCTTCTGTACTTTGAACTGCGAAAAGTTGTTTAACGTGCGTGAGTGCACACGGGACCTCCTGTTTTCCGCCGTTACCCGAGATGACTAGACATCGAATCTCGCTACCCAGAGATGACTAGACATCGAATCTCGCTACCCAGAGATGACTAGACATCGAATCTCGCTACCCAGAGATGACTAGACATCGAATCTCGCTACCCAGAGATGGCTAGACATCGAATCTCGCTACCCAGAGATGACTAGACATCGAATCTCGCTACCCAGAGATGACTAGACATCGAATCTCGCTACCCAGAGATGACTAGACATCGAATCTCGCTACCCAGAGATGACTAGACATCGAATCTCGCTACCCAGAGACCAGGGGAGAGTAAAGCCACGAAAAAAAACCACGAAGTGAAACATTCAAATCGCCTTTGATGAGCTTCGAAACCCGAACATTCCCGTTCAGAGCCCGCCGTCTTACACTAGACCACCCTTCTCCGCTATCGTTAACGATGTTTTATTGTGTACGTTGTTGTTATCGTGGAAGACGATAAAGCTTCTAATGCGTCTCTGTACGTCCGTACTGTATGTGCAGACGAACACCATAAACTATTTTTAACAGAAAAAAAAATAAACACATAAAGAAATAGAAATAATAAATGGAGTTAACATTAAAGAAACAATAAGGGAAACAATAAAATAGAAATTCTTATTCTATTCTATTCTATTCTATTCTATTCTATTCTATTCTATTCTATTCTATTCTATTCTATTCATGGAATCAGTTCCATTGCAGTAGGGGCATCCCCATATTCGCTCCTCCGTCCGTCACAGCATTTCTCGAAGCGTATACAGACTGATTGTTCCTGTAGCGTATAGATTGTAAAATATGCAACTATTACTAACTAAGCACTCCGCATCGACCAGACCCCTTTTCCACATTTTAGATTCATCAGTCTCTCAGTATATACATCATTGTCCCACCCATCCTCCTCCGTCTCTCAATATATACATCATTGTCCCACCCATCCTCCTCCGTCTCTCAATATGTACATCATTGTCCCACCCATCCTCCTCAGTCTCTCAATATATACATCATTGTCCCACCCATTCTCCTCAGTCTCTCAATATATACATCATTGTCCCACCCATTCTCCTCAGTCTCTCAATATATACATCATTGTCCCACCCTCCGTCTCTCAATATATACATCATTGTCCCACCCATTCTCCTCAGTCTCTCAATATATACATCATTGTCCCACCCATTCTCCTCAGTCTCTCAATATATACATCATTGTCCCACCCATTCTCTTCAGTCTCTCAATATATACATCATTGTCCCACCCGTCCTCCTCAGTCTCTCAATATATACATCATTGTCCCACCCATTCTCCTCAGTCTCTCAATATATACATCATTGTCCCACCCATTCTCCTCAGTCTCTCAATATATACATCATTGTTCCTCCCATCCTCCTCAGTCTCTCAATATATACATCATTGTCCCACCTATCCTCCTCAGTCTCTCTATATATACATCATTGTCCCACCCATTCTCCTCAGTCTCTCAATATATACATCATTGTCCCATCCTCCGTCTCTCAATATATACATCATTGTCCCACCCATTCTCCTCAGTCTCTCAATATATACATCATTGTCCCATCCTCCGTCTCTCAATATATACATCATTGTCCCATCCTCCGTCTCTCAATATATACATCATTGTCCCATCCTCCGTCTCTCAATATATACATCATTGTCCCATCCTCCGTCTCTCAATATATACATCATTGTCCCACCCATCCTCCTCAGTCTCTCAATATATACATCATTGTCCCACCCATTCTCCTCAGTCTCTCAATATATACATCATTGTCCCACCCATTCTCCTCAGTCTCTCAATATATACATCATTGTTCCTCCCATCCTCCTCAGTCTCTCAATATATACATCATTGTCCCACCCATCCTCCTCAGTCTCTCTATATATACATCATTGTCCCACCCATTCTCCTCAGTCTCTCAATATATACATCATTGTCCCATCCTCCGTCTCTCAATATATACATCATTGTCCCACCCATTCTCCTCAGTCTCTCAATATATACATCATTGTCCCATCCTCCGTCTCTCAATATATACATCATTGTCCCATCCTCCGTCTCTCAATATATACATCATTGTCCCATCCTCCGTCTCTCAATATATACATCATTGTCCCATCCTCCGTCTCTCAATATATACATCATTGTCCCACCCATCCTCCTCAGTCTCTCAATATATATGAATGATTGAAATCGTCATCACAAAGGAATGATGGAACACGTCGTCACGAAGGAATGATGGAACACGTCGTCACAAAGGAATGATGGAACACGTTGTCACGAAGAAATGATGGAAAACGTCATCACAAAGGAATGATGGAACACGTCGTCACGAAGGAATGATGGAAATCGTCGCCATGACGAATAAATGATGGAACACGTCATCACGAAGGAATGATGGAAGACGTCATCACGAAGGAATGATGGAACACGTCATCACGAAGGAATGATGGAACACGTCATTACGAAGGAATGATGGAAATCGTCATCACAAATGAATGATTGAACACGTCGTCACGAAGGAATGATGGAACACGTCATCACAAAGGAATGATTGAACACGTCGTCAAGAAAGAATGACGGAACACGTCATCACGAAGGAATGATGGAACACGTCATCACGAAGGAATGATGGAAATCGTCATCACAAAGGAATGATGAAACACGTCATCACGAAGGAATGAAGGAACACGTCATCACGAAGAAATGATGGAGATCGTCATCACAAAGGAATGATGGAACACGTCATCACGAAGAAATGATGGAAATCGTCGTCACGAAGGAATGATGGAACACGTCGTCACGAAGGAATGATAGAACACGTCATCACGAAGGAATGATGGAACACGTCATCACGAAGAAATGATGGAAATCGTCGTCACGAAGGAATGATGGAACACGTCATCACGAAGAAATGATGGAAATCGTCGTCACGAAGGAATGATGGAACACGTCGTCACGAAGGAATGATGGAACACGTCGTCACAAAGGAATGATGGAAATCGTCATCACAAAGGAATGATGGAACACGTCGTCACGAAGGAATGATGGAAATCGTCATCACAAAGGTATGATTGAACACGTCGTCACAAAGGAATGATGGAACACGTTGTCACGAAGGAATGATGGAACACGTCGTCACGAAGGAATGATGGAAATCGTCATCACAAAGGAATGATGGAACACGTCATCACGAAGAAATGATGGAAATCGTCGTCACGAAGGAATGATGGAACACGTCGTCACAAAGGAATGATGGAACACGTCGTCACGAAGGAATGATGGAAATCGTCATCACAAAGGAATGATGGAACACGTTGTCACGAAGAAATGATGGAAATCGTCGTCACGAAGGAATGATGGAACACGTCGTCACAAAGGAATGATGGAACACGTCGTCACGAAGGAATGATGGAAGACGTCGTCACGAAGGAATGATGGAACACGTCATCACGAAGGAATGATGGAAATCGTCATCAAAAAGAAATGATGGAACACGTCGTCAAGAAGAAATGATGGAACACGTCGTCACGAAGGAATGATGGAACACGTCATCACGAAGGAATGATGGAAATCGTCATCACAAAGGTATGATTGAACACGTCGTCACAAAGGAATGATGGAACACGTCGTCACGAAGGAATGATGGAAATCGTCATCACAAAGAAATGATGGAACACGTCGTCAAGAAGAAATGATGGAAATCGTCGTCACGAAGAAATGATGGAACACGTCGTCACGAAGGAATGATGGAACACGTCATCACGAAGGAATGATGGAACACGTCATCACGAAGAAATGATGGAGATCGTCATCACAAAGGAATGATGGAACACGTCATTACGAAGAAATGAAGGAAATCGTCATCACAAAGGAATGATGGAACACGTCATCACGAAGAAATGAAGGAAATCGTCATCACAAAGGAATGATGGAACACGTCATCACGAAGAAATGATGGAACACGTCGTCACGAAGGAATGAAGGAACACTTCATCACGAGCAGGAAAAACATCCTCAGCCGAAATGAGCACAACACGTTCGATACAGAACAGAAATAACCAATAGCGAATACTTTTATAGTTTCTGGAACCATGGGCGGGGCGGATATGGGAATGCTCTACTTAAGTTACGCCACTCAGAACTGAAAACTAAAAACACTTAAAATAATATATCGTTGAAGGTTTAATTAGATTGATTGTTAAGTTATCTCTCTGTGCGCCTAAGGGGAAACAACAGTTAAGTGGAACATTAGAGTTAAACACCGATACCTTCAGAGCTAACACATTCTTTCAAGATCGATATTCTCGAAACATGCCTGGTACAAATTGAATAAGCTTATCGATTTGATGTTAGCAAAACGATATTGCAATGCGAATATTTATTGACGCTTGAGAAAAATACGAAATATGTGCACAGACACACTACGTGACACGATTATATTAGTAGTCAGAAGTGATAAGGATACAAGCAGTAGTAGTAGACGACAAATTAAAGAAATCATCATCTTGTACCGTACCGGTTGGCGTAGGCGATCATGTCCTTCCACAATCTTCTATCTACAGTGCATCGTATCAGTTCTGTTGTTGACTGTTTTCCATGCCATGACACCAAGCTATCCAATATTTTCTCTCTTTGTCGTCCTCGGTCTCTCTTTCCTTTTATTTTTGTGTTGGCCTCTTTGAGAATTTCCTCATTGGCCTTTTTAGTTGTCCAGGGAACTTTCAACATTCTTCTGAGAAATCCCATTTCTTGGGCCTCTAATCGTCTTTTCATTTGTTTGTCTGCTGTCCATGATTCGCTTCCATAGGTCAGAATTGGTTCATTATAGAACCGATGAACTCTCTTTCTCATTTCTATTGACATATATTTGTTGCATAATATATTTGTCATTTTCTGAAATGCTATTATGGCCTGAGCTATTCTGCATTTTATTTCTGTTGTGTATCTTCTATCTAATGCTATTATTGTGCCCAAGTATGAAGAAATAGGTTATACAATAAGATTGCGAAAACAGAGAAATCCATTTCACAAGAGTGATTGTATTCGCTGATTGTATTCGCTGATTGTATTTGCTGATTGTATTCGCTGATTGTATTCGCTGATTGTATTTGCTGATTGTATTCGCTGATTGTATTCGCTGACAAAAATGGCAGATTGGAAAACACATCCTTCTTGAAATAGTAGAGGCGAGTTAACGGCTGATAATGATGCTCAGGTTTGATTCAGAAGAAGAAAGACTGTACGCAAATGGTATTCTTCGTTATTGGTCTTCTGCCCCGGGTTTGCATTCCTACTTCAATCCCTACTCACTTATTAGGCTTAGCAACCCGTTCCCTGAATCAGCCTGTCGAGGTTGCTTTAGTAAAACATATACTACCTAAGACACATACTAACTTTTGTAAGACACATACTAACTTTTGTAAGACACACACTAACTTTTGTAAGAGACACACCTACTTTTGTAAGACACACACTTACTTTTGTAAGACACGTACTATAACTTTTGTAAGACACATACTACAACTTTTGTAAGACACATACTATAACTTTTGTAAAACACATACTATAACTTTTGTAAGACACATACTATAACTTTTGTAAGACACATACTATAACTTTTATAGACACATACTAACTTTTGTAAGACACATACTAACTTTTGTAAGACGCATACTAACTTTTGTAAGACGCTTACTAACTTTTGTAAGACACATATTGACTTTTGTAAGATGCTTACTAACTTTTGTAAGACACATACTAACTTTTGTAAGACACATACTAACTTTTGTAAGACACATACTAACTTTTGTATGACACACGCTAACTTTTGTAAGACACATACTATAACTTTTGTTAGACACATACTATAACTTTTGTAACACCCATACTATAACTTTTGTAAGACACATACTATAACTTTTGTAAGACACATACTATAAATTTTGTAAGACACATATTGACTTTTGTAAGATACTTACTAACTTTTGTAAGACACATACTAACTTTTGTAAGACACATACTAACTTTTGTATGACACACGCTAACTTTTGTAAGACACATACTATAACTTTTGTTAGACACATACTATAACTTTTGTAACACCCATACTATAACTTTTGTAAGACACATACTATAACTTTTGTAAGACACATACTATAAATTTTGTAAGACACATACTAACTTTTGTAAGAAATATACTATCTTTTGTAAGACACATGCTATAACCTTTGTAAGACACATAATAACTTTTGTAAGACACATACTAACTTTTGTAAGACAGATACTAACTTTTGTAAGACACATACTAATTTGTGTAAGACACATACTAACTTTTGTAAGACACACACTAACTTTTGTAAGACACATACTACTTTTGTAAGACACACATTAACTTTTGTAAGACGCATACTATAACTTAATAAGATGCATACTATAACTTTTGTAAGACACATACTAACTTTTGTAAGACACATACTATACCTTTTCTAAAACACATACTATAACTTTCTAAGACACATACTATAATTTTTCTAAGACACATACTATAACTTTTGTAAGAAATATACTATCTTTTCTAAGACACATGCTATAACCTTTGTAAGACACATACTAACTTTTGTAAGACACATACTAACTTTTGTAAGACAGATACTAACTTTTGTAAGACACATACTAATTTGTGTAAGACACATACTAACTTTTGTAAGACACATACTAACTTTTGTAAGACACATACTAACTTTTGTAAGACACATACTATACCTTTTCTAAGACACATACTATAACTTTTCTAATACACATACTATAATTTTTCTAAGACACATACTAACTTTGTCTTTCTTTGTGTTAGATGCAGGAAGTGGTTCCAACATTTTTTGGTCATCATTTCTTATTGTGTATTTTGTTAATGAGGCAAGTATAACTTATTAGTTGCAAAAAGTTGTGAATGTCACCATTAGTGGTAGTAGATTCGTAATTGGTGTAGAAAGTTAAAGGAGACTGCGACAAACACACACACACACACACCCTCTCTCTCTGTTCCTTCTCTCTTATCGCTCTCTCTGTTCTCTCTCCGTTCTTTCTTTTTCTCTCTCTGTGTTCTCTCTCTTTTTCCTCTCTGTTCTCTCTCTTTCTCTCTCTCTCTGTACTCTCTATGTGTTCTCTCTCTTTTCTCTCTCTGTTCTCTCTCACTGTTCTCTTTCTGTCTCTTTTCTCACTCTCTGTTCTCTCTTTTCTCTCTCTCTGTTCTCTCTGTTTTCTTTTTCTATGTTCTTTCTCTCTTTCATCTCTCTCTGTTCTCTCTCTTTTCTCTCTCTCTGTTCTCTCTCTTTTCTCTCTCTGTGTTCTCTCTCGTTCTCTCTCTGTTTTCACTCTCTGTTTTCACTCTCTGTTTTCTCTCCCTGTGTTCTCTCTGTTTCCTCTCTCTGTGTTCTCTGTGTTCTCTCTCTGTGTTCTCTCTCTGTGTTCTCTCTCAGTTCTCTCTCCTTTTTCTCTCTGTTCTCTCTTTTTTCTCTTTCTGTTCTCTCTCCGTTCTCTCTTTTTTCCTTTCTGTTCTCTCTCCGTTCTCTCTGTTCTCTATTTGTTCTCTCTCTCCTTTCTCTCTCTCTTTTCTCCCTCTCTGTGTTCTCTATCCCTTCTCTCTCTGTTGTCTCTCTTTTCTCTCTGTTCTCTCTCTCTATTCTCTCTCTGTTGTCTCTCTTTTCTCTCTGTTCTCTCTCTGTTGTCTTTCTTTCTCTCTGTTCTCTCTCTATTCTCTCTCTCTGTTGTCTCTCTTTTCTCTCTGTTCTCTCTCTATTCTCTCTCTGTTGTCTCTCTTTTCTCTCTGTTCTCTCTCTGTTGTTATTCTTTTCTCTGTGTTCTCTCTCTCTGTTCTCTCTCTGTTCTCTCTCTGTTCTCTCTCTGTTGTCTCTCTTGTTCTCTCTGTTCTCCTCTCTCTGTTCTCTCTCTGTTGTCTCTCTTTGTTCTCTCTCTGTTGTCTCTCTTTTCTCTCTGTTCTCTCTCTGTTCTCTCTCTGTTCTCTCTCTGTTGTCTCTCTTTTCTCTCTGTTCTCTCTCTCTGTTTTCTCTCTGTTCTCTCTCTGTTGTCTCTCTTTTGTCTCTGTACTCTCTCTGTTCTCTCTCTGTTCTCTCTCTCCCTTCTTTCTTTTCTCTCTCTGTTCTTTCTTTCTTTTCTTTTTCTCTGTTCTCTCTGTCTGTGTTTTCTCTCTGTTCTCTCTCTTTTCTCTCTCTCTGTTCGCTCACTTTTCTTTTTCTCTGTTCTCTCTCTCTTCTCACTCTTCTCTCTCTTTTCTCTCTCTGTTCTCTCCCTGTTCTCTCTTTTTTCCCTCTGTTCTCTCTCTTTTCTCTCTCTGTTCTCTCTCACTGTTCTTTTTCTGTCTCTTTTCTCACTCCCTGTTCTCTCTGTTCTCTCTCTTCTCTCTCTTCTCTCTCTCTGTTCTCTCTGTTTTCTTTTTCTATGTTCTTTCTCTCTTTCATCTCTCTCTGTTCTCTCTCTTTTACCTCTCTCTGTTCTCTCTCTTTTATCTTTCTCTGTTCTCTCTTTCTTTTATCTCTCTGTTCTCTCGCTGTGTTCTTTTTCTGTTCTCTCTCTGTGTGTTCTCTATCTCCGTTCTCTCTCTGTACTCTCTCTGTTCTCTCTCTATGTTCTCTCTCGCTCTGTTCTCTATTTCTATGTTGTCTCTCTGTGTTCTCTCTCTGTTCTCTCTCTCTGTTCTCTCTCTCTGTTCTCGCTAACTGTTCTCTCTCTGTTCTCGCTAACTGTTCTCTCTCTGTTCTATTCTCTCTCTCTGTTCTCTTTCTCTTCTCTCTCTCATTGTTTTTTCCCTTTTCTCTCTCTTCTCTTTCTCTCTCTCTGTTCTCGCTCTCTCTCTCTCTCTCTTTGTTATCGCTTTCTTCTCTCTCTCTCTCTCTGTTCCCTCTCTGTTCTCACTCTCTTTTCTCTCTCTCTTCTCCCTCTCTCTCTCCTCTCTGTTCTCTCTCTCTTCTCCCCTCTCTGTCTCTCTTCTCTCTCTTTTCTCTCTCTCTTCTCCTCTCTCTCCTCTCTGTTCTCTCTCTTTTCTCACCTCTCTGTCTCTCTTCTCTCTCTTTTCTCTCTCTTTTCTCTCTCTGTTCTCTCTTTCTCTCTTTCTCTCTTTGTTCTCACTCTCTGTTCTCTCTTTTCTCTCTCTCTGTTTTCTCTCTTTTCCTTTTCTCTGTTCTTTCTCTCTTTAATCTCTCTCTTTTATCTCTCTCTTTTCTCTCTCTTTTATCTTTCTATGTTCTCTCTTTTTTTCTCTCTCTGTTCTCTCGCTGTGTTCTGTTTCTGTTCTCTTTCTATGTGTTCTCTATCTCCGTTCTCTCTCTGTTCTCTCTCTATGCTCTCTCTCTCTCTGTTCTCTCTCTCTATGTTGTCTCTATCTGCTCTCTATCTGCTCTCTCTCTGTTCTCTCTCTCGCTGTTCTCTCTCTC
>JAVIAB010000108.1:70357557-70795057 GCA_032433765.1 Megaustenia siamemsis
GCAAATGCAGCTTTCCACAAAATGAGGAATAAACTGTACAATCTATTTTTGATAATAGATTCAAGAAAAAAGAGTTCTTAAATGTTATGTAGAGCCAGTCTTAACATATGGCTGTGCATCATGGACAATGGGACAACAGACAAGAAAACCACTAGAGGCTGTAGAATTGTGGGTTTACAGAAGAATGTTGAGGATACCATGTACAGCTAAGAAGAGTAATGAAAACGTTCTGAAATAGGTCAAAGCAAAAAGGACTAATTTCTAAAATTTGAAAGAAAATGTCATAATTTTTGTGGCCATGTAATGAGAAGAGAACAAGTGGAATATATTGTAATAACTGAGGGACGAAAAGATAGAAAGAATAGTGAGAATTTTAAAAAAGGAAAAATTGATATGTTAACTGCTTTACCTATGTGAGAAATACAATAAAAGTAGAACGACTTTTCAGCCAAAAAGCCTTCAGCAGGAATAACAAACAAAAGCGAAGAGAAAAGATACCAGACAACTTAAGATACTGACTTTGCACAAGGTCAACAACAGAAAATGATAAATAGATGTCGAGATCGGAAGTTGTGGAGAAACATGATCACCTATGCAAGGAGGTATTGCACTTGACGATGGTGATTCACCAAGAAATGTATATTCTCTTATAATGGTATGTATTCAGAATGAGTGGAACTAGAATTATAGTTGGCTAGAAAAGCAAAGATAAACAGGAAGACACAGATCTAAGTAGAACTATCGAAGTGAATGGCCAGCAACGTACTTGCCTTAGATCTGCAGAAGTTAATACTGCGATGTCCAGTTTGATAAACACCTATTTCTGTCATGTAATATTCACATTTTTTTCTGGAGAAATATAACATCATCATTATGTGCATACAGGATGGCGGAGACGATCATCTCCTTTCACAGATTTCTATCCACAGTATATCGTATCGATTCTGTTGTTGACTGCTTTCCATACCATGACACAAAGCTATCTAATATCTTGTCTCTTTGTCTTCCGCGATCTCTATTTCCTTGTATTTTGCCAGTTGTAACCAAGTATTCCAACTTTCCAATGTTGTTATTCTTGTCGTGATTCTTGTGATTCATGTCATCATTCTTGTCCTGATTCATGTCCTGATTCATATTGTGGTTCTTGTCGTGATTAATGTCCTGGTTCTTGTGATTCATATCATCATTCTTGTCCTGATTCATGTCCTGATTCATGTTTTGGTTCTTGTATTGATTAATGTCCTGGTTCTTGTGATTCATGTCATCATTCTTGTCCTGATTCATGTCCTGATTCATATTTTGGTTCTTGTCGTGATTAATGTCCTGGTTCTTGTGATTCATATCATCATTCTTGTCCTGATTCATGTCCTGATTCATGTTTTGGTTCTTGTATTGATTAATGTCCTGGTTCTTGTGATTCATATCATCATTCTTGGCCTGTTTGAAGTCGTGATTCATGTCCTGGTTTCTGTTGTGATTAATGTCGCGATTCATGTCCTGGTTCTTGTCGTGATTAATGTCGTGATTCATGTCCCGGTTCTTGTCGTGATTCATGTTTTGATTTTTGTCGTGATTAGTGTCATTCATGTCGTGACTCATGTCCTGGTTCTTGTCGTTATTAATGTCATGATTCTTGTCCTGTTTTTTGTCGTGATTAATGTCGTGAATCTAGTCCTGATTCATGTTCTGGTTTTTGTCGTTATTAATGTCGTGATTCATGTTTGGTTCCTGTTGTGATTCATGTCCTGGTTCTTGTCGCGATTAATGTCGTGATGCATGTCCTGGTTCTTGTGATTAATGTTGTGATTTAGGTCCTGGTTCTTGTGATTAATGTCGTGATTCATGTCTTGTTTCTTGTAATTAATATCGTGATTAATGCCCTGGTTCTTGTGATTAATGTCGTGATTCATGTCCTGGTTCTTGTCGTGAGTAATGTCGTGATTCATGTCCTGGTTCTTGTCGTGAGTAATGTCGTGATTCATGTCCTGGTTCTTGTCGTGAGTAATGTCGTGATTCATGTCCTGGTTCTTGTCGTGATTCATGTCCTGGTTCTTGTCGTGATTAATGTCGTGATTCTTGGAGAAGTGATTAAAGAGAAACAGACAAATAACAACCTGCTAGAGGGCAGTAGAATCAAAGATGAATATTGAGAATCAGACCTGAGGTACCTGCTAGGATGAGCAAGATGACCTTGAACTTGAAGGAATTTTCTGACTGCCTTACTTGACGTCACAAGGCAATACCGGCCATTCAGTTCTTTCTCGGTCACGGCCCATGGAAGTGTCACAGAGTACATGGCTGTTTGTCATTGATATTTTAGTTGTCTTTCTAATTTAAGAATTACTATTTGTGCATTGTTCTCCACGCTGGTAGGGTGACGTTACAGCTAGAATGTTGCGGCGGATGATGGACATTGTCACAATTGGATGGTTCTTTAGTCAATCCGAGAGCAAGAGGAAGACCACGAAAAAGGTGAAAATACGGAATGATAGACAAAGAGCAAAACATTTCTATCTTGACAGTTTTCAGACACAGCCAACTATAGAAATGACAAGAGCGCAGCAGAGGGAACTTCCGAAAACCCCAACAACTGTGACGTTTTCAGCTGTGCCAGCTTTAGATGAGTGAAGTAATTTTACTCCTTCTCTCAAAGCTGAAAACGTCATGCAAGTAGGGGGTTTCCCTCTGCTGCCTCTGGCCTTTCCTTTGGTTGGCTGTGGTTCACATATGCCCAAGAACGACACTACATCTAACAAGGAAGCGATCAAATGAGCAAGCAATACATCTACAGACATTAGACTGCATGTATTTCCCTTCTTTCACTCACGAAGCTTCAAGGCAACAGCAGATGGATAAAAGAAAAGGTAAAAGAAACGGTAAAAGAAAAGATAAAAGATGTAGTCAATCTTTGAAATGTGCTTTCTTTGAAATAAACATTTCCTGAAATATCGCAGCAATTATGTGCTTTATCGGTTGGCGCAAGCGAGCATGTCCTTCCACATGTCTTTGTCCACAATGCATTGTATCAATTCTGTTACTGATTGTTTATCTTACCATGACTCTTAAGTTATCCACTATCTTTTCTTTGCGCCGCCCGCGTTATCTTTTTACCTGTACTTTGCCGCTTGTAACCAAGTATTCCAAATGTCCTCACCATATGATGTGGTCGAGAAATGTCGGTTGTATCTTTCTTTCTTTTTTTCTTTTTTTTTTTTAACGGAGCTATCTATTTGTGTTGGCCACTTTGAGAATGTCTGGAATTTGTTTCTATCAAGGGAATTCTCGGCTTTCGTCTTAGAATACCATCTCTGTAGTTTTTAAAAGTCTTTTCATTTGTTTGTCCACTGTTCGTGATTTGTATCAAGCTGAAATATTTATGAAGCCAAGGAATTCGCATACACGGTATCATAAAATATCAGGCAAATGAGAAAGCCAGTAATGTAGGGTTAGTGCGTTAGCTTGACGATAGAGTGAACATGAGCAGCTGGACTATAAAGTGAACACGAGCAGCTTGACGATAGAGTGAACATGAGCAGCTGGACTATAAAGTGAACACTAGCAGCTTGACGATAAAGTGAACACGAGCAGCTTGACGATAAAGTGAACACGAGCAGCTGGACCATAAGAGAAGTGAGTGGTGTAACAAACCATAAGAGAAGCGAGTGGTGTAACAAACCATAAGAGAAATGAGTGGAGTAACAAACCATAAGAGAAATGAGTGGTGTAACAAACCATAAGAGAAATGAGTGGTGAAACAAACCATAAAAGAAATGAGTGGTGTAACAAACCATAAGATAAATGAGTGGTGAAACAAACCATAAGAGAAATGAGTGGTGTAACAAACCATAAGAGAAATGAGTGGTGAAACAAACCATAAGAGAAATGAGTGGAGTAACAAACCATAAGAGAAATGAGTGGTGTAACAAACCATAAGAGAAATGAGTGGTGAAACAAAACCATAAGAGAAATGAGTGGTGAAACAAAACCATAAGAGAAATGAGTGGTGTAACAAACCATAGGAGAAATGAGTGGTGTAACAAACCATAAGAGAAATGAGTGGTGTAACAAAACCATAAGAGAAATGAGTGGTCAAACAAGCCATAAGAGAAATGAATGGTGTAACAAACCAAGGAGAAATGAGTGGTGTAACAAACCATAAGAGAAATGAATGGTGTAACAAACCATAAGAGAAATGAGTGATGAAACAAAACCATAAGAGAAATGAGTGGTGTAACAAACCATAGGAGAAATGAGTGGTGTAACAAACCATAGGAGAAATGAGTGATGAAACAAAACCATAAGAGAAATGAATGGTGTAACAAACCATAGGAGAAATGAGTGGTGTAACAAACCATAGGAGAAATGAGTGATGAAACAAAACCATAAGAGAAATGAATGGTGTAACAAACCATAGGAGAAATGAGTGGTGTAACAAACCATAAGAGAAATGAGTGATGTAACAAACCATAACTGAAATGAGTGATGTAACAAACCATAAGAGAAGTGAGTGATGTAACAAACCATAAGAGAAATGAGTGGTGTAACAAACTATAAGAGAAATGAGTGGTGTAAGAAACCATAAGAGAAATGAGTGATGAAACAAAACCATAAGAGAAATGAGTGGTGAAACAAAACCATAGGAGAAATGAATGGTGTAACAAACCATAAGAGAAATGAGTTGTGAAACAAACCATAAGAGAAATGAGTGGTGTAACAAACCATAAGAGAAATGAGTGATGTAACAAACCATAAGAGAAATGAGTGGTGTAACAAACCATAAGAGAAATGAGTGATGTAACAAACCATAAGAGAAATGAGTGGTGTAGCAAACCATAAGAGAAATGAGTGATGAAACAAAACCATAAGAGAAATGAGCGGTGAAACAAAACCATAGGAGAAATGAATGGTGTAACAAACCATAAGAGAAATGAGTGGTGAAACAAACCATAAGAGAAGTGAGTGATGTAACAAACCATAAGAGAAATGAGTAATGTAACAAACCATAAGAGAAATGAGTGGTGTAATAAACCATAAGAGAAATGAGTGATGTAATAAACCATAAGAGAAATGAGTGGTGTAACAAACCATAAGAGAAGTGAGTGATGTAACAAACCATAAGATAAATGAGTGGTGAAACAAAACCATAGGAGAAATGAGTGGTGTAACAAACCATAAGAGAAATGAGTGGTGTAACAAACCATAAGAGAAGTGAGTGATGTAACAAACCATAAGTAAATGAATGGTGTAACAAACCATAAGAGAAATGAGTGGAGTAACAAACCATAAGAGAAATGAGTGGTGTAACAAACCATAAGAGAAATGAGTGGAGTAACAAACTATAAGAGAAGTGAGTGATGTAACAAACCATTAGAGAAATGAGTGGTGTAACAAACCATAAGAGAAATGAGTGATGTAACAAACCATAAGAGAAGTGAGTGGTGTAACAAACCATAAGAGAAATGAGTGGTGAAACAAACCATAAGAGAAATGAGTGGTGAAACAAAACCATAAGAGAAGTGAGTGGTGAAACAAAACCATAAGAGAAATGAGTGGTGAAACAAAACCATAAGAGAAATGAGTGATGTAACAAACCATAAGAGAAATGAGCGGTGTAACAAACCATAAGAGAAATGAGCGGTGTAACAAACCATAAGAGAAATGAGTGGTGAAACAAAACCATAAGAGAAATGAGTGGTGGAACAAACCATAAGAGAAATGAGCGGTGTAACAAACCATAAGAGAAATGAGCAGTGTAACAAACCATAAGAGAAATGAGTGGTGAAACAAAACCATAAGAGAAATGAGTGGTGTAAAAAACCATAAGAGAAATGAGTGGTGTAACAAACCATAATAGAAATGAGTGGTGAAACAAAACCATAAGAGAAATGAGTGGTGAAACAAAACCATATGAGAAATGAGTGGTGAAACAAACCATAAGAGAAATGAGTGGTGGAACAAACCATAAGAGAAGTGAGTGATGTAACAAACCATAAGAGAAATGAGTGGTGTAACAAACTATAAGAGAAATGAGTGATGTAACAAACCATAAGAGAAATGAGTGATGAAACAAAACCATAAGATAAATGAGTGGTGAAACAAAACCATATGAGAAATGAGTGGTGAAACAAACCATAAGAGAAATGAGTGGTGAAACAAAACCATAAGAGAAATGAGTGGTGTAACAAACCATAAGAGAAATGAGTGGTGTAACAAACCATAAGAGAAATGAGTGGTGAAACAAAACCATAAGAGAAATGAGTGGTGAAACAAAACCATATGAGAAATGAGTGGTGAAACAAACCATAAGAGAAATGAGTGGTGGAACAAACCATAAGAGAAGTGAGTGATGTAACAAACCACGAGAGAAATGAGTGGTGTAACAAACCATAAGAGAAGTGAGTGATGTAACAAACCATAAGAGAAATGAGTGGTGTAACAAACCATAAGAGAAATGAGTGGTGTAACAAACCATAAGAGAAATGAGTGGTGTAACAAAACCATAAGAGAAATGAGTGGTGAAACAAACCATAAGAGAAATGAGTGGTGGAACAAACCATAAGAGAAATGAGTGGTGGAACAAAACCATAAGAGAAATGAGTGGTGAAACAAACCATAAGAGAAATGAGTGGTGTAACAAAACCATAAGAGAAGTGAGTGATGTAACAAACCATAAGAGAAATGAGTGATGTAACAAACCATAAGAGAAGTGAGTGATGTAACAAACCATAAGAGAAATGAGTGGTGAAACAAAACCATAAGAGAAATGAGTGGTGAAACAAAACCATAAGAGAAATGAGTGGTGAAACAAAACCATAAGAGAAATGAGTGGTGAAACAAAACCATATGAGAAATGAGTGGTGAAACAAACCATAAGAGAAATGAGTGGTGGAACAAACCATAAGAGAAGTGAGTGATGTAACAAACCACGAGAGAAATGAGTGGTGTAACAAACCATAAGAGAAGTGAGTGATGTAACAAACCATAAGAGAAATGAGTGGTGTAACAAACCATAAGAGAAATGAGTGGTGTAACAAAACCATAAGAGAAATGAGTGGTGAAACAAACCATAAGAGAAATGAGTGGTGGAACAAACCATAAGAGAAATGAGTGGTGGAACAAAACCATAAGAGAAATGAGTGGTGAAACAAACCATAAGAGAAATGAGTGGTGTAACAAAACCATAAGAGAAGTGAGTGATGTAACAAACCATAAGAGAAATGAGTGATGTAACAAACCATAAGAGAAGTGAGTGATGTAACAAACCATAAGAGAAGTGAGTGATGTAACAAACCATAAGAGAAGTGAGCGGTGTAACAAACCATAAGAGAAGTGAGCGGTGTAACAAACCATAAGAGAAATGAGAAAGCATCCAAAAATATTATGTGTAAGGTAGAAAAGGTGGTCATATGATGGCCATGAGAAGAAACAACAAAAGAATCTTACAGGTCCTCAAATGTGAACCAGAGGGAATAAAAGGTCAAGAGACTGGTCAAGACAAATATTAAAAAGAACACTGAGGCGATAAGCAACAATAGCAGGCATGAGCTTCCTTGCCGAGGTTGTGGGTTTCCTCCAGAAGAGGAACGTGTAGCGAGATACAGTGCTGCTGCTGTGCAAAGTCTAGCACTAAATAACAAAAGTAGTCGTACATGGAGCACTTTGAGTAGCTGCCCTGTGTGCCGTCGTCTGATTGAATGGAGAGATAACCTCTTGGTCTGGATCCTTCCCGCGCCTCGTGACGTCAGGATTGTTGTGCTTTTCGCCACTTATCTCTATTCTGGGTGATATGTTCGATCTCATCTAAGACGTTGATGCCTTTGCTTAACTTATGTGTGTTCTGGCTACACAGACCACTTCCAAGTTAGATCAGGTGTAAGACGGGTGCGTACTATCCCCCTACTGTTTATTACATACATGGACCATATATGCAAGCTAGCCAACCCATCAGAGACAGAGGAGATCAACGAGCTTTTATTTGCAGACGATCAGGCACTAATACATGAAACAATAGAAGACCTACAAGAACACTTAAAGAAGCTCAACATCTCAGGCACAAAATACAACATGAAAATCGACATCAACAAAACAGAAGTCATGAATGTCGCCAAAATTAAACAGAACATCAACATAACTTTAGAAGGCAGGCAACTAAAACAAGTAGAGGAATTCAAATACCTAGGAAGTCTAATGACAAACGATAATTCTCAAACAGCAGAGATAGAATCATGATGTAACAAAGTTTGTCAAATCATTGGACAGTTATCGCCACTATTATCCAACAAGGAAATAACTCTGGAGGCAAAACGAGCACTATACAATACAATCTTCATCCAAACGTTGTGCTACCAATGCCAGACCTAGACCCTAGATGCAAGAACAATAAGAAAAATAATCTCGAGTAATAATAAAGAGAAGGAGTATCCTGGTCTACGCCCTATGGCGCGGCTATGGCTCGAAAGGTCAATATATATATATATATATATATGATATAGAGATATCTGTAAATCATCTCTGAATGACTTCTCCATCTGTAAAAATGACTGGGAACATCTGGCAAGTGATCGCTTATCATGGAGAGCATCTTACTTGGTTGTTTTCCTTTGACGTTTCTATGTATTTGTTCCCCCCACAGTTTGTGTTTGATACTTTAATTTGTGTCTCTCCAGGAAGACAAGCCACACAAGATTCAACTGTTCTACATCCAATGTGATTACAAGAAGCTGTATGTTAACATTTCCAAACGTTTGTGGTGACAAATTAAACAATGTATCAACGTCACTCTAAGATTTGCCATTCTTTGATCGTTTTGTTACGAGCAATGAGCACCGTCAACTGTTGACTTTAGTTCAATCATTCTGCGGTTTGTGAGTGGTGTTTGTTATAAATTGAAACCACTTTCCATAAAGTATCAATTTTAGGTGCGAAGTTATAAAACAACTAAAAATGAAAAGAGAACTACTAAACACAATTAGAACAAGACAAATGAAATTTTTTTTGGCATGTTAAAGGACACAACAGCCTAAAAATATTGGAAGGGAAAATACAAGGTAAAAGAGGCAGATGCAGACCAAGACTAACATGGACGAGTAACATCAAAAGATGGACAAGTCAACCTATGACAATCTGCACCATCAAAACAAGAGACAGAGTGGAATGGCGCTCCATGGTAGCCAACCTTCGATGCGGAGACGGCACTCAATGATGATGATAATGATCAATTCTAAGAATGAGTGGAATGTACTAGTCTCATGACAACTTATAAATGCTGCAACATGTGTAAGGTTATAACTAAATTGCCACTTTGAGATGAGCGTTATTGAGTTATTTGCGGGTCATCATCATTGCACTCCGAACATGTCCATAGGTGTTCAGATCCCCTCCCCAGCAATTCCCTCAGTGTCCAGCGACTGACGACTCCAGTTCTATGTTGGTTGATAAGTCTTCTTACACGGCCACTAAGTTTCTCATTTCTGGCTGTACCCATCTTGACTCCCATTTTCATTATCCGAAGAAGTGACGTGGATCTGTGTTTGTCGAAGTCCTGTGCTCTTCCCACTTCTCGGAGGGCATTGATGATGTACGCCCGATCCATTGGTTTCCCGTCCTCAACGACAGCACAGCTAGCCAACCTGTCCGCTCTTTCATTTCCCCGTACTCCCGCATGTCCAGGGACATAGACAAAGGTGACCTTACGTATTTTGAATTTTTGCAACGACTCTACCGATTGCATGCGTACAGAGCCCGCCTCCACTTTTTTTATCATGCTCATCGAATCACTCAGTATACATGCGTGGGTGTAGTCTTGTGACTCTAACCATTTGAATGCCTTGGTCACTGCCATCGCCTCCATTGTCATGCTACTCGTGGTCATGGCGTATACACCACTGTCTTCCTTGACTATTCTGCCTGCTGAGCGTGCTGTAAATGCCCATGCACTTCTTTGGTGTCGTATTACAGATCCGTCTGTATAGATGACTGCATCTTTCTCATCGGTGTTATTGCAGGTGAGACCGTTGACCTCAGCATTAACCACAACCGGGTTCTGTACCCTACTTTTCCTGACGAGTGTGACAATACACGAGAAAGTCCCCTTGAATGACATAGGCACTGGTATCCACTCCTCACCAACGCTGATATTGGTAAGCCCACAGACCTGTTTGATGACATCTTCTGCTCGGCCCACCATGATTTGCCTCTTTTTAGCCTGTCACCTTTCACTGTGTTGAGCACGTGGTGCAATGGATGCTCTGTATCTGTACTAATCTTCAGGTATGCTCGTGCTCTCCAGATCTTGATTCTGTCATCCATGGTTGGAAAGTCAAGAAGATACCTCATTGCTACACAGGGAGTGTCCCTCGTACGTCCCAGGATAATGCGCATGGCTTCATTTTGTATTTTCTCCAGCCTATCAATTTGAGTCGTACTGACAGTAAGAATGGCCAGGGCATACTCGATTGGTGCGAGGATTAATCCCTGGAACAGAAGAGTAAGTAGCCTCTGCTCGATGTTGGCAGCTGCCATGACCTTCAAGTCGGCTAATCCTTTGCGGGATTTTTTTATCACATGATCGACGTGGTCCCGAAAACACAGGCTGCGATCAAACTTAACTCCGAAGTATGTCATCAACTTGTCCCTGGTCACCTCATCAGCTCCCATTAGTACTACCGGTGTGGTCGTATTAACGATATGATTGAACAATGGCGGATTGTTTACGCCGGTCTGTCGTCAAGGACGCGTAATTCATTTGAGATGAGAACAAACAACTATGTCCCACATACATGTTCATGTTTATTTAACACCTTTATTAATTTATTAGTAATACAGTACCCAGTGTGGAATGGTTAGGCCGGTCACATTGGCAGGAGACCATCTAGTCGGTGACTTTTCTCAAGGCGAACCCGGTCATAGCCAACTATATCTAAGGCCCACGTGCGGATAGGGGTCACCTAAGGCTTGTGACGTTTTCAGCATTGTATGCAGGTGCAGTTATGGGTAAAATGACATCAGCCGTCTATAGCTGAATAAGTCACAAGCTTTTGGTGGTTTCGGAAAAAACTTTCTCAGCTAGCGGGCCTTAGATATAGTTAGCAATGGCCCGGTCCATGACTACCGTATCGGCGGATTGCAATAGCTAACGCCATAACTGCCCCGTCGGACCCAACAATGTACATCTTTGTTCTACTCATATCTCCTGTAGCGCTGAAACATAAAAGACGGCTACAACACAATCTATTAAATCAGCATTTAACGGTGATTGTAATCGATGAAGTACCGACGGAAACTGTCATAAACTTTAGTCATAAGTAAACGCAGGTGTCCAAATTGCTTCATAGGAACAAAATCACCATGGGTAGAACGTAATGTAGAGACGCCGCCTTCTTTTCTTCTTCTGTCTTTTTTTTCTACTTTCACCTTCTTCTTTCACCTTCTTTATTCATCTTTTTCTTTCACCTTCTTTATTCATCTTCTTCTTTCGCCTTCTTCTTTCGCCTTCTTCTTTCACCTTCTTCTTTCACCTTCTTCTTTCATCTTCTTCTTTCACCTTCTTTATTCATCTTCTTCTTTCACCTTCTTTATTCATCTTCTTCTTTCACCTTCTTTATTCATCCTCTTCTTTCATCTTCTTCTTTCACCTTCTTTATTCATCTTCTTCTTTCATCTTCTTTATTCATCTTCTTCTTTCATCTTCTTCTTTCATCTTCTTCTTTCACCTTCTTTATTCATCTTCTTCTTTCATCTTCTTTCACCTTCTTTATTCATCTTCTTCTTTCATCTTCTTCTTTCACCTTCTTTATTCATCTTCTTCTTTCATCTTCTTCTTTCATCTTCTTCTTTCACCTTCTTTATTCATCTTCTTCTTTCATCTTCTTCTTTCACCTTCTTTATTCATCTTCTTCTTTCATCTTCTTTATTCATCTTCTTCTTTCATCTTCTTCTTTCACCTTCTTTATTCATCTTCTTCTTTCATCTTCTTCTTTCACCTTCTTCTTTCACCTTCTTTATTCATCTTCTTCTTTCATCTTCTTCTTTCATCTTCTTCTTTCACCTTCTTTATTCATCTTCTTCTTTCATCTTCTTCTTTCACCTTCTTTATTCATCTTCTTCTTTCATCTTCTTTATTCATCTTCTTCTTTCACCTTCTTTATTCATCTTCTTCTTTCATCTTCTTCTTTCACCTTCTTTATTCATCTTCTTTTTTCATCTTCTTCTTTCACCTTCTTTATTCATCTTCTTCTTTCATCTTCTTCTTTCATCTTCATCTTCTTCTTTCACCTTCTTCTTTCATCTTCTTCTTTCATCTTCTTCTTTCATCTTCATCTTCTTCTTTCACCTTCTTCTTTCATCTTCTTCTTTCACCATCTTCTTTCACCTTCTTCTTTCATCTTCTTTATTCATCTTCTTCTTTCGCCTTCTTCTTTCACCTTCTTCTTTCATCTTCTTCTTTCACCTTCTTTATTCATCTTCTTCTTTCACCTTCTTTATTCATCTTCTTCTTTCACCTTCTTTATTCATCTTCTTCTTTCATCTTCTTCTTTCACCTTCTTTATTCATCTTCTTCTTTCATCTTCTTTATTCATCTTCTTCTTTCATCTTCTTCTTTCATCTTCTTCTTTCACCTTCTTTATTCATCTTCTTCTTTCATCTTCTTCTTTCACCTTCTTTATTCATCTTCTTCTTTCATCTTCTTCTTTCACCTTCTTCTTTCACCTTCTTTATTCATCTTCTTCTTTCATCTTCTTCTTTCATCTTCTTCTTTCACCTTCTTTATTCATCTTCTTCTTTCATCTTCTTCTTTCACCTTCTTTATTCATCTTCTTCTTTCATCTTCTTCTTTCACCTTCTTCTTTCACCTTCTTTATTCATCTTCTTCTTTCATCTTCTTCTTTCATCTTCTTCTTTCACCTTCTTTATTCATCTTCTTCTTTCATCTTCTTCTTTCACCTTCTTTATTCATCTTCTTCTTTCATCTTCTTTATTCATCTTCTTCTTTCACCTTCTTTATTCGTCTTCTTCTTTCATCTTCTTCTTTCACCTTCTTTATTCATCTTCTTTTTTCATCTTCTTCTTTCACCTTCTTTATTCATCTTCTTCTTTCATCTTCTTCTTTCATCTTCATCTTCTTCTTTCATCTTCTTCTTTCATCTTCTTCTTTCATCTTCATCTTCTTCTTTCACCTTCTTCTTTCATTTTCTTCTTTCACCATCTTCTTTCACATTCTTCTTTCATCTTCTTTATTCATCTTCTTCTTTCACCTTCTTTATTCATCTTCTTCTTTCATCTTCTTCTTTCACTTTCTTTATTCATCTTCTGCTTTCATCATCTTCTTTCATCTTCTTCTTTCACCTTCTTTATTCATCTTCTTCTTTCATCTTCTTTATTCATCTTCTTCTTTCATCTTCTTCTTTCACCTTCTTTATTCATCTTCTTCTTTCACCTTCTTTGTTCATCTTCTTCTTTCATTTTCTTTATTCATCTTCTTCTTTCATCTTCTTCTTTCATCTTCTTCTTTCATCTTCTTCTTTCATCTTCTTCTTTCACCTTCTTCTTTCATCTTCTTCTTTCACTTTCTTTATTCATCTTCTTTATTCATCTTCTTCTTTCATCTTCTTTATTCATCTTCTTTATTCATCTTCTCCTTTCATCTTCTTTATTCATCTTCTTCTTTCATCTTCTTCTTTCATCTTCTTCTTTCACCTTCTTTATTCATCTTCTTCTTTCATCTTCTTCTTTCACCTTCTTTATTCATCTTCTTCTTTCATCTTCTTCTTTCACCTTCTTTATTCATCTTCTTCTTTCACATTCTTCTTTCACCTTCTTTATTCATCTTCTTCTTTCACCTTATTTATTCATCTTATTCTTTCATCTTCTTCTTTCACCTTCTTTATTCATCTTCTTCTTTCATCTTCTTTATTCATCTTCTTCTTTCATCTTCTTCTTTCACCTTCTTTATTCATCTTCTTCTTTCATCTTCTTCTTTCACCTTCTTCTTTCACCTTCTTTATTCATCTTCTTCTTTCATCTTCTTCTTTCACCTTCTTTATTCATCTTCTTCTTTCATCTTCTTCTTTCATCTTCATCTTCTTCTTTCATCTTCTTCTTTCATCTTCTTCTTTCACCTTCTTTATTCATCTTCTTCTTTCATCTTCTTCTTTCACCTTCTTTATTCATCTTCTTTTTTCATCTTCTTCTTTCACCTTCTTTATTCATCTTCTTCTTTCATCTTCTTTATTCATCTTCTTCTTTCATCTTCTTCTTTCACCTTCTTTATTCATCTTCTTCTTTCATCTTCTTCTTTCACCTTCTTCTTTCACCTTCTTTATTCATCTTCTTCTTTCATCTTCTTCTTTCATCTTCTTCTTTCACCTTCTTTATTCATCTTCTTCTTTCATCTTCTTCTTTCACCTTCTTTATTCATCTTCTTCTTTCATCTTCTTTATTCATCTTCTTCTTTCACCTTCTTTATTCATCTTCTTCTTTCATCTTCTTCTTTCACCTTCTTTATTCATCTTCTTTTTTCATCTTCTTCTTTCACCTTCTTTATTCATCTTCTTCTTTCATCTTCTTCTTTCATCTTCATCTTCTTCTTTCACCTTCTTCTTTCATCTTCTTCTTTCATCTTCTTCTTTCATCTTCATCTTCTTCTTTCACCTTCTTCTTTCATCTTCTTCTTTCACTTTCTTTATTCATCTTCTGCTTTCATCATCTTCTTTCATCTTCTTCTTTCACCTTCTTTATTCATCTTCTTCTTTCATCTTCTTTATTCATCTCCTTCTTTCATCTTCTTCTTTCACCTTCTTTATTCATCTTCTTCTTTCACCTTCTTTATTCATCTTCTTCTTTCATTTTCTTTATTCATCTTCTTCTTTCATCTTTTTCTTTCATCTTCTTCTTTCATCTTCTTCTTTCATCTTCTTCTTTCTTCTTCTTCTTTCACCTTCTTCTTTCATCTTCTTCTTTCACTTTCTTTATTCATCTTCTTTATTCATCTTCTTCTTTCATCTTCTTTATTCATCTTCTTTATTCATCTTCTTCTTTCATCTTCTTTATTCATCTTCTTCTTTCATCTTCTTCTTTCATCTTCTTCTTTCACC
Organism: Megaustenia siamemsis; assembly: GCA_032433765.1. Classification (NCBI taxonomy): domain Eukaryota; kingdom Metazoa; phylum Mollusca; class Gastropoda; order Stylommatophora; family Ariophantidae; genus Megaustenia; species Megaustenia siamemsis. The sequence goes on from JAVIAB010000108.1 coordinate 70,372,650, forward strand.
TTCTTTATTCATCTTCTTCTTTCATCTTCTTCTTTCACCTTCTTTATTCATCTTCTTCTTTCATCTTCTTCTTTCACCTTCTTTATTCATCTTCTTCTTTCATCTTCTTCTTTCACCTTCTTTATTCATCTTCTTCTTTCATCTTCTTCTTTCACCTTCTTTATTCATCTTCTTCTTTCATCTTCTTCTTTCACCTTCTTTATTCATCTTCTTCTTTCATCTTCTTTATTCATCTTCTTCTTTCACCTTCTTTATTCGTCTTCTTCTTTCATCTTCTTCTTTCACCTTCTTTATTCATCTTCTTTTTTCATCTTCTTCTTTCACCTTCTTTATTCATCTTCTTCTTTCATCTTCTTCTTTCATCTTCATCTTCTTCTTTCATCTTCTTCTTTCATCTTCATCTTCTTCTTTCACCTTCTTCTTTCATTTTCTTCTTTCACCATCTTCTTTCACATTCTTCTTTCATCTTCTTTATTCATCTTCTTCTTTCACCTTCTTTATTCATCTTCTTCTTTCATCTTCTTCTTTCACTTTCTTTATTCATCTTCTGCTTTCATCATCTTCTTTCATCTTCTTCTTTCACCTTCTTTATTCATCTTCTTCTTTCATCTTCTTTATTCATCTTCTTCTTTCATCTTCTTCTTTCACCTTCTTTATTCATCTTCTTCTTTCACCTTCTTTATTCATCTTCTTCTTTCATTTTCTTTATTCATCTTCTTCTTTCATCTTCTTCTTTCATCTTCTTCTTTCATCTTCTTTATTCATCTTCTTCTTTCACCTTCTTCTTTCATCTTCTTCTTTCACTTTCTTTATTCATCTTCTTTATTCATCTTCTTCTTTCATCTTCTTTATTCATCTTCTTTATTCATCTTCTTCTTTCATCTTCTTTATTCATCTTCTTCTTTCATCTTCTTCTTTCACCTTCTTTATTCATCTTCTTCTTCTTTCACCTTCTTTATTCATCTTCTTCTTTCATCTTCTTCTTTCACCTTCTTTATTCATCTTCTTCTTTCATCTTCTTCTTTCACCTTCTTTATTCATCTTCTTCTTTCATCTTCTTCTTTCACCTTCTTTATTCATCTTCTTCTTTCATCTTCTTCTTTCACCTTCTTTATTCATCTTCTTCTTTCATCTTCTTCTTTCACCTTCTTTATTCATCTTCTTCTTTCATCTTCTTCTTTCACCTTCTTTATTCATCTTTTTCTTTCATCTTCTTCTTTCACCTTCTTTATTCATCTTCCTCTTTCATCTTCTTCTTTCACCTTCTTTATTCATCTTCTTCTTTCACCTTCTTTATTCATCTTCTTCTTTCACCTTCTTCTTTCACCTTCTTTATTCATCTTCTTCTTTCACCTTCTTTATTCATCTTCTTCTTTCACCTTCTTTATTCATCTTCTTCTTTCACCTTCTTCTTTCACCTTCTTTATTCATCTTCTTCTTTCACCTTCTTTATTCATCTTCTTCTTTCACCTTCTTCTTTCACCTTCTTTATTCATCTTCTTCTTTCACCTTCTTTATTCACCTTCTTTATTCACCTTCTTCTTTCACCTTCTTTATTCATCTTCTTCTTTCACCTTCTTCTTTCACCTTCTTCTTTCACCTTCTTTATTCATCTTCTTCTTTCACCTTCTTTATTCATCTTCTTCTTTCACCTTCTTTATTCACCTTCTTCTTTCATCCTCTTCTTTCATCTTCTTCTTTCATCTTCTTCTTTCACCTTCTTCTTTCACCTTCTTTATTCATCTTCTTCTTTCATCTTCTTCTTTCACCTTCTTTAATCATCTTCTTCTTTCACCTTCTTTATTCATCTTCCTCTTTCACCTTCTTCTTTCGCCTTCTTCTTTCACCTTCTTTATTCATCTTCTTCTTTCACCTTCTTCTTTCACCTTCTTCTTTAATCTTCTTCTTTCACCTTCTTCTTTCACCTTCTTTATTCATCTTCTTCTTTCACCTTCTTCTTTCACATTCTTCTTTCATCTTCTTCTTTCACCTTCTTCTTTCACATTCTTCTTTCATCCTCTTCTTTTACCTTCTTCTTTCATCTTCTTCTTTCACCTTCTTCTTTCACCTTCTTCTTTCACCTTCTTATTTCATCTTCTTTGTTCTTCTATTACTTCCTTTTCATTTCTTCTTCATTTACTTTGGCCCCTTCCTCTTCTTATTTACTTCTTCTTCTTCTGCTGGTGCTTCTGTTTCTCATTTCTATTTTCGATGCACTATCCGCGAGTTTATTCGTCCAGAAAATCGATTTTGTTTCGTTAGTATATTACCTTTCGACCCGACATATATGGTTTCGTCACGATATTTTTGTAACCTTGTTTCCTTCCCTCATTGTTCTTAACTCATCTGAACACGGCATTTTTTAGTGGTCAGTTGGAGTTTTTGAGTTTTTATTTAGTAGGAGAAGCAAGCATAGTTTTTAATTCTTGAACTTAATTCAAACGGCCAGCTTTAAGTCGTTCACTTCTATCGTATATCCTGGTTCCCATGTTCAAATTCCAACATCCTTGAACTAAAATACCTCATTATTACCAATTTAGCAGCTGTGCCAGGTGTTATCGTAATTTGAGATACAGTTGAAAGTTTATCCGCAGGTGAAAAAAGGCAGAGATAAGTGTCAATGATTTCAAATTGTGTGTTTCCATCGATCCAGGTAATTAGATATACGTTGTCTACAGGTGCGCAATTAATTTAACTTATGGATACGTCATAGAGTATACAGGTAAGATTCTGTGAAAAGTTCAGGTATGGTTTAGAGCAAGCGACACTGTTACAGATAAATAAATGGTGACATTGAGAGAGAGAGAGAGAGAGAGAGAGAGAGAGAGAGAGAGAGAGAGGTGCGTGACGTTAATGCGTCAGGCTTTGGGGAGTCTACAATTTATTGGTTATTGCATTTATAGGTTGTGTTTTGTAAGTGGGGAAGTTGTTTTCATGAGTTGTGTTCTGTAAGTAAAAAAGTTATGTTTATGGGTTGCTGTTTTTTCATATATTTTTCCACAAGTGAACAGGTTGTGTTTATAAGTTGTGTTTTTAAGCTGTTCTTAGTAAGTGAAAGAGGTGTTATGTTTTGTATTTCGTTATCGGAACGGTTGGTTTATAAGTTGTGTTTCGCATGTGAAAAGTTTTTTTTTTAAGAAATGTGATGTGCTTTGTAAATAAAAGTAGTGTGTTCTTAGGTTGCATTTCCAATTAGAAAAAGTTGTGTTTATAAGTGTGTTGTGTTATCTGAGTCTTGTAAGTGAAAAAGTTGTGTTTATAAGTGTGTTGTGTTATCTGAGTCTTGTAAGTGACAAAGTTGTTTATAGGTGAAAATAGTTTGTTTTGCAAGTAGTCGTTGTATTTTCATACATTGTGCATGTAATGGAAAGTTGTGTTTATGAGTTATGTGTGCAAGTTGTGTAAGTGAATTTGTTGTGTATCTAACCAAACAAGTTGTATGTAAGTGAATTATTTGTAACCGTAAGTGAATAGGTTGTGTCTATAAGTGACAAACAAATTGTATTAATGATATGTTGTATGTGTAAATTGTGTTCTATTCTGGAAGAAATTATGCTTATTTTATCTGGATGTTATTAGTTGAAAGTTGTTGATATTACATCTATCTTCAGTGCACTTGTCTTTATAAGTGGAATCAAACTTATGATAATTATAATTTATGTTTGAAAATGAATCACTTATATTTATGAGTTAAAATGACGTTCTATTTATAATCATAACAGACGACTTAACGATATATGCTGGACATTTTATCATGAGAATTTGGCCATAATCACATCATTAATTGTGTGTTTAGATTTTCTTCCTGTCAGATCATGGCTCGTTCAGACGAGTATTCCGAACACTCTTCTGAAAACTGATGTCTATTTCAGTGATTCGAATGCACCGTAATCAATCAGACTGGGTCTAACAGACTCTAATTATGATAAAAACTACCGCTGAAGGAAAGGTTTCAAGAAACTGCTGAATATAATACACTGTAATAAAAAAAAATAAAAGTAAAGTACCCCCGTCACGCCAAGTGGCGTATAGGGAATATGGTGTTGGTGACCATAAATTTTACAGACCTTCGGCGCATGATTTTTGGGGTAATGAGGTCGGTATTACGCCCGTGCCGATTTACTTTCCCATAAAAAAAATCCGGTACCCATTAAAGGCTGGGTGAACCCGGAAGCCGTCGAGTGGGATCGAACCCTACCTCCTGTCCTTTGTAGTCCATTTCACCTGCCACTGAGCTATCGCGGCTCCCATTACACTGGAATGCGGAGGGCATATACCACAAAAAACAAAGCTCTAACAATCAGACTAGCAGAAGAGGAGATAGACGTTGCCTGCATCCAAGAAACTCATCTTAATCCTCAGCACAAATTTATGATCAGGGGCTACCAAACATTTAGACAAAACAGGGAAGGTCACAAGAGTGGAATTCTAATACTTGGTAAAAATTCCATCCCAGCAAAACTGATAGATGTAGTCACAAACGGAGAGGCAGAGATCATTGGTACAGACCTATACATTAACTCCTCTAGTATAAGGATATTTAATATGTACTGTCCAAATGACAAATTACTGAAGCTGGAGTCAATGGAAATAACACCATCAAAGTGTCTGGTAGTAGGAGACTTTAACAGCCACTCTGAAAGATGGGGATATAAGGAGTCCAATGTTCGAGGTGAAGAAGTGGAAGAATGGGAAATAGACAACAACCTATTCCTCATAAACTCTAGGGAGGACCACCCAACCTTCTACTCAAGAAGATGGAAAACAACTTCCACTCCCGACCTAGCATTTGCAACTGGAGACATATCTATCAAAATAACCAGAAAAGTGCTGAACCAACTTGGAGATAGTGACCATAGACCAGTCAAACTTTCAGTGGCTCTTGTTCACAAACAGGAGTTGCAAATACCTCTTCCCCGCTGGAACTATAAGAGAGCAGATTGGGCAAAGTTTGCCAGGCTCACTGATGCATATATTGCGCCTATCAACACCCACGAAAGGAAGGTCAATAATATGATAGAGCGGTTAACAAATGGAATCCTGAGAGCTGCTAAAGAATCCATTCCTAGAGGAGCAAGAAGAAACTACAAGCCATACTGGAGCAAGGAAATACAAAGACTAGAAGAGGAACTGGACTCTGCCAGAGAACTAGCTGAAACATCACACAGCACAGAGAGCAACATTGCCTACAAAACAGCCTCGGCCAAACACAGACGTGAGGTCATGATATCAGCAAGGCAGAGCTGGATAGACAAAACAGAGAGCCTTAATCTAGACAAAAATGGTCATAAACTATGGAAACTTGCGAAAGCTCTGAGTGACGAAAACAACTGCCGACCTCCAATATCATTAGCACACAATCATAACATCCTCACAGGCAAAAGGGCAGCAAATCTACTGATAGAGACTTACAAAAACATTAGTAGAATAAACATTCCAATAGACAAACAGAAAGCTGCAAGACGGGAAAACCAAGATGCAAAACACATGCCTTTAGCATCAGAAGAGCATCAGACGACCATATTTACCCCAACTGAATTAGATGTTGCCCTCAAATGATTTAAGCTCAAAAGTTCCCCTGGTAAAGATGGAATCTCCAACGAAATGCTCCTAAATCTGGGACAGAAAGCCAAGAGCCAGCTTCAAATGATAATAAATGCTAGCTGGAAGAGAGGTCATGTGCCGGCAATCTGGAAAGAAGCTATTATGGTGCCCATCCTCAAGCATGGAAAAGACCCACTAGACCCAAGTAGCTACAGATCAATTAGCTTACTGAGCTGCCTGAGTAAACTCATGGAAAGGCTGGTTAACAGAAGACTTATGTGGCATTTGGAGACAAAACAACAAATCGTACAACAACAAAGTGGCTTCCGTCAGCACAGATCAAATGAAGACCTGATCACCTACATCGCACAGGAAATAGAGGATGCTCTACAAGATAAGAAACACACACTGGCAGTGTGGGTCGATATGGAGAAGGCTTTTGATAGGGTTTGGCGAGAGGGCTTAAAGAACAAGCTTTTTAGACTTGGCATCCAGGGTCGTTTATTCAATTGGGTCTCTCAATACCTTCAGGATAGAACGGCCAGAGTACAAGTTCAAGGTCAACTAAGTAAGAAGGTCTCTATCGAACAATGTGCCCCACAAGGCGGAGTCTTGTCCCCAACACTCTTTTTAATTTTCATAAATGACATCGTAATGGACATTCCACCCAGAATACACTCAGCAATATAGGGAGATGATCTGGCGTTATGGGCTCGCGAGGAAAGTATGTCGGTGGCTGGACCCAGGATGCAAGATGCCCTAGGTGAACTTGAAAAATGGACGAACACCTGGTTCTTACCAATCAACGAAAAAAAAACTACATATACAATTTTCAGCCTATCAAGAAACACACTCTCTGCAGACTTGAAGATAAAAGACTCCCTATTGACCAAAACCCAACATATCTTGGCGTCACCATGAATCGCAGAATGACTTTGAAAAATCAGATAGAAAGAGCAAGGAAAAAAGCCAGAAAACGAACTAATATTATGAAGAAATTGGCAGGAACGGACTGGGGAGCAGACAGCAATATTTTGAAAAGACTGTTTGTAGGACGAGTCAGACCAGTTCTAGAATATGGAGTCACAGCCTGGGCTATGGCTTTCAAATCACACCTTAGCAAAATTAACAGAACACAGAATCAAGCTGCCCGCATCATCACTGGTGCTATGAAATCTACACCTATCAAGACTCTAGAAACAGTAACAGGTTTACAACCCTTAGATGACAGACGGGTCACTAAAGTATTGCAACAAGCTGAAAAATATAGAAGGCTCCTTAGCCACCCCATGCACCAAAGAATAACTGGTTCCGGAATTGTACGACTAAAGAGGAGCAACTTCGCTGCAATTGCCAATGAACTAACTACTGGAGACCCAGTACTTTCCCAAACAATATCGAAACCCTTGGGCCCATTTGATATGTCTCCTCATGGAAAACATAAAATTCCAGAACTTCAGGAAAATATAACAGGAAGCATGAAAAAAGGCACCCAATCAGACACAGAAAGAAAACACGTAGCAGAAAAACACATACACGATACCTACCCACAGGAATCTCGGTCCCACATATATACAGATGGCTCTGCTACAAATGCCACCAGAAATGGAGGGGGAGGTGTGTTCTTGACGCTGAATAATCAGGACGAGATCACCAAGTCAATAGCTACTGGAAAATTCTCAAACAACTTTAAAGCAGAAACTGAGGCCATCAGAGATGCTGCAACACTGGCTACTCAACACAAAAATAACATGCACAATAAATTGGTGATTCTGACTGATGCACTATCAGTATTATCAGCTCTAAAAAGCCCCAAGAACAATGAACTAGATGACATGAGAACAAACCTGGACCAACTATGCAATAACTTCCAGAGAGTAGTCATTCAGTGGATACCATCACACTGTAATATACACGGGAACGAACGCGCAGACAAATTAGCTAAAGAGGGAGGGAGATTACCGCAAGAGAACCATCCGCTCAGTTATGATGAAGCCAAATCCATCCTCAAGGGTCAGTTCCATGAAAAATGGAAACGAGAACACCCAAAGCATAACGAGAGTGATGGATACCACCAACTATCAAGGAGGGATCAAGTCATCATACTTCGCCTACGCACTGGCCACAATAGAATGAGAAATCACATGTTCACCAAATTCAAAATAGGTACAACCAGCCTATGCCACTGTACACTGGACAATATGACTACAAAACATGTTCTACAGGATTGCCCCCAGTACACAGATCTGAGAAGAGCAATGTGGTCCACGCCCACCTCCCTGGAAGAGAAACTATATGGGGCAATCGATTCGCTTAAACAGACAGCTGACTTCATGAGAGAGTCTGGAATCCTACTCTGATTGAGTCTTGATCGCAGAGAGAGAAAGAGAGAGAGAGAGAGAGAATGCACCGTAGGGTTTCGCTTCCAGGGTGGTGGGCGTGAGCCTCATTGACCTCCTGGGGTCTGTGTGTTGGGAGAGGGGGTGGGGGTGAGCAATCCTGCCAGGTGTGTTTTTGTTGTCATACCTTCTGGGGTACTGAGACATAGGCTGATAAGATTTGAAGTTGTTAATGCCTTGTTTCAAAAAAATTTGTAATTTATGGATACCTTCTTCCCTGCGTTAGTGCCTTGTTTCAAAATATTTGTAATTTATGGATACCTTCTTCCCTGCGTTAATGCCTTGTTTCAAAATAGTTGTAATTTATGGATACCTTCTTCCCTGCGTTAGTGCCTTGTTTCAAAATATTTGTAATTTATGGATACCTTCTTCCCTGCGTTAATGCCTTGTTTCAAAAAAAATTTGTAATTTATGGATACCTTCTTCCCTGCGTTAATGCCTTGTTTCAAAATAGTTGTAATTTATGGATACCTTCTTCCCTGCGTTAATGCCTTGTTTAAAAAAAAACTTGTACTTTATGGATACCTTCTTCCCTGCGTTAATGCCTTGTTTCAAAAAAAAAATTGTAATTTATGGATACCTTCTTCCCTGCGTTAGTGCCTTGTTTCAAAACATTTGTAATTTATGGATACCTTCTTCCCTGCGTTAGTGCCTTGTTTCAAAAAAATTTGTAATTTATGGATACCTTCTTCCCTGCGTTAATGCCTTGTTTCAAAAAAAATTGTAATTTATGGATACCTTCTTCCCTGCGTTAGTGCCTTGCTTCAAAACATTTGTAATTTATGGATACCTTCTTCCCTGCGTTAGTGCCTTGTTTCAAAAAAAATTGTAATTTATGGATACCTTCTTCCCTGCGTTAATGCCTTGTTTAAAAAAAAATTGTAATTTATGGATACCTTCTTCCCTGCGTTAGTGCCTTGTTTAAAAAAAAATTGTAATTTATGGATACCTTCTTCCCTGCGTTAATGTCTTGTTTCAAAAAAATTTGTAATTTATGGATACCTTCTTCCCTGCGTTAATGCCTTGTTTCAAAATAGTTGTAATTTATGGATACCTTCTTCCCTGCGTTAATGCCTTGTTTCAAAAAAAATTGTAATTTATGGATACCTTCTTCCCTGCGTTAATGCCTTGTTTCAAAACATTTGTAATTTATGGATACCTTCTTCCCAGCGTGGTTAATCTAGTGAGGTGCAGCATGTTTTGAACCTTCCAGTTCATTCGTAGTTAGCACCCATTTATTTTGAATTGCTTTCTTTGCTTTTTTTTATGTTCTTGACGTCCCTGCAGGGCAGCGGTTGTCTGTAGTCAGATATGTCTCGTCTAGGGACCCGTTCTTCCTGGCTGACAAGATACATTTTGAGAATACACAAGTTGCACATTTTCAACTTTTGAAATTACTGGAAGAGAAAATTAAATATTTGACCCATTCTTTCTTTCTTTCTTTCTTTCTTTCTTTCTTTCTTTTTTCTTTCTTTCTTTCTTTCTTTCTTTCTTTCTTTTTTTCTTTCTTTCTTTCTTTCTTCCATTCATTTTCTTCCTTTCTTTCCTTTCTTGGTTAAAGCTCAGCAGAGAGGCGATTGGAGTCTTGAAGGGCAGAAACAAAGATCGTTCACTTCGTTCTGTCGGTGAACGTTATTTCACAGCGTACCCTATGTTTGGCCCACACTTTTGATCCCTGCTTCTACTGTCGTACAAACTGGATGCCCTTAGTATGACCTTCTCTTGAACCCTCTCTTCCGCGTCCAATGTATGCCAGTTACTCTTACTCTCTCATACTCTCTCTATAGCTTTCTGTCTCTCACACTTTCTGTCTCTCACACTTTCTGTCTCTCACACTTTCTGTCTCTCACACTTTCTGTCTCTCACACTTTCTGTCTCTCACACTTTATGTCTCTCGCACACGCACACACTCACTCCTACTTTCTGTCTCTCACACACTTCTCTCTATCTCTATCACTTTCTGTCTCTCTCACACACTCTGTCTCTCTATCTCTCTCTCACTTTCTGTCTCTTTCACACACTCTGTCCCTCTGTCCCTCTATCTGTCTCTCTCTCACTTTCTATTTCTCTAACACACTCTGTCCCTCTATCTCTCTCACTTTCTGTCTCTCTCTTACTTTCTGTCTCTCTCTCTTACTTTCTGTCTCTCTCACACTCTCTGTCCCTCTATCTATATATCTCTCACTTTCTGTCTCTCTCAAACACTCTGTCTCTCTATCTCTCTCACTTTCTGTCTCTCTCACACTTTCTGTCTCTCTCACACACTCTGTCCCTCTATCTCTATCTCTCTCACTTTCTGTCTTTCTCACATTTTCTGTCTCTCTCACACTTTCTGTCTCTCTCTCTCTCACACTCTGTCCCTCTATCTATATCTCTCTCACTTTCTGTCTCTCTCACACTTTCTGTCCCTCTCACACACTCTGTCCCTCTATCTGTCTCTCACTTTCTGTCTCTCTCACACACTCTGTCCCTCTATCTCTCTCACTTTTTGTCTCTCTCACTTTCTGTCCCTCTCACACACTGTCCCGCTATCTCTATCTCACTCTCTGTCATTCTCACTGTCTGTCTCTCGCTCTGTTCACACTATCCACGTTATCACATCGACCCGACACATCCGACTTGATCACAGCATATTTTGGTGTTACCTTCCTCGCTGTTCTCTTCAATTCCTCATCATTGTCGGTCAGGCTGGCTAGTCTGTGTCCAAATCCATGAAGAGATATCGTCTTGATCAGGCGTGATTTCTTTCACAATTCAGGATGCATGCTGTCAGCTATAAGTCAGAGACTTGTTGCATTATCTGTGCGACATCCGGCTCCCAGCTCTCCCCTACCTGGGCCAGAAACCATTTAAATCACGTATATGAATCTCTACTTTAATATCACTTCCTTATCGGCTTGCCCGAGCATGTATACATCACGTTTACTTGGTCACGTACTGGTTTTTTTTCTTTAATCGAAATCATTCCTTTCCTGTTTTGTGACAGAGCCTTCTGGTTAGTTAATTTTAAGGACACACGTAACTTGTGAATGTTGGTAGCGTGGTGGTTAGCGTTTTGTTTTTGTGGTCGTAATCTGACACTCCTTAGTCCATCGCGTAAAAAAAAAAAATAAAATGGCTGCGAACTCAGTAAGTTGTCGAAAGGCATATATGCCCTTTTCGTCTTGTCAGACGGTCTAGTGGAGGCTATTGTGTATTTTTGTTGTTGTTTTGTTTTTGTCGAGCAGCTTCTCTCGTGGCTAATTCTACCAATGTTTGACAAACACACACGGCCACAGAATGAACAAGTCAGGCCCACTGATCCGCAGGGTTTTCCATCCCTTTTAATGAGCCTTTTCTCTACTAAGTCGAGAGATGATAACTAGGAATAAGGAAGAGTCTCGGATGTTAAAACATCCATGTACTATCTTTACGACACATAGTACCATTGCTGGTATATGTCGGGGGGGGGGGGGGGCAACGATAGAACCAGAGGGATAAAGGCCGCTTGGTCAAGCAGTCGCCACGACGTGTGAGACTCAGAATTTTTATTTCACCCCCGATAGAAAAAATCCTTTCTGTCTACCGCTGGCTTCGAACACCGTACGACGGCTTTTCAGCTAGCGGAATAGTGGTTCTAGCCGCACGGCCACGCGCACCGCACCTAAAGAGTATAATTCGATGACGTTTAATTCTTCACTTCACTGCGTCATTATGGGATATCCTTCATCTTTAGAATATTTTTTTAAACACATTTTTACTTTTCTGCTGTCACGCTCTTTCTTTGAGGCGCGATAGCTCAGTAGTTAGTGAACTGGACAACAAAGGACGAGAGAGCGGGTTAGATTCTGATCGACGGCTTCCGGGTTCATCCAGCCTTTAATGGGTACCGGATTTTTTTTTTCTGGGAAAGTACAGCGGCATGGGCGTAATACCGACCACATTACCCCAAAAAGTCACGTGTCGAAGGTCTGTAAAAATTATGGTCACAAACACCATAAACCCCATACACCACTTGGCATAACGGGACTCTTTCTTTCTTTCGCTTTCTTTTTCCTTTCACTCCCTTTTTTCGTTTCTTTCATTCTTACTTTTTTCTTTCTTTCTTTTTCTCCCAACTGTTGTTTACCCCAGTATTTCTCTGTAAAATATATTGGTGTGTAACCATTTTCTATTTTAACACTGTAGACAAATATATATGCGGTTACTTCGTTATATGTTCTCTCTTTCTAACTGTATTTTCTGTCTTTCCAACTGTATTTTCTGTTTTACCAACTGTATTTTCTGTCTTTCCAACTGTATTTTCTGTTTTACCAACTGTATTTTCTGTCTTCCCAACTGTAATTTCTGTCTTCCCAACTGTAATTTCTGTCTTTCCAACTGTATTTTCTGTTTTTCCAACTGTATTTTCTGTTTTTCCAACTGTATTTTCTGTTTTACCAACTGCATTTTCTGTCTTTCCAACTGTATTTTCTGTTTTTCCAACTGTATTTTCTGTTTTTCCAACTGTATTTTCCGATTTCCAACTGTATTTTGTGTCTTTCCAACTGTATTTTCTATGGTCCCAACAGTATTTTCTGTCTTTCCAACTGTATTTTCTGTCTTTCCAACTGTATTTTCTGTCTTTCCAGCTGTATTTTCTGTTTTTAACTGTATTTTCTGTCTTTCCAACTGTATTTTCTGTTTTTCCAACTGTATTTTCTGTTTTTCCAACTGTATTTTCTGTCTTTCCAACTGTATTTTCTGTCTTTCCAACTGTATTTTCTGCCTTTCCAACTGTATTTTCTGTCTTTCCAACTAATTTTATATTGCTTTATTCTCTGTCACAAAATCATCATTTGAGAATGTCAGAAGATTTTTCCTATTTTTTTTTCACACGTTCTCTACTTTATCTAATTCTTTGTCCTCGCCCACTTGTTACCTTCTCTCTATTCTCATACTCACCACCCCTCTTTTTCTTCTCTCCCTTTCGTTTGTTCACACACATTCTCCCATCCTCCTATCTCATTGAGTTATTGAGTTATTTGCGGGTCATCATCATTGCACTCCGAACATGTCCATAGGTGCTCATATCCCCTCCTCAGCAAGTCCCTCAGTGTCCAGCGACTGACGACTCCAGTTCTATGTTGGTTGATAAGTCTTCTTACACGGCCACTAAGTTTCTCATTTCTGGCTGTGTCTATCTTAACTCCAATTTCCATCATCCGAAGAAGTGACGTGGATCTGTGTTTGTCGAAGTCATGTGCTCTTCCCACATCTCGGAGGGCATTGATGATGTCCGCCCGATCCATTGGTTGCCCGTCCTCAACGACAGCGCAGCTAACCAACCTGTCCGCTCTTTCATTTCCCCGTACTCCCGCATGTCCAGGGACATAGACAAATGTGGCCTTACGTATTTTGGACTTCTGCAATGACTCTACCCATTGCATGCGTACAGAGCCTGCCTCCACTTTTTTTTAATCATGCTCATCGAATCACTCAGTATACATGCGTGGGTGTAGTCTTGTGACTCTAACCGTTTGAATGCCTTGGTCACTGCCATCAGCTCCATTGTCATGCTACTCGTGGTCATGACGTATGCACCACTGTCTTCCTTGACTATTCTGCCTGCCGAGCGTGCTGTAAATGCCCATGCACTTCTTTGGAGTCGTCTTACAGATCCGTCTGTATAGATGACTGCATCTTTCTTATCGGTGTTATCGCAGATGAGACCGTTGACCTCAGCATTAACCACGACCGGGTTCTGTTCCCTACTTTTCCTGTCGAGTGTGACAATACACGAGAAAGTCCCCTTGAATGACGTAGGCACCGGTATCCACTCCTCACCAACGCTGATATTGGTAAGCCCACAGACCTGTTTGATGACATCTTCTGCTCGGCCCACCCATGATTTGCCTCTTTTTAGCCTGACACCTTTCTCTGTGTTGAGCACGTGGTGCAATGGATGCTCTGTATCTGTACTAATCTTCAGGTATGCTCGTGCTCTCCAAATCTTGATTCTGTCATCCATGGTTGGAAAGTCAAGAAGATATCTCATTGCTACACAGGGAGTGTCCTTTGTACATCCCAAGATAATGCGCATGGCTTCATTTTGTATTTTCTCCAGCCTATCAATTTGAGTCGTACTGACAGTAAGAATTGCCAGGGCATACTCGATTTGTGCGAGGACTAATCCCTGGAACAGAAGAGTAAGTAGCCTCTGCTCGATGTTGGCAGCTGCCATGACCTTCAAGGCGGCTAATCCTTTGCGGGATTTTGTTATCACATTGTCGACGTGGTCCCGAAAACACAGGCTGCGATCAAACTTAACTCCGAGGTATGTCATCAACTTGTCCCTGGTCACCTCACCAGCTCCCATCCGTACTACCGGTGTGGTTGTATTAACGATATGATTGTTAAGGGAGAACCATGAAACTGATGCTTTATTGGGTTAACCACGGCACCTGATACCCCACACCAGGAAGAAATGCGATCGAGTTCGTCTTGCATTGTGGAAGCGATTCCCTGTCTGTCTCTTCCCTGTCGATATACCAGAATATCATCAGCAAAAGTCATAGTTCTTCCCCCCCCCCAGTTGTTGTTCCGTGATCGTTATTGTGTGCACGTTAAATAGAACTGGTGACATTGGTGAGCCTTGTGGCAGCCCTGGACAAATCGATGTTGGCTCGGAAGACCAACTTCCACATCTGAGTATCACCTTCCTCTGAAACAGTGCCGCAGCGATCCATCTAATGAGGAAGGGGTGCACCGCCAGTTTGAGGAGCATATGCATGAGGTATTCCTATCTCGTGTTCTTGTACTCTCTACGTTGTCACACTCCTTCCTTCTCTCCCTTTCGTTTATTCACACACATTCTCCCATCCTCCTCTCTCTTGTTCTTGTACTCTCTACGTTGTCATACTCCTTCGTTTTCTTCCCACGTGTCTCTTAATCACACTCTTCATGTCCCTTCAACCCCATTTTCATGAGATAAACTCGTTCTGACGAATTCCCATCCTACTTTTCAAAAAATACTTTCTCTCCTCTGTTTCTTATTAACAGACCATATCTCTCCTCCTCTCTCTTTCTTATTAACAGACCATATCTCTCCTGCGCTCTCTCCTCCTATTAACAGACCATATCTCTCCTGCGCTCTCTCCTCCTATTAACAGACCATATCTCT
This sequence comes from Megaustenia siamemsis, assembly GCA_032433765.1. NCBI lineage: Eukaryota > Metazoa > Mollusca > Gastropoda > Stylommatophora > Ariophantidae > Megaustenia > Megaustenia siamemsis. Next base: position 70,387,734 of record JAVIAB010000108.1, read on the forward strand.
CCTGCGCTCTCTCCTCCTATTAACAGACCATATCTCTCCTGCGCTCTCTCCTCCTATTAACAGACCATATCTCTCCTGCGCTCTCTCCTCCTATTAACAGACCATATCTCTCCTGCGCTCTCTCCTCCTATTAACAGACCATATCTCTCCTGCGCTCTCTCCTCCTATTAACAGACCATATCTCTCCTGCGCTCTCTCCTCCTATTAACAGACCATATCTCTCCTGCGCTCTCTCCTCCTATTAACAGACCATATCTCTCCTCCTGTCTGTTTCCTATTAACAGACCATATCTCTCCTGCGCTCTCTCCTCCTATTAACAGACCATATCTCTCCTGCGCTCTCTCCTCCTATTAACAGACCATATCTCTCCTCCTGTCTGTTTCCTATTAACAGACCATATCTCTCCTGCGCTCTCTCCTCCTATTAACAGACCATATCTCTCCTGCGCTCTCTCCTCCTATTAACAGACCATATCTCTCCTGCGCTCTCTCCTCCTATTAACAGACCATATCTCTCCTCCTGTCTGTTTCCTATTAACAGACCATATCTCTCCTGCGCTCTCTCCTCCTATTAACAGACCATATCTCTCCTCCTGTCTCGTTCTAATTAACAGACCATATCTATCCTCTTCTCTCTTTCTTATTAACAGACCATATCTCTCCTCCTCTCTCTTTCTTATCAACAGACCATATCTCTCCTCCTGTCTGGTTCGAATTAACAGACCATATCTCTCCTCCTGTTTAGTTCGAATTAACAGACCATATCTCTTCTCCTGTTTAGTTCGAATTAACAGACCATATCTCTCCTCCCGTTTAGTTCGAATTAACAGACCATATCTCTCCTCCTCTCTCTTTCTTACACGTCCCCCATATTGTCACGTTCCCCATATTGTCACGTTCCCCGTATTGTCACGTTCCCTCACTCACTTTCTGTCGCCACTATTCTCTTAATCACGTGCTCTCGTTCTCCCTTCTCTGTCTCACGCACTCATACCCTTTCTCACGCACTCATACCCTTTCTCACGCACTCATTCCCTTTCTCACGCACTCATACCCTTTCTCACGCACTCATACCTTTTCTCACGCACTCATTCCCTTTCTCACGCACTTTCTCACGAACTCATACCCTTTCTCACGCACTTTCTCACGCACTCATACCCTTTCTCACGCACTCATTCCCTTTCTCACGCACTCATACCCTTTCTCACGCGTTCATACCCTTTCTCACGCGCTCATACCCTTTCTCACGAACTCATACCCTTTCTCACGCACTCATACACTTTCTCACGCACTCATACATTTTCTCACGCACTCATACCCTTTCTCACGCACTCATACCCTTTTTCACGCACTCATACCCTTTCTCACGCACTCATACCCTTTCTCACGCACTCATACCCTTTCTCACGCACTCATACCCTTTCTCACGCACTCATACCCTTTTTCACGCACTCATACCCTTTCTCACGCACTTCTCCCTCATATCTTCAGCAACGTGTTCACTACCGATGCTAATTTCTCCTCTCCTTTTCTAACTTTCTCTCTCTCTCTCTCTCTCTCTCTCTGTCGTCTCATTTACATCACATATATATCCTGTTTTCCTTCCACGTCATATTGAATATATCCTTCTATACATGTAAACACCCGTGTGTTATCGGGGCCTCATTATAAGGGAAGTAAAGAACAGTGACACTGTGACCTTCCAGGCATGTCGTAAAAGGCGACTAAGGAGCTTGATCGATGGTTTGACAAGCTGTCATTGTAAAAAGTATTGTTATGGAAACAGAGCCATTGATTTTAGAATCAGTGATTTCTGCAATATGTGCTATTTTGGCACGCAAGGTTTCTGTTTTTGAGATTGTGGTTCTGCCCTATGTGCCGTCTTCGGCTCGAAAGCACACTAGATAGATACCTGTAGCATTCGTTGGGATCAACATACCACAACCAAAGAAGTCGTCGGAAGATCGGGCAATAACAACATCAATAAAGAAGTGAAAAGAAGACTTTGGAAATGGCTAGGCCAAGTTCTACAAATAAAACAAACCAGGCATCCACACCTAGCATTAACATGGAAACTACCTGGTAAACGAAAAAAGACCTTTGGGAACATGACGACGAACGGTTTTGGGAACATGAGGACGAACGGCTTTGGGAACATGACGACGAACGGTTAATGATGAAATGAAAGAGGCTGACTTGCGAAGAATTGTCCTTACTTGCTCCGAACCAGATTGGATGGTGATCTACTGTGAGTGCCCTATGCTCTGACCGCAGTTCGCATGATCAAGAAGAATACCTGCAATATCTGTCATCTTTAATAAATTTATCTATCTATATATTGACCTTTCGAGCCGTAGCCGGCCCATAGGGCATAGACCCAGATACTCTTTCTCTTATCTACATTTTTGTTCTAGCAGTTTTCAATCCTTTTAAAGATATTTTCTAAAATCTCTCCATTTGTCTCTGTTCTGTGCAAGCAACTCTATCTCATTGAGGGAGCCGATTCCTGCTGCTCTTGCCTCTCTGATCAATGTTCTTCTCAATGTCTCTCTGGGTTTTCCTCTTTTCCTCTTACCTGTTGTTTCCTACATCTGTAATAAATACCCACCCTAAGACGCCAGTCAAAAAACCCCACCGACGATACCTTACCTCGGTCAGCGTGACCTAACTCAAGTACATCATGTTTACGTCAGTACATGAAAAAAAAAAAAAAAACTGAATTAGAAACCATAGATTCCCCATTTAAGTCTCAGTTCTATAGATGTGGTCTCCGGAACAACTTGACGTATTTGTATAGACTTCGTGAACGTGGTCACATTTGAAAATAAACAGCTTATATTCTCAAAAGTACATTTAGATTTGCCCTGAGTGAAAGGCGAAAGCAGGAACCTGTCTTGATTGAGTGGGTAAACAGCCTTGATTTGGTAGCATCGGAGTAGGTGCATCTTGCATTGGGTGGAGGGAGACTGTGGGTTTAATCCCTGCAGGATATTTCTAGTGGAAGTGAAAGTAAGAATGTCACCAGTCAAAGTCAGTTGGGGAAGGTGATGACTATGTGACAGAGCACTGGCCACCTCAACTTCAAATGAATATTGGGAACTAATTGGAGAACTAACACCCCTCCTCTGCCTGCGACATTACGAGGTGTCCTGTACTTTTAGTATTTATTATCTTCTCTCTAATGTATAATATATGTGCCACTTTGGCACGCAAGGTTTCTGTTTTTGAGATTGTGGTTCTGCCCTATGTGCCGTCTTCGGCTCGAAAGGACAATAGATAGATAGAATGTATAATATATACAGCATGTATCACATTTCTCTCTCTTTCTCTCTCCCTCTCTTTCTCTCACACACATTTCTCTCAACCTCTATATAAAGCTCTTTATAAGCCTAGGTTTTTTTTTTTTAATTTTAAAATATGTCTTCATTGCTCTTTTTCATTATCCACGCTACCTTAACGATATATAGTGGATATCATGTTTATTTCTTCATATTTTTACTAACACTGATATACTGCGAGAAATTCTTCATTTATGTTTCTCTGATACCTTTTCCTTTGTTCTACCTCACTGATCAAATTTACCTTCAAGTGTTTCGTTTCAAAGGTTCGTATTCTCTTCTCTGATTAAAAGATAAACACCATTTAACTTTCTATATTTCATCCTCAATAAAATATGTACACCTTTCTTTCCATTTCTTATCTATGTACACACTTCTCTCCATGTCTTCTTCTCTAAGTACACATTTATATCCATGTCGTCTTATCTATGTACACCTTTCTCTTCATATCGTCTTCGCTATGTTCAACTTTCTCTCCATGTCTTCTTCTCTACGTACACATTTATATCCATGTCGTCTTATCTATGTACACCTTTCTCTTCATATCGTCTTCGCTATGTTCAACTTTCTCTCCATGTAGTCTTCCATTTATGCACCTTTCTCTCCATGTCTTCTTACCTATTGTAAACCTTTCTCTCCATATCTTCTTCCTATTGTAAACCTTTCTCTCCATATCTTCTTCCTAGTGTAAACCTTTCTCTCCATATCTTCTTCCTAGTGTAAACCTTTCTCTCCATATCTTCTTCCTATTGTAAACCTTTCTCTCCATATCTTCTTCCTAGTGTAAACCTTTCTCTCCATATCTTCTTCCTAGTGTAAACCTTTCTCTCCATGTCTTCTTCCTATTGTAAACCTTTCTCTCCATATCTTCTTCCTATTGTAAACTTTTCTCTCCATGTCTTCTTCCTATTGTAAACCTTTCTCTCCATATCTTCTTCCTATTGTAAACCTTTCTCTCCATATCTTCTTCCTAGAGTAAACCTTTCTCTCCATATCTTCTTCCTAGAGTAAACCTTTCTCTCCATATCTTCTTCCTATTGTAAACCTTTCTCTCCATATCTTCTTCCTAATGTAAACTTGTCTCTCCATATCTTCTTCCATATGTACACCTTTCTGCCCATATCGTCTTCCCTATGTACACCTTTCTCTCCTTATTTTCTTCCCTATGTACACCTTTCTGTCCATATTGTCTCCTCTGTACACCTTCCTCTCATCTTCTTCTCTAATAAAATATGTAAATTCTATGGTTAAGATGGTAGCCGTGGTAGAGCAGCGGTAAGTGAACTCGTACTGATCACATGGTTTTAAAAATGGTGGAAGGTTATAGTGACGTAGATCCTAGCTCCATATTTCTTGTCCATCACGTTCGTCGAGTGGTACGCTTCCTTCCTATGTCTGTCTCTCTGGCTGTCTGTCTATGTCCGTCCGACCGTCTGTCTGTTTGTCCATCGATTTGTCCATCAATCTATTTCCACCGTAATGATTTAGAAGACCTCCATCCGACCACCAATTATTTAGAACTGTGCTTCTCAACCTTCTTCTTGCCGTGGTCCCATTGACCTTGTTTTCTGTCAGTGGACCCGCTGTCCTTTCATGAAAAAGATCACTTTTATTTTGCAAATAGATCGTTCTTATATATATAATTTTCTGCGTAGCATTTATTTTGGTTTCTCTTATATGCGTTACTTGTGAAACAATTTCTCTTAGTGGAAATAAGCTATACTTGAGCGCTGTATTCTACAACATATGGATCATTATGTATGGCCTCCTAGTCTTCGACCGTTCCTCCCCCAGCCTCTTGTCTTAAACCCCCCCCCCCCATTATGCCATTTTACCCGTAGCCACCTTGTATCGTTGTGCCCCTGCCCAGGGGCCACATGATCCCCCCGGTTGAGAATCACTGGTATAGAAGAACTCCCACGTGACCACCAATGATTTAGAAGACCCAACTAAACAACTGAAGAGATCCAACATCTTTACAAGGCCGCTAACATTTCGTAGTCACCTGAGTGTGTAAAGAGGGCGCATGATACGAAAGAAGGTGAGAACCCTTGGCAGTTTTTATTTTTAAAGTAAAAGAAATAAACCCATACAAAGACCTAGCTATCGTTCAGAATAACAAGATTTCTCTTGTTATTCAGAGATACATTCTATTTATAAACGTATTATTTACATTCTAAAGGCTAGTTCCTGGTCATTTTGTTTGATGTGTCACGGAGTTCTTTACGTTAAAATTAGTAAGTTGCTGTCTCTAAGATGGTTTTGTTGGCTTACAGTTGTGCGTTTGTCGCTTTCTTAGAGGTAATTATATGTATTTCCTTTTTGTTCCTTTTATGATGACTCTTGTAATTATTCGCAGAAACGCGTGTTTATCATTATGTGGATGATACCAGTTATATAATACAAAGAGATATGGTGAGATACTTTGTATAAATAACATAATGTAACATTAAAATATAACATATACAATTCTACATAACATATTTATGATACTATTGCTACTACCGCATCTACTACTACTACTATTAATACTACTATTTCTACTACTACTACAACTGATTTATTACTATTACTGCTACTACTACTACTACTACTACAGATGATACTGCTACTACTGCTACTACTACTATTACTACTATTACTATTACTGCTACTACTACTACAGGTGATACTGCTACTACTACTACTACTACTATTACTACTATTACTATTACTGCTACTACTACAACTACTGCTGCTTCTGCTACAACTACTGCTACAACTACTGCTACTATTACTGCTGATACTACTATTACTATTACAACTACTGCTACTATTACTGCTGCTGCTGCTACAACTACTGCTACTATTACTGCTGCTACTACTATTACTATTACAACTACTGCTACTATTACTGCTACTACTACTACTGCTACTACTACTGCTGCTGCTACAACTACTGCTACTATTACTGATACTACTACTACTGCTACTGTTACTGCTGCTGCTACTACTACTGCTACTACTACTACTATTACAACTACTGCTACTATTACTGCTGCTGCTGCTACTACTACTGCTACTACTACTACTGCTACTACTACTGCTACGTTACTGCTGCTGCTACTACTACTGCTACTACTGTAACTATTACTGCTGCTGCTGCTACTACTACTGCTACTATTACTGCTGATACTACTATTACTATTACAACTACTGCTACTATTACTGCTGCTGCTGCTACAACTACTGCTACTATTACTGATACTACTACTACTGCTGTTGCTACAACTACTGCTACTATTACTGATACTACTACTGCTGCTGTTGCTACAACTACTGCTACTATTACTGATACTACTACTACTGCTGCTACGGCAGGTTCATCAGCTGGAACAAACATATAACACACATACACACACACATATATGTATTTAAAATAAAAAAAAAACTAAACAACGAAATATAATAATAATAAATTTGAGCTAGAATGAGACATGAAAATCAAATGATCTCCCTGTATGCTGCGCTGTGTTTTGTCCTGGCCACAGCGCAGTATACAGGGAAGACATTTGATTTGTATTTCTCCTTCTAGTTCGAAATTATATTAATTTTTTTAATTATTTATTTTGTTTATTTTAAATACATATATGTGTATGTGTTGTATGTTTGTTTCTGCTGAAGGCCTTTTGAGCCGAAACGTCGGTCTAATTTGTGTCGTCCACTTATTACGTAAAGCTGTAACCAAACTGTCTATTTTTTATTTCTTTTTTTTTTATTTCTCCCTTTACAATTAGCTTTAATGCAGCGTTGCGTTTGTATGCATTTATGTGCGTTTCTTTGTTTTGACCCTACTGATGCCTTTAGTGCTACTGTATTACTATTACTACTACTACTATTACTATTGCTTTTGCTACTATTAATGCTACTATTTCTACTACTACTACAACTATTACTACTATTATTACTACTATTACTAATACTATTACTACTATTACTAATATTATTGCTTTTACTACTATTAATTCTACTATTTCTATTATTACTACAACTATTACTACTACTACTACTACTACTACTACTACTACATGTATTAATAATATTACTATCACTGTTACATTTTCTGCTACTCCTACTTTTCTTACTCCACCACAACTTCGTATAAAGGGCCCGGTGGTGTTGTGGTTACAGCACTCGCCTGCCAACATAAAGATTCGGAGATCAAGTCCCATTTGAGGAAAATATATATTTGTCCTACCTGAAAGGCTTTCAGGTTCCACTAACCCTCTTTAAATAGGTACCAGATATATTCTCTGGGAAAGGATATGCAGCGAGGATGGGAACTGGCCACCTCGATGTCATGAAGTTAAAGTTTAGTACAGTGAGGTCACTTTAGATAATACCAGCCAATTACCAATGGATAAAGAGATACAGCGAAGACGATGACGCTGGATAGGACACACGCTGCGGAAGCCAATTGAGAATATTACACAACAACCCTTTTTTGGAATCCCCAGGGAAAAAGACAAGGAGGAAGGCCAAGGAATTCTTGGAGAAGACAGATGGAAGTAGAGATGAAAATGATGGGGAAGACATGGAACGATCTTAAACGAATGGCAAGAAACAGAACGGCTTGGAAAGTGTTTGTTGAAGACCTATGCTCCACAGGGAGCTGAAAGGTAGAAAAGACAATGAAGTCACTAATACATCATTACTCAACCACAGTTGCTATAGGGCTTCCTTTACTTTATTGTTTCTTCAATATAACAACAGTTGCTAACATCACCAATAATATTATTACTATCACCTCTGCTACCACCGTCACATCTACCATCACTACCAATTGTTTTCGTTCTCCAGCTTTCACGCCTATCGAAGCCCCTAGAGACTGTGGTTGTCATCTTCAATTCTGGCTAGAATCCTCAGCTATAAATGGGACAAAAGTAAAAAAAGTAAAGTAAAGAGCCCTGTCACGCCAAGTGACGTATAGGCAATATGGTGTTAGTGACGATAAATTTTACAGACCTTCAGCACATGATTTTTGGGGTAATGTGGTTGGTATTACGCCCGTGCCGCTTTACTTTCCCAGAAAAGAATCCGGTACCCATTAAAGGCTGGGTGAACCCGGAACCCGTCGGTTGGGATCGAATCCTATACCCTTGTCCTTTGTAGTCCAGTTTACTAACCACTGAGCTATCGCGGCTCCCAAACTTATACCTAAGCCACTCTAAACTATCAGCAAAGAGCCGTATTTAAGTCATTTCTCCAAAGAGCAAATTTCCCGCGGTTCCCATAGACTACTGAATAATAACAAATAAATCTAGATCGCTTGGGTAGTGGGATCCAGGATGTCTGGCCCTCTCGGATAACGGCAATAAACAGGAGGTACCGTGTGCAATCTCGCACGTTAAAGAATCCGTGGCAGTCCTTCCAAATCGAAAAGAGTAGGCCATAAATGTGGTCGCTGTGTGGGTGGAATTATCAGCAGAAACCTACCTACACCGTGGATCCCAGGCCGCGCTACGGGGATCCCAGGCCGCGCTACGGGGATCCCAGGCCGTGTTACGGGGATCCCAGGCCGCGCTACGGGGATCCCAGGCCGTGTTACGGGGATCCCAGACCGTGCTAAGGTGATCCCAGCCCGTGATACGGAGATCCCAGGCCGTGCTACGGGGATCCCAGGCCGTGTTACGGGGGATCCCTGACCGTGCTAAGGTGATCCCAGGCCGTGCTATGGGGATCCCAGGCCGTGTTACGGGGGATCCCTGACCGTGCTACTGGGATCCCAGGCCGTGCTACTGAGATCCCTGGCCGTGCTACGGAGATCCCAGTCTGTGATACGGGGATTCCAGGCCGTGATACGGGGATCCCTGGCTCTGCTACGGGGGTCCCAGGCCGTGTTACGAAGTTCGTGCACATGGGTCAGGGTTCTCCTTGAATTTTCTCGAGGGAGATATCGGAGCACCTATGGGCTTGTCCGGTATGCACTAATGCTGATCCTAACAACAAACAAACCAACTTAATAAACCTCTTATTCTCATACGACCCCCACCACCTCTTTCCCCCTTTGCATCATTGATAATAAATGTAATACAATGTTAACCTCAGGTGGTAGGTGTACACTAGAGGTGAGATGCAGGACAGCACTGGCAAAATCAGCTTTTTTTAAAATTAAGGAAGATACTGTGTAATTCATTTTGACAATAGAAACAATAAAGATAATTCTTAGATGTTATGTAGAACCAGTCTTAACATATGGATGTGAATCATGGACAATAGGACAACAGACAAGAAAATTACTGGAGGCTGTAGAAATGTGGTTTTACAGAAGAATGTTGAGAATACCGTGGACAACTAAGAAGAGTAATGAAGATGTTCTGAAAGAGGCCAAAGCAAAAAAAAAAAGAGAGTTAATTTTCAACATTAGGACGAAACAATCATTGTTTTGGCCATGTCATGAGAAGGGAACAACGGGAATATATTTTAACAACTGGAAAAATTGAGGGACGAAGAGATAGAGGGAAGCAAAGAGAAAAGATACCAGACAGCTTAAGAGAATGGCTTGGCAGAAGGTCAATAAAAGAAATTATAAATAACTGTCAAGATCGAGAGTTGTGGTGAGGAATGATCACCTACCCCAGCAGATATGGTATTTGATGATAATGATGATGATGATGACGACGATATAAACAAAGTATCGTCGCACGTAAAATAAACAGTCCGTTTATAAAAAAAAAAAAACCTTTCTCATTTCAAATTATTCAACTGGAACATCGGCTGTCTTATCTATCTGCTGTACAATTACGATCAAATGAACATTTCCTACATATGACAGTCAAGTCTATGTAATGACTTTCTCTATCTTTGTAATGAGACCTCTAGTGTGGCAGTGTTGATCTAACCAGAAACGGAACAGGTTCATGACGTTAGTCATAATGAGGAGAGAAAAAGGGCAGTGTGTGGCTGAGTGAATGACAGCATGTGGTTTGTCTAGGGACTGAGTGAATAACAGCATGTGGTTTGTTTACAGGCTGAGTGAATAACAGCATGTGGTTTGTCTACAGGCTGAGTGAATGACAGCATTTGTTAGTCCAGATACTGAGTGAATGACAGCATGTGGTTTGTCTAGAGGCTCAGTGAATGACAGCATTTGTTTGTCCAGATACAGAGTGAATGACAGCATGTGGTTTGTCTAGAGGCTGAGTGAATGACAGAATGTGGTTTGTCTAGAGGCTCAGTGAATAACAGCATTTGTTTGTCCAGATACAGAGTGAATGACAGCATGTGGTTTGTCTAGAGGATGACTGAATGACAGCATTTGTTTATCCAGATACCGAGTGAATGACAGAATGTGGTTTATCTAGAGGCTGAGTGAATGACATCATTTGTTCGTCCAGATACCGAGTGAATGACAGCATGTGCTTTGTCCAGATACTGAATGAATGACAGGATGTGTTTGTCTAGAGGCTGAGTGAATGACAGCGTTGGTTTGTCTAGGGACTGAGCGAATGACAGCATGTGGTTTGTCTAGGGGCTGAGTAAATGACAGCATGTGGTTTGTCTAGGGGCTGAGTGGATGACAACATGTGGTTTGTCTAGGGACTGAGTGAATGACAGGATGTGGTTTGTCTAGGGACTGAGTGGATGACAGCATGTGGTTTGTCTAGGGACTGAGTGAACGACAGGATGTGTTTGTCTAGAGGCTGAGTGAATGACAGGATGTGATTTATCTTTGGGCTGACTGAATGACAGCATGTGGATTGTCTAGGGACTGAGTGAATGACAGGATGTGGTTTGTCTAGAGGCTGAGTGAATGACAGCGTTGGTTTGTCTAGGGACTGAGCGAATGACAGCATGTGGTTTGTCTAGGGGCTGAGTAAATGACAGCATGTGGTTTGTCTAGGGGCTGAGTGGATGACAGCATGTGGTTTGTCTAGGGACTGAGTGAATGACAGGATGTGGTTTGTCTAGGGGCTGACGGAATGATAGGATGTGTTTGTCTAGGGACTGAGTAAATGACAGGATGTGTTTGTCTAGAGGCTGAGTGAATGACAGGATGTGATTTATCTTTGGGCTGACTGAATGACAGGATGTGGATTGTCTAGGGACTGAGTGAATGACAGGATGTGGTTTGTCTAGGGACTGAGTGAATGACAGGATGTGGTTTGTCTAGGGACTGAGTGAATGACAGGATGTGGTTTGTCTAGGGACTGAGTGAATGACAGGATGTGGTTTGTCTAGGGACTGAGTGAATGACAGGATGTGGTTTGTCTAGGGACTGAGTGAATGACAGGATGTGGTTTGTCTAGCGACTGAGTGAATGACAGGATGTGGTTTGTCTAGGGACTGAGTGAATGACAGGATGTGGTTTGTCTAGAGGCTGAGTGAATGACAGCATTTGTTTGTCCAGATACTGAGTGAATGACAGCACGTGGTTTGTCCAGATACTGAGTGAATCACAGGATGTGGTTTGTCTAGAGGCTGAGTGAATGACAGCATATGGTTTGTCTAGGGGCTGAGTGGATGACAGTATGTGGTTTGTCTAGGGGCTGAGTGAATGACAGCATGTGGTTTGTCTAGAGACTGAGTGAATGTCAACAGCATGTGGTTTGTCTAGGGGCTGAGTGGATGACAGTATGTGGTTTGTCTAGGGGCTGTGTGAATGACAGCATGTGGTTTGTCTAGGGGCTGAGTGGATGACAGCATGTGGTTTGTCTAATGGCTGAGTGAATGACAGCATATGGTTTGTCTAGAGGCTGAGTGAAAGACAGCATGATGTTTGTCTAGGGGCTGAGTGGATGACAGCAAGTGGTTTGTCTAGGGGCAGAGTGGATGACAGCATGTGGTTTGTCTAGAGGCTGAGTGGGTGACAGAATGTGGGTTGCTTAGGGACTGAGTGAATGACAGCATGTGGTTTGTCTAGAGACTGAGTGAATGACAGTATGTGGTTTGTCTAGGGACTGCGTGAATGACAGCATGTGGTTTGCCTAGAGACTGAGTGAATGACGACAGCATGTGGTTTGTCTAGAGGCTGAGTTGATGACAACATATGGTTTGTCTGGGGACTGCGTGAATGACAACATGTGGTTTGTCTAGGGACTGCGTGAATGACAGCATATGGTTTGTCTAGGGGCTGAGTGGATGACAGCATGTGGTTTGTCTAGAGACTGAGTGAATGACAGCATATGGTTTGTCTAGGGGCTGAGTGGATGACAGTCTGTGGTTTGTTTAGAGACTGAGTGAATGACAGCATGTGGTTTGTCTAGAGACTGAGTGAATGACAGCATGTGGTTTGTCTAGGGGCTGAGCGGAAGACAGTATGTGGTTTGTCCAGGGACAGCTTATGAATGACAGCATGTGGTTTGTCCAGGGACAGCTTATGAATGACAGCTTGTTGTTTTGCCATGAATGACTATAATCGCAATAGATGTCGCGACGATGACAGCTGCTAAAATACTTAGTTCAATGCATGGTGCCTCACCAAGAAGTGGGCAAAACGACAACAAAAGCGCGTCATTCTAAACTGGTCATTAAATATTATCTCATGTGTCAGGGTGTCCCTAAAGTGTGGGCACAGGAAAACCTCATCAACTATAATTGTCCTTTCCTCCACAGATTAAATATGTCTTTGTCAAAGGAAGAAAGAATTGAACTAGCACCTCTCAGTGGACATGCTGAGAGATCAGTTAATGTCCGAACTTGAAAGTTTTGGTGGTTACATTTAATTGGACGCATAAAGAGAGGACAAATTGACGGCAATGTGGGAATTTATGACATTGAGTTCACATGAATTTTGCAAAACTCATCAACGTTTCCTTCACAAATGATGGAAATCATACTAAAGCTTTATTTAATATTCCAATTCAATAAAATTATGTCAATAACTTTTAATTTCTTGAAAATATGTATTTTTGATTATGTGTCTAGATTATAGGGACACAATGCACATTGTTTCATTCATTTATTTGCCTTGGCATATGTTATTTTTACTATTTATTCTTGAATTTGGCAGGTGACGTTGTAACAGTGAAACACCAAGCATAATCTGTTCACTGACATCTTGAGCAGACAGACACGTAGCCTGAGGTGATGATGTCCTGTTCGAGCCAAACAAATATAAACTTTAAGCTGAAGAACTGTCTTGAAAACTGTTTTTAAATCGAGCATTTACTTTCCACGAATATTTCATGTTTTGCCTAATCACGATGGCAGAATTTATTGCCTTTTGACTGAGTCTTGGCAAGGAAGACAAGCCGATTTATTTACTACTTTGACAGGCAGTTAACGTACATTTGTCGCTGTAACATATAGAAGAAAATCGGTGGTTACACACGTAATAAATAATATACATTCAAGTGTGTAAATTGTTAAAATTGTACACGAATAAGTGAACACGAAATAATACAAACACTGTGCTCTGAGAACATGTGGTCATTGACACAATAGATGTGCCACCATTGAAGTGTGTTATCCAACCAACCCTGCTAATTTCCCCGGTGTCGAAGTTTTAGCGCCCATATATAATTTCACAGAATATCACTTATAATTTGTTTACTTGGATAGTTTATGTTTTAAGTATATAAATGAAACCATGTTTTTGACAAAGTTATGAAGCGTAACAATCTTGATGGAAATAGTGAGCACAGTTATGGTTTTATCTGCATAAAGTTGCATTGTTTATGTTGGTCACTTGACGTCCACACTACAAATCTTTGGACTAACCAATCAGATGAGTTGTGACACACTGATCAACACATTGCCCAAGTTTGATTGGTTGTGCAATTTTGTTGAACTAAATACCATGACGCCTTAATACAAGTACAATTGATCTAATTCACGTTTTACAACATACCATCCGGTTGATAAATTCTTTACCACCTCACAAATAGAATTCCAAGATGGCTAACGAACTTCTTGTGCCTTTGATTAAAAACAAACGAAGTTGTAACTCACGCGACGGCAAGATAACTGTGGGTATAATTGGCACTGGTAATTATGCCATTGCCCTCAGCAAACGGTTAATAATGACAGGATATGAGGTTGTCATGGGAAGCAGGCGCCCTCACTTAAGGGATTTGAATTTGAAGTTCCAAAGTGATTGTTTGTGTGGGGTTAAGCTGGTGTCGATAGTTGAGTGTATTTCTAAATGCAACCTTATCTTCGTGGCTATTCACATGGAGGACTTTAAAATGACGTTAGGGAAGTTAGTAGAGGAGACTAGAGGGAAGATTCTTGTTGATGTATCCAATCGAGAATATCGATATTCAATGCAGTCCAACGCGGCATATTTGGCATCAGTTCTGCCCAATGCGATCATCGTGAAAGCATTTAATTCAATCTCAGCTTACACAATGGAAGACCTGGCTACATCTGGAGGCAACAGCAGAGTATTTGTTGCCAGCAACGATTCCGCAGCTCGATCGAGAGTAGCAGATCTAGCAAAGTCAATGGGCTTTAGAGTTGTGGATCTTGGCGGACTGAAATCTGCTCGCTACATGGAAGATTTTGTTCTGAAAGTTTTTTCCCATTGGAAGATTCCAATTTTTCTAACTTTTGGGATCTTCAACCTTTGGTCACTGTACATAGTCTACATCTACTTCATAGAGAAGACAGTCTACGGGTGGGAACAGATCTTTCTCAAAGTCCTCAACAAGCCCTTGTGCATGACAGCGATAACGGTGCTAGCCTTAACATATTTACCAAGTAAGTCTATTTTTTAATTATTTTTTAAACCATATGAACGTTTATGGGAGTGTGGTACTTTTCCCAATATATTACTATGGCCGTCAATATATTTATGGATGATGTGGTCAGCATGACGCCAGAACGCCATACTTTAGTGCACTTTTTCATAGGTAGGTTGAAGTGCTATGCTGTTCAGCAAATAGAAATCGCAACATTTGAGAACTCTTCATCTTCTGCAACCTTGACGTCCCCAATCTCAGACTAGGACTCCGGACTCTCACATGAAGGCAGTTGTCCAGTGATTCGGTTGCCTCGTTGAGTTTTTCTTCCATGGAGGTTAATATGGACCGCATTGTCCTCCTCAGGTCTGTATGCAGGGGGCAATCCTGTAGAGCATGTTTTGTTGTCATTTTACCCAGGGTACAGTGACATTGGCTGGTAGTTCCTATTTTGAGTTTGGTAAACATGTGGTTTCTCATTCTGTTGTGGCCAGTGCGTAGGCGAAGTATGATGACTTGACCCCTCCTTGATAGTTGCAGGTATCCGTCCCTCTCGTTATGCTTTGAGTGTTCTTTTTTCCATTTTTCATGATGCTGGCCTTTGGCGATAGATTTGGCTTCATCGTAGCTGAGCAGATGGTTTTCTTGTGGTAATCTCTCTCACTCCTTAGCTAGTTTGTCTGAGCATTCGTTTCCTTATATCTTACAGATCTGAGAATTGAACTCCTCCCAATCTGGTCATTGGACTAGCACACCACTTACTTCACGACTGCGGTTTCACAATATTACTAAAATCATTGTTAGAGTTGGCTTCACGGCACTACAGACAAACACATAGGTGCCTAGTTGCTTTCAACAGATGACAAAATGTGCATTCTGAGTGTTGTTGTCCACATACCTAACTCACCTTCTATTTATTCACTTGGGTCTGCTGTTCTCGCAATGTTTATTGAAGGTTCGTTTCTGTTGTGTTTTGATCTTTCTGCCTTATCACGTGGTCAAACCATGTTATCTCTTGTTTCTTTATATATCGTATGGCGAGGGTTATTCCTAGCTTGTTTCTCAGTTCTTCATTTCTGATCTTGTCTCTCAGGTTGTTTCTTTTCATTCGTCTAACACAAATCTTCTCGGTAGTTGTTATTTTTCTTATTGTTTTTGCATCTAGGGTCCAGGTCTGGCATTTGTAGCACAACGTTGGGATGAAGATTGTATTGTGGAGTGCCTGTTTTGCCTCTTTTATTTCTTTGTTAGACAATAGTGATGATAAGGTAAAGGTCAAGTACGCTACTTGAACCGGCGTCTTAGCACGCGAGTTTACACCCATATGTGCTCGGCCGCCTATCCAGAAATGTTCGGAGATTTCTGTATAGTGTCGCCTCAAACATCAAAACTCAGATGCGAGGCGACATTCCTCACCTTCCCAGGGTAATTAAGTTATGATATTTTATGCTTTCCATGAGGAGACATATCAGATGGGCCCAAGGGTTTCGATATTGTTTGGGAAATTACTGGGTCTCCAGTAGTTAGTTCATTGGCAATTGCAGCGAATGATTTGACAAGCATTGTTGCATCTTGAGTCTATTTCTGCTGTTTGCGAATTGTCGTTTGTCACTAGACTTCCTTGGTATTTAAATTCCTCTATTTGTTTTAGTTGTGATGCTTTCAAGAAAATACCCTTGATTACGTGTGTCATTCCCATTATAGACGCACTTAAGATTAACTTACAAGCTCCTATATTGCCACGAACTCCAGCGTGACCTTGATTTGATTTCAGTTTGTTTTTAAACACGTCATCCACTCATATCGGAGACTGGTTTCTATACTTTTGTGGTATTGGCTGAGAGTTTGGCACGATAATTGCCTCATTCAATTGCGAAATCAGAAAATTGGTTAATATTGTTTCTAGTTGTTTGTTATGTATGGTATGTAGGGTGGTTTTAATAAGGCATAGCTTATCATTGCATTGCCTAAAAAGAATGGTGCAGTTGAATGCAGTGATTTCAGAACAATAAGCCTAATGAGCCAGGTAACAAAAATTTTACTAAAAGTTATACAGGGAAGGATTCAGAATAAAATCAATACTGAATTAGATGAGCAACAATTTGGATTCAAGAAAAACAGTGGGACAAAAGAAGCCATATTCAGCATGAGAACATTGAATGAAAAGTACACAGAAGTAAACAAACCAATATATGCCTGCTTTATAGACTACGCCAAAGCTTTCGATAGAATACACCATAACCAACTTATAGACTGCCTAAAGGATATAAATCTAGACGACGCAGACATACGACTAATATGTAATTTGTACTGGGAGCAAACAGCAATAATAAGATATAACAAGGAGAACTCTACACCCATGGACATAAAAAGAGGAGTAAGACAAGGATGCATCCTATCACCAAGCTTGTTCAATCTATACACTGAGCAAATCTTTAAAAACATCTCAGAGATACCAGGCCTAAACATTAATGGAAAGATAATCAATAACCTAAGATATGCTGATGATACTGTTCTACTAGCAGAAAATCCTAAAGACCTAAAACAATTGCTTAATGTGATAAACATAACAAGCAAAAAATATGGACTAGAAATGAATATCAAAAAAGACTAAAACTATTATCATAAACAAAGAAAATTCTCAAGACCTACAATTAAATATCACAGATGAGGGAATACATCTGGAGACAGTCCAGAGCTACAACTACCTGGGACATACTATAACCAATGATGGAAAATGCAAAACTGAAATAAACAAAAGAATAGGTATGGCAAAAAGTAATTTTAATGCCATGAAAAATATACTAACAATAAAACAAATATCAACAGGGCTGAAACTAAGAATGGCAAAATGTTACATCTTCTCAATATTCCTGTATGGTGCAGAAACATGGACATTAGACAAGAAAACAGAACAGAAAATTGAAGCCTTTGAAATGTGGATTTATAGAGGAATAGGTAGAATTGGATGGAAACAAAAGATAACAAACGATGAAGTTTTAAAACAACTGAAAATAAAAAGAGAACTACTAAATACAATTAAGACAAGACAAATGAAATTTTTGGGGCATGTTAAAAGACACAAGAGCCTACTAAAAGTAATATTGGAAGGAAAAATACAAGGTAAAAGAGGCAGAGGCAGACCAAGACTAACATGGACGAGTAACATCAAACGATGGACAAGTCAATCTATGACAGCCTGCACCATCAAAGCAAGAAACAGAGTAGAATGGCGATCCATGGTAGCCAACCTTTGTTGCAGAGAAGGCACTCGATGATGCGTTTATAATGTGTTATTCCAATCTGTGAGACTGTAATTCGTGCCAGTAAAGTCAGATCATTTAATCGAATGGTCAATTTTCACCACTACTGGCCAGGTCAGAATAATACTCGTAGTTGTGTCTTTAATTTAATCCCTCGATTAGTCTTCGTTCTATGATTTAGTCTCGTGCATAGACAATTTATCAGAAAAAAAAGTCGATGGTTGACGTGTTTGAGGGATGGCGATGCTGTTAGCGGAGCTGTTAGTGCGTTTACCAGGTTGTCAAGTGCCATGTTGAATGGGTACGAGTTCGAATCTACATGGAAGCTATTGCTCTTTTTTTTTTTGTTTGCCAAATTTTCTAAGCATCGCTCAGATAACTAACTGCCTTCTTGCATATCTGACCTCGGGTTATACCCCATCATCATTGAGTGCCGTCTCCGCATCAAAGGGTGGCTACCATGGAGCGCAATTTCGCTCTGTCTTTTGCTTTGATGGTGCAGGTTGTCATATGCTGACTTGTCATTCCCCATAGTATGCGGGTAAGTAAATGTTCAACGCATTTCTTATAAGGCGTCTAGAGAATATGATGGTAGTGTTTCTATATTTGTCTTTCTCACACACCACCAAAAAAAAAAAAAAATGGTACCTAGTTCCAGGGGAAGACTAAAGCCCTTATGCCGAGTTAGTCAGAAAAAAAAATTGCCCAC
The DNA here is from genome assembly GCA_032433765.1 of Megaustenia siamemsis. Lineage (NCBI taxonomy): Eukaryota > Metazoa > Mollusca > Gastropoda > Stylommatophora > Ariophantidae > Megaustenia > Megaustenia siamemsis. Next base: position 70,406,707 of record JAVIAB010000108.1, read on the forward strand.
TCCAGAATTGAACCGGTATCCTGCTTTTAGTGTTAGAGCACTAGCATGGCAGCAACCGCGGCTTCCTCCGTTAATATTTATTAGTTGATTATTTACATTCTTTAAAACAACAAAAGATGAAAAGAGAACGACTAAACACAATTCAAACAAGACATTAAATGTTGGGGCCTACTAAAAGTAATATTGGAAGGGAAAATACAAGGTAAAGGAAGCAGAGGCAGACCAAGACTAACATGGACGAATAACATCAAACGATGGACAAGTCAGCCTATGACAACCTTCGCCATCAAAGCAAGCGGTAAAGAGGAATGGTAGTCAACCTCCTATGTGGAGATGGCACCCAATGATTATCATTTATCCTTTGCACCATGGCTCTGGTGGATTTAGTGAAGCAATAAAACATGCCCACCCCTCCCCGCTCTGCCACCCTTCCTACAGTCACCCTAGCCGAGAAGAAAATGGGTACCCGGACCTTGGTCAAGAACGGAAAGATATCTAGACAAGAAAGCAGTAGCCTGCCGATCTTTGGTAAAGAACATCTAGGAAAGAAAGCAGTGAGCCGCCGGTCCGTGGTCAAGAACATCTAGGGAAGAAAACAGTGAGCCGCCGGTCCTTGGTCAAGAACATCTAGGGAAGAAAACAGTGAGCCGCCGGTCCTTGGTCAAGAACATCTAGGGAAGAAAACAGTGAGCCGCCGGTCCTTGGTCAAGAACATCTAGGGAAGAAAACAGTGAGCCGCCGGTCCGTGGTCAAGAACATCTAGGGAAGAAAGCAGTGAGCCGCCGGTCCGTGGTCAAGAACATCTAGGGAAGAAAACAGTGAGCCGCCGGTCCTTGGTCAAGAACATCTAGGAAAGAAAGCAGTGATCCGCCGGTCCGTGGTCAAGAACATCTAGGAAAGAAAGCAGTGAGCCGCCGGTCCTTGGTCAAGAACTTCTAGGGAAGAAAACAGTGAGCCGCCGGTCCTTGGTCAAGAACATCTAGGAAAGAAAGCAGTGAGCCGCCGGTCCTTGGTCAAGAACATCTAGGAAAGAAAGCAGTGAGCCGCCGGTCCGTGGTCAAGAACATCTAGGGAAGAAAACAGTGAGCCGCCGGTCCTTGGTCAAGAACATCTAGGAAAGAAAACAGTGAGCCGCCGGTCCTTGGTCAAGAACTTCTAGGGAAGAAAACAGTGATCCGCCGGTCCTTGGTCAAGAACATCTAGGGAAGAAAACAGTGAGCCGCCGGTCCTTGGTCAAGAACTTCTAGGGAAGAAAACAGTGAGCCGCCGGTCCGTGGTCAAGAACATCTAGGAAAGAAAGCAGTGAGCCGCCGGTCCTTGGTCAAGAACATCTAGGAAAGAAAGCAGTGAGCCGCCGGTCCTTGGTCAAGAACATCTAGGGAAGAAAGCAGTGAGCCACCGGTCCGTGGTCAAGAACATCTAGGAAAGAAAGCAGTGAGCCGCCGGTCCGTGGTCAAGAACATCTAGGAAAGAAAGCAGTGAGCCGCCGGTCCTTGGTCAAGAACATCTAGGGAAGAAAACAGTGAGCCGCCGGTCCTTGGTCAAGAACTTCTAGGGAAGAAAACAGTGAGCCGCCGGTCCGTGGTCAAGAATATATAGGAAAGAAAGCAGTGATCCGCCGGTCCGTGGTCAAGAACATCTAGGAAAGAAAGCAGTGAGCCGCCGATCCTTGGTCAAGAACATCTAGGGAAGAAAACAGTGAGCCACCGGTCCTTGGTCAAGAACATCTAGGAAAGAAAGCAGTGAGCCGCCGGTCCTTGGTCAAGAACATCTAGGGAAGAAAGCAGTGAGCCGCCGGTCCGTGGTCAAGAACATCTAGGAAAGAAAGCAGTGAGCCGCCGGTCCGTGGTCAAGAACATCTAGGAAAGAAAGCAGTGAGCCGCCGGTCCTTGGTCAAGAACATCTAGGAAAGAAAGCAGTGAGCCGCCGGTCCTTGGTCAAGAACATCTAGGGAAGAAAGCAGTGAGCCACCGGTCCGTGGTCAAGAACATCTAGGAAAGAAAGCAGTGAGCCGCCGGTCCGTGGTCAAGAACATCTAGGGAAGAAAACAGTGAGCCGCCGGTCCTTGGTCAAGAACATCTAGGAAAGAAAGCAGTGAGCCGCCGGTCCTTGGTCAAGAACATCTAGGGAAGAAAACAGTGAGCCGCCGGTCCTTGGTCAAGAACTTCTAGGGAAGAAAACAGTGAGCCGCCGGTCCGTGGTCAAGAATATATAGGAAAGAAAGCAGTGATCCGCCGGTCCGTGGTCAAGAACATCTAGGAAAGAAAGCAGTGAGCCGCCGATCCTTGGTCAAGAACATCTAGGGAAGAAAACAGTGAGCCACCGGTCCTTGGTCAAGAACATCTAGGAAAGAAAGCAGTGAGCCGCCGGTCCTTGGTCAAGAACATCTAGGGAAGAAAGCAGTGAGCCGCCGGTCCGTGGTCAAGAACATCTAGGGAAGAAAGCAGTGAGCCACCGGTCCTTGGTCAAGAACATCTAGGAAAGAAAGCAGTGAGCCGCCGGTCCTTGGTCAAGAACATCTAGGAAAGAAAGCAGTGAGCCACCGGTCCTTGGTCAAGAACATCTAGGAAAGAAAGCAGTGAGCCGCCGGTCCGTGGTCAAGAACATCTAAGGAAGAAAGCAGTGAGCCACCGGTCCTTGGTCAAGAACATCTAGGAAAGAAAGCAGTGAGCCGCCGGTCCTTGGTCAAGAACATCTAGGAAAGAAAGCAGTGAGCCGCCGGTCCTTGGTCAAGAACATCTAGGAAAGAAAACAGTGAGCCGCCGGTCCGTGGTCAAGAACATCTAGGGAAGAAAGCAGTGAGCCACCGGTCCTTGGTCAAGAACATCTAAGAAAGAAAGCAGTGAGCCGCCGGTCCTTGGTCAAGAACATCTAGGAAAGAAAGCAGTGAGCCGCCGGTCCTTGGTCAAGAACATCTAGGGAAGAAAACAGTGAGCCACCTGTCCTTGGTCAAGAACATCTAGGAAAGAAAGCAGTGAGCCACCGGTCCTTGGTCAAGAACATCTAGGAAAGAAAGCAGTGAGCCGCCGGTCCTTGGTCAAGAACATCTAGGAAAGAAAGCAGTGATCCGCCGGTCCTTGGTCAAGAACATCTAGGAAAGAAAGCAGTGATCCGCCGGTCCTTGGTCAAGAACATCTAGGGAAGAAAGCATTAGCTCGCATACTTTCCAAAATTGTATGTTCCAGAGAAGTAACATATGTACACCCCAATACCAGCTGTTAGATAACTGTCCTCTTTTACTCTGTGAATTACCTTCTCCTGAAGGCAAACAGTGCCATAATCTCCGCAATGAAGACCCTCATAGAGAATGTTTAAATCCGTCACAGTATTTTGTTTTGTTTGTCCCTCGTTGAAGATCTTTCAAAGTAAAGACGTTGGTTTGTTCAGTCTTGACTTATCCATCAAAGCTAACACTTTTGAAAGCGATTACATAAATGCGCAACGAAGAACGACATTGAAAGTTGCTCTATGACCGCCTTAGTATTTGTTCAGTGGCTGATTACTTACAGCTCTCTCATGTGGGTTGCTGTATCGTGTCAACGGAAGATTTCACTGTAAGGATTCTGCGTCGCTGCTTGTGCACCTGGCTGCGGTCTTGTCAGTGAATCAAGAGTTGGCACATCTATTGTTTTGAAACGTGCGTACTACATCATGGTTTTGAACGATGCGACAAGCAATGCACACATTGTTTATCCCGAACAGCTGTAAAGGAAGTAGGGCGAGATGAAGATCCCGATGATACGAATCTGTGGTGCTGTTGTGACTGCCAGATCTTTTAGTCAAGAGCAATGTTGCATAAATTCGAGCGAGCTACAGGGAAAACACGGGAAGACGCGTGAACTAGTTTTTATTTCTCAGACATTTTACACTGCGGGATGTGCTGTGAAGGAGGTCTGAGCACTAATGGACTATGTCCTATGAATATAATCTATCAACTAACATTTATTATAGCCGAAAGCTGCACTGAGCCGAAACATTTATTTGTATGTTTATTTTGTAGTGTAAACAGTATCTAATGCGAGTTTTTTTTTTCCTTTCAGGTCACTTGGCCTCATTGTATCAGATCTACAACGGCACGAAGCACAAACGGTTCCCGCGCTTTCTGGACACGTGGTTGAAGAGCAGAAAACAACTTGGTCTCATTAGCCTTTTCCTGGTGACTGTTCACGTGCTGGCTTCAACCCTGATGTTATCCCCAACGTACTACAGCTCCTGGTATCACACAGTAACTGTCACCATCCCAGCAAACACGTCTTCAGACTCACCCATTATAATCCCAGTTAGTACTTCCTGGATGGTTTGGAAAGGAGAAGCGGCCTGTATAGTCGGAATCATCTCATTCATACTCATGGCTATTATTGGACTAACTTCAATACCTTCTGTTGGCGAATCTTTAAACTGGTCAGAATGGCGATGTATACATTCAAAATTAAGCTATCTAGTTCTCTTCCTATCAGTGTCTCATGTAATCATTATGGGTGCCCCAGGATGGGCTAAAGGGGGCCCAGCCAAAACATTAAAATCTATAACGTTCTTAAGTATAATTCTTCCGCTAATTGTTTTGTTTCTGAAATTCCTATTTTTATGTCCACCTTTCAAAAACTACATCCGGAAGATCCGACGAGGCTGGGAAAGAAGCAGCGTCTACCAGGTCTCGCATGAGACCACATCGATTGAGATGGTGATAGATCTCGCTAGCAACGATGTGGAAGAAGTTAATGGCGGTCTTATCAATAAGAAGTCATGTTGTTGTTCTGATGAAAATAATAAAAAGGGCGCAAGCAATAAGCCGGCTGCGTCTTCATCATGTGATGGTTGTAAGGCGGGAGTGCTTTCTCATTCTGTAGCCGTTCATTGTGACTGTTCTTCTGTCTGATCTGATGATTGCTTGGACTGCTTCATGTTCTGATTGCTTAGGGTACTTCATGTTCTTTGCTATGAAATATTATTTATTGAGACTGTTCTTCTATTTGAATGTTCTTTAGTGAGAATGCTCGGTAAAATCCTAGTTTAGCGTCGTACGTCATTTCCTCTAAACCAATGATCTCTGCTTTACCGCATATATTTGAATGTATCAATTGATTCCTGTTTTTGGTGGTATAATTTTATTTTTCAACAAGGGTGTTTTAGTATTCCTGACCTAACCCAAGAGTCTTGGGTTAATTGACAAATTAGAAATAAAAGAAAACAACTGAATAAAGCGAAAGAGAACTATGCTTCAAACAGAAATGACGCTAAACTAGGACATTACCGAATGCTAATCAATGGAAGTGTTTTTTATAACACGTCCAGCAGAGTAAAGTAAATGCTCTAACTATAGAATTCATCATCATTGAGTGCCTTCTTCGCATCGAAGGTTGGCTACCATGAAGCGCCATTTCACTTTGTCTCTTGCTTTGATGGTGCAAGTTGTTCTATACTGTAGAACTAGTCATAATATAATTTATAATGAGATGATTTTTCTATGAGAGTTTCATTATAACATTCATTATTACCAATTTTTCTTGGTAGAAATATTATTTTGCATCAATGTCTCTCAGTGGAGGTGTTCCGCAGTAGGAATGCTCTCTTCAGTGGACAAGTGGAATGTTATTTAGTTGATCTATTCATCCATTTATCTGTCTATATAACCAATAGTAGGACACTCTTTGTACAGAGCTTCGCAGCAGGATGCAATCTGATCATCAGAAGAGGACCCTGTCGAGCATGTGTTTCTGCCCTTTAGCTTCTTGACACTCTGGGGGAGGTGGGCCCGACTTGGGTCATGACTCCCAGGCATCGGCCTTCTGCCGCATTGCCTCTAAGGTTTATACTATTTGTTCGGCACAAAATAACTACACTTGCTCTACGTAACACAGTCGTGTATAGTTTTACTTACCTGCTTTAGCTATGCCCCAGCAAGTTGCTGTGCTTTCAGTCAAGAGTCAAAGATGACATATAGTTTTACAATTCTAGGCTCTGTGTGTAATCTTTGCTATCAAGGGTCAGAAATGACCTGCGTTATATGTTGGCATATGTTCCTGTTCTGGGCGAATCACTCAATCTTGGCAAGGGAACTTGCTTGCTGTTGTCTCTCACATAACTCAGTGTTGTTTTTAGTCTTTGTCTAGATCAGCTTATATTTCTCTTATCCTCTGCTCAGTGGCTGAGTTGTTAATGAGCTCGCTTTCTGATCAGAATGGTCTGGGTCCAATTTCCAGAAGTGACAGATTATTTTTTTAAGACCGACAAGGCTTCAGGGTTCACAGTGGGTACCAGAGATTTTTTGGTGGGAAGTAGGTAGCCATTAGGCCATTTAGGTGGCCATTCTGACCACATCACCCAACATTGTGCCATGGTTTTGAAAAATATGGTCACTTACACTATATGTCTAAGAAGGTATGTAGGGATCCCTAACTTACTGGTGCCCATTTGAAACAAATCAATTCAGAGGAAGAGGTATGTTCACAGCACTCGGAAAAAATGACAAATTATCAACAGAAAACAAACATAGAAAATATAGTCCTGAGCAGGATCCATTTGAAAGCCTGTTTTCATACTATCTTGTTGTCTCTTCTCATCAAAAAGTCCAACATATGACCATCCTCTATTAGCAAATTGTTCATTCTGTGTTTTTTTTTTTGGTGTAAATTCCTTTGGGAATGGTCTCATCTACCAGAAAAAAAGGAAAAAAAAACTATTCTTACGGCATTATTCCATTTCTGGGTCAGCCGAGTGGAATTTAAAGGACCTGAGAATAAAAGGTGCTCGTCTAGTGCAGTTGCCATGAATTGTTCATATTAGAGTTTTGTTTCTCCTCCAATAGAAACTTTTGACTGTACCATGATTCAAACCCGTGTTCTTCCATTTTGGAGCACTACAATTTATCTATTAGGCCACCCGCTCTTCATTATGAGTAATTTGTAATGAACATGTTTCATTTCTGGAAATAATATTATTAAGTATTGAAGTAATTTACCTTCATTAATGGATGCTTATGCAGAATAAAATGATGAAAATAGCAGGACATAATCACTAACATAAAATCATGAAAAAGTACCAGTGGATAAAGAGATACAGCGAAGACAATGGCGCTGGATAGGACTCAAACTGGAAGCCAACTGAGAATATAACACATGTCCTTTTCTGGAATCCCCAAGGAAGAAGACAAAGAGGAAGACCAAATTGTTCTTGGAGAAGACGGATGGAAGCAGAGATGAAGATGATGGGGAAGACATTGAATGAACTTAAAAGAAACAGAACGGTTTGGAAAGTGTTTGTTGAAGACCTATGCTCCACAGGAAGCTTAAAGTGTTTGTTGAAGACCTCTATAGGGAGCTGAAAGTGTTTGTTGAAGACTTCCACAGGGAGCTGAAAGTGTTTGTTGAAGGCCTCCACAGGGAACTGAAAGTGTTTGTTGAAGACCTCTACAGGGAGCTGAAAGTGTTTGTTGAAGACCCCTACAGGGAACTGAAAGTGTTTGTTGAAGACCTCTACAGGGAACTGAAAGTGTTTGTTGAAGGCCTCCACAGGGAACTGAAAGTGTTTGTTGAAGACCTCCACAGGGAGCTGAAAGTGTTTGTTGAAGACCTCCACAGGGAGCTGAAAGGTAGAAGAAGATTTGAAGTTATTTGTTAAGAATATTCTTGGTATGAATGATCTTAGTATTAATCTTTCTATTGTCCTTTTGAGCTGAAGATGACACATAGGGCAGACTCTTGTATCCAATGATAATATTGTTATCAAGTGTCAGTCCATGCACAGGCATTGTATCTCGCCATATGGCTCTCTTCTGGCTAAGTTGCTTAATCTCAGTGAGGGAGCTGATGCTTGCTGCTGTTGTTGCTTCTTGCTTCAGTGTTCTTTTAACTGTTTCTCTACGTCTGCTTCTTTTTTCTTTTATTCTTTTGCTGTGAGATTCTCTTGTATCTTCTCATCATGGGACCAACATATGATCATCTTTTCATGATTATAGATTAAATTATTGGATGCCTTGCTATTTCTCTTATTTCTGCACTAGTCTTGAATTAATCCCATGGTATACAAAGTATTTTGCGGAGGCATTTGTTTTCAAATGCATCCAGTTTATTTTCTGTTTCTTTAGTTGTTTCCAGCTCACACAAACATAGTTAATGGTTGATAATACATTTTGTTTTGAAAATCCTGAGTTTTGTTTTTGTGCTTAGTAATTTTGATTTCCATATTTTATCAAGGTTTTTGAAAATCATTGCTGCCTTTGCTATTCTGATTATAATTTCTTTTTTTCTTGTGTCTCCTTCTTGATCTATGCAGCTTCCAAGATAAACACAATGATCTACTTTTTGATCTATGCAGCTTCTAAGATAAACACAATGATCTACTTCTTTCACTGCTTTTCCTTCAAGGTAAATATTTTCTTGTGGGTGAATTTGATTTGTTATTACTTTTGTCTTATCATGGTTGATCTCAGGACCTAATTTTCTAGCCTTTGATAACAGCACATTTGTTTGTTGTTGCACCATGTTCACATTGCTATTGCGAATGACTATGTTGTCCTCAAAGTCCTCCACTTGAGGTTCAAGTGTCCATCTAATGCCTTCCTCACCTGTACAGCATTTCTGCATTATGAAGCCAATGACAATTCCAAATAACAAGGGAGATCAAATACATCCTTGTTTCACTTCAGTAACAATCTGGAACCATTTACTCAAATGTGCAAACTGCACATGAGAAGACGTCATACAAATCTTTAGTGGTGTTAATTTTTGGTGGTATTCCATATTGTCAGATTTATGTTCCACAATAAATCTCTATGTAAGCTGTCAAAAGCATGTAGAAGAAGTGCTCTCTGTTTTTCTATATGGTCCACTAATATAAATCTTAAGGTGAAAATATCATGAATGCAGCTTTTCTCTTTTGTAAATTTTCTCTCTTTTCTAAGTTCTGCTTATTCTTCACACATAATTCTACTGCCTCTTTGATTCTGTTCATGATTATCTTACATAACACTTTAGAGGCAACTGATAGAATAAGATTAATAATTAACACTAAATGTACCCAGTACCTGTCCAATTTGGTAATACAACAATTCAGATAAGACTATGGGAGGCAGTAACTGCAGTGTGGTGTGACAGTTGTCAGATATTTATTGTTTAGTAGAACTGTTGAAAGTAAGCCCCTCAGATGAGGGAATGAGAGAGTACAAGAAAAAGAAGTGTTTTTAGAGAAACATTAGAAACAGAACATTGAGATGAGCTGCAAAAACAGCAAGCATTAGCTCCCTTGCTGAGATTGAGAGACTCACCCAGAACAGGGATGTGTGGTGAGATACAACGTGTGACACTTGATAACAAAGATCATTGGACATGGAGAGTTCAGAATTGTTGGCACCATGTGCCATCTTCAGACAATAGATATATAGATAGAAATGTTCTGCATTGGAAATGTTCTTCAGCATGATTAGAATATTGGAATTGTACTGTTATAAAAGAAATATTTGTGAATGTAAATGCTATTTGTTATTGTGTTATGCAGCATGCATCCTCTTTGATATAAATGCCCTTCATTATAAATGTTATTCGACATGAATGTCATTGATGTCATCACCTTGTGACATTTTTTCCTTCTGTATGGATCTGGTAATATTGTTCTTTCAATGATTTTTTGCATGAATATATCTTTACTGTGAATATTTTGTTCAAATGTGAATGTTCTTTGTATGAATAATTTTGTTCAAATGCGAATGTTCTTTGTATGAATAATTTTGTTCAAGTGTGAATGTTCTTTGTATGAATAATTTTGTTCAAATGTGAATGTTCTTTGTATGAATAATTTTGTTCAAATGTGAATGTTCTTTGTATGAATAATTTTGTTCAAATGTGAATGTTCTTTGTATGAATAATTTTGTTCAAATGTGAATGTTCTTTGTATGAATAATCTTTACTGTCAGTATTTTTCAAATATCAATTTTATTTTCTTTATATAATATTTTTCTGGACTGAATATTTTGCAAATGTGAATGTTTTTCACTGTGAATAATCTTCACTGTGATAGTTTCTGAATTTGATAGTTATATAATGTATTTGTTCTCAAGTTTGAATCTCTTAGTTTGAATTTCTTGATCAAAGAAACAAAAATAAGATGCTGCAAGTTAACGTTATTGCTCGACGGGCGGGTTCAGGGATTCTTTATATTTGAGAAAGTTAGGGCCCCTTGAGATAGTATGTTCTGTTTGCAGAATTCCAACTGAATCATAAATATTAAAGACCTCTTATTGATGACTTTTATCTCAAAGATAAGTTATAAGGAAAATAATAAGACAGTAGCACAATATACTGTGTTTGATATTCTATACATATGAAATATTGGCAGCTATTCAGTGGTGTTGAGTATAAATTTTGCAAAAAAAATTAGTTTTACAAATGAAATGATTCAATACCAGCTTTATACGCAAATGAAATATATTTGTAAGAAATTAGTGGTATCTTTAATTAAGTAACAGTCTTTATGCTAAATCATTTTATTTATATTAATTAAATCAGAAAAATAAATAAGCTTTATAAAAATTTTATGCAAAGTATATATACAAATAAATCAGTCATATACAAACTTAATATGCAATGCTCTTTATAATATAATGTACACTTTAAAAGTATGTTGATTTATATATAAAATAATGTACAAAAATAAATATTAAATAAATTTAAAAAAAAATAATTTTGTCTACAGTGTATCTTTATTAAATTTATTTGTATATGTTTAAATGAATCTTACAAATAAAGAATTCTTATATTTATTATAAATCTTATAAATTAAGAATTCTTATTTTTGTTATAAATCTTACAAATGCTGTAGAATCCACTTATAACGAAACTGGTTCTAACGAGAATTCTGATATAAATTCAATTTTTTTTAAATCCCTGAATTTTTTTCTTCTTAATTCTATATTTTAAAAAACCCAGCCTGAAAATTGATGAAAGCTCATTTTGTGAAATTTGCCTAGCCGCCCCCCCCCCCTCTCCCCCCATAAAAATGTAATGGTGTGTACTTTTCTTGTCCATGTGGGCTAAGCTATACCAGTAAGGTCCACTTTCACACATCTTGGATGAGAGAGGTAAGGTTTAGGATTATAAAGCAAACAGTCAAGTTGTGGTTGGAAAAATAACTTTTCTTTTATTGGATAGGCCAGTGGCCAACAGATTTTTATAAAGGCTGAGAATTGTCGCACACAGAGTTCTCTACACGATTGTTCAAATCTATTCACGAGTTGTTATCACAATGACTTCCAGTACTGACTTGAAATGCAAGTGCATGCATATCACTTGAAATAAAAGTGATGCAGATAGAGAAAGTAGACAAAAAGTTAAAATCAAAAGCAGAAATATGCACACAACATAGTTCCACAATCTTGAAGGACAGAAAGAACATTATGTTCGCATTTACTTTTAGCATTGGATGTAAGTTGTAAAACTGACACAGTACATTCCCCTATTATAATACATTGTATATAACAAGATACAGTTATAGCAAATCAATTCAGAGGAAGAGATGACAAGTAATCAACAACAGAAGAAAAAAAAACAAAGAACAATATATGGTCCTAAGCAGGATCAAACCAGTACTCCTTAATTAAGCAATAATAGATAAATAGATTAGCAATAATAGATAAATAGATTAGCAATAATAGATAAATAGATTAGCAATAATAGATAAATAGATTAGCAATAATATTCATTCACTATTAGTCCACAGTTATAGCCCCAATTTTGTCCCGAAGATCTTGTTATAACAAGAGTCTACTGTATTTATTATAAATTTACAAAAAACCAATAAATTAATACAAGGTGAATGAAAACTCTTAACAAATCATTAAACATGAACACAAGTAAGGCTGTCATCTAGCACAACTTGTACAAACTGAAAATGTGTCAAATGTCATATTTAAATGGTGATCAAATTGAGTTTAAAAAAAAAAGTAAAGTACCCCCGTCACGCCATGTGGCGTATAGGGAATATGGTGTTAGTGACCATAAATTTTACAGACCTTCAGCACATGATTTTTGGGGTAATGTGGTCAGCATTACGCCTGTGCCACTTCACTTTCCCAGAAAAAAATCAGGTACCCATTTAAGGCTGGGTGAATCCGGAAGCCGTCGGTTGGGATCGAACCCTACCCCTTGTCCTTTGTAATCCAGTTCACTAACCACTGAGCTATTGCGGCTCCCGATCAAATTGAGTAGTTTGATATATTTATGTTTAGCATGAGTACATTAGATTTTTGTGGATATTGTGAGGTTAGTATTTTATGGTAAGAAAGAAAAAGAGAAAAACTATCTTTACATCTTTTTCCCATTACTAGGGTTTGCCAGGGGGTAATTGTAAGAAAGAAAATAAGTGAAGAAATATATGAAGATGTTATATTGAGATTCTTACATTTTGTTTAAAAGCCTTTCTCTAGGAAAGCAAAACAACACAAATTAAAACTTATAAAGTACATTTAAATTTGAACACAAGAGATCCGGTATGTGAGAGACCATGTAGCAGGTAATTTTTTTTAAAAAGGGAGTGGAAATGGTGATTACCAAAGAGGCCAACACAAAAAGGGAGCTCCTAAGAAACATCAGAAAGAAACAATCAACATTTTTCGGGGACATCATGAGGAGAGGAAAGTTGGAATACTTGGTTACAACTGGCAAAATACAGGGAAAGAGAGATCATGGATGACAAAGAGACAAAATACTAGATAGCTTGGTGTTATGACATGGAAAACAGTCAACAACAGAACTGATACAATGCACGATGGATAGAAGGTTGTGGAAGGATATGATCGCCTATGTCAACCGGTATGACACATGATGATGATGATGATGATGATGGAAATAACTTAGTTTGAGAATCCAGGAAGTGATATTAAGCGGCAAACATGTCAAAGGTTTGTGACCTTTTCAATGGTGAATGGTGCGTACTAAAATGATGGAGTAGAGGATGTGGAACCGTGTGCTACAGATAAGTTCACTGTATATTTTCAAAGTTGTTCAGTTTAGCAAAATGTGTATAGGAAGGTTAACTCTTACATCAAACTAGCCTGCTGAGCACGGACTGTGTCAGCCACAGTGCAGGTTTAAGAGAAAACCAGAACACCCCCACTTATGTGAGTAGCGACCATGCAACCAGCTCATCGTGTATCATAACGTAGCCCTCCATCATGGAACAAGAGTCAAGTTCGCATGATCTCAAGACTTTAACTTTCTAGAAGTTTACTTACAACTCATTTGTGAGACTAAATTGGTTCTTGTATTTATTTCTTTTCTTCTGCACTGTTTATTAAAGTCTTTGTGTCCTACATTTTAAGATTGGGCACTCTTAATTACAAACAAAATATTGATTGGGAAAAAAGATGAAAATTAAAACGTAAATTTGATGTTAAGGAATTTTTTTACTTTTTTTTTTTATTGCATTCACCAGCTTTCACCTCTGGCAAAGTCGTCCCTAAAGACTAGGAACTGAATTTTGCATATTAATCATTTTTCCCTGGCAGCCATGTCTACAGAGGTCCCTCGCCACACAGGCGGATAACTCTGTCTTTGGGGGTACTTGTATTTTTATACATCGATGAGTAATTGACGTTTCAAGCCGGGCCTCATTGCTCAGACCATGGGTGGTTGCAGCAGAAAGAAATCATAAAAGTCCCAACTAGTGCACCTGGGATTTGATCTCACAACCTCTCTGTCTCAAGACCGGCATCTTGTCTTGATACCAACCAGTCCCGTTAAGGAAGTTATATTTGTGTATTAATAAAGGCAAATTAATCCATTTCCTAAGTAAATTACTAGATATTATTAGAGGAGGAAAACACAAACATTAAATATATACTAAGCAGGGACCACAAGTAGAGCTTAAGAGAACAATATAAAATACCATTCTGTGTTTATTTATGAGGCCTTCTACGTATTATCAGTTTTTAAAATAACAGTTATTGCATTATTTTTTAATAAATAACACATTACAAACACATATATACTATATATAATGCCCTGAAAATAAACCTGACGCATAAGCTTTTTAATATGGTCTAGTTTATGGGTATGTCTTTATTGAAGATACAACAGCTTTTGTGTTTTATCATTTTAATTTACCTTTTCCTATCCATTTATTCCATAAGGAATGGGTGAGGCTGCAGCATTTGTAACTGAGCTGATAGTATCACTGGCAATTGTAAGCATGTGCCGCAACATGATGTTTCTATGTGATTTGTCTGTATTTGAAACAATTGCTCTTTATTGTAGTCTGGGGCCAGACTGTAACTTGTTCATGCATATTGTGGTATTTGGACTAAGGATCCAGTCTTATAAAATGACCTTACCAGCTTATGTTCCTTTTTTGTTTGATGCAAGATTTTGTTTGATGCAAGGTTTTGTCTTATGCAAGATTTTGTTTGATGCAAGATTTTGTCTTATGCAAGATTTTGTTTGATGCAAGATGCAGTTCCTACCATTTTTATGGTAGCACCATTTCTGTTATGGATCCAGAAGCCTGTAAGCTGACACTCTTCGACCCAATGCCTTATAATATAATATCTAATAATAATAAAAGTAAAAGTAAAGTACCCCCGTCACGCCAAGTGGCGTATAGGGAAATATGGTGTTCATGACCCTATATTTTACAGACCTTCAGCACATGATTTTTGGGGTAATGTGGTCGGTATTACGCCCGTGCTGCTTTACTTTCCCAGAAAAAAATCCGGTACCCATTTAAGGCTGGGTGAACCCAGAAGCCGTCGGTTGGGATCGAACCCTACCCCTTGTCCTTTGTAGTCCAGTTCACTAACCACTGAGCTATCGCGGCTCCCTTAATAAAATAATATCTGCAGGTATTTTTGAGTTGCCTTGTAGTTCCGTACAAGATGTTCCATTGATCAGGTCTTTCAGAACGTAGAGTTGCTCTGATCATCATTTCCATTTTTGTTATGAATCCAGTGGCCTGTGAGCTGATGCCCTTTGTCGTGATAATCATCACTTCTCAAAGAAGCAACACTACCAGGTTTTCTTTACCTTTGGCACATTCACTTCCCTTCTCATTAGAAATTTCCTGTTCAACTGATTTTCCTGTGATTATATTTCTAATGTATTTTTATGTACTTTTTAACACTGTCAGATTGGAAATACCTCACATCCCAATTTGATAGAGTGTGACTGCAAATAACTTGTTTTTCTCATTTAAGGGTTTCAGATACAGACTTTTGTTCTGTCCATCTTGTTATGTTTTTCAACATGTTTATTTGACATGGTGCAGCTTTTCTTAAAATTGAAGTTTGTTATACTTTAATATCATGGTGACAAATATTTTTGTTTGATCTGTCAAGCACAGAAAACAAAATACAGAAAAAGTGACAACTTTTAGACACGAGCTTGCAGTATTCTGCAAAGTTATAGTTTAAATTATTTATTTACACACAATGTGTGTCTGTTATATTTTATCCACTGATGTCAGTAAAAATTACATTGTTAGGGAGGGTTTGAAGTTGGCAAATGAGACCAGGTCATTTTATCTATGTCACCATGAATGTTACAGCAGATGAGTAGATATGCCATTGCGTGATTGTTGCAGCAGATGAGTAGATATGCCATTGCGTGATTGTTGCAGCAGATGGGTAGATATGCCATTGCGTGATTGTTACAGCAGATGAGTAGATATGTCATTGCGTGATTGTTGCAGCAGATGAGTAGATATGTCATTGCGTGATTGTTGCAGCAGATGAGTAGATATGCCATTGCGTGATTGTTACAGCAGATGAGTAGATATGCCATTGCGTGATTGTTACAGCAGATGAGTAGATATGCCATTGCGTGATTGTTGCAGCAGATGAGTAGATATGCCATTGCGTGATTGTTACAGCAGATGAGTAGATATGCCATTGCGTGATTGTTGCAGCAGATGAGTAGATATGTCATTGCGTGATTGTTGCAGCAGATGAGTAGATATGTCATTGCGTGATTGTTGCAGCAGATGAGTAGATATGTCATTGCGTGATTGTTGCAGCAGATGGGTAGACATGCCATTGCGTGATTGTTGCAGGAGATGGGTAGACATGCCATTGCGTGATTGTTGCAGCAGATGGGTAGACATGTCATTGCGTGATTGTTGCAGCAGATGAGTAGATATGTCATTGCGTGATTGTTGCAGCAGATGAGTAGATATGTCATTGCGTGATTGTTGCAGCAGATGAGTAGATATGCCATTGCGTGATTGTTGCAGCAGATGGGTAGACATGTCATTGCGTGATTGTTGCAGCAGATGAGTAGACATGTCATTGCGTGATTGTTGCAGCAGATGAGTAGACATGTCATTGCGTGATTGTTACAGCAGATGGGTAGATATGCCATTGCGTGATTGTTGCAGCAGATGAGTAGACATGTCATTGCGTGATTGTTGCAGCAGATGAGTAGACATGTCATTGCGTGATTGTTGCAGCAGATGAGTAGACATGTCATTGCGTGATTGTTGCAGCAGATGGGTAGACATGCCATTGCGTGATTGTTACAGCAGATGAGTAGATATGCCATTGCGTGATTGTTACAGCAGATGAGTAGACATGTCATTGCGTGATTGTTGCAGCAGATGAGTAGATATGTCATTGCGTGATTGTTGCAGCAGATGAGTAGACATGTCATTGCGTGATTGTTACAGCAGATGAGTAGACATGTCATTGCGTGATTGTTGCAGCAGATGAGTAGACATGTCATTGCGTGATTGTTACAGCAGATGAGTAGACATGTCATTGCGTGATTGTTGCAGCAGATGGGTAGACATGTCATTGCGTGATTGTTACAGCAGATGAGTAGACATGTCATTGCGTGATTGTTGCAGCAGATGAGTAGACATGTCATTGCGTGATTGTTACAGCAGATGAGTAGATATGCCATTGCGTGATTGTTGCAGCAGATGAGTAGACATGTCATTGCGTGATTGTTGCAGCAGATGAGTAGACATGTCATTGCGTGATTGTTGCAGCAGATGGGTAGATATGCCATTGCGTGATTGTTGCAGCAGATGAGTAGACATGTCATTGCGTGATTGTTGCAGCAGATGAGTAGACATGTCATTGCGTGATTGTTGCAGCAGATGAGTAGACATGTCATTGCGTGATTGTTGCAGCAGATGGGTAGACATGCCATTGCGTGATTGTTGCAGCAGATGAGTAGATATGTCATTGCGTGATTGTTGCAGCAGATGAGTAGACATGTCATTGCGTGATTGTTGCAGCAGATGAGTAGACATGCCATTGCGTGATTGTTGCAGCAGATGGGTAGACATGCCATTGCGTGATTGTTGCAGCAGATGAGTAGATATGCCATTGCGTGATTGTTGCAGCAGATGAGTAGATATGTCATTGCGTGATTGTTGCAGGAGATGAGTAGATATGCCATTGAGTGATTGTTGCAGCAGATGAGTAGACATGTCATTGCGTGATTGTTGCAGGAGATGAGTAGATATGCCATTGCGTGATTGTTGCAGCAGATGAGTAGATATGCCATTGCGTGATTGTTGCAGCAGATGAGTAGACATGTCATTGCGTGATTGTTGCAGCAGATGAGTAGATATGCCATTGCGTGATTGTTACAGCAGATGAGTAGATATGTCATTGCGTGATTGTTGCAGCAGATGAGTAGACATGTCATTGCGTGATTGTTGCAGGAGATGAGTAGACATGTCATTGCGTGATTGTTGCAGCAGATGAGTAGATATGCCATTGCGTGATTGTTGCAGCAGATGAGTAGACATGTCATTGCGTGATTGTTGCAGGAGATGAGTAGACATGTCATTGCGTGATTGTTGCAGCAGATGAGTAGACATGTCATTGCGTGATTGTTGCAGGAGATGAGTAGATATGCCATTGCGTGATTGTTGCAGCAGATGAGTAGATATGCCATTGCATGATTGTTGCAGCAGATGAGTAGATATGCCATTGCGTGATTGTTGCAGCAGATGAGTAGATATGTCATTGAGTGATTGTTGCAGCAGATGAGTAGATATGCCATTGCGTGATTGTTGCAGCAGATGAGTAGATATGTCATTGCGTGATTGTTGCAGGAGATGAGTAGATATGCCATTGCGTGATTGTTGCAGCAGATGAGTAGATATGCCATTGCGTGATTGTTGCAGCAGATGAGTAGATATGCCATTGCGTGATTGTTGCAGCAGATGAGTAGATATGCCATTGCGTGATTGTTGCAGCAGATGAGTAGATATGCCATTGCGTGATTGTTGCAGGAGATGAGTAGATATGCCATTGCGTGATTGTTGCAGCAGATGAGTAGATATGCCATTGCGTGATTGTTGCAGCAGATGAGTAGATATGTCATTGCGTGATTGTTGCAGGAGATGAGTAGATATGTCATTGCGTGATTGTTGCAGGAGATGAGTAGATATGTCATTGCGTGATTGTTGCAGGAGATGAGTAGATATGTCATTGCGTGATTGTTGCAGGAGATGAGTAGATATGTCATTGCGTGATTGTTGCAGCAGATGAGTAGATATGCCATTGCGTGATTGTTGCAGCAGATGAGTAGACATGTCATTGCGTGATTGTTGCAGGAGATGAGTAGATATGCCATTGAGTGATTGTTGCAGCAGATGAGTAGATATGCCATTGCGTGATTGTTGCAGCAGATGAGTAGACATGTCATTGCGTGATTGTTGCAGCAGATGAGTAGATATGTCATTGCGTGATTGTTACAGCAGATGAGTAGATATGTCATTGCGTGATTGTTGCAGCAGATGAGTAGACATGTCATTGCGTGATTGTTGCAGGAGATGAGTAGATATGCCATTGCGTGATTGTTGCAGCAGATGAGTAGATATGCCATTGCGTGATTGTTGCAGGAGATGAGTAGACATGTCATTGCGTGATTGTTGCAGCAGATGAGTAGACATGTCATTGCGTGATTGTTGCAGGAGATGAGTAGACATGTCATTGCGTGATTGTTGCAGCAGAGGAGTAGACATGTCATTGCGTGATTGTTGCAGGAGATGAGTAGATATGTCATTGCGTGATTGTTGCAGGAGATGAGTAGACATGTCATTGCGTGATTGTTGCAGGAGATGAGTAGATATGCCATTGCGTGATTGTTGCAGGAGATGAGTAGATATGCCATTGAGTGATTGTTGCAGCAGATGAGTAGATATGCCATTGCGTGATTGTTGCAGGAGATGAGTAGATATGCCATTGCGTGATTGTTGCAGGAGATGAGTAGATATGTCATTGAGTGATTGTTACAGCAGATGAGTAGATATGTCATTGCGTGATTGTTGCAGCAGATGAGTAGACATGCCATTGCGTGATTGTTGCAGCAGAGGAGTAGACATGCCATTGCGTGATTGTTGCAGCAGATGAGTATATGTGGCATTGCATGATTGTTACAGTAGATGGGTAAATGTGCCATTGCATGATTGTTACAGTAGATGTGTAAATGTGCCATTGCATGATGGTTACAGTAGATGTGTAAATGTGCCATTGCATGATGGTTACAGCAGATGGGTAAATGTGCCATTTCATGATTGTTACAGTAGATATGTTAATGAGTCAATACATGATTGTTACAGCAGATGTGTAAATGAGCCATTACATGATTGTTATAGCAGATGTGTAAATGAGCCATTGCATTTATTATTACAGCAGATGTGTAAATGAGTCATTACATGATTGTTATAGCAGATGTGTAAATGTGCCATTACATGAATGTTATAGCAGATGTGTAAATGTGCCATTACATGATTGTTATAGCAGATGTGTAAATGTGCCATTACATGAATGTTATAGATGTGTAAATGTGCCATTACATGAATGTTATAGCAGATGTGTAAATGTGCCATTACATGAATGTTATAGTAGATGTGTGAATGTGCCATTACATTGTTTCTCCTGTTCACCAGGTAACACTTTAGCAGTTCTCCATTAAATGAAGTAAAATTGTTGTCAATAATATCTTTAAATCAATCATTAGAGTCATAACTTCAATCAGGGACTATATGGTTTAGAGGTAAGACGTTGGTTTCTCTGCAGAAGGGTCCTGGGTTTGAATCCCACCACAGGTGGTAGAAAGATTTCACTTTGAATCTGTGATTTTGATCTTGTGTCTTTACCCTCCCCGATCTCTGGGTTGTGAGATTTGACATCTTGCTCTCTTGGGGAAACTACAAAAAACAGGAGATCCTGTGTGCACTGACAACCAATTAAAGAACCCTTGGTGACAATAGGTCCTGTGTGCACTGACAACCAATTAAAGAACCCTTGATGACAATAGGTCCTGTGTGCACTGACAATCAATTAAAGAACCCTTTGTGACAATAGGTCCCGTGTGCACTGACAACCGATTAAAGTACCCTTGGTGACAATAGGTCCTGTGTGCACTGACAACCAATTAAAGAACCCTTGGTGACAATAGGTCCCGTGTGCACTGACAATCAATTAAAGAACCCTTGGTTTTACAATAGGTCCTGTGTGCACTGACAATCAATTAAAGAACCCTTGGTGACAATAGGTCCTGTGTGCACTGACAACCAATTAAAGAACCCTTGGTGACAATAGGTCCCGTGTGCACTGACAACCGATTAAAGTACCCTTGGTGACAATAGGTCCTGTGTGCACTGACAACCAATTAAAGAACCCTTGGTGACAATAGGTCCCGTGTGCACTGACAATCAATTAAAGAACCCTTGGTTTTACAATAGGTCCTGTGTGCACTGACAATCAATTAAAGAACCCTTGGTGACAATAGGTCCTGTGTGCACTGACAACCAATTAAAGAACCCTTGGTGACAATAGGTCCCGTGTGCACTGACAACCGATTAAAGTACCCTTGGTGACAATAGGTCCTGTGTGCACTGACAACCAATTAAAAACCCTTGGTGACAATAGGTCCTGTGTGCACTGACAACCAATTAAACAACCCTTGGTGATAATACTAATTCATAAGTGGGCTCTGCCTGGGCAAAAATAGATAAGCAAACCTGTCCTTAACAGAGGATGTGTCAACCTAAAGGGGGGGGGGGCAACTATAGTGGCTTTGCTGTAAATTACTGACACGTGTCCTCACTAAAATAATGGGTACAGACAAAGAAAAAAGAGAGAACTTAAATCAGAAGTAAGAATGTAATTCCTTCAAGTTAATATAATAGTGCATTTATTTATTTTCATAATTACATATCGTTTGTTAAAAATGAATAAATTTATGATTTTACTTATACAAAACACTATCATTGAGATACAAGTGGAATAAAAATGCTATTTTGGTTAAAGTAGAATTGTTCCTTTTTTTTGGAATCCTCAGCGGAAGAGACAAAGAGGAGGACCAAAATATTCTTGGAAACGACAAATGGAAGCAGAGATGAAGATGATGGGGAAGTCATGAAATTATCTTAACAGATTGGCAAGAAACGAAACTGCCTGAAAGTGTTTGCTGAAGACCTATGCTCCACAGGGAACTGAAAGTGTTTGTTGAAGACCTATGCTCCTCAGGGAACTGAAAGTGTTTGCTGAAGACCTATGCTCCACAGGGAACTGAAAGTGTTTGCTGAAGACCTATGCTCCACAGGGAATTTAATGGAAGAAGAAGAAGAATTGTTCACAGAATATGAAAGGACATAAGTTTTATTACAGTAAAGTACCCACATACAACAGTCTCAATGCTACTACTCATATCTTTGTGTCCGTCTCATTGATTCTACCAAAACGTGCTCTTCAAGGCCATATTGCATGAGCTGGGTAGATTATTTAGTTTGTTTAATAATTAATTGCTCTACCATGTCATGATTGATTTCAAATGTAAGACAAATAGCAAAATGTTATTTTATCTGTTGACATAACAAAATAAAGGCTTTACTGTGGCTCAAATATAAGTATTCAAAGTTGTGTTTGTCATTGGTTTTTTTCTTCACTTTATTCACTTCCTCCTACACCGCTTATTGTGTCAAGAAGGGAGATTGATTTGATCTAATTTATACTTAGCTAGAGAGATTGATTTGATCTAATTTATACTCAGCTAGAGAGATTGACTTGATCTAATTTATACTCAGCTAGAGAGATTGACTTGACCTAATTTATACTCAGCTAGAGAGATTGATTTGATCTAATTTATACTCAGCTAGAGAGATTGATTTGATCTAATTTATACTCAGCTAGAGAGATTGATTTGACCTAATTTAGACTTAACTAGAGAGATTGACTTGATCTAATTTATACTCAGCTAGAGAGATTGACTTGATCTAATTTATATTCAGCTAGAGAGATTGACTTGATCTAATTTATACTCAGCAAGAGAGATTGTCTTGATCTAATTTATACTCAGCTAGAGAGATTGACTTGACCTAATTTATACTCAGCTAGAGAGATTGTCTTGATCTAATTTATACTCAGCTAGAGAGATTGACTTGATCTAATTTATTCTCAGCTAGAGAGATTGTCTTGACCTAATTTATACTCAGCTAGAGAGATTACTCAGCTAGAGAGATTGACTTGATCTAATTTATACTCAGCTAGAGAGATTGTCTTGACCTAATTTATACTCAGCTAGAGAGATTGATTTGATCTAATTTATACTCAGCTAGAGAGATTGACTTGATCTAATTTATACTCAACTAGAGAGATTGATTTGACCTAATTTATACTCAGCTAGAGAGATTGTCTTGACCTAATTTATACTCAGCTAGAGAGATTGACTTGACCTAATTTATACTCAGCTAGAGAGATTGACTTGACCTAATTTATACTCAGCTAGAGAGATTGTCTTGACCTAATTTATACTCAGCTAGAGAGATTGACTTGATCTAATTTATACTCAGCTAGAGAGATTGTCTTGACCTAATTTATACTCAGCTAGAGAGATTGACTTGATCTAATTTATACTCAGCTAGAGAGATTGACTTGACCTAATTTATACTCAGCTAGAGAGATTGACTTGACCTAATTTATACTCAGCTAGAGAGATTGACTTGATCTAATTTATACTCAGCTAGAGAGATTGACTTGATCTAATTTATACTCAGCTAGAGAGATTGTCTTGACCTAATTTATACTCAGCTAGAGAGATTGTCTTGACCTAATTTATACTCAGCTAGAGAGATTGACGATCTAATTTATACTCAGCTAGAGAGATTGATTTGACCTAATTTATACTCAGCTAGAGAGATTGTCTTGACCTAATTTATACTCAGCTAGAGAGATTGACTTGATCTAATTTATACTCAGCTAGAGATATTGACTTGATCTAATTTATACTCAGCTAGAGAGATTGTCTTGACCTAATTTATACTCAGCTAGAGAGATTGATTTGATCTAATTTATACTCAGCTAGAGAGATTGACTTGATCTAATTTATACTCAACTAGAGAGATTGACTTGACCTAATTTATACTCAGCTAGAGAGATTGACTTGACCTAATTTATACTCAGCTAGAGAGATTGACTTGACCTAATTTATACTCAGCTAGAGAGATTGACTTGACCTAATTTATACTCAGCTAGAGAGATTGACTTGATCTAGTTTATACTCAGCTAGAGAGATTGTCTTGACCTAATTTATACTCAGCTAGAGATATTGACATGATCTAGTTTATACTCAGCTAGAGAGATTGACTTGATCTAATTTATACTCAGCTAGAGAGATTGACTTGACCTAATTTATACTCAGCTAGAGAGATTGACTTGACCTAATTTATACTCAGCTAGAGAGATTGACTTGATCTAATTTATACTCAGCTAGAGAGATTGACTTGACC
This sequence comes from Megaustenia siamemsis, assembly GCA_032433765.1. Classification (NCBI taxonomy): domain Eukaryota; kingdom Metazoa; phylum Mollusca; class Gastropoda; order Stylommatophora; family Ariophantidae; genus Megaustenia; species Megaustenia siamemsis. The sequence continues at coordinate 70,430,440 of JAVIAB010000108.1, forward strand.
TAATTTATACTCAGCTAGAGATATTTGTTGTTGTTGTGTTCGCCAGCTTTCAACTCTGACGAAATCCCTAGAGACTAGGAACTGAGTTTTGCGTGTTAATCCATTTTTCCCTGGCACATCAGCTAGAGAGATTGACTTTACTTGACCTAATAATACTCAACTACAGAGATTGACTTTACTCGACCTAGTAATACTTGACTGCAGAGATTTACTTTACTCGACCTAATAATACTTGACTGCAGAGATTGACTTTACTCGACCTAATAATACTCAACTACAGAGATTGACTTTACTCGACCTAATAATACTTGACTGCAGAGATTTACTTTACTCAACCTAATCATACTTGACTGCAGAGATTTACTTTACTTGAGCTAATAATACTTGACTGCAGAGATTTACTTTACTCGACCTAATAATACTCAACTACAGAGATTGACTTTACTCGACCTAATAATAATCAACTACAGAGATTTACTTTACTCGACCTAATAATACTTGACTGCAGAGATTTACTTTACTTGAGCTAATAATACTTGACTGCAGAGATTTACTTTACTCGACCTAATAATACTCAACTACAGAGATTGACTTTACTTGACCTAATAATACTCAACTACAGAGATTTACTTTACTCGACCTAATAATACTCAACTACAGAGATTGACTTTACTCGACCTAATAATACTTGACTGCAGAGATTTACTTTACTTGAGCTAATAATGCTCAAGTAGAGAAATTGATTTTACCTTACCTAATTACAATCGGCTGTAAGCTTAATTCTCTACACAGTCCATGACTCAAAACAAAGGTGTAAAGTGCGCATTTCTATTGTGACTAACTATAGAAATGATGGCTTATATTTAACAATATTTGTGTTGGACATTTTATTATTTTACACCAAAAAAGTGTTAGTCTATTAAAGACAATGAATTAAAGAATGAATTAAGCATGGACATTGACAGTTTTATGAAGTGACACAAGTTAGAACAACTCACAAACTTTATTGGAATCAGCAATGGTGGGAATGTACTAGATCATGTTAACTCATAAATGATGAGTTTTAATAATGAGGGTAGTGAACATGTTAACCCTTAACTCTTTCCGTACGTTTCACCGCACTGTGTGTCATGCTGATTTCGGTCGCGTACGTTTCGCCACATAGGGCGTCACTTTCAATTGGATTAGTATGAACCGTCATCAAACCATTTTCTCTTTTACGTGTCTCTTATCATCTTGGTATTGGTGAAATCTAATACCTTGTTCAATTATTGCATTCAAATCTTGCATTGATAAAAAGCTTCCGTACGGAAAGAGTTAAGTGATGAGTTTTAATAATGAGGGTAGTGAACATGTTAACCCTTAAGTGATGAGTTTTAATAATGAGGGTAATGAACATTTAAAGTCATAAATGATGAGTTTTAATAATGAGGGTAATGAACATTTAAAGTCATAAATGATGAGTTTTAATAATGAGGGTAATGAACATTTAAAGTCATAAATGATGCGTTTTAATAATGAGAGTAATGAACATTTAAAGTCATAAATGATGAGTTTTAATAATGAGAGTAATGAACATTTTAAGCCATAAATGATGAGTTTTAATAATGAGAGTAATGCACATTTTAAGCCATAAATTATATAAGATTACAATGATAATCACCACAAAACAGTTATCTCGATTCAATTCCCAGAATTTGGGCTACTTTCTCAGATCAACAATCCTCCGTGGCTCACCCAGTCTAAAAAAATGGGTACCATATTTTTTTTCTGGTGGCGTAATACCGACCTCATGACGCAAAAATGTGTTCTTGACCATGAACAAAACGATCACTCACACCACTTTCCCTTTAGGGAACATCTACTTACTTGGCAACATAGACATATATTTTCTAAGCTGTTAACCTACATGATATGCCTTAAAATATTAATGGATTTTAAATGTTGTGAGTGGATATTACATACATGGATACATATGTAAGTTAGCCAACCCATCAGAGACTGGAGATTAATGAGTTTCAATTTGCAGACGATCAAGGCACTTGTGCACACAAAAAATAAAAGACATACAAGAACAATTATATAGACTCAACAGCGGGGGGGTGTGTGATGTCCGCACTTGACATCACCAAAAGGTATTTGAAGCGTTCATAGCCTCTCATTTGCCAGGCTCAGTGGATGTCGGATGACAAAACTCTCTGTTTTGACAAAATCCTCTCTGGTTTTGATGGACTAAATTCAACTCCACTGGGCCACTGTGCCCAAGGCCACACCTACACGTGGTCCCTCTGTTATCGCAAAGTTGGTCTTGGGCACGACCGAGTTCCCAGTGGTATAACTGGGTCGGGAGGAGGTGAGCCCCTATAGATGCAGGGCTAGAGCCAACCAACATGTGGTATATGCCATTGCCCTCATCTAATCACCCTCACTCTCCCTTGAGTGAGTGTCTTGTCTTCTATCTTATTACTATTTCTATAGGAACCCCCTGTGGACAGGGTGAGAGCTTCAGCGAAACCGCCTCGAGACCATCTACTGACATACTTGAAGATAAATGACTCTAGTACTGACAAGGAGTCCATCATGTTCCCTTCAACAGTCCTGTAGTACATCGCACAGACACAAGTGACCCAGGACGTGACGATCCTCTGTCGATACATTTGGCCCCCATGAGATACGCCTGAATGAACGGAGTAAGTGCCAGTGACAGTAGGTGGCGGGGAATGGGCTGTTGTGAATCCTGCTTGAATACAGGGCCTAGAAAGTGAACAAATGGATGGATGATATGTCAGCAGAGACAGAGACACAATACATGCCATGGATGGAATTGAGGCAAGGATTTGCAAAACCTTCACCCTGGGGTAGGAAGATAGCCCACAGGTCCCCCAGTTTTAACAATGCCATGTACAACAAGAATATAAATCAATACGAGCTCGGACGCCGCCTCGGTCAACAAGGTCCGCGCCAGACAGTGAGCGACCAGGCTGGACTGTGCGATAAATTAGCTACTGGAAGAAACACAAACAACTCATATAATAACCAGAAACCTCGGATCCAACAAAGTTCAATATATAAATATTTTAATGGAAGAAAGAGCATGAAGATTGGTCAGAGAGAAAAAACAAATAAATTAAACATACTACAACTTAATATTTCAGGCCTCAAAAACAAGAAAACAGAACTAACCAAAATCATGTACAAATACCAGATCCATATTGTCCTACTGCAGGAAACACTACACAAGAACATAGACACACATATAACAGGTTACACCAGCTATCCATGTAAGTGCACCAACAACTGCAGGGGTATAATCACCTACATCAAAAACAATATACAGGGAGATGTAGTTCCACTAAATAATGCAGAACTAACAGATGTTCAGAAAGCCACAATTTGGTTTGCATCCAGCAAATATAATATTTATAATGTTTACAACCCACCAGGCACAAATTGTAACATAACAGAACTTGATCAAGTCAACTACCATAGAACTATCTTGGCTGGAGATTTTAATGGACATTCAACACAATGGGGATATTCTAACTCAAATCCCACAGGAAAATACATAGAAGATCTTTGCCAATCAACTAATCTTACAATCATGCAGGACACAGAATCAACACCAACTCTCCTACATAGAGCTCATCTCTCCCTTAGTAGACCCGATCTGACCATTTGCTCTGCTGATCTCATAAGCTACTGCCACATTGAAGTTATTGATGACATAGGCAGTGATCACAGACCCATAGTCACCATAGTAGACACAAAAACAACAAAAATCCAAACAAAACAGAGAACGAGATGGAATTTCAAGAAAGCTGACTGGAAGCTATATCAAGAAAAATCCGACCAACTCCTGAACAATCTGACAGACAACAGCGTAGAAAAATTAAACGAGATGTTCACACAAATAATACTCAACACTGCAGAACAAACTATACCTAAAGGATGCAGAACACAATATCGACCATTTTGGAACACAGAACTGGAGACAGTAGTATCAGAAAGAAAGAAAGCCAGAACAATACTTGAGCAGAACCCAACTTTGAATAATAAAATAAGCTATAACAAGGCTAGTGCTAAGGTCAAACTAGTTACTAAAAAAGCAAAGAAAGAGAAATGGCAAGAAACATGCAGTAAACTCGATTTGCGACATGAAGGAAATAAAGCCTGGAGACTTATGCAACATCTGTCTGGTGATAAAAGAGAACCAAATCCTAAACCAATCAAATTTAATAATGAAATCATCAACTCTAAAAAAAATATAGTTAAAAAATTTAATAGTTACTTTGCTTCAGTCAACAGAGCGAACAAACTTACAGATAGCGATAAAATTCAGCTACATAATTTAAAATTAATTGAAAGAGCCCCAATAACAAATGCTGCAATATTTGAAGAAGATTTTAACATGAGGGAACTAGAAAAGGCATTAAGAAAATTAAAATGTAGAAAATCTCCAGGCCCTGACAAGGTACACAATGAGATGATAAAACATCTCGGCAAGTCAGGGAAAGAAACATTACTCAGACTGATCAACAAGTCATGGAAAGAAATCAAAATTCCCAAGATATGGAGAAATGCCTATATAGTGCCATTGCTCAAAAAGAACAAGCCTCCAGATGACCCCAGAAGCTATCGTCCCCTATCCTTAACATCATGCTTAGGTAAAATAGCTGAGAGTATGGTCAATAGCAGACTATACTGGTATCTGGAAACCTCTAATACTCTGTGCTACGAACAAGCTGGTTTCAGGGCAGGCAATAACATAGAAGACCAAATCTTCAGGTTAATACAACAGGTCCAAGATGGATTTCAGAAGAGACAACATACTCTAGCCATCCTAGTAGACCTGCAGCAGGCTTATGATAGAGTCTGGCGTAAGGGGCTTTTATTGAAGATGAGAGATGCTGGAATACATGGGAAACTGTACAAATGGGTCAAATATTTCCTAGTTGATAGAACAATACAAACTAAATTAAATGAATCCATTTCAGACAAAGAGGTGCTAGAAGAAGGATTACCACAGGGATCACCACTCAGTTGTACCCTTTTTTTGATATATATCAATGATCTGACCAAAACCTTGATAAATAAAAAAGCTCTATATGCGGACGATCTGGTCATGTGGAGTACTAACGAAAATATTAGAACAGCTGAAGCACAACTAAACAAAGACAAGAGGCACCTAGAAGAATACTGTAATACCTGGAAAATAAAAATAAATGTACAGAAAACAGTATATACAGTATTTACTAGAAGTAACAAAATAGCTAAGGCAAACATCAAACTCAATCTCCAACACAATAGTCTTCAAAAAGAGGTACACCCTACATACTTAGGAATACAACTAGACCGGCAACTGAACCTGAAGAAACACGTAGAGAATCTCGCTAAGAAAGCAACACAAAGACTTCAACTAATGAAAAGCTTTCCAGCACCTTATGGGGAGCAGATAAAGAAACACTTAGAAATCTCTATCTGGGATATGTTCGCTCTGTTTTGGATCATGGTAGCTCGCTCCTAGTGACATGCAGCAAAACAACTAACATGGCACTGGACAAGATACAAAATAATGCATTACGACTCATCAGCGGTGCAATGAGGTCCACTCCAGTTGCAGCCTGCGAAATCCACTGCAATGTGGAACCTTTAGAGTTGAGGAGAAACAAAGCCGCTATGGTTCTCTATGAAAGACAAAAAAGAATGGAGAAGGACCACCCTAACAGAAAATTAGTAGATACATGGACTCCAAAACAAAGAATTAAACAGGTGTCAGTATTACAACATGTTAGAAATATACAAAAGAAATTCCATCTACCTGAAAAACGACTACAAACATCAAGAGTCATCAAAGAAATGCCACCAAGTACGAATTATAAAAAACCTGAAATAAATGTAGAGATATGTAACAGAACAGGTAAAAAAGCAGACCCAGTATCAGTAACACTAGCAGCAAGGAAAACAATAGATACTTATCCTGATGACTGGATACATATATACACAGATGGTGCAGCCACTAACGCTACTTCAAAAGCTGGATATGGAATACTAATACATTATCCAGATGGAACAGCAGAAGAAATTTGTGGCCCTTGTGGTGAAGTCTGTAACAATTATGAAGCAGAAATAACAGCTATTGAAACAGCAATTTATCATTTAAATACGATTTTCGATACCACACCATCAAAGAAAAACACAGTTATATTTACAGATTCCAAATCGGCTCTGCAAGCACTGGAAAACAACACGAACAAAACAGAACTCACACAGCTTATCATAGACACAGACAAACTCATTGAAACACATAACATAAGATTGGTAATGCAATGGATCCCAGGACACTCAAATATACCAGGAAATGATAAGGCAGATACATTAGCTAAGAGAGGATCCAAACAGACACAGATACATACATCCATCACACTGGACACAGCCAAACAAGTCATAAAATCCAACAGTAAGGAGGAGTGGCTGAATGGATGGGCCTTAGGGAAAACAGGGAGAGAGCTTTTTAAATATATGGCAAGACCAAATCCACAAGACAACATCAACAACCTAACAAGAAGAGACCAAACCACCATCTTCAGACTGAGAACAGGACATGTTATGCTAAATAACCACATTAATAGAATACCACAAAACCATACCCCAGTATGTCCACTCTGTAATCACCCACAAGAAACTGTAGAACACCACCTGTTTCAATGTCCAGAGCTCACTGACATTAGAACAACAATACTTCCTCAAAGACCCTCCAAATGGAATACTCTGTACGGAACAACAGCAGAACTTAAAAATACCTGCAGATATTATTACATGGCATTGGGCCGAAGGGCATCAGCTCAAAGGTTACTGGATCCATAACAACAACAACAACATAGACTCAACAGCACAGGCACTCAATTCAACATGAAAATCAACAAAACAGAAGTTGAATATCGGAAAAGGGAAACAGAATATCAACATAACGACAAATGGCAGACATATAAAACAAGCAGAGGAATTCAAATACCTAGGAAGCCTAGTGACAAATGACAATTCACAAACAGCAGAAATAGACTCAGTATGCAACAAAGCTTGTCAAATCATCGGACAGTTATCACCACTATTGTCCAACAAGGAAACAACTCTAGAGGCAAAACTGGCACTCTACAATACAATCTTCATCCCAACGTTGTGCTACCAATGCCAGTCCTGGACTCTAGATGCAAGAACAATAAGCAAAATAACCACTACTAAGTGTGTGTTAGATGGGGGACTGGTTGGTCTCGGGGCAGGACACCGGCCTCGAGACAGAGCGGTTGTGGGTTCAAATCCCGGTTGCACCAGTTGGGATTTTTATTTATGATTTCTCTCTGCGGCAATCATCCCTGGTCTCAGCAGCGAGGCCCAGCTGGAAACGTCAATTACTCATCAACAGAAACAAATATGAGTATCTCCGAAGTTGGAGTTATCTACCTAAGCGGCAAGGGACCCCTGTGCACACGGCTGCCAGGGAAAAATGGATCAACAATCAAAATTAAGTTCCTAGTATCTAGGGACTTCGTCAGAGGTAAAAGTTGGCAAATGAAAAGAAAAAAAAATGTGTTAGTCGAATGACAGGAAACAGCCTGACCAATAAGATCAGAAATGGAGAAAAAAGAGAAAAAAGTTGGGAATAATTTCAACCATAGAGTACATAAAAAAACAACAGATAAAGTGGTTTGGCAACTGGATAGGGCAGAAAGATCAAAACAACACAACAAACCTTCAATAAACATTGTGAGAATACTAGACCCAAGGACCGACTATGAAAAAGATGCATTGATGGAATATTAGAAACACTAGGAAAGATAGCAGCAGAGGCAAACAAAAGTGTAAAAGACCACAAATTATATCTCCCCTCGCTGCTGACAGACAAATGAGGATGGAAAGGAGAAGAGCCCTGGGCACATGTTGAAATAGTTGATTCTATTTACCAATTAGATATCTGAAATTGTTTATATCTATGGCTTCTTTCAATATTTATATATTTCAGTGGAGCAGATATGGGCCTTAAACATCTCGGAACAAAGAAACAGTATGTAAAATAAACATAGCATAGTATAAAAACATCAACTTTCATTGCATTGCTTAAAAAGAATGGTGCAGTTGAATGCAGTGATTTTAGAATAATGAGCCAGGTAACAACAATTTTACTAAAAGTTATACAGGGAAGGATTCAGAATAAAATTAATACTGAATTAGATTAACATCAATTTGGATTCAGGAAAAACAGTGGGACAAAAGAAGCCATATTCAGCATGAGGATATTGTTTGAAAAGTACATAGAAGTAAACAAACCAATATATGCCTGCTTCATAGACTACTCCTATGCTTTTAATAGAATACGCCATAATAAACTTATAGACTGCCTAAAAGATATAAATCCAGATGACACAGACATACGACTAATTTGTAATTTATACTGGGAGCAAACAGCAATAATAAAGTATAACAAAGAGAACTCTACACCCATTGATATAAAAAGAGGAGTAAGACAAGCATGCATCTTATCACCAAGCTTGTTCAATCTATACACTGAGCAAATCTTCAAAAACATCACAGAGATGCCAGGCCTAAACATTAATGGAAAGATAATCAATAACCTAAGATATGATGATCATACTGTACTACTAGCAGAAAATCCTAAAAATCTACAACAATTACTGAACTCTTTCCATACAGTAGCTTTTTATCGATGCAACAGAAGAGATTTCAGAGGCAAAATTGTTCATGGTTTTAAGAATCAATCTACATATTGATATTTATATAACATATTATATATGAATTCTTAGATAATTGAACAAGGTATTAGATTTCACTAATATCCAGATGATACAACAAGTGTAAAAAGAATATGGTTTGATGGCGTTCACACTAATAAAATTGAGTGTGGCAGCCTATGTGGCAAAACGTACGTTGCCAAAATCGGAGTGGCACACAGTGCGGCGAAACGTACAAAATGAGTTAATGAAATGAACATGATAAGAAAAAAATATGGATTAGATATGAATATCAAAAAGACTAAAACTATGACCATAAGGAAAGATTCTCAAGACCTACAAATAAATATAAAAGTTGAAGGAATACATCTGGAGACAGTTCAGAGCTACAACTACCTGGGACATACTATAACCAGTGATGGAAAACTGAAATAAACAAAATAATAGGAATGGCAAAAAGTAATTTTAATGCCATGAAAAATTGATTAACTTCAAAACAAATAGCACCAGGGTTAAAACTAAGAATAGCAAAATGTTACATCTTCTCAATATTCCTGTATGGTGCAGAAACATGGAAATTAAGACCAGAAAACACAACAGAAAATTGAAGCCTTTAAAATGTGGATCTATAGAAGAATAGGTAGAATTGGATGGAAAAAAAAAGAAAACAAATGATGAAGTTTTAAAACAACTAAAAATGAAAAGAGAACTACTAAACACAATTAGAACAAGACAAATGAAATTTTTGGGGCATGATAAAAGACCAACAGCCTACTAAAAGTATTATTGGAAGGGAAAATACAAGGTAAAAGAGGCAGAGGCAGACCAAGACTAACATTGACGAGTAACATTAAAAGATGGACAACTCAACATGTGACAACCTGCACCATCAAAGCAATAGATAGAGTGGAATGGCACTCCATGGTAGCCAACCTTTGATGCGGAGACGGCACTCGATGATGAGTATTAAGCAACTAAACTAGTAGAGATAGAGGAGACAAAATATGACATTTCAGCAAAAAGCCTTCATTAGGTACCAAAAAAAAAATTAATACAAAGTGTTGTCTATTATATTGTATATACAGTAAATATAGATACTTCACTATTATTATAGTTGTGAAGTTCTATATGAAGAGTTCCCTACCAACTCTATTATTATAGTTGTGAAATTCTATATGAAGAGTTCCCTACCAACTCTATTATTATAGTTGTGAAGTTCAATATGAAGAGTTCCCTACCAACTCTATTATTATAGTTGTTAAGTTCTACATGAAAAATTCCCTATCACATTTACAAGTTAATCCATTAACAGTCGAGGCATAAACTAATGGATTTCTGGATTCAGATGGTAATGGGAAAGACAAGACACACAGCTGAGTGAGATATGGGAGCACCTTATCAGTGGCTAAAGAGTGCACTGTTCCTACAGGTAAGAATGAAGTAGATATGAATCATAGTCACATACAAATCTATAGATGGTTATCACCTGATTAGGGCTGACTTAACAAAACTGAGAATATCAAACTGAATTGCCGGATGACTCACGGAAGAGTAATGATGCTCCACTAGGATATATTGCTTGAAGGCTCAGAACGAGGCAGAAGTGTGATGTCTGGACATCATGACCAAGGCAGGATCACCCCCATAGAGTATCAATTGGCTAAAGGGGCTAAACTCCTGATGGGGGAAGCCCTTCTGATAACCATATCACCTTCTGCTGCTCTATATAAATAGTTTACTATCAGGTACTGAAATGTAATTAATTTCATGTTAATATAGGACATTGATGTTAGACATTATAGTGAAGGAAAGCAAAAATAAAGGGCTCAGCCTTAATAGCAAAAAGACAGAAGTAATGTGGCAAAAAAGAAAAAGACATCACCGCAATGCAGAATAAAGACAGTAGAAGTTGAATTAAAATTAATTTAAATATCTGGGAACAATGTTAACCTCAGATGGTAGATGTGCAACAGAGATCAGATGCAGAATGGCTCTGGCAAAAGCTGCTTTCCAAAAAATTAGGAAGAAACTGTGCAATCCATTTTTAACAATAGAAACAAGAAGAATAGTTCTTAAATGTTGTATAGAGTCAGTCTTAACATGTGGATTTGAATTATGAATAATAGGATAAAAGATAAGAAAATCACTGGAGGCTGTAAAAATGTGGTTTTACAGAAGAATGTTAAGAATACCATGGACAGCTAAGAAGAATAGTGAAAATGTTCTGAAAGAGGTCAAAGCAAAAAGAGAGCTAATTTACAATATTAGGAAGAAACAATCATCATTATCTTGGCCATGTAATGAGAAGGAAACAGCTGGAATATATTGTGACAACTGGGAAAATTGAGGGAAGAAGAGATAGAGGGAAACAGAGCAACAAGATACCAGACAGCTTAAGAGAATGGCTTAGCAGGTCAACAACAGAAAGATAAATAACTGTCGAGATCGAAAGTTGTGGAAAGACATGGTCACCTATGCCATCAGGCATGGCACTTGATGATGATCATGATAGAATATTAACTCTATTCTCATTTCAGTGTTTCAATAACAGTGAACAATAAATACTATCTCCGTCTTCAATTGACTGTGAATTGACTAAAGTAACACAAGAGTTAAAGTGCCTATCAATGTAATGTTCTATGAAATTTTTTTTCGTTCGCCAGCTTTTACCTTTGACGAAGTCCCTAGAGACTAGGAACTGAATTTTGCATGTTAATCCATTTTTCCCTGGCAGCCATGTACACAGGGGTCCCTCGCCGCCGTACAGGCAGATAACTCTGACTTTGGAGGTACTCATATTTTTTCCGTCGATGAGTAATTGACGTTTCAAGCCGGGCCTCGTTGCTGAGACCAGGGGTGGTTGCCGCGGAGAGAAATTATAAAATAAAAATGCGGTGTAGCTGAGATTTGAACCCACAACCTCTCTGTCTCGAGACCAACCAATCCCCCAATGTCACGTGTATCTAATGATCTGTTATTGACAGCGAATATTTGATTCACCCTCCAATCATTACAACACCAAGGTATGGCGATTCATTAAAATTCACCGCCTTCATATCTGTAATGGAAGTGAATATTTGGTCTCCCTGAAGCAGCTCAAAGACACCACCTGCATTATTGGAATAAAATGATTCAATAGTTTAGGAAGAATTATGAAGTGAATCATGGTGAATGTAGAATATAATGATTCAATAGTTTAGGAGAAATTATGAAGTGAATCAAGGTGAATGTAAAATGTGATGATTCAATAGTTTAGGAGGAATTATGAAGTGAATCATGGTGAATGTAGAATTTGATGATTCAAAAGTTTAGAATAAATTATGTGTGAATAATGGTGAATGCAGAATATGATGATTCAATAGTTTAGGAGAAATTATGAGTAAATCATGGCGAAAGTAGAATTTGATGATTCAGTCATCATCATCATCAGAGCACATGTCCTTTGCAGAACGTTACATTCAATACAGCCCATCTGAAAGAATCTCTGTCTCTAGCCAGATCTACCAGAGAACATTGCATTCACCACAGCCCATCTTAAAGAATCTCTGTCTCTAGCCAGATCTACCAGAGAACATTGCATTCACCACAGCCCATCTTAAAGAATCTCTGTCTCTAGCCAGATCTACCAGAGAACATTACATTCACCACAGCCCGTCTTAAAGAATCTCTGTCTCTAGCCAGATCTACCAGAGAACGCTGCATTCACCACAGCCCATCTTAAAGAATCTCTGTCTCTAGCCAGATCTACCAGAGAACATTGCATTCACCACAGCCCATCTTAAAGAATCTCTGTCTCTAGCCAGATCTACCAGAGAACATTACATTCACCACAGCCCATCTTAAAGAATCTCTATCTCTAGCCAGATCTACCAGAGAATGTTACATTCACCACAGCCCATCTTAAAGAATCTCTATCTCTAGCCAGATCTATCAGAGAACGTTACATTCACCACAGCCCGTCTTAAAGAATCTCTATCTCTAGCCAGATCTACCAGAGAACGTTACATTCACCACAGCCCGTCTTAAAGAATCTCTATCTCTAGCCAGATCTCAAACTTCTTCTGTTGTCATGGTCAAAGTGTTTTTAGGTTTTGAAACCAAGTTCTTCTTGGTCTGTCCCTGAAGTGTCGCTCATGAACCATGCCTTCCATTATTATTCTGTCCAACCCCCTGTTTCTTTTGATGTGGCCATAGTATTTTAACTTCATCTGTAGAATGGTGTTTATACGCAAGCTTTTTTTAATGTTTTAATTTTTAAATATGTCTTCATTGCTCATTTTCATTATCAAAGGCATCTTAATGGTTTGTCTGTAGCATTTTGCTTCAAATAAATTAATTTTCCTCCTTGCTGTTTGCAAGAGTGTCCATGATTCATAACTGTATGTTGTTATCAGGAAACTACATGTGATGATTCAATAATTTAAGGTAAATTATTGTTATGATGATGATGGTGATGAGTGAATCATGGTGAATGTAGCATTTGTTTTAAGGCATTCAGCAAGTGTCATTGTAAATGTAATTTGTGTTGTGGTGAATGTAATTTGTGGTACTGTGAATGCAAAAGGAGATGTTCATGATGTATGTAGAATGGCATAAACAAAGGTGAATGCAAAATAAGCCAGTGTGAATGTAGAATGAGTGAAGGTGTTTGTGTGAATGTAGAATGAGTGAAGGTGTTTGTATGAATGGTAACCATATTCAACTGAGTACAAAGTGAAGTTACTGACATTTTTTTTTTAAATCCATAAAAATTCTCCCCATTCAGATTTACAGATCCCATACTGCTAAATCCTTTCTGACATCAACCCAGATATCTCTAAATCCCTTCTCACAAAAACCCAGAAATCCCAAAATACCTTCTGACATCAACCCAGAAATCCCTAAATCCCTTCTGACAAAAACCCAGAAATCCCAAAATAGCTTCTGACATCTACACAGAAATCCCTATATCAGATCTGACATCAACCCAGAAGTCCCTAAATCCTTTCTGACATCAACCCAGAAGTCCCTAAATCCTTTCTGATATCAACTCAGAAATCCCAAAATCCCTTCTGACATCAACCCAGAAGTCCCTAAATCCTTTCTGACATCAACCCAGAAGTCCCTAAATCCTTTCTGACATCAACCCAGAAGTCCCTAAATCTTTTCTGATATCAACTCAGAAATCCCTAAATACCTTCTGACATCAACCCAGAAATCATTAAATATCTTCTGACATCAACTCAGAAATCCCAAAATACCTTCCGACATCAACCCAGAAATCCCTAAATCCCTTCTGACATCAACTCAGAAATCCCAAAATACCTTCTGACATCAACCCAGAAATCCCTAAATCCCTTCTGACAAAAACCCAGAAATCCCAAAATACCTTCTGACATCTACACAGAAATCCCTATATCAGATCTGACATCAACCCAGAAGTCCCTAAATCCTTTCTGACATCAACCCAGAAGTCCCTAAATCCTTTCTGATATCAACTCAGAAATCCCAAAATCCCTTCTGACATCAACCCAGAAGTCCCTAAATCCTTTCTGACATCAACCCAGAAGTCCCTAAATCCTTTCTGACATCAACCCAGAAGTCCCTAAATCTTTTCTGATATCAACTCAGAAATCCCTAAATACCTTCTGACATCAACCCAGAAATCATTAAATATCTTCTGACATCAACTCAGAAATCCCAAAATACCTTCCGACATCAACCCAGAAATCCCTAAATCCCTTCTGACATCAACTCAGAAATCCCAAAATACCTTCTGACATCAACCCAGAAATCCCTAAATCCCTTCTGACAAAAACCCAGAAATCCCAAAATAGCTTCTGACATCTACACAGAAATCCCTATATCAGATCTGACATCAACCCAGAAGTCCCTAAATCCTTTCTGACATCAACCCAGAAGTCCCTAAATCCTTTCTGATATCAACTCAGAAATCCCAAAATCCCTTCTGACATCAACCCAGAAGTCCCTAAATCCTTTCTGACATCAACCTAGAAGTCCCTAAATCCTTTCTGACATCAACCCAGAAGTCCCTAAATCCTTTCTGATATCAACTCAGAAATCCCAAAATCCCTTCTGACATCAACTCAGAAATCCCTAAATACCTTCTGACATCAACCCAGAAATCCCTAAATCCCTTCTGACATCAACCCAGAAATCCCAAAATACCTTCCGACATCTACACAGAAATCCCTAAATCAGATCTGACATCTACCCAGAAGTCCCTAAATCAGATCTGACATCTACCCAGAAGTCCCTAAATCCCTTCTGAAATCTACCCAGAAATCCTTAAATCCCTTCTGAAATCTACCCAGAAATCCTTAAATTGTTTCTGATATCTACCCAGAAATCCCTTCTGACACGTAAGGGCAGATAAGCTCGCTGGCAGCTCTATAACTGAGTGTGGCCTTACTCTGAACAAACAGGACATCATAAAGTTTGTTCTTCATTCCTTAAGAAAAGAATAGGAGAATGGGTGGGACAATGATCTGCATATTTAGAAAATGATGAATCTATAGGCGGAAAAGAGAACTGGTCAACCTGGATTGTTTAATAGGAAAAACAGTTGTAACTACAATCAACACCTTACAGGTCAGCCAGTCTGCATACACTTCGAGAAATGCTAGGACAGGCGGTGGAGTGGATATGGGAATTACAATGAAACTAATTCTAGGAATAGAATAGTATCCTTATAAAGCCATAGTTTCTATCAGTAATTCTAATAGGGGAAACATAAAGCCATAGTTTCTATCAGTAATTCTAATAGGGGAAACATAAAGCCATAGTTTCTATCAGTAATTCTAATAGGGGAAACATGTACAAGCCTTAACTCTGAAACTAAAGCCACCATCACAGCAGTTGATGAGCTCTATAATTACACACACATGTACACCTAATGCTGTGTATACTTACCTGTGAAACTACTTTTACGGTCTTTGGGGTGACAGTTAGAGCAACAAGTGTAGGCTGTCCTCACTAGACTGCCACCTCGGACGCTGTCTATTTTACTCAGCAAATGAATATTGTGCTCCATAGTCTTTACAAATGACAAAACAAAAAAAATAGAAGATAAATAAAAACTCACTGTGAAAAAGAATATGCTCCTGCTGTATTATATAAAGTGTGCGTATATGAAGACTGACATTCTTAATTCGATTTTTGATAGATAATTACATACTACTGACTACTATATAATTACTGACTTTCTTACGTCTATTATTGATAGATAATTACTGACTTTCTTACGTCTATTATTGATAAATAATTACTGACTTTCTTAAGTCTATTATTGATAGATAATTACTGACTTTATTAAGTGTATTATTGATAGATAATTAATTACTGACTTTATTAAGTCTATTATTAAAATGGTTTAACAACGTGATAAGACAGAAGGATCAAAACACAATGCGACGAGCCTTTAATGAACGTTACCAGAAGACCAGACCCAAGGGCCAACCAAGGAAAAGATAAATTGATGGAATATTAGAAATACTTGGAAACATAACAGTGGGACAACAGAAGAGCAAAAGACAGCAAATGATACCTCCCATTTACGTTCAAAGGCAAATAAGAAAGGAGAGGATTATTTTCAGCTAACATGACTTGTTCAGCTTCTGTATCTCATCATCATGTGCCATATAGGCTGGCATAAGCGATCAATGTCCTTCCATTAGTCTCTATCCTCAGTGCATTCTATCAATTCTGTTGTTGACTATTTACTAAGCAACGACATCAGGATATCTAGCATCCTGTCCCTAAATCACCCTTGATATCTCTTTCCCTCTATTTTGTCAGTTGTAACCAAGTATTCCAATCTTCCTCTGTTCATGATGTGTTAGAAAAATGTCATTGTTTCTGATGTTCACTTTTTGTGTTGGGCCCATTGATAATTTTCTCGTTAAGTATATCTATCTATCTATTGACCTTCCAAGCCGAAGACGGCAAATAGGACAGAACCACAATCCCAAAAATAGAAACCTTGCATGCCAAAATGGCATATATTGCAGAGATCACTGCTCTAAAACCTATGGCTCAGTTTCCATAACAATACTTTTTACAATGACAGCTTGCCAAGCCATCGATCAACCTCCTTAGTCGCCTCTTATGACATGCCTGGAAGGTCACTATTCTTTACTTCCTCATAATAAGGCCCCGGTAACACACGTGTTAAGTATATAGTAAAAGTAAAGTACCCCCGTCACACCAAGTGGCGTATAGGGAAATATGGTGTTAGTGACCCTATATTTTACAGACCTTCAGCACATGATTTTTGGGGTAATGTGGTCGGTATTATGCCCGTGCTGCTTTACTTTCCCTGAAAAAAATCCGGTACCCATTTAAGGCTGGGTGAACCCGGAAGCCGTCGGTTGGGATCAAACCCTAGCCCTTGTCCGTGGCAGTCCAGTTCACTAACCACTGAGCTATCGCGGCTCCCTGTGTTAAGTATATACTTGTCATTAATCTTGTGTGTACAATTTCTAAATAATTACATTAGATAACTGCTAAAAGTAACATTTATTTACTTGTTTAAGGCTAAATAAGTTGTTAGGTGGTTAGTGATCTGGTCCTCTGTGGATAAGAGGTCGGGTTCGATCCCTGGAGCAATCATTCCTAGTTTCATCCATTTTTAAACTGGTATGGAGAATGTTTTTGTTTTTTTGGGCAGGAGATGAAAGATGTGAAGGAAGAGAAGAGAGGTATGGTATAATGTTGACTAAATTACCTAAAAATGTGAAGCTGGTTAAAGTGATATGTCCAACACTGATCATCCAGGCGCCACGTGCTTCTGCCTCCTCTTCTTCTTCAGCATTAAAATCTGTTATCATGCGAACTTGATTCTTTGTCACGTGCCATGATGTAGTGGTAGGAAAAACATCATGACACCCGATGAGCTAGTCACTTGGTTGGCACTCGTACCTGCATGTGTGTCCTGATTTGGTTGACATGGCTGACACACTGCATGTTCGGCAGGCTGGATCTTGGTTTGACGTAGGAGTTTTCCTTCGCGTAGGGGATGGATGCTGGCTGAGGCTGTGATGGGCTCACCTGCCCGTGGTTTCTGTCTGGGCATCCTCCCATAGCCTTTCCTTCTCCCGATGGTAACTGCTAGGCAGCAATGATTTGTTTTCCGACGTGTCCTTTTCCGTGGATAGAGCTTTGAGCGCGGCTCTTACTTGCATGGTTTGTCCTCTCGTTGGACAAATGGGACATTTTTAACTGATGAAACAGTTCCACCTGTTGCCCTTACCACATCTTTGTCATCATCAACATCATCATCAGGTGTCATGCCGGTTAGTGTAGGCGATCATCCCTCCCCCACATCACTCGGTCCTTCATGTATGTTATAATTTCAGTTGGTGATTTTTTTAAAACCCATATAAATAAGCTGTTTAATATTTTTTCTCCTGGTTTTCCTCTGCTCTTCTTTCCATTCATTCTGCTTGTTGTTATAGTATGTATTTTCAATGCCTTCTCTTCACATCAGATACCCAATAAATGTAGATTGTCTCTTCCTTATGATCTTGATGATATTTCTGGTTTCTCCAGATCGTTATAAACATTCTTCTTATGTATTTTTTGCTATCCATGGAATTTGTATTATTCTTCTGATAAACCACATGTTAGCTGCCTCATTTGTTCTTTGTGTTGTCTTGCTTATCCCCCATGACTCACTTCCATATAGTAGATCAGGTTCCATGTAGCACATTTGGACACGTTTTCTAACACTAATTGACAATGATTTGTCACATAGGATGTTTATCATTCAATGGAATTGTGTCTGCTTGTCCTATTCTGCTTCTGATTTCTGCAGTGCACCTGCCATCTATTATTATTTATCCCAGTTATTTAAATCATTTGTGCACTTGTTTCAAATTTGTTTCCATTTAGCTTTACTCTACATTCTAGTGGGAGCCACTATAACTCAGTGGTTAGTGAGCTGGACTACAAAGGACAAGAGTTCAGGTTTGATCCTGATCAACAGCTTCTGGGTTCATCCAGCCGTAGATGGGTACCGGATTTTTTCTGGGAAAGTAAAGCGGCACGGGCTTAATCCGACCACACTACCCCAAAAATCATGTCTATAAGAATTATGGTCACTAACACCATATTCCCTATACACCACTTGGCGACGGGGCAGTTTACATTTTTTTACTACATTTTGTGTGTGTTTTTTTCTTTGATATTATCACAGTTTCTGTCTTTTTTGTTGTTGAGGGTCATGCTTTTTTGTTCACAATCTTTCACAATTTTATCTCATAGATTGTGTACAGTCTGGCAGGAATGACCTAAGTTCTATTTGTAAACATTTATTTTGCACTAACCTTGAACTTCATGGTCCGGTTGCAGTCTGTACGGTAAAATATGTTGGAGTAGACGTAGTACCAGCCACTGACATGGATTTCTAAGGTGTTGTTGTGAATTGTAACACTTAAATTGTTGAAATGGCTGCTCAGTCCTGGCTTTTCTCCGCCGATTTTGATAATTGAGTGCCCGTTTGGCACTGCAAATGAACCTAAAAGAACATAAACCATAGCTGAATTAAATAAAACTGTTATCAGCATCATGGGACTTGCTAAAACATGTTTGTTGATCGGTTGTCAAAGATCCCCGTTCCTCTAAATATCTTACTAGCTTGCCATTCTTGTCATAATCAAACACAGGCTTAAGAAAGTCTGTAATTGCATTATAGCGTTATTTGCCAGTCATCATCGTTGTACTTCAAACATAATCAGTAATTATCTATCAATAATAGACTTAAGAAAGTCAATCATTATTTATGATTCATTGACTTAAGAAAATTGGTCATTATATATGATTTATTGACTTAAGAAAGTAAGTAATTAGTTATTAATAATAGACTTAAGAAAGTCAGTCATTATTTATGATTCATTGACTTAAGAAAGTCAGTCATTATTTATGATTTATTGACTTAAGAAAGTCAGTCATTATTTATGATTCATTGACTTAAGAAAGTCAGTCATTATTTATGATCCATTGACTTAAGAAAGTCAGTCATTATCTATTAATCATTGAATTAATAAAGTCGGTAACTATCTATCAATCATTGACTTAAGAAAGTACTTGATACCCTCCCTGGGGTAATAATTACTTGCTGATATTTCAACAGCGCACCCCAAATGTGCAGTCACTCTTCTACTTGAGCCATTTCTTTACCCAGTAATCTTACAAAATAATGCGAGGAAGATAAGACTATATTTGTTTAAGGGAATAGTAATGAGCATATAATTGATACAACAGTTGCAAACATAAAATGTTCACCACTGGGAAAATGCAATTGAAAAGTTGATGAACAAGTTAATTATAATCGTCAAAATCACAAAGAAACACAAAACCTAGCCTATGATCATCCAATTACTCAAAATGACGTTAAGTGGGCATGTATTCGTTGTGTTTACAGTATAGATGTGATAGTTGAGCCTTTTGGCCCAGTACATCCGACGGCAGCACTGAATTTTGGAGTACCGGGTTTGCTGATCCCTCCTCACTTGGCCAGGCTGAATCGTTTTGTCTGTTTCTAGGGGCACCGCAAAAAGGTGGAGTAGAGTCTGGATAGTTGTGCTCATCGATCCTGGTGCAAACCATCAGCTATGATTCGTTGACAACTTTCACTTCTGTTGCTGTTGGGCACCTCTATCCACTAACATTAAACATAATTAAAAATGAGTGTGTTGCACAATAAAGCTTGTTCAATTATAATAGTCATCTGTTTAATGATTTGTTAGTTCATTAAATAAAGTCAGTGTGCAGACAACGTAGTGTAGGGGTAGCCAACTGGTCAGATGATACAGTGAACATGCGTTCGATTCCATCTTGACGCTCTGCAGTTGATCCAACTGAAAATGGGTACCTGGCTCAGTGAGATGGGGAGAGTAATAACAGCGAGGAAGAAAACTACTGACACTGCCTCCAAATATTTTGATCTGAAGCGATGAAACATTATAGAACTTTTGAGTTGATGCCCACTTAGCAGGTCAGCGCTGAAGATGAAGAAGATGAAGAAGCAGAAAACAAGAAGAAGAAGAAACAATGAAGAAGAAGAACAGCAAATAAGAAGAGGCAGCAGAAGAAGAAGAGGAGGAGGAAGCAGAAGAAAAAGAAGAAGAAGAGGTAAAGAAGAAGAATAATAAGAAGAAAAAGAAGCAGCAGAAGAAGAAGAAGTAGAAAAGAACAAAAAGACGAAAAAAAGGAAGAAGAAGAAGAAAAGGAAGAAAAAGAAGAAGAGGAAGAAAAAGAAGCAGAAGAAAAAGAAGAAGAGGAAGAAGAGGTAAAGGAGAAGAAGAAGAAGAAAATAAAAGAAGCTGAAGAAGAAGTAGAAGAACAAGAAAAAGAAGAAGAGGAAGAAGAAGCAGAAGGTGAAGAGGTAAAGAAGAAGAAGAAGCAGAAGAAAAAGAAGAAGAGGTAAAGAAGAAGAAGAAAAAAAAAGAAGGAGAAGATAAAAGAAGCATCAGAAAAAGCAGAATTAAAAAATGAAGAAGAAGAAAAGAGGTAAAGGAGAAAAAGAAGAAGCAGAAGAAAAAAAAAGAAGAAGCAGAAGAAAAAGGAGGACTCCCCCTGAAATAGATGCTGCTGTTTTCAGTTCAGCAGCTTGCTGATTATATCCTTTCATCACTTTTGTTCCATGTATGGCTCCATAGTGTCGTTGTCTGGTGATTGTAATGTGATTAATTTTCACGTCAAATCACAAATTTTGTGTAAAGGGAACTGGTGGTCGAATGGGTAAAACTTACCATTCTCCAAATCACATGATCATTGGTTAGAATTAGGATTGGATTTTTTAAATATTAATTTTGTTCTACCCAGATTTAAATAAAAGTTCCAACCCCCACAGATTTTGTGGCGACTGCATTGGGTGTGTGGACTTTATAGTCCAGAGAAAACCCCCCGCAAACGCAATAAAAGCCTGGAGTAAACCCAGAAAAAGTGGAGAGCTCTGATAATCTATAGCAATGATTACAAGTCTGTCCGTGTGGCTATCATGGCCCTCACGGTGAAGGGAAAAAAGAATAGAGCCACTGTTGCCTGCCACGCATGTCATAAACAAGCCGACTAAGGAAATTTGGAATCGTCACCTGTGCAGTCTAGTAGGACTTGCACGGAGCGAACTTGTCAAATGAATTTATCAAAGCATTCTGAGAATTGCTGTAAGAAGTGGTGGAGCGGATATGGGGAATTTCTGACTGCAATGAAACTAGTTCCATGGATAGGATTTGACTAAAAGCCGTAACGAAATGGTTTTTTTTTTTTCTCTGAAACTTTTGAACATTTTGTGATTGAGCTATGGTTCTCTACGAAGAGAAAGCCCCGAAGATGGTAACATTGATATCCCCCAAGGACAACTAAAATAGTGTTTTCTTTTTTCCTGCAACACAAAACACAAATCGTGAGCATCAAGGAACACACCCTGTGTAAAGTATTTATATCTTTTTGTACCTACAATACAAGTCAAAGCATTATCAGTCATTTGAGATTACAAACAAAGAGCAGTCATCAAAGAAATGAGATGTTTGAGAAAAGAGGCTAGTCGACATACATTTTTAATTTTAATTCATCTCTTATATGTTCATTTGAAGTGTATTCTTTCCAGCTTATGTTTAAGATCATATGGAGAAGTTTTGTTTTATACATCATGTGTTATACCAGTTGGAGTAGGCGATAATGTCCATCCACAATTATCTATCAACAATATGAAAAAAAAAAGTAAAGAGTTCCATCACACCTAGTGGTGTATAGGCAATATGGAGTAAAGTGACCATAACTTTTACAAATCTTCGGCACATGATTCTTGGGATAATGTGGGCGAAAATACGCCTGTGCCGCTTTACTTTCCCAGAAAAAAATTTGGTACCCATTTAAGGCTGGGTGAACCCAGAAGCCATTGATCAGGATCAAACCCAACCTTTTGTCTTTTGTAGTCCAGTTCAATAACCACTGAGCTATCGTGGCTCCCTCTATCTAGAGTGCATCATATCAATTCCTTTATTGACTGTTTTCCATTCCATGACACCAAGCTATCTAGTATCTTCTCTCTTTGTCGCCCGCGCTCTCTCTTTCCCTGTATTTTGCCAGTTGTAACCAAATATGAACCCAATGAAGATGTTATGAGAGAGGTCAAAGCAAAATGAGAGCTAATTTCCACTATTAGGAAGAAACAATCATCATTTTTTGGCCATGTAATGAGAAGGGAACAACTGGAATATATTGTAAAACTGAAAAAATTGAGGGACGAAGAGATAGAGGGAAGCAAAGAGAAAAAATAACAGACAGCTTAAGAGAATGGCTTGGCAGAAGGTCAACAACAGAAATGATAAATAGCTGCAGAGATTGAAAGTTGTGGAGAGACATGATCACCTACACCAGCAGGCCTGGTACTTGATGATGATGATGATGAACCAAATATCAAATTTTTCCTCTTCTCATGATGTGCCCAAAAAATGTTGATTGCTTCTTTCTGATGTTTTTAGGAGCTCCCTTTTTGTATTGGACTCATTGAGAATGTCCTTATTGGTCTTTTTAGC
Organism: Megaustenia siamemsis; assembly: GCA_032433765.1. NCBI lineage: Eukaryota > Metazoa > Mollusca > Gastropoda > Stylommatophora > Ariophantidae > Megaustenia > Megaustenia siamemsis. Next base: position 70,453,724 of record JAVIAB010000108.1, read on the forward strand.
TGTCCAGGGAACTTTCAATATTCTTCTGAGAAATTCCATGTATGTGGCCTCTAATCGTCTTTTCCTTTGTTTGTCTACTGTCCATGATTTGCTTCCATAAGTCAAAATTGGCTCTATGTAGCATCAATGAACTCTCTTTCTCACTTTTATTGACATAGACTTGTTACAAAAGAAGTTTTTAATTTTATGAAATGCAATTTTGGCCCGAGCTATTTTTGTGCTTTTCATTTCTGTTTTGCATCTTTCATCTGATGTTATTATCAGGAATCACAGACCAATAAAGTTAACAATTTACTGGCACTCGTTCTGTGTGGTTATGAATGAAAAGAAAACTGTAGTTCTGTAGATAGCAAACTTTGGACCCCCTTCAGCACTTGAACTGGGTGTAGCCAGCGATTAATAGCTGACAGAGCCAGCGCCAGAATCAGAATTGATGAAGACCACACAACACCCCATATGGTGCACATGGCAACAGCATTGCAAGTTGGTCAAGCGAGTAGAGTTCTATGAGGTGAGACAAAAACCGGTACTCATAAATACCTTGCTGGAGTCAGATGTGTTAAACTAAAGAGCACAAAATATCGCAGCTTGTTCAAATGGACAAAAGAAAACATCTATGTGTATATTTAACGCCCCTTTTAATGTAGGAGGTTGAAGAGGGGTAGTCTTCAAATGCAAGCAGAAGAATCAATGTTGAAAACTACATCGTTTCTACAGCCTCTTTTTCTTCTTCCTTTCAGCTCTCAGTGGAGCATAGGTTTTCATCGAACACCTTCCAAACCATTCTTTATTTAAAAATAGTGACACTGTGACCTTCCAGGCATTTCATAAGAGGCGACTAAGGAGCTTGATCGATGGCTTGACAAGCTGTCATTGTAAAAGGTATTGTTATGGAAACAGAGCCATAGATTTCAGAAGCAGTGATTTCTGCAGTATGTGCCATTTGGCATGCAAGGTTTCTGTTTTTGAGATTGTGGTTCTGCCCTATGTGCAGTCTTCTGCTCGAAAGGACAATAAATAGATAGATAGATTCTTTTAAGATTATTCTATGTCTTCCCCATCTTCTTCTTTTCTGCGTCCACATGTCGCATGTATTTAAAATATACATATAATTATAGCATATATAAATATTTACATACCTGCAGAATTATTAATCAGCTTTCTATGAGCATATGGAGTTACATCATGCGACACTGCAGTCTGTGGTGGGGCTGTAACAATACAAAGGATTTTCAAATAAAATAAAATATTTGTCAGAATTAGGAAATATCGGGTATAGTAGGAAGAAATAACAATGGTTGAATGTGAACAATTTCACAGAAAAATGTGGTATTACTGAAAATGTTAAAATAAAGGTAAAGAACGAGACTTGAATCGTCGTCTTAACACGTGAATTTTCATCCATATGTGCCACCTATCCAGAAGTGTTCGGAGACTTCTGGATAGAGTCGCTTCAAGCATCGAAACTCACGATGCAAGGCGGCATTCCTCACCTTCCAAGAGTACTACCCTGGGACCCATTTCTGCCAGTGACTGGGTTGACCGCGGAGGTAATTTTTTTTCCCCACCAAGAGTACAACTCACACTGCTTCCAGCGGGAATCAAACACAGGTTGTCCGAATGTCAGTAGCCTAGTCGAGTGGTTTTCTCAACTAGGCTGCCGAGGCCCCCAAATGTTAAAATATCTATCAACAGTGAATTTTTAATGCAGGGGGCCCAAACACACATCCAGCAACTGAGTTGAATCAGGTCAGCGACCCAAAGCTGACTGTAATCTTCAGGATCAGCGACCAAGAGTGTTGATCAAGACCCACTCCACCTCTAAGCGGTACTCCTGCAAGCAGATTATTCAATCTGGCCAAGTGAGTAGGGACCAAACAGAGATGGCAACACGCTACAAAAAAATACCATGTTAAGGTTGGTGTATTGGCCGAAATGAGCAAATACACCACAACACAACGCATATATGTCTACTTTTAACGTCCTTTTAAGGGCGAATGGTGAAAAGGAATATTTATTCCTCCAGTAGCCATGGATGAACATCACCAAAAAAAATAGAAAGAAAGAATTAATAATAAACTTCATTTGCACTAATGGTTTTATGGTTATGGAAGGCACCGGTATCCATAACAGTTCAACCACCCGTGCCAGTGGAATCATCCAAATTAATAAATCATCTCCCACACAAAGAAAGGTAGCTGCAGCCCCCATCATAGCAGTCTCAGCACATGAAAAAAAGACATAAGGTGAAACCGCACAGAAAATGAACACAGCCATCTGATCCCCTTCATACAATATCATCATTCATTGTAAGCAATCGGAATATCAAAACACGATCAAAATGTATGAAACGCACAGCTCACAGTGTGCACAGTACACTTAACTCAGTAGCTCCTGCAGCAAGGAAATTTGCACTAATTTCTTTGTTCATTATTCATCCCCACCCTCGTTGTGATATACTATTATCAACAGGGAAACAAACTGTCCCATCTTCATCTTCTTGTTTTATTTAGTGAGAACATGTAACTTGCTAGGAAACTGGGATATAAAGCACTAAAAAGACAGGTATTCATGAGATAGACTACAAAGAGATACTACCAAAATTAAATGGTTTGGCCACACAACTTAAAGACCAACATCTGAACACAGTCCACAAACTTAAGCTGAAAGACCAATAACTGAACACAGTCCACACAACTAAGCTAAAAGACCAATAACTGAACACAGTCCACATAGCTAAACTAAAAGACCAATGACTGAACACAGTCCACACAGATAAACTAAAAGACCAATAACTGAACACAGCCCACACAGCTAAACTAAAAGACCAATAACTGAACACAGCCCACACAGCTAAGCTAAAAGACCAATAACCGAACACAGCCCACAGAGCTAAACTAAAAGACCAATAACTGAACACAGCCCACACAGCTAAGCTAAAAGACCAATAACTGAACACAGCCCACACAGCTAAGCTAGAAGACCAACAACTGAAACACAGCCGCCCACACAGCTAAACTAAAAGACCAACAACTTAAACACAGCCGCCCATACAGCTAAACTAAAAGACCAACAACTGAAACACAGCCGCCCACACAGCTAAACTTAAAGACCAACAACTGAAACACAGCCACCCACACAACTAAACTAAAAGACCAATAACTGAACACAGCCACATAGCTAAACTAAACGACCAACAACAAAACACAGCTAAGTTTAAAGAGCAACAACGAAAACACAGCCGCCCACACAGTTAAACTAAAAGACCAATAACTGAACACAGCCCACACAGCTGAGCTAAAAGACCAACAATTGAAACAGCCGCTCACACAACTAAACTAAAAGACTAATAACTGAACACAGCCGCCCACACATTTAAGCTAGAAGACCAATAACTGAACACAGTCCACACAGCTGAGCTAAAAGACCAACAATTGAAACAGCCGCTCACACAACTAAACTAAAAGACCAACAACTGAAACAGCCGCTCACACAACTAAACTAAAAGACCAACAATTGAAACAGCCGCTCACACAACTAAACTAAAAGACCAACAACTGAAACAGCCGCCCACACAGCTAAACTAAAAGACCAACAACAGAACACAGCCGTCCTTTAGCTAAGTTTAAAGACCAATAACTGAAACAGCTGCCAACACAGCTAAGCTAAAAGACCAATAACTGAATACGGCCACACAGGTAAACTAAATGACCAACAACAGAACGCAGCTACGTTTAAAGAGCAACAACGAAAACACAGCCGTCCACACAGCTAAGCTTAAAGACCAACAACTGAAAGCGTACAAAGCTATCAACAAACACTATCTATCTATCTATTGTCCTTTCGAGCCGAAGACGGCACATAGGGCAGAACCACAATCTCAAAAACAGAAACCTTGCGTGCCAAAATGGCACATATTGCAGAGATCACTGCTTCTAAAATCTATGGTCTGTTTCCATAACAATGCTTTTTACAATGACAGCTTGTCAAGCCATCGATCAACCTCCTTAGTCGCCTCATACGACATGCCTGGAAGGTCACAGTGTCACTATTCTTTACATCCCACATAATGGGGCCCCGGTAACACACGGGCTCAACAAACACTACAAAATCAATATTTAAAAAAAAACGTTCTTAAAAAAGTTGAATAGGCGCTTTACTGGAAAAGACACGAACAAAATGCCACCAGAATAGCCAGCCTAAAAAAGCAAAAGACCACACATTGTCGCTCCCCTCGATATCAACGCTGAAAGACAAAATTGGGTTTGGGGGGAGAGGGGGGGGGGAGTAAATGGAATTGAGGCAAATTAGATCAGAATAAAAACATTAATATTCAAAAATCAAATGTAACATACAATTAAAATAGTAAAAAAGTAAAGTACCCCCGTCACGCCAAGTGGCGTGTAGGGAATATGGTGTTGGTGACCATAAATTTTACAGACCTTCGGCACATGATTTTTGGGGTAATGTGGTCGGTATTACGCCCGTGCCGCTTCACTTTCCCAGAAAAAAATCCGGTACCCATTAAAGGCTGGGTGAACCCTGAAGCCGTTGGTTGGGATCGAACCCTACCCCTTGTAGTCAAGTTCACTAACCACTGAGCTATCGCGGCTCCCAATTAAAATAATATAATATAATTATCTATAATGTAAAACAATTATAGTAATTAGGTACAAACTTACGTTGTATATAATCCTTTTGTACCATAACCTGTAAATAATTAAAATTAGGAATTAATTTACTGTTAGCAAATTATTTGTGATATGTGGTTTCATACTTTAATTAATATGACATCATCAAGTACCGAGCCTGCTGGCGTAGGTGATCATGTCTCTCCACAATTTTCGATTTCAACAGTTATTTATCATTTCTGTTGTTGACCTTCTGTCACGCATTGTTTTAAGCTGTCTGGTATCTTTTCTCTTTGCTTCCCTCTATCTCTTCGTCCCTAAATTTTCCCAGTTGTTACAATATACTCCAGCTGTTCCCTTCTCATTACATGGCCAAAAAATGATGATTGTTGTTTCCTAATATTGCATATTAGCTCTCTTTTTGCTTTGGCCTCTTTCAGAACGTTTTCATTATACTCTTCTTAGCTGTCAATAGTATTCTCAACATTCTTCTGTAAAACCACATTTCTACAGCTTCCAGTGATTATCTTGTTTGTTGTCCTATCGTTAATGATTCACATACATATGTTAAGACTGGCTCTAAATAACATTAAAGAAATCTTGTTTCTTGTTTCTACTGTCAAAAATGGATTGCACACGATCTTCCTCATTTTAGAAACATTTGAGAGATGAACAAGCAGGTTTTAGGAAGAACAGATCATGTGCTGATCAAATAACTACTCTATGTATAATAGTTGAACAAAGTTTAGAACTAAAATCCCCACTTTATATTGGATTCATAGATTACGAAAAGGCATTTGATAGTTTAGACAGAAGAATGCTTTGGAAGTTGCTGAATCATTACGGAATCCCCATAAAGTTTATTAACCTGATCAAAACAATGTATGAAGGAACGAAATGTAGTGTGGTGCATGAAGGACAGCTTACAGAAGCATTTGAAATAAGAACAGGAGTAAGGCAGGGATGCCTTCTATCTCCATTTCTCTTTCTACTGGCCATAGATTGGATTATGAAAATAACTCAAAACAACAGAAATGGAATCCAGTGGTCACTGACCAAACAACTTGATGATTTAGACTTTGCTGATGACATAGCTCTCCTATCACACAGCCATCAACAGATGCAGGATAAAATGAGCATACTTGATGAGAGATCACAACAGCTAGGACTGAAGATTAATAGAGATAAGACCAACATTATGAGAATTAATGCAGTTGGCAATAACCAAATAAAACTAGGAGAAATACCTCTACTAGATGTACAATCTTACATATATCTGGGCAGTAATATAGATAAAGAGGGAGAAACAGAAAATGATACCAAAATAAGGATATCAAAAGCAAGAGGAGCTTTCATTGCACTGGAAAACATATGGAAATCCAAAGAAATTAGGTTAAATACAAAAATAAAAATTTTCAACTCAAATGTTAAGGCGGTCCTATTATATGGCAGTGAAATATGGAGAACAAAATTGACAATCATGAAGATACAGACTTTCATTAATGGATGCTTACGAAGAATAAAAGGATGGAAATTGCAGGACAAAATCACTAACATAGAATTATGGAAATGTACCAGTCAAACACCAGTGGATAAAGAGATACAGCGAAGATGATGGCGCTGGATAGGACACACACTATGGAAGCCAACTGTGAGTATTATACAACAGGCCCTTTTTTGGAATCCCCAGGGGAAAAAACAAAGAGGAAGACCAAGGAATTCTTGGAAAAGACAGAACCAGAGATGAAGATGATGGGGAAGACATGGAATGATCTTAAAAGAATGGCAAAAGACAGAACGACTTGGAAAGTGATTGTTGAAGACCTATGCTCCACTGGGAGCTAAAAAGTTAGAAGATGAAGATAGTTTTAAATATTTATCTATTTGATATTTATGTTAATCTTCAGAAGAAAAAAAAAGACAGAACTTGCCTTGAAGGGATACCAGTGTCCCTGGCAATGAGAAAGTAGTCAACTCACAAAACTAAAGGTTATCTCCCCTGTCTTGCTTGGCGTATGGGGAATATGGTTTTAGTGATCATATTTTTCCATGACCACTGCACATTTTTGGGTGTTGTCACACCGTATCTACTTTCCAGAAAAATCTCTGACACACATTTTTAGAGGCTGGGTGAACCTCGGAGCCTTATCGGTTCAAAAAAAAAATCTGCCGCTTCTGGAGATCAAACACGGACACGTCTGATCAGGAAGTGAGCACACTAACCATTCAGCTTCTGAGGCTCTTCAACTCAAAAAATCAGGTAGACGACTTCAACAGTCAAACCAAGTCCAAGAGAGGTAAAGACAGTCATGAAACAAGGTAGGAAAACATAATGGAGGTAGTTATATGGTAAAATAAGAGTCAGAACATGAAGCTTAAATAAGCTCAGAAGATATGAGAAGATCAAGATATTCAGACTCAGAACAGGCCACTATGGCCTCACATCACACCTACACAAGATATTCAGACTCAGGACAGGCCACTATGGCCTCACATCACACCTACACAAGATATTCAGACTCAGGACAGGCCACTATGGCCTCACATCACAACTACACAAGATATTCAGACTCAGGACAGGCCACTATGGCCTCACATCACAACTACACAAGATATTCAGACTCAGGACAGGCCACTATGGCCTCACATCATACCTACACAAGATATTAATCAGTGACAATGCAACATGTGATTCCAGAGCATCCAGTCATAATGCAAAGCAATATCATATAGGACTGAAGCACTCTCAACACTCTAAGAACACAAATAGGGCCCATAGAAACAACGCTGCATCATAAGTTCAGAGGAAGTGGTGATGATCTCAAACACACCGTCTTGTTCATGATCCATGCTTGTCTAAGCGTCTACATGTAGTGCTGTAGCTGTTCGCTGAAGAAGAAGTAGAAGAAGAAGGAGAAGAAGAAGGAGAAGAAGAAGAAGAAGAAGAAGAAGAAGAAGAAGAAGAAGAAGAAGAAGAAGAAGAAGAAGAAGAAAAGGTTGTGGGAATGCCACCAGTGATACGTAGTTCATGCACAGTGCTGAGGTCTGCTGTATTATCAGTATAAAGAGAGACATTATCATTATCATGTGCCATACTGGTTGGTGTAGGCGATCATGTCCTTCCATAATTCCTTATTCACAGTGCATCGTATCAATTCTGCTTTCCGTGCCATTACACCCAGCAAGAGAGTGTCTTCTCTCTTTGTTAACAGCCGCTCTTTCCTTCCATTCTGTAAGTTGTAACCAAGAGTTCCAACTTTCCTCTATTCGTGATGTGTCAGAAAAATGTTAATTGCTTCTTTCTGATGTTTTTTAGGAGCTCGCTTTTTGTGTTGACCTGTTTGAGAATTTCCTCATTGGTCTTTTTAGCTGTCTAAGAAAATTGTCAATATTATTCTGAGAAATTCCATCACTGTTACCTCTTATCATCTCTTCATTTGTTTGTCTGCTGTCCTTGGTTCACTTCCATAGGTCAGAATTGGCTCTGCATAGCACAGATGAACACTCTTTTTTCACGAATATTAACATAGACTTGTGGCCGAGACGTTTTCAATATCCTGAAATACTATTTTGGCCTGAGCTATTCTACTTTTTTATTTCTGTGGGAACGTCTTCCATCTGATGTTATTATTGTGTCCAAGTATTTGATGCTCTGAACTTGATTTAGATTTGTCCCATTTATTTTTATGTTTCTTGGTGGTGATGATTGTTTCTTTGATATGACCATTGCTTTTGTTTTCTTATTATTCAGACTGAGACCTTTCTTGTTGCTTTCTTTCACTATTGTGATTATCATTTCTTGTAATTCATGGGAATACTGATGAACATCTTATGACTTTGGGTCTAGCACAATGACAAAGCTGAAGTGTACTCACCAACGTCAACAAACTGCTGAGCTGTTCACTTGTTTTGGCACAGCACATCATTTCTCCATCTTGAACCTCATTATGCAGATTCTTAATATGAAGATTACGGTCTGTCGTGCTCTGCATGAGGGAGACACATTTGACACAGGCTGTGAACTTTTCTGCTTTGAGCTTTCTCGTCTGCCACGAAAAGGAAAATGGGTTGATCATGATCAGGACAAGCAAGGATATTGAGACGAGACTCAGGACAAAGGAGATGGTGCTGATGGCGATGAGGCTGCCTCTTTTAAGGAGAAAATGAGGGCGGCGATGAGAGTAGGTTGAGGATTCAGATGGGGAGTGTCTGTACGGGAGGCGGACGGCTGGGATGAGTGGAGCTGAGGATGATGTTGGTTCATCATATGATGGAGATGACCCCGACGTTGATGGGGTTGATGGAGTTTGAGGTCTAGGTTGTTGATTGCTGAGTGGTAGTGATGGTAACGTTGGTCGCAATGGTGGTAACGTTGGTGGTAGTGGTGGTAACGTTGGTGGTAGTGGTGGTAATGTTGGTGGTAGTGGTGGTAACATTGGTGGTAGTGGTGGTAACGTTGGTGGCAGTGGTGGTAGTGGTGGTAACTTTGGTGGCGGTGATGGTAATGTTGGTGGTATGTTGTCTTGTCTGGGTTGTAGTGGTTGTACTAGTTTCAGCAGAACTGTTTCATCATTATCATGTGTGGGCTTTGGTAATATTTGTGGCTGGAGACATTCATCATTTGGTTTTGGTGGTGCAGGTGGTAGATTTTCTGTTGAGAATCTTCGTGTTCGTAGTGGTAGTGGTGGTAGTGTTGCTTGTATGTTGTCTTGCCTGGGTTGTAGTGGTTGTACTAGTTTCAGCAGAAATGTTTCATCATTATCATGTGTTGGCTTTGGTAATATTTGTGGCTGGAGATATTCATCATTTGGTTTTGGTGGTAGTGCTGGTGGTGTATTGTCATGCCTAGGTTTTAGTGGTAGGCCTGGTCTCACTGGTTGTGGGAGCTCTTTTTCATTCACAGGCTTTAGGAGAGGTCTTGGTTGAAGGTAGTCATCATTTAACTGTGGTTTTGGTGGTAATGGTGGTACTCTCGATTGTGGTGATTGGAACATAGACACAGATGGCACTGAAGGCGCTTTCCTTGAGGGTAGTTGGGACATATCATGCTGGAGTTCATCAGGCAGCACCATGAGTATATCAAACGATGAACTTTGACCTGTCTTTGACAGTGGTTGCTGCTGCTTCGGTCGAGGAGATGGGTTCAACTTTAAAATATCAGAAGCTGAAGGTGTTGGAGCAGACATTTTTCTCTGGCGTTGATTTGGCGGCTGCTGTTTCTGTCTAGGAGGAAGCGGTGGCTGCTGAGGCGAGGCTACACACATTTTGGGGGGTTTCGATGAAGAGTTTTGCCCTGGCTTTTCCGTGTGAGGTGCAACTTTATTTTGGATTACAATTTTCCAGAAATTCTGGTCTTGTGAGTCATCAAAGATGTGATCAAAATCTTGTTGGCTCGAGCCAGACCTTATAGAGTACTCGTCCTTGCTGCCTTGCATTGACATGACGCTGCTATTTCTCAATTAAATGATTTTTGAAAAATCAGCTAGGATAGTCCATAATGATAAAGTGCCAAGATTACTTGAAAAAAAGTTCACATCACTGTTCGTTATATTACAAAAGAAACAAAATAGATGCGGTTCTGAAAGTAAAAAATAAAACAATAATTGATTTGGAAACACAATAATCCAATTAATAAATTAAAAATATAAAACGAATGTGTATACACTTAATACCCATAATCTTCCCAAGCATGGATCATAAGTTCAAAGGTAGAAAAGAAAATACAGTCGAGCTTTATACTTAATTCATCCATAACTTTGAACATTCCAGAATTCGAACATTAAATACAAGATGAATCTACATTCAAATGACACATGCACACAGTCAAACAATGCCATTTGTAAACCTCATCTGGCTGATGTACACCCAAGTTATCTCTTGCATTACACTCTTAATTATATGGCGCTTTTCGCTTTATTTGTATGTTTAATTTTATATATAGGCCTATATATTAACCGCAGATGGTTGATGTACAGAAGAGGTGAGACACTGAATGGCTCAGGCAAAAGCAGCTTTTTAAAAAAATGAGGAAGATACTATGCAATCCATTTTTGACAACAGAAACTAGAAAAAAGAGTTCTTATATGTTATGTAGAGCCTGTCTTAACATATGGATGTAACAAAGAGAAAAGATACCAAACAGCTTAAGACTATGGCTTGACAGAAGGTCAGCAACAGAAATGATAAATAACTGTCAAGATCGAGAGTTGTGAAGAGACATGATCAGCTATGCCAGCAGGCATGGTACTTGATGATGATTATATCAAACTTTGATTGCAGTTATCTTCCTCATTTTTTGGAAAGCTTGCCTGAGCTATACCCCACCTCACTTCTGTCCAGAATATAAGAACCTTTTAGACTGGTAAGAAAATGAAACTAGAACAGACAAACTGAAAGGATCTAACGACCTGGTCAAACTGATGGGAAAGAGTAAAAGACGACAAATTAATGGAGTTGGAGATGAAAAAAATGGAGATGTAGGCAAAGGAGGAAATGAATGACAAAAAGTAAAATGTGGACAAAGAGCAAATGGACAAGCAATGGACACATTTCCACATACACTTCATCCATTAGGAGCCGTTTAGAGTAGCCCCCTGAGAACGACTGTTTTCATCTATTCGGTCGTCACCCGATCTTCATAAAACGACCCAAAAAAATCATAATATAAGAATGGATCTTGAATCACACACTAACACAGGATTAATAATTACAAAAGTCACAACTCATAGTTTTAATACAAAACAATGAAATTATTGCTCACCTGCATATTGAAACTAACAGGTGTGGATGTGTTTAGTTTACCCGTGTGGTGGCGGTGTTACTGAGGCCCTTCTTGGTACTGGTGTGAAAGGGTAACAAAGTAACAACTTAACAAGGCAGTACCGTAAAACTCAGCCAGGAGACTACAAACTCTGAATGAGCCCACTTTGAACTTAAAAGATACCGAAAGTTCACAGTAGGTCAAAGTTCAATGTAGGGATTAATGTTTACTTTCAGTTTCCATGAGCTATATTTATTTACTGAACGTGTTTACTTAATTGCGTCTTATTTGTATTAAACATTTTGACATTTTTTTTTATATTAGTGTTAGATAATACTTTACAGAAGAATGTTGAGAATACCATGGACAGCTAAGAAAAGTAATGAAAATGTTCTGAAAGAGGCCAAGGCAAAAAGAGAGCTAATTTCCAATATTAGGAAGAAACAATCATCATTTTTTGGCCATGTAATGAGAAGTGAACAGCTGGAATATATTGTAACAACTGGAAAAATTGAGGGACGAAGAGATAGAGGGAAGCAAAGAGAGAAAATACCAGGCAGCTTAACAGAATGGCTTGGCAGAAGGTCAACAACAGAAATGATAAATAACTGTCGAGATCGAAAGTTGTGGAGAGACATGATCACCTACGCCAGTAGGCCCGGTACTTGATGATGATGATGGTAAGATAATAATAATGACAATAATATTAATAATAATATGAAGTTGATTTGGGACGATATAAATAAACAAATATGCTGTCACATGTCATTAAACATCAAGACACACTAATAAAGTTCACGAAGCCATCATCATCATCATCTTATTCTGTGCCTGCTGGCGTAGGCGGTCACGTCTCTCCACTACTTTCTATCTCTACAGTTATTTATCATTTCTGCTATTGAATTCCCACCCAGCCACTTATTTAAACTCTTTTTTTTTTGGTATCTTTTCTCTCTCTTATTCCATATCTCTTATTCAAACTTTCTTTTTCAGATTTTCAGAGTTCCACTTATTTTGATCTCCATCAAAGTAAAAAGTGGCGCTATTTCCAAGCTTCGCCGCCGGCTTTAACAAAGGTTTCCTGTGGCAAGGCGCTGTGTCGAGAAGTACGAGAACGATTCTCCTTCGGACTGTCTATTGTTCTTTATTTTATTTTTTTTCTGTTGTTGATTGTGATTTTTTTGCCCCGAGTGTTGTAAACATACTTCTTCCTGAACTGATTCGCTGATGTTGGTAGCTAGCTGTCTCTTTGGGTTCTGCTCTGATTTCTGTGAGCATCTCTAATGCTCTTTATTGTTCTCCGCCCATGAGGGCAGCATTTAGACTTTGTGGGGCCCCGAACTGGCTCAGCAAAATGAAACTTTGAGGCCCTATGTTCACAAATATAACAGCAGAAATCGTGGATTAAAATATCAAGAAATGTGAGGCCCCCCCTCGGATTGTGACACCCTAAGCTGTGGCTTATTTAACCTGGGCCTAAATCCGACCTTAACATCCAAGCTATTTATGGAAATAAAGCATAACTTTCCATTCAATTCTTCTTATTCTTCTATAAATCCACATTTCAAAGGCTTGCACTATACAGGAATGTTGAGAAGATATAACATTTTGCTACTCTTAGTTTTAGGAAGCCGCGATAGCTCAGTAGTTAGTGGCCTGGACTACAAAGGACAAGAGGTAGGGTTCGATCCCAACCGACGGCTTCCGGTTCACCGAGCCTTTAATGGGTACCGGATTTTTTTCTGGGAAAGTAAAGCGGCACGGGCGTAATACCGACCACATTACCCCAAAAATCATGTGCCGAAGGTCTGTAAAATGTATGGTCACTAACACCATATTGCTGTCATTGTAAAAAGTATTGTTATGGAAACAGCGCCATATATTTTAGAGCAGTGATCTCTGCAATATGTGCCACTTTGGCACGCAAGGTTTCTGTTTTTGAGATTGTGGTTCTGCCCTATGTGCCGTCTTCGGCTCGAAATGACGATAGATAAATAGAACACCATATTCCCTATTACGCCACTTGGCGTGACGGGGGTACTTTATTTTTTTTAAATTCTTAGTTTTAGCCCTGGGGCTGTGTGTTTTGATGCTTGTATATTTTTCATGGCATTAAAATTACTTTTTGTTATTCCTATTCTTTTTTTTATTTCAGTTTTACATTTTTCGTCACTTTCTTTAGGATTTTCTGTAAGTAATACAGTATCATCAGCATATCTTAGGTTGTTATCTTTTCATCAATGTTTACGCCTGGCATCTCTGTGATGTTTTTAAATATGTTTGTTTAGATTGAACAAGCTTGGTAATAGGATGCATCTTGTCTAACTTTGTATATCAATGGGTGTAGAGTTCTCAAAGTCAACCTATGACAACCTGCACCATCAAAGCAAGAGACAGAACGGAATCGCGCTCCATGGTAGCCAACCTTCGATGCGGAGACGGCACTCCATGATGATGAGACCTAACTAGCAGCAATTAGCTTACCATTGGTGACTGATTCCACACTAGCAGCCGATGAAATGTCTTTAGGGAACGAGGAAAACAGCTTGATGAAAAGCTGACAGATTTGATTACATTACAGAAATAAAATGTCTAAAGACAGCGTCTGGGTTGACCAGAAGAGACAAAATAAGAAACGAGACCATAAATTAAAGAAAGACCAGCAATAAATGGCTAGCTGTGCACAACGCTACAAGAAAGAGAAAGTCACATCCTACAATTCCCCACACCGTAAAGATATTCAACAAAACTGACTAATTAATTTAAACGATATATTTCTAAATTGCGATTACTTATAAATTTGACAAGAAAAGCAAACCTTTCAATTAAATAAAAGTTACACCACGACACAACAGTTAACACAACACTAGGATGTCAAATGAGATAAAAGCCGGTATTTTCCCCCCACAAGAAACAGTCAATCTACTTCCTGTCACTTTTTAAGTTCTCAGAAATACCCCATTCAAACTAGGTCAGAGAGTGTGTTGTGTGTGCTCGTCGTGTGTATGAACTTTGACAGTTTCGGGGTGATATGTGCCCGGTTCTAAACGTATAAAGGGACCTCGTTTTGAGATTATGATGTCATCAGGGTACCCTTCTGGCTAGGTGGTTTATAAATAACACGTCGGCCTCAGGGCAGGAAGGTTCCTGGTTCCATTTTATCAGTGGGAATATTATATATATATTACTAATAGACTGTCTAAAATATATCTAGATGACACAAACATACGAATAATATGTAATTTGTACTAGGAGCAAACAGCAATAATAAAATATAACAAAGAGAACTCTATACCCATTGATATCTCTCTCTCTCTCCCTCTCTCTCTCTCTCTCTCTCTGCGATCAGGACTCAATCAGAGTAGGATTCCAGACTCTCACATGAAGTCAGCTGTCAGGTTAAGTGTGTTGATCGCCCCCACAGACAGAACATCACAATTAGAGTCCGCCAGATCCACTCTGATTGAACACCCGTTAAAACGTTGCACTGTGTTCTGCGCCAGTGGCCCAGTGCATCCGATTTCAGCCAGCATTTTATTCAGGTTTGCTTTCCTTAGCTTTTGATTGTCCCCAATCTTCCTGCAAGGCAGCAGATTGTCTTTTCTGTAGGGGGATTCTGCCCTTAGATGGTCGGCCCTCCCAGGTTTACGAGCACCATCTGCCGGAGTCACTAGAGGTGACTAACACAGACATGCACACACAAAAATATGAGATGTGACTAACACAGACATGCACACAGCGATACGAGGCATGACTAACACTGACACACATCAAGATATGAGATATGACTAACACAGACATACACGCAAAGATATGACACATGACTAACATACACATGCACACAAAGATATGAGGTATGACTAACATAGATATGCACACACAAAGATATGGCACATGCCTAACATAGACATGCATACAAAGATATGAGATGTGACTAACATAGCCATGCACACACACGGATATGAGATGTGACAAACACAGACATGCACACACAAAGATATGAGATATGACTAACATAAACATGCACACAAAGATATGAGATATCACTAACCCAGACATGCACACACAAAGATATGACACATGGCTAACACAGATACACACTAAGTTATGAGATATGACTAAACACAGACACACATAAAGATATGAGACATGATTAACACGGACACACCAAGATATGAGATATGACTAACATGACACACACCAAGATATGAGCTACGACTAGCACGGATATACACTGAGAATTGAGCCATTGGTCGATTCAACAGAAGCAGAAGAGGAGGTAGGAGAGCAGCGATCGCGAAAGGTATCCATATGCTTGGGTTTGTTGTAGTCTGCAGACTCTTCTTAACGTGGGAATCATCGACATACGAGACGCAGGCCCCGGTTAACTGTTCACAGGTTCCGTTCAAACAGTTGTCTGGAGATTTGAGAGTGCGGTCTGACCCGTAGAACGTTCCCTTGCATGTACAGTTACTGTTCACAGGTGTCGTTGAAACAGTTGTCCGGACATTTGAGAGTGCAGTCTGACCCGTAGTACGTTTTCTTGCACGTACAGTCTGTACTTTCCGGGTCACATATGATGTCACAGCCATCAGAACACGTCTGTTCGCACTGTAGCCCAAAATTACCATCGGGACAAGTGTCATTACAGGTATAGCCAGGATGTTTACATTGTTGGCATTTTCCGGATTTTTCTCACATAAAGGATAGACACTGAGACAAGACCTGGAGCAGTCGTGTCCCTAGATCCCATATGAACAGTTGCCGTGACACGTACCGATGATGACGTTGCAGCCTTTGCTACACCCACTACACACTGCACAAAACGACCCAGAATGCCCGTCCAGACAATCTATCTATCTATCTATCTATCTATCTATCTATCTATCTATCTATCTATCTATCTATCTATCTATCTATCTATCTATCTATCTATCTATCTATCTATCTATCTATCTATCTATCTATCTATCTATCTATCTATCTATCTATCTATCTATCTATCTATCTATCTATCTATCTATCTATCTATCTATCTATCTATCTATCTATCTATCTATCTATCTATCTATCTACCTATCTATCTATCTACCTATCTATCTATCTATCTATCTATCTATCTATCTATCTATCTATCTATCTATCTATCTATCTATCTATCTATCTATCTATCTATCTATCTATCTATCTATCTATCTATCTATCTATCTATCTATCTATCTATCTATCTATCTATCTATCTATCTATCTATCTATCTATCTATCTATCTATCTATCTATCTATCTATCTATCTATCTATCTATCTATCTATCTAACTATTGTCCTTTCGAGCCGAAGACGGCACATAGGGCAGAACCACAATCTCAAAAACAGAAACTTTGCGTGCCAAAGTGGCGCATATTGCAGAGATCGCTGCTTCTAAAATCTATGGCTCTGTTTCCATAACAATACTTGTTATAATGACAGCTTGTCAAGCCATCGATCAACCTCCTTAGTCGCCTCTTACGACATGCTTGGAAGGTCACAGTGTCACTATTCTTTACTTTCCTCATAATGAGGCCCCGGTAACACACAGGAGACAAGAGTCCAGACAATAGGTGTCTGTAAATGTTTGCACCTCACACACCGTCTGTGCACTGTCGGCCTGCGAAGTGCGAAATGGTCGGTGAGAACTCAATCTTAATGTGTGCCATTGGCGTTTGTGTGGTGACTACAATAGTGTTCACAGAAACATTAGGGTATGATATATCATTATACTGGTACACTACGCCACCACTGTCAGAGAAAGCCTTTAGAGTGGCATTCTTTACCCGAATCATAGTGCTAGCTCGATGATAGATTCGAATGGTGTGAATATTCTGGGACGTGGCAAAGTTCAGATACCAGTAAACAGAACTGGTTCCACTTCTCAATTGTTTGTGTGTGCAGTCATTGTCATAGAGATTGGTCTTTGTTTTGCCATTAACTGCGGCCTCTGGTCCACATCCG
This sequence comes from Megaustenia siamemsis, assembly GCA_032433765.1. Classification (NCBI taxonomy): domain Eukaryota; kingdom Metazoa; phylum Mollusca; class Gastropoda; order Stylommatophora; family Ariophantidae; genus Megaustenia; species Megaustenia siamemsis. The sequence goes on from JAVIAB010000108.1 coordinate 70,471,104, forward strand.
TCTCCTGTATAACAAGCATTAAATGTGTCGGTCTGGTTTGTGTTCTGTTTGAGAGTCACATTCCGACCCCCGCCAATGTAGATGGAGCAGATATTTGCATCTATCGCTCCTTCAATCCGTGACTTGTTGATCAGACCAGCCCTAGAGCAAAAGACATCAATCTCGTGCTGACTAACTACAAACCTTGATTCATTGTTACATGAGGCAGAACCATTTAGTTTTACCGTGAAACTGTCCGGATAAGTTAAGTCACTCACGTAAATCATAAACCAGGAGATCGGCAAAGATTGATTGAGAGTTGCCTCAACTGATGTAGAATCTGTGTCCGGATTACATGTGGTATCGTTGTTATCAAACAGGAAAGTACGTTCAGATTTTTGGGCGTATTTGTAAACGAGATCAAAGTACTGACACTGGGGTCCGAAATATTCGTGCTGACAACTGTCATTGTTTGGGCATGTCCCTGTAGTTTTATCACCAACTGAGTCATTATAGCAGTGACATTGTAACGTACAATTTGCCCCAAACCAACCGTCTGCACAAGTTAGGTCATTAGCTTCCAAGGCCGCGAACGAAGCCAGCAGAATAAAGACGTGATCTACAGCGATGGTTAACGAACTGTGTACAAACATTTATTAACAAACTCGTGATTACATTTCTAAAAATTAGCCAACTCGCTGTGATAACAGATGGCGTGATGTTCTCTAATAGAATGAGACAAACCGTTGGAGCCAAGCAAAGTCAACATTGTTTACATCATGGCTCGAACGCAAACAAGCGTCCATTTTGGTGCGTCCCGTGACGTCCAACCATTTATATAAAAAGAGGAGTAAGACAGGTGTACATCTTACCACAAAGCTTGTTCAATCTATACACTGAGCGCTTCTTTAAAAACATCACAGAGACATCCCTAAATATTAACGGAAAGATAATCAATAACCTAAGAGATGCTGATAATACTGAACTACTAGAAGAAAATCCTAAAGATCTACAACAATTACTTAATGAAATAAACATGATAAGCAAAAAATATGGACTAGATATGAATATCAAAAATACTAAAACTATGATCATAAACAAAGAAAATACTCGAAACCCACAAGTGGATATCAAAGTTGAAGGAATACACATGGAGACAGTTCAGAACTACGACTACCTTGGACATACTATAACCAGTGATGGAAAATGTACAACTGAAATAAACACATGAATAGGAATGGCAAAAAGTAATTTCAATGCCATGAAAAATATACTAACATCAACACAAATAACACCAGGGCTAAAATTAAGAGTAACAAAATAGTATGTTTTCTTAACATTCCTGTACGGTGTAGAAACATGGACATTCCTCTTCTTCTTCTTCTTCTTCTTCTTCTTCTTCTTCTATCCTTCCTCTATTGTCGTTGGCATCGAGGGGAGATACAATCTGCGATTCTTTGCTTTTCTGTTGGCCTCTTCTAATGTTATCCCTCCTAGTGACTCTAGTATTCCCTTTATCCATCTCTTTCTCTGTCTTCCTCTTAATCTGGTGTTTTCATGGACATTAGATGGACATTAGACAAGAAATCAGAACAGAAAATTGAAGCCTTTGAAAAGTGGATTTATAGAAGAATAGTAAGAATAAGATGGAAAGAAAAGAAAACAAACGAAGAAGTTTTAAAACAACTAAAAATAAAAAAGATAACTGCTTAACATAATTTAAACAAGAGAAATGAAATGTTTGTGGCACGTTAACAGACACAACAGCCTACAGAAAGTAATATTGGGAGGGAAATAATAAGGTAAAATAGGCAGAGGCAGACCAAGGTTAACATGGACGCGTAACATCTAAAAGATAGTCAAGTCAATATATGACAGCCTGCACCATCAAAGCAAGAGACAGAGCGGAATGGCGATCCATGGTAGCCAACCTTCATTGTCGAGACGGCTCTTATTGATGATGATGTTGAAGATGTATGTGTATCAACAATGTTGATACGAGACAGTAATGTATGATGATCTGTTAGAGACGGAGATTCTCTCAGACAGGCTGAGGTGAATGGAACGTTCTAAAAAAGACGTGACCTGATGATGTCTTACTTCCACAGTCACCGGAAACCATTAGCCCATTATAGCAGTCGCAAACACTACACTCTTAGAACTCATTCAGCTCTTATACTGTTTCATTACGTTAACATTGTGGTCATTGTGTTCATCTTTCTACAATACACTTCTTATCAAACTCCCTCAAATCGTTTTTCTTCTTTTCTGCTTCTTCTTTCCTTCCTCATTTGCTTTCAACTTCGAGGGGAGATATAACTTTTGCCCTTGTCTTTTGCTCTTCTGTTCGCATTTGCTGCTCTTATGTTTCCTAGTGCTTCTAGTATTCCATCGATGCATTTTTTCGTGGTCGACCCTTAGGTTTGGTGTTCTCACAACGTTTATTGAGGGCTCGTTGTGTTGTGTTTTGATCACTCTGCCTTGTCACGTGGCCAAACCATTTTATTTGTTGTTTCTTTATATATTCTATGGCGGGGGCTATTCCTAGCTTTTTTCTCAGTTCTTCATTTCTGATCTTGTCTCTCCGTCTGTTACCTGTCATTCGCCTAACACGAATTTCATCTCAGTAGAGATTATTTTCGTTTTTAAAGTCAATAAATATGTGGTTCAGGGACGATGTTGGCCATACTTGTCAAAGAGTGCGTGTAGGTTGAAGGTAGATAGGTTGAAGATTTGGCCTCTTCTGTAGCCGTGAGTACGTGAGAGAAAGGAGGAAACGTGAGGGGTCACGAAAAATAGAAAGAGGAAGTATGTGAAGCGTGAGTCTCGAGATAGATGAGAGGGAGTAATTAGACGAGTAAACAGGGAAGTGGAGATAGTTGATTGGAGAAGGGGGGGGGAGGGAGTAAAATATGATTGGATGATACGAGGAGTATTTGAAGACGAGACACAAAGAAATGAGAGCTCTTTCGAGAAAGATGTCACACACATAGGATTAGGTTGGAGCGACGACGCTACGCAGCGTTAGTTGGCAGGGGCTAACTATGGCCCAAACTAGAAAGTTAGAAAGTAGGAACACAGTAGAAGCTAAGTTCAGATAGAACTAGAGTTTCGCTAACTAAAGCGATAGTGCACTAGAGTAGAGTAAGCAATAGTTAATGTTCAGCGTGGAACAGTACCCACGATATTAGAGACTAGAAGTTTCAAGTTGTGTGAGAACCTAGGGACCAGTGGCGGAAGGAAATCGCTACTGAGATGTGTGACTGATCGTGCTGGAGAGAAACGTGGGTCTTGTAATACATGTAGATGTGTTGTAACTATGCGCCCATTGTTCAAATCAGCTGAATAAACATTTGTGTGTTCGCCTCATCAGACTATAGTGTTGTATCAGTCAGCTGCTCAAGCCAGGCGGAATAAGAACTTGGGAAGTGTCAAAACAATCGGACAAAAACAATGCGGAGTACTTAAAATGATCACCAGGCACGTGTGAGACGTGTCAACTACCCTGGCCAGCGGTCCCTGACAGACGGTGTACCTTAGCTTCACGAGAACAGCGAAGCAGGCGGTGTGTGTGTGTCGCTAGTCATTCACTTCAGCTACGCATGACTAGAGGTGGCTGTGAGGGACTATGGTGATAAATAACGTCATCCAGTTGTAGTATTCAAAGAAAGTGCAGCACCAGTGTAACCTCCACAGCAGGCGAGAGCTGCCGGTCTCCGCCAGTGACGGGTGACCAGTATAAGACCCATTGACGGGTTGCAATTTTACAAACGTGACACCACGTGCAGTTGTTTAGTCGTTATGATGGATAAACGGCTGACAGATGAAGCCCTGTACACTTCTTCCTGTTCGAAGCTCGGCTTGGTCTTCAACTACGATACCACAACCTATACCTGCACATTCAGCCTAGTGAGGGTCATTTTTAGCACAACTTTGATTGTGTAAATGATAAACTGAGAGTGCAATAATTTCAATGTTGGAGATTACCTCCCTTTTTGTTATGAATTAGATCATATAATTTATGATGATATATATTTAATTAAGAATATCAAAGATTCGTGTATATATTGCTGTGGGTTAGATTTAGACTAAGGACAGCCGATAAGTTTACTGATAACGCAGTTGTGTCTGATTTAAGGCTTACCATGGATACGTGCTTCAGGTTATCACATTGGTTAATTCGTGACGTTGACAGTATCTATCAAAACATTTGTTTGTGTTTTTCTTTGTTGATAATGTATGACTTTAGTTTTGTTTTGCCTTGCTTTTGTTACCACTGCCAGCGCTGTTGACTGACGGGAGACACCGTTCAAGTTGGAGCGTTCTGAGGCTTTGCTTTTGTTTGTTTGTTGTGAAAAAGGGGGAAGGGGGACTGGTAGATAGTTTTGGGTTATTGGGTCACAATGTGTATGTGTTTCTGTGTGTGAGAGAAAGTGACATGCTAGTTAAAATGTAGTTTCCATATGTTTATTTTTATAAGACAGATGGTGACATAGGCAGAATAGTAGATAGACAAACAGACACACAGAAAGACAGACAAGCGGACAGATAGATAGTTATGTCGGCAGGTAGGTAGGCCGACAGGCAGGCAGGCAGGTAGGTAGGCCGTCAGACAGGCAGGTAGGTAGGTAGGCCGAAGACAGGCAGGTAGGTAGGTACAGAAGGAAAAGAGAGAGGCCACTTTTCATTTATTAACTGACAATGTCTGTTTGTTTTCGAGCGCAGGTAGCGAGTGTCTTCATCATCATTGAGTGCCGTCTCCGCAACAAGGTTGGCTACCATGGAGCGCCATTCTGTTCTGTTTCTTGTATTTATGGTGCAGGTTGTCAGAAGCTGACTTGTCCATCTTTTGATGTTACTCGTCCATGTTAGTCTTTCTCTGCCTCTTTTACCTTGTATTTTCCCATCCAGGATTACTTTTAGTAGGCTGTTGTGTCTTTTAACATGGCCCAAAATTCGCATTTGTCTTGTTTGAATTGTACTTAGCAGTTCTCTTTTCACTTTTAGTTGTTTTAAGATTTCATCGTTTGTTTTCTTTCCTTTCCATCCAATTCTTCCTATTCTTCATACACCCATATTTAAAAGGCGGGCATTTTGTGTTTTATTTTCTTGTCTAAGGTCCTTGTTTCTGCACAATACAGGAATGTTGAGAAGATGTAATATTTTGCTTTTCTTAATTTTAGTCCTGGTGTTATTTGTTTTGATGTTAATATCTTTTTTTCATGGCTTGAACTGTCTCCAGGTCTATTCCTTCAATTTTGATATCCACTTGTGGGTTTTGAGTATTATCTTTGTTTATGATAATAATCTTAGTGTTTTTTATATTCATGTCTAGTGCATATTCTTTACTTGTCATGTTTATTTCATTAAGCAATTGTTGTAGGTCTTTAGGATTTTCTGCTAGTAGTACAGTATCATCAGCATATCTTAGGTTATTGATTATCTTTCCATTAATGTTTACCCCTGGCATCTCTGTGATGTTTTTAAAGAAGCGCTCAGTGTATAGATTGAACAAGCTTGGTGATAGGAGCGTCTTATTGCCCCTTGTATCTTGTACCAAGCACTCGACCCGCATTATGGATCCGGGATTAATTCACATCTGGGGAATTTTGTTTCGGACCATCACGAATTCGAGGTTCACATATCCCGTGAATGTAGTCACGATAACCTTTTTTGGGAAAATAGACAGGCCTGGCGTGATAGCTACACGTCACCCCTGCCCAGACATGGGATAAGGGATGTGGAGTATTATAGGTACATTAAAATGACTAACATTTATCTATAGACTCAACTGTAACTACTGTTTTTTTTTTCATTACGGATAACAACACATAAATCAACACAAGCAAAAACATAAGAGAGTTATTTGTGTCAATGTTGTCATCACTTGTAGATATGTCAACTGATATGATACAAACACAGTGTATCTCTCTCTCTCTCTCCCTCTTTCACTCGCATATTTACACACTTATATACACACACATAGAAACATAGTTACAGACACAAACAAGTCTACACATACAAACATAGTTACAGACACAAACAAGTCTACACATAGAAACATAGTTACAGACACAAACAAGTCTACACATAGAAACATAGTTACAGACACAAACAAGTCTACACATAGAAACATAGTTACAGACACAAACAAGTCTACACATAGAAACATAGTTACAGACACAAACAAGTCTACACATACAAACATAGTTACAGACACAAACAAGTCTACACATACAAACATAGTTACAGACACAAACAAGTCTACACATACAAACATAGTTACAGACACAAACAAGTCTACACATACAAACATAGTTACAGACACAAACAAGTCTACACATAGAAACATAGTAACAGACACAAACAAGTCTACACATACAAACATAGTTACAGACACAAACAAGTCTACACATACAAACATAGTTACAGACACAAACAAGTCTACACATAGAAACATAGTAACAGACACAAACAAGTCTACACATACAAACATAGTTACAGACACAAACAAGTCTATTTGAAGTATTTCATAAAGAGGTAACATCACAAACAGAACAACGCTTATAAAATCATCGTCAATACCATAGAAGTACATAGAGTCATTAACAATAACATAGAAGTACATAGAGTCATTAACAATACCATAGAGAAGTACAAAGAGTCATTAACAATAACATAGAAGTACACAGAGTCATTAACAATACCATAGAAGTACATAGAGTCATTAACAATAACATAGAAGTACATAGAGTCATTAACAATAACATAGAAGTACATAGAGTCATTAACAATAACATAGAAGTACATAGAGTCATTAACAATAACATAGAAGTACATAGAGTCATTAACAATAACATAGAAGTACATAGAGTCATTAACAATAACATAGAGACGTTTATAAAGTCATCATAAATAACACGAAGAAGTACATAAAGTCATTACCAATAACATAAATAAGTACATAGTCATTAACAATAACATAGAAGTACATAAAGTCATCATAAATAACATAGAAGTACATACATTCGTCATGAATACCATAGAAGTATATAGAATCATCATCACAATTTTAGAAGTATATCAAGTCATCAATAACATAGAGAAGTTCATAAATTCATCATTAATATTTTAGAAGTATATATAATCAACCTTGGCTCGTCATGCAAACGAGAAGTAATAAAGCCAAGACACAGGAAGCTTACACAGAGGGGAACAAAGAAGTGAGAAGATGCATTAAAAGGGATAAGAGGAAATATATCGATGAACTAGCTAAAGAGGCAGAAAAGCAGCAAATAAAGGGAATATGAAAGAACTGTACAACAGCACAAAGAAATTAAGTGGAAAATACAAACAGATCAATGCCTTTATTAAAGATAAGAAAGGAAATCTGCTTTGTAATATAAGGGAACAAATAGAGAGATGGAAAGAGCACTTTGAAGAACTTTTGAACAGACCCGGCTCAAATAATCCTCCAGATATACTACCAGTAGAAGAAGAGTTACACGTTAACTCTGGAAAACCAAGCAAAGAAGAAATAATGAAAGCCATCAAATTATTAAAAAATGGTAAAGCCACATGACCAGATGAAATTCCTTCGGAAGCCATCAAAGCAGATATTAACACCTCTACCAAGATGTTACAGGATCTATTGGATAAAATTTGGGAGAGGGAAGAAATACCTAAATTATGGAAATAAGGTTATATGATCAAACTACCACAGAAATGAAGTTTACAGAAGTGCACAAATTATAGGGGAATTATGCTACTATCAGTGCCAGGAATTAAGCAGAATCATTCTGGAGATAGGAAAAAAGGCCATGGAGAAACATTTGAGAGATGAACAAGCAGGTTTTTGGAAGAACAGATCATGTGTTGATCAAATAATTACTCTACGTATAATAGTTGAACAAAGTTTAGAACTAAAATCCCCACTTTATATTGGATTCATAGATTACGAAAAGGCATTTGATAGTTTAGACAGAAGAGTGCTTTGGAAGTTGCTGAGTCATTACGGAATCCCCATAAAGTTTATTAACCTGATAAAAACAATGTATGAAGGAACAAAATGTAGTGTGGTGCATGAAGGACAGCTTACAGAAGCATTTGAAATAAGAACAGGAGTAAGGTAAGGATGCCTTCTGTATCAATTTCTCTTTCTACTGGCCATAGATTGGATTATGAAAATAACTCAAAACAACAGAAATGGGATCCAGTGGTCACTGACCAAACAACTTGATGATTTAGACTTTGCTGATGACATAGCTCTCCTATCACACAGCCATCAACAGATGCAGGATAAAATGAGCATACTTGATGAGAGATCACAACAGCTAGGACTGAAGATAAGTAGAGATAACACCGACATTATGAGAATTAATGCAGTTGGCAATAACCAAATAAAATTAGGAGAAATACCTGTACTAGACGTACAATATTAAATATATATCTGGGCAGTAATATAGACAAAGAGGGAGGAACAGAAAATGATACCAAAATAAGGATATCAAAAGCAAGAGGAGCATTTGTTGCACTGGGAAACATGGAAATCCAAAGAAATAAGGTTAAATAAAAAAAAAAAAAAAATTTCAAATCAAATGTTAAGTCAGTCCTATTATATGGCTGTGAAACATGGAGAACAACACAATTGATAATCACGAAGATACAGACTTTCATTAATGGATGAAAGTCTTCATTTCCTTCACACCTTCTATTACACAGAATAAAAGGATGGAAATGGCAGGACAAAATCACTAACATAGCATTATGGAAATTTACCAGTCAAATACCAGTGGTTAAAGAGATACAGCGAAGACGATGGCGCTGGGTAGGACACACTACGGAAGCCAACTGAGAGTATTACACAAAAGGCCATTTTTTTGGAATCCCCAGGGGAAAAGACAAAGAGGAAGACCAAGGAATTCTTGGTGAAGACAGATAGAGGCAGAGATAAAGGTGATGGGGATGACATGGAATGATCTGAAAATAATGGCAAAAAACAGAACGACTTGGAAAGTGTTTGTTGAAGGCCTATGCTCCACAGGGAGCTAAAAGGTAGAAGAGACATATAATCATCGTTAGAGTACGATGAAAACGAGGGTAAAAAAGATAATATAGGAGTGGCAAGGGGGAAGAAGAGGGAGCCGCGATAGCTCAGTGGTTAGTGAACTGGACTATACAGGAAAAGAGGTAGGGTTCGATCTCAACCGACGGCTTCCGGGTTCACCCAGCCTTAAATGGGTACCGGATTTTTTCTGGGAAAGTAAAGCGGCACGGGCGTAATACCGACAACATTACCCCAAAAATCATGTGCATAAAATTTATGGTCACTAACACCATATTCCCTATACGCCACTTGGCGTAACGGGTCACAAACACCATATTCCCTATACGCCACTTGGCGTGAGGGGTCACTAACACCATATTACCTATACCCCACTTGGCGTGACGGGTCACTAACACCATATTCCCTATACGCCACTTGGCGTGACGGGTCACACACACCATATTCCCTATACGCCACTTGGCGTGACGGGTCACTAACACCATATTCCCTATACGCCACTTGGCGTGACGGGTCACTAACACCATATTCCCTATACGCCACTTGGCGTGACGGGTCACTAACACCATATTCCCTAAACCCAACTTGACGTGACGGGTCACTAACACCATATTCCCTATACCCCACTTGGCGTGACGGCGCTCTTTACTCTTTTTAAGGGGGAAAAAGAGCAAGAGAGGTAATGAAGATAATACAGGGAGGGATAGTACTCCTGTACATAGTGATAAAGTTGGCTAACATGGAGCGCCATTCCGCTCTGTCTCTTGCTTTCATGGTGCAGGTGGTCGGTCATAGACTGACTTGTCCATCTGTTGATGTTACTTGTCTATGTTAGTCTTGGTCTGCCTCTGCCTCTTTTACCTTGTATGTTCCTTTCCAAGATTACTTTTAGTCGACTGATGTGTCTTTTAAATAGCTCCAAAAATCTCAGTTTCAATTGTATTTAGTTGTTCTCTTTTCATTTTTAGGAAAATTCATTTTGTTTTAAGACTTCATAGGCCAAGTATCAACACTATTGAAAAACAAAGCAATAACTACGGAAGCAAAAAGGCCAATATACAAATCAATTTTTCTACCAACTCTGTGCTACCAGTGCCAGAATTGGACGCTGGACTCTAGAACAATAAGAAAGATAACGACCACCGAAATGAAATGTGTCAGAAGAATGACAGGAAACAGCTTAAGGAACAGAGTAAGAAACACTGACCTGAGGAAGAAACTCGAAATTGAACCAGCCATCGAATACATAAAGAAACAACAGATAAATTGGTTCGGCCACATAACAAGACAAAAAGAATTAACAATGACTCAAAGAGCCATAAACAAACGCTACGAAAACGCCAGATTAAGAGGAAGACCGAGAAAGAGATGGATAAAGGGAATACTAGAGTCACTCGGAGGAATAACATCAGAAGAGGCCAACAGAAGAGCAAAGAATCGCAGATTGTTTCTCCCCTCGACGCCAACGGCAACAGAGGAAGGATAGAAGAAGAAGAAGAATTGGTTGTTTTCTTTTATCTATAAATTCACATTTCATGTTTCAGCACCGTACAGACATGAAAGTTGAGAAGATGTAACATTCTCCTGACCTTAGTTTTAGCCCTGGTGTTTTTTGTTTTGATGTTAGTATGTTCTTCATGGCATCAACATTACCTTCTGCCATTCCTATTCTTTTGTTTATTTCAGTTGTACATTTTCCATTACTGGTTATAGTATGTCAAAGGTAGTTGTAGCTCAAAGCTGTCTCCAGGTGTATTTCTTCAACTTTGAAATTTATTTGTAGGTTTTGAGAATTTTCTTTTCTTATGGTCATAGTTTTAGTCATTTTGATATTTATATTTAGTCCATATTTTGTGCTTGTCATGTTTATTACATAAAGTAATTTCTGTAGAACTTTAGGATTTTCTGTCAGTAGTTCAGTCATCATCATCATGGCGTGCCTTCTCCGCGACAAAGGTTGGCTACCATGGATCGATCGCCATTCCACTCTGTTTCTTGCTTTGATGGTGCAGGTTGTCATAGATTGACTTTTCCATGTTTTGATGTTACTCGTCCATGTTAGTCTTGGTCTGCCTCTGCCTATTTTACCTTGTATTTTCCCTTCCAATATTACTTTTAGTAGGCTGTTGTGTCTTTTAACATGCCCCAAAAATTTCATTTGTCTTGTTCTAATTGTGTTTAGTAGTTCTCTTTTTTTATTTTTAGTTGTTTTAAAACTTCATCGTTTGTTTTCTTCCCATCCAATTCTACCTATTCTTCTTTAAATACATATTTCAAAGGCTTCAATTTTCAGTTCTGTTTTCTTGTCTAATGTCCATGTTTCTGGACCAAACAGGAATATTGAGAAGTTGTAACATTTTGCTATTCTTAGTTTCAGACCTGATGTTATTTGTTTTGTTGTTAGTATATTTTTCATGGCATTAAAATTACTTTTTGCCATACCTATTTTTGTGATATATTATTAAAGTTTTATTGGAAAGAAAAGAAAACAAACGATGAAGTCAACAACTTAACATGAAAAGAGAACTACTAAATACAATTCAAACAAGACAAATGCGATTTTTGGGCCATGTTAAAAGACACAACAGTCTACTAAAAGTAATCATGGAGGGGAAAATACAAGGTAAAAGAGGCAGACCAAGACTAACAGGGACGAGTAACATCAAGATGGACAAGTCAGCCTATGACAGCCTGCACCATCAAAGCAAGAGACAGAGCAGAATGGCGCTCCATGGTAGCCAACCTTAGTTGCGGAGACGGCACTCGATGATGATGATGATGAAAGTGGAACAACTAAAGGGAAGTAATAATGATATAAAAACAATTTGTATTGGAAAACAAGAGTTATGCAATGACTTTCTGAGTGTTCTCTTGACTTATCTGCTTTAGTGCACGTTACAGCTCCGGTGACAGATAATATCCTCTTGATATACAGGTTGTTTGGGAGCAGCGATGGCTCAGTGATTAGTGAACTGGACTACAAAGGACAAGGGGGTAGGGTTCGATCCCAACCGACGGCTTCCGGGTTCACCCAGTTTTAAATGAGTACCGGATTTTTTCCAGGGAAAGTAAATCGGCACGGGCGTAATACCGACCACATTAACCCGAAAATCATGAAGGTCTGTAAAATGTATGGCCACTAACACGATATTCTTTATAGACCACTTGGCGTGACGGGGCACTTTACTTTATCTACGTACAGGTTGTTTCATGCAATGTCATTTAGGCAACATTAAATGTGCAAACCCATCTCTCGCAAGGTCGTACTTTTCTTCTAAACAATAAACTGACTCGTGAGTGGAGAAGTTCAAACCATAGAGGTCTCAGCGAGGGCGGATGAACCAAATGACCCTCCTCCCGTAGATAATAATAATATTTTGTTGAAGATGTTGCCATAACCCATTCTACCGTAGTATTACATGTAGTATTTCTATCATTTTCCTCTGTCTGTCTCTCTAATATATATGTACGTGTATATATAGCATAGTTGCCTCCGTCAGTCATAGTTGACTATGGATTTTACAGCGCCCCGTGAAATGTTATTTTTTCTTTTCTTTTCTTTTCTTTTCTTTTCTTTTCTTTTCTTTTCTTTTCTTTTCTTTTCTTTCGTCATATATTCTCTTTCTCTATGAATGAGTCTGCTTCTTGTTTGAGGTGAACCTTTAGAGTGTGTTTCCAGAGATTGCGGTCTGCAGCTATGCCTTCCCATGCTGAAGGGTTTATGTTCAGAGTCTTCATGTCACGTTTACACACATCTACAAATCGAAGTTTTGGGCGCCCCCTAGTTCTTTTACCATATGCCAGTTGTCCGTAGAGTATATCTTTTGGTATGCGGTCATCTTTCAGGGAGGCCTGTGCGAGTCAAGACCTTCACGTTTGTCACTTTATCCTTCCAGGTGATACCAAGAATACGGCACAGACATCGCATATGGAATGCATTTAGCCTTCTCTCCTGCTTCACATAGGTTGTCCAAGATTCGCTGCCATACAGGAGAATACTAATTATGCTGTGTGTGTATGTATATATATATATATACACACATTTCTCATTCTCTTTTTTTTCTGTTGTTATCTCCTTGTCTATCACTTTTATGGTTGTTCCTCTCTAACTATCTCTTTCTGTGCATCCATGTTTCTCTTTATGTCTCCCTCCCCCTCTCTCTTCTATCTCTCTCTCTCTCTCTCTTTAATTCTCCTTCTTCTTTCTTTCCTCATTTGCCTTTCAGCGTCGAGGGGAGATACAATTTATGAGGTTTTGCTCTTCTGTTCGTCTCTGCTGCTGTTATGTTTCCTAGTGTTTCTAATATTCCGTCGATCCATCTTTTGCTCTTCTGTTCGCCTCTGCTGCTGTTATGTTTCCTAGTGTTTCTAATATTCCGTCGATCCATCTCTTCCGTGGCCGGCCCCTGAGTCGACCCACGCTTTAAAGATGAAGCTCTCATTATATCCCAGCACCGGGGATTTCAATCCTTATAGTGTTAATGTTTAATCTAATAAAAATAAAAATCATAACAAGAATAATGCCGGCATGGCAAATGATAAAGATGCACCACAGAAATGAAAAAAAAAAAAAGCAGAACAGCAAAGACTAAAATTGCATTTCAGAAAACGGAAAACATCTTTTGCAACACGTTAATGTCAATAGTAGTGAGAAATAGTTCATCTGTGCTATATAGAACTAATTCTGACCTATGGGAGCGATTCTAAGACAATAGATAAATGAAAGACAATTAGAGGCCATAGAGATGGGATTTCTCGGAAGAATGTTGAAAGTTCCCTGGACAGCCTTGTAGGGAAAACCACTCGACTGGGCTACCATCGATCGGACAACCCATGTTCGATTCCCGCTCGACTTGTACTCATGGTTAGGAAAAAAAATACCTGCAATCGACCCAGCCGCTGGCAGAAATGGGTACCAGGGTAGTACTCTGGGAAGGTGAGGAATGCCGCCTCGCATCGTGAGTTTCGATGCTTGAAGCGACACTATCCAGAAGTCTCCGAACACTTCTGGATATTTGGACGAGCACATATGGATGAAAACTCGCGTGCTAAGTGAAAACTCGCGTGCTAAGTGAAAACTCGCGTGCTAAGTGAAAACTCGCGTGCTAAGTGAAAACTCGCGTGCTAAGTGAAAACTCGCGTGCTAAGTGAAAACTCGCGTGCTAAGTGAAAACTCGCGTGCTAAGTGAAAACTCGCGTGCTAAGACACCGATTCAAGTCTCGTACTTTACTTTACATGTCCACTGACAATGAATGAGTAAACTGTGTACAGCTCTCACATGAGATCTCGTCTTTTTTATTATTCAACCAAGAGTGATGTTTTTATTCTTTTCTCCTTTTCTCTATATGTCTTCCTCTGAAATCACTTTCTGTCTGTCACAACCTTGTGCAGCCATCTCCCACTACTCAATGTCTCTGTAGTATTGTGTCACGAAGATACACATATATGAGGAAAAGTAATAGGGCCACTGGGACTAATCCCTCGAGCAAATTCACTAAACTCAATTCCATATTTTGAGTGTCCATATTTGTATCTTCCTTGCCTCTTACAGGACCGAGACACAAGACCGAGACACAAGGTTAAGTCACAAGATCGAGACATAAGGTTAAGTCACAAGATCGAGACATAAGATCGATGTATAAGGTCGAGACACAAGGTCAAGACACAAGATCGAGACATAAGGTCGAGACACAAGGTCAAGACACAAGGTTAAGTCACAAGATCGAGACACAAGGTTAAGTCACAAGATCGAGACACAAGATCGAGACACAAGATCGAGACACAAGATCGAGACACAAGATCGAGACACAAGATCGAGACATAAGGTCGAGACACAAGATCGAGGCATAAGGTCGAAACACAAGGTCAAGACACAAGACCGAGACACAAGATCGATGTATAAGGTCGAGACACAAGGTCAAGACACAAGATCGAGACATAAGATCGAGACATAAGATCGAGGCATAAGATCGAGGCATAAGGTCGATGTATAAGGTCGAGACACAAGGTCAAGACACAAGATCGAGACATAAGATCGAGACATAAGATCGAGGCATAAGATCGAGGCATAAGATCGAGGCATAAGGTCGAGACACAAGATCGAGACATAAGATCGAGACATAAGATAGAGGCATAAGGTCGAGACACAAGGTCAAGACACAAGATCGAGACATAAGATCGAGACACAAGATCGAGGCATAAGGTTAGACACAAGGTCAAGACACAAGACCGAGACACAAGATCGATGTATAAGGTCGAGACACAAGGTCGAGACACAAGATCGAGACATAAGGTCGAGACATAAGGTCGAGACACAAGGCCTAGCACAAGACAGATTTGAATGTAGACAATCTTCCGTTCAGACATTTCCAGCGCTTTAAGCCTCAGATTTACTGCACGAGATCGAGACACCAAACTTGTGACCCAAGCAGGTCCCACCGCCCACGAGTGTCAAGAAACTTAATGCCTGAGAAATCTTGCTGGGGTGAGAAAAATTCTGATGATCAGATTACCTCATTCTGTTGTTCCACACAACAATGTTCATATAACGTTGTATTTCTCCATCTTGTTTTTCAAAATGGGAGCAGTGAATGTACATTCCAGCTGTTCTATTCAATGCTTGGTCACAACAGTAAGAGTTTACCCTTCTAAAATTGGCAGTTCTCTCTCATTCTCGCTGCTATTTTTATCTATCCGTAATCTTATTCCATCTTCTGAAGGAAATGTGCTATCAGGGAGTGAAACTTTCTTACCCAAAAGCATTACTGGAGTCATTAACTGTCACAGTAAGTTACGTTTTTCCTTATATACCATAATATGGGAGATAATCCTCAAAATTATCTAGATGTCCGTACTTAGAGCCCACACAGAGTTGTCTGTTACCAGACAAAACTCACTTACAAGCGTTGTCACATTTACTTTCGTGAGTTAACGTAAACGTGAAAGAAAAATGGTTAACTCAATTGTTAGAAATGTCGATGGAGCAGCGGACATGTGATTGTATTAATTACATTTATTTGTAGCTGAACAGTGGCTTCATGAAGAATTCATTGACAAGTTAATGAAATATTATCTGCTAATTTGAATAAACAAACCGTGTGGTTCCAGGAAGGAGAGGGAGGAAAGGGGTGGGGGGGGGGGGGGGGGGTGGGGGGGTTGTAGGTGGGAGGTCAGCTAAAAATGAGGTTCTTCAAGGTGACTAATTTTTTGTTCCTGAAAATAGAAAATGAATGTCAGTAGGAGGATTAAAAAGAGAAAGAACAAAGATGATAGAAAGAAGGATGAATAATATAGGAAGGAAAGGGAGGAGAAGGGGAAGAAGGAGAAGAAAAGGAGGAATGACGAGGAGAGTGAGAAAAAGAGAAAAATGTAGAGGAGAAGGGAAGATGAAATAGGAGGAGGAGAATAATAAGGAGAAGAAAGAGAAAAGAGGAGGAGGAAGGATAAGAAGGGCAATAATAAGGAGAAAAAGTATAATAATAATATCAATAATAATGAGACAACGTATAATAATAATAGCAATAATAATGAGACAACGTATAATAATAATATCAATAATAATGAGACAACGTATAATAATAATATCAATAATAATGAGACAACGTATAATAATAATATCAATAATAATGAGACAACGTATAATAATAATAGCAATAATAATGAGACAACGTATAATAATAATATCAATAATAATATCAATAATAATGAGACAACGTATAATAATAATAGCAATAATAATGAGACAACGTATAATAATAATAGCAATAATAATGAGACAACGTATAATAATAATATCAATAATAATATCAATAATAATGAGACAACGTATAATAATAATAGCAATAATAATGAGACAACGTATAATAATAATAGCAAAAATAATAAGAAGAAGGAGAAGAAAAAGGAGGAGAGTGTGAAGATGAAAAAGAAGACGGAGAAGGAGGAGAAAGAGAGGAAGAAGGAAAAAAGAGGATGAATGGGAAAGAAGAAGGAGAAGAAAAAAGAGAGAAGAAGAGAGGAAATATTAATAATAATAATTATAAGAAGAGGTAGAAGAGAGTGGAGGATTATGATAAGACCAGGAAGAAGAAGATGTAAAGTAAGAAAATTTAACGTGGGCTCTAACAAACTTTAGAAACCACTTCCACATGGAAATGGGCGGACATAGATTTACAATTCAAGTATATTTTGTATGTAAAGTATATTCTGTATGCAATGTATATTCTGTATGTAAAGTATATTCTGTACAAAAAGTATATTTATAATGCAAAGTATATTTTGACAGATGTTAGTTCTTCTCATGGTGTCACGCTCCAATGTACACCTTTAGACCTTACCAGTTGTAGTAAGATCATGAGTTGTCTCAGGAAATATCGTGGTGCAGTGCCTATCGCGGTACTTGATGGTGTAGTGCCTATCGCGGTACTTGATGGTGCAGTGCCTATCGCGGTACTTGATGGTGCAGTGCCTATCGCGGTACTTGATGGTGTAGTGCCTATCGCGGTACTTGATGGTGCAGTGCCTATCGCGGTACTTGATGGTGTAGTGCCTATCGCGGTACTTGATGGTGTAGTGCCTATCGCGGTACTTGATGGTGCAGTGCCTATCGCGGTACTTGATGGTGTAGTGCCTATCGCGGTACTTGATGGTGTAGTGCCTATCGCGGTACTTGATGGTGTAGTGCCTATCGCGGTACTTGATGGCGTAGTGCCTATCGCGGTACTTGATGGCGTAGTGCCTATCGCGGTACTTGATGGTGTAGTGCCTATCGCGGTACTTGATGGTGTAGTGCCTATCGCGGTACTTGATGGTGTAGTGCCTATCGCGGTACTTGATGGTGTAGTGCCTATCGCGGTACTTGGTGGTGTAGTGCCTATCGCGGTACTTGATGGTGCAGTGTCTATCGCGGTACTTGATGGTGTAGTGCCTATCGCGGTACTTGATGGTGTAGTGCCTATCGCGGTACTTGATGGTGTAGTGTCTATCGCGGTACTTGATGGTGCAGTGCCTATCGCGGTACTTGATGGTGTAGTGCCTATCGCGGTACTTGATGGTGCAGTGCCTATCGCGGTACTTGATGGTGCAGTGCCTATCGCGGTACTTGATGGTGCAGTGTACGCGAGTTCAGAGCTTCCTCTGTAAAATGGCGTGGACCGATTCTCTTCGCTCCGACTATAAAAAAAATACAGTAAAGAGCCCCTGTCACGCCAAGTGCCGTATAGGGAACATGATGTTAGTGACCATCATTTTTAAAGACCTTCGGCACAATATTTTAGGGTAATGTGGTCGGTATTACGCCCGTGCCGCTTTACTGTCCCAGAAAAAAAATAATCTCGTACCAATTTAAGGCTAGTCGCTCCGACTATGGACTCAGCAAAAACACAAAGAAAACAAAAATCAGAAAAGCAGAAAGAAAACAAAAAGAAAACATAAATCATGCTTTAACCAGTCGCTGGCAAAACTCTTCATGAGCCAAAGGTCAAGGTCGACGTTGATCAGCGGGAAGTCGCACACAGATTGACAAGTGCAGTGAACACCTTCATACATTGGCACGATGTAGAGTGAGCAACACCTTCATACATTATCACGATGTAGAGTGAGCAACACCTTCATACATTGGCACGATGTAGAGTGAGCAACATTTTCATACATTGGCACGGTGTAGAGTGAGCAACACCTTCATACATTGGTACGGTGCAGAGTGAGCAACACCTTCATACATTATCACGATGTAGAGTGAGCAACACCTTCATACATTATCACGATGTAGAGTGAGCAACACCTTCATACATTGGCACGATGTAGAGTGAGCAACACTTTCATACATTGGTACGGTGCAGAGTGAGCAACACCTTCATACATTATCACGATGTAGAGTGAGCAACACCTTCATACATTGGCACGATGTAGAGTGAGCAACACCTTCATACATTGGCACGATGTAGAGTGAGCAACACCTACATACATTGGCACGATGTAGAGTGAGCAACACCTTCATACATTGGCACGGTGCAGAGTGAGCAACACCTTCATACATTATCACGATGTAGAGTGAGCAACACCTTCATACATTGGCACGGTGCAGAGTGAGGTTGAAAACTTAATGCCGCTCAAACTTCATCAAATATCCCAGAAACCCCTGGACGGATTACCATGACCTTGTGCGTGTGGTCTTACTTTCATTTTCAACGACGTTATGACGTCATAATTTAAAATAAAGCAGGTAATACGGATTCCTTCAAGCGGCAACTTTCTTTGGTCCTTGTCGGTTTAGTAACTATTGTGTTCCATATAATAGATTTTTACAGTAATTGAGCAATGTGTAGTTTTTTGATAAGCCATAGTCTTAATATCTTATGCAACAAATCTATGTCAATAAAAATGAGAAAGAGAGTTCATCGGTGCTATATAGAACCAATTCTGACCTATGGAAGCGAATCATGGACAGTAGACAAACAAATGAAAAGACGATTAGAGGCCACAGAGATGGGATTTCTCAGAAGAATGTTGAAAGTTCCCTGGACAGCTAAAAAGACCAATGAGGAAGTTCTCAAAGAGGCCAACACAAAATGGGAGCTCTTAAAAAACATCAGAAAGAAGCAATCAACATTTTTTCGGGCACATCATGAGAAGAGGAAAGTTGGAATACTTGGTTACAACTGGCAAAATAAAAGGAAAGAGAGATCGCGGACGACAAAGAGAGAAAATACTGGATAGCTTGGTGTCATGGCATGGAAAACAGTCAACAACAGAACTGATACGATGCACTGTAGATAGAAGATTGTGGAGGGACATCATCACCTACGCCAACCGGTATGGCACATGATGATAGTAATGGGCGGAGCCGCGATAGCTCAGTGGTTAGTGAACTGGACTACAAAGCGCAATAGGTAGGGTTCGATCCCAACCGACGGCCACCGGGTTCTCCCAGCCTTAAATGGGTACCGGCTTTTTTTTCTGGAAAAGTAAAGCGGCACGGGCGTAATACCGACCACATTATCCCAAAAATCACATGCTGAAGGTCTGTAAAAATTATGGTCATTAACACCATATTCCATATACGCCACTTGGCGTGACGGGGCCCTATACTTTTTTGTTTGTTTGTTTGTTTGTTATAGTAATGGGCACTAAGTTTGTATCACCTTGATAGTTGTAGTAGTAGTTAGTCGAAGGTCCCCGGTATCACTGCAAACGAATTAAAATCCATAATTGCTCAATCGCCCGTGCCTATCGAATCATCCGAATTAACACATCATCTCATTGAAGGATCCAAACAAAGAAAGGTAGCTGCAGTCCCTATCATAGCAGCCAGAGCACACGCCAAAAGACATAACACGTAGCCGCACCGAAAGTGAACACAGTCTGTCCTTCGTCATTCACCGTAAGCTATGAGAATATCGAAACACGATTAGTATGAAATAAAAGACAGCTCACGGTGTGCACAGAGCACTAATTTGCATTAAACTGATACAATTATGTGTGTGCTTTTATATATACCGCCAGTAAAAAACAAATGACAACTATTTGTTTCCATTTAATTTTCTTTTCAAATAACGTCATGACAATAAACAATTTGCAAACACAATAGCAACAATTGAAACCAAATCAATTAATCATAGCATTTAATATTAATCTATTTAATAATCTATAAAAAATCTATAGCATTTTGAAGAGGGACATGTGTTTTGGAACGGAATTTAGCAGCACATTTGGCCGATTATCAGAGCTGAATTTACCTATAATCTAAATAAGCTATAACTTAGGGACCACATGATTGAAAGGAGCCTCAAAATATTTGTAGAATTTATTTTGGGACTTCACTTTTTTCACACTCGCATATGATTTCAAGTGTTGTAAGATCTTGTGTTCATTTTTAAGGGGGAGGTGAGGTGGGGGGTGGCTTGAAAGTTTAATTTTGGGTTAGGTCCACACAAAGTCTAAATTCGACATTGCAGACTATTCGATATACTCCAAGTGTGGCATCGTATTGTTGGGTGGCTTACAGACTATTCGATATACTCCAAGTGTGGCATCGTATTGTTGGGCACCTTACAGACTATTCAATATACTCCATGTGTGGCATCGTATTGTTGGGCAACTTACAGACTATTCAATATACTCCAAGTGTGGCATCGTATTGTTGGGTGGCTTACAGACTATTCAATATACTCCATGTGTGGCATCGTATTGTTGGGCACCTTACAGACTATTCAATATACTCCAAGTGTGGCATCGTATTGTTGGGTGGCTTACAGACTATTCAATATACTCCATGTGTGGCATCGTATTGTTGGGTGGCTTACAGACTATTCAATATACTCCAAGTGTGGCATCGTATTGTTGGGCAACTTACAGACTATTCAATATACTCCAAGTGTGGCATCGTATTGTTGGGCACCTTACAGACTATTCAATATACTCCATGTGTGGCATCGTATTGTTGGGCACCTTACAGACTATTCAATATACTCCAAGTGTGGCATCGTATTGTTGGGTGGCTTACAGACTATTCAATATACTCCATGTGTGGCATCGTATTGTTGGGTGGCTTACAGACTATTCAATATACTCCATGTGTGGCATCGTATTGTTGGGTGGCTTACAGACTATTCAATATACTCCATGTGTGGCATCTTATTGTTGGGCACCTTACAGACTATTCAATATACTCCAAGTGTGGCATCGTATTGTGGGGTGGCTTACAGACTATTCAATATACTCCAAGTGTGGCTTCGTATTGTTGGGCACCTTACAGACTATTCAATATACTCCAAGTGTGGCATCGTATTGTTGGGCACCTTACAGACTATTCAATATACTCCAAGTGTGGCTTCGTATTGTTGGGCACCTTACAGACTATTCAATATACTCCATGTGTGGCATCGTATTGTGGGGTGGCTTACAGACTATTCAATATACTCCAAGTGTGGCATCGTATTGTGGGGTGGCTTACAGACTATTCAATATACTCCAAGTGTGGCATCGTATTGTTGGGTGACTTACAGACTATTCAATATACTCCAAGTGTGGCATCGTATTGTTGGGTGGCTTACAGACGAAGCTGAAGGTTTACAAAGATGCTATTCTTTAAATGTTGTCGCTCTCCCAATGTTGTCGCTCTCCCAATGTTGTCGCTCTCCCAATGTTGTCGCTCTCCCAATGTTGTCGCTCTCCCAATGTCGTTTTTACACAGCCAATATTAGGAAGCTGATGAACATAAATTGACAAAACACGCAAACGAATACCAGCATCTTAGACAGAGATTACATGCTTTCAAACTATTCTGATGCGTGTACAAACCTGCTGGACAGGTCATACAGTCCGCCTGCCAAACTACCGACTGCTACAAATATGTGCATTTTATGGCAAGTTGTAAAAAGTTAAAACACAAACAAGGTGAACAAAAGAAACACTTTAACAGAAATCCACTCAAGGCCTCTACCAACCGTCACATTAATACTGACACTTCCGACAATGTGGCACATGAAAGAACTACAAGTAGCGTGTCGCTTGAAAGCAGGGCTACATTCTGTGACACATGAAAGAACTACATGTAGCGTGTCGCTTGAAAGCAGGGCTACATTCTGTGACACATGAAAGAACTACATGTAGCGTGTCGCTTGAATGCAGGGCAACATTCTGTGGTACATGAAAGAACTACATGTAGCGTGTCGCTTGAATGCAGGGCTACATTCTGTGGTACATGAAAGAACTACATGTAGCGTGTCGCTTGAATGCAGGGCTACATTCTGTGGTACATGAAAGAACTACATGTAGCGTGTCGCTTGAAAGCAGGGCTACATTCTGTGACACATGAAAGAACTACATGTAGCGTGTCGCTTGAATGCAGGGCTACATTCTGTGGTACATGAAAGAACTACATGTAGCGTGTCGCTTGAATGGAGGGCTACATTCTGTGGTACATTAAATAACTACATGTAGCGTGTCGCTTGAATGTAGGGCTACATTCTGTGTTACATGAAAGAACTACATGTAGCGTGTCGCTAGAATGTCGGGCTACATTCTGTGGTACATGAAAGAACTATATGTAGCGTGTCGCTTGAATGCAGGGTACATTCTATGGTACATGAAAGAACTACATGTAGCGTGTCGCTTGAATGTAGGGTTACATTATGTGGTACATGAAAGAACTACATGTAGCGTGTCGCTTGAATGCAGGGCAACATTCTGTGGTACATGAAAGAACTACATGTAGCGTGTCGCTTGAATGCAGGGCTACATTCTGTGGTACATGAAAAAAACTACATGTAGCGTGTCGCTTGACTGCAGGGCTACATTCTGTGGTACATGAAAGAACTACATGTAGCGTGTCGCTTGAATGTAGGGTTACATTATGTGGTACATGAAAGAACTACATGTAGCGTGTCGCTTAAATGCAGGGCTACATTCTGTGGTACATGAAATAACTACATGTAGCGTGTCGCTTGAATGTAGGGTTACATTATGTGGTACATGAAAGAACTACATGTAGCGTGTCGCTTGAATGCAGGGCTACATTCTGTGACACATGAAAGAACTACATGTAGCGTGTCGCTTGAATGCAGGGCTACATTCTGTGACACATGAAAGAACTACATGTAGCGTGTCGCTTGAATGCAGGGCTACATTCTGTGGTACATGAAAGAACTACATGAAGCGTGTCGCTTAAATGCAGGGCTACATTCTGTGACACATGAAAGAACTACATGTAGCGTGTCGCTTAAATGCAGGGCTACATTCTGTGGTACATGAAAGAACTACATGTAGCGTGTCGCTTAAATGCAGGGCTACATTCTGTGGTACATGAAAGAACTACATGTAGCGTGTCGCTTAAATGCAGGGCTACATTCTGTGGTACATGAAAGAACTACATGTAGCGTGTCGCTTAAATACAGGGCTACATTCTGTGGTACAAACACTAGAGTTGGCAACCCAACGATGGTGGTTGGCTAGAGAGGAGCAATAAATGAACGCCCTAACTGCAGCACTAACAACAAAACAAATATCAACAGGGCTGAAACTAAGAATGGCAAAATGTTACATCTTCTCAATATTCCTGTATGGTGCAGAAACATGGACATTAGACAAGAAAACAGAACAGAAAATTGAAGCCTTTGAAATGTGGATTTATAGAAGTATAGGTAGAATTGGATGGAAACAAAAGATAACAAACGATAAAGTTTTAAAACAACTGAAAATAAAAAGAGTACTACTAAATACAATTAAGACAAGACAAATGAAATTTGTGGGGCATGTTAAAAGACACAACAGCCTACTAAAAGTAATATTGGAAGGAAAAATACAAGGTAAAAGAGGCAAAGGCAGACCAAGACTAACATGGACGAGTAACATCATAAGATGGTCAAGTCAATCTATGACAGCCTGCACCATCAAAGCAAGAAACAGAGTAGAATGGCGATCCATGGTAGCCAACCTTCGTTGCGGAGAAGGCACACGATGATGATGATGTTAACTGCAGCACCAATAACATGTCAACACGGTCCTAGATTGTTTCGGGACCTCATTGGGCTGAACTGTCATATTGGTACACGTGGACTAGACTACTAGACCTTCAACTGCATGAAATGGTCTTTACCTCTCACGAGGGACAAGCAACTTACTTAAATGAGAGTGTTACGTTCTCCGGTTGATCTAACTGAAAAAATAGGTACCTGTCTCGCTGACTTGAAGAAAGTATTAACGACCGGGGGGAGCACTGGCGCCCTCATAAACACACGCTGGCACCTGGTGCACTGATGTTTAATGCCTCACGTGTTTACATTTTATGTTGCGGTTTGCATTCACCAGTTTTATTTTGAGCTCTGCCTCGATTTTTTAACACGGCCGGTTTAATTAGCACACCCGACAGCCCGGTGGGTAACTTAACCCTTTTCAAATAAAAAATCTACACACACACACGAACATGTACTCTTGCAGACTGTAAATCTCCTGATCTGTACGGTGTCATCTCTAGTGTTGTGTCCTTCTTTAGTTTTCGCGCGCGCTCACTCACTCACTCTCTCTCTCTCTCTCTCTCTCTCTCTCTGTATCCATGTATCTCACTTTTCTATATTTGATTCTGACTTAAATCTATCTCACTATCTGCCATACCATTTTCCTGTATTTTTTCCATATCATATCTCTCTCTCTCTCTACTTTCCCCAATTTCCATCTCGCTCCTACGTTCGCCCGGTCTCACATTAACCTCATGACAAGGGGTGGAGACAACATTTACATGTCTTTGTTTTTTTTTTTTTTTTTTTAACTTAACAACAACGAGGAGATGCACAAATAGCGACGCCCATGATGTGGCTACAGGGGCCCTGACCACGGTCCGTGGGGCAAAGAGATATTGCCGCTGTCACCTGCCACGTATGTCATAAAAGATTACTAAGGAGGCTGGAGCCAAGATTGTCGCCGGTGCTACAAAGTTTGTGCACCTGAACTGAGGCCATCTTTAGTGCTTTCGCTAGAGCCTGGTGGGCGTGCTGAGGTGGGGGGGGGGAATGAGTAGTATAGAGTTGTCCTTTGTACAATAATGTGAGATGTGAAGGTGAACTGTGAAGGTGAACTGTGAAGGTGAACTGTGACAGTGAACTGTGATGGTGAACTGCGAAGGTGAACCGTGACGGTGAACTGTGACGGTGAACTGTGAAGGTGAACTGTGAAGGTGAACTGTGAAGGTGAACTGTGACGGTGAAATGTGATGGTGAACTCTGACGGTGAACTGTGACGGTGAACTGTGGATGTTTAACTGTGACGGTGAACTGTTAAGGCGAACTGTGATGGTGAACTGTGATAGTGAACTGTGACGGTGAATTATGATGGTGAACTGTTAAGGCGAACTGTGACGGTGAACTGTGATGGTTCATCTGTGATGGTGAACTATGATGGTGACTGTGATGGTGAACTGTGACGGTGAACTGTGATGGTGAATTGTGACGGTGAACTGTGATGGTGAATTGTCACGGTGAACTGTGATAGTGAATTGTGACGGTGAACTGTGACGGTGAACTATGAAGGCGAACTGTGATGGCGAACTGTGACGGTGAACTGTGATGGTGAACTGTGACGGTGGACTGTGATGGTGAATTGTCACGGTGAACTGTGATGGTGAATTGTGACAGTGAACTGTGATGGTGAGCTGTGACGGTGAACTATGAAGGCGAACTGTGACGGTGAACTGTGACGTTGAACTGTGACAGTGAACTGTGACGATGAATTGTCGACCAAACCAAACTAAAGCTCAGCCAAATGATGCATTATCTTGACAATGAAAGGCGTATTTTGCAATCGATTATGATGAGCACGTTATCCCAGATCTGTCCAATCGTCTTTGCTTCAAGCCCTCAAATACAACACGTTCAAGAATAAAGCAAGTCTTGCATTTAAGACATGCCTTATAAGCCGTTTCCATCAACGTGTGGACAGGGAGCACTGAACATTACGAGCAATGATTTCAGGAATCTTTAAATGTCGTGAGACTTCCAGCCATTCCTTCGCTCTTCATTAGCTGGGGCCCGAGTGTTGCCCTCGGCAATCACACATTATTTGAAGTCCTCATGTGACTGTGCTGGCAACACGACACAATTTTCGATGGGAGTCAGATTTATGTTATAAGTGAATTTCAATGCCCGTAGAAAAAAGAAATTCAAGCGTTCTTGTGCTATTTCAAATGGATTTTATATGTGATTTATATAGTTTGTGCGAATAGTACCATACATCATTGTGCTATTTCGATATAACAAACACAAACGAAAATGTCAAAAAGCGGGAAATCTACAACACAAAGAAAACAATCAGAACGTTTAATAGGCACTTGGAACATCTGCGGATTAGGGGATAAAAGTACAGAAATAGTTGAATTTATGAAGAAAAAGAATATAAAAATCTTAGGATTAGCTGACACAAGGAAGAGAGGTAAAATCATTAAAGAAATACACCAAAGCTACATACTCGTCACGAGCGGAATTAACAACATGGCGGAAGTAAACAAACACGGGGTCGGTTTCATTATCGAAAGTAATACTGCCAAAAATATACTAGAAATAGATTACATCTCGGAAAGAATTATAAGTATCAAATTAGCAGAAAAAGGAGGAAATACCACTTATATTCAAACATATGCTCCATGCAACGACACATATAGTGAGGACAGCAAACAAGAATATTTTGATGAACTATCAGCCACAATAAATAAAGTCAAAGATGCAGAGAAATTATTTGTACTAGGAGATTTCAACGGTAGAGTAGGACAAAGGAGAACACCATGGAATTATACCTAGGACCATTTAGTGACATTAGAACAGAGTGTAACAGTAATGGTGAACACCTACTAAATATTTGTGCAGAACATGATCTTTATATAACAAACACATTTAATCAGCACAATCATAACCAAATACTTACTTGGTATAAATGGAATGACACGGACAAGGCCTCCCAAATCGATTTTATTTTGACTAGAAGACATCAAAGGAGGGACATAACAGACTCAAGATCTATACCAAATGCAATATTAGATACAGACCATAAGCCTGTTTTACTATGGCAGAAAAAATGGGTTAGGAAACTACAGATGACAAGACCTCAAGCACAAAGAATCGATCTAAAAGCAATAAAGAATGTAAACATACAGAAAGAAATAGAAGAATCCGTAACCAACAAATACCAAACCCGAATACAACCAACAAACATAGAAGAAGCATGGAAACAGTTTAAAGAAGGTCTAATAGAGTCAACACAAGAGAAATGCGGTCTGAAAAATATAGGAAAGAGCAGAAAGAAGCTTACAAGATGGTGGAATGAATTAGTTAAATCAGCAGTGAAACACAAGAAAGAAAAGTATAAAACGTGGCAGAAGACAAAAACAACAGAAGACTACAATCACTATAGACAAGCCAGAAATGATAGCAAAAAGATCCTAGAACAAACAAAAGCAGACTCATGGAAAGAATTTGGTGAAGAATTAGCAAAAACATGTAGAGAAGAACCCAGAGAATTTTTCAAAAGTGTAAAAGCAATGAGAGTAAGAAATAATGATTATAACCCAACCACTATAATAAACGACAAGAAAGGTAGACCAATCAGCAGCAGGAAAAACATAATAATCAGATGGAGAGAATACTTTAAGGAATTATTAAACCAGGGAAATACAAACGGAAATACAGAGTTTAATCATAGGCAGTATGATGAACAGGAACCGAATATACTAAAAGCAGAAGTAGAATGGGCATTGAAACAGAATAAAAAGAACAAAGCAGCTGGTATAGATGGAATAACAACAGAAATGCTACTAGCCTGTAAGGAAACAGCTATAGATTGGCTTACTATCATATTCAATATGGCTTGGGAAGAAAGAAAAGTCCCAGACGACTGGCAAAAAGCTATCATTGTCCCATTTTGGAAGAATAAAGGAAGTAAAAGGGAGTGTGAAATGTACAGAGGAATATCCCTATTGAGTCAAGTTGGTAAAATGTTTGCTAAAATATTAGAGAGGAGAGTAAGATACATAATAGAACCTCAATTAAGTAATAATCAATTCGGATTCAGAAAAGGCAAAAGCTGTACTGATGCTATATTTACATTGAGACAACTATGTGAAAAAACAATAGAATATGACAGAAACCTAAATATAGTGTTTATAGATCAGGAAAAAGCGTTTGATCGTGTGGACAGGAACAAACTTTGGCAAACTTTAGAAACATACGGGGTAGCAGGACAATTACTAGAAAATATAATAGCACTATATAAAAACAGTCAAAGTGCCGTCAGAACATCGGAAGGTCTGTCAGAATGGTTTCAGGTTACAACAGGAGTAAGACAAGGATGTGTCCTCTCACCACTCCTCTTCATCATATATATGGACAAAATAAATCAGGAAACAACCAACAACAAGGACAAATCAAATAATAACATAGAGGTAGAAAACTCCAACATCAATGAGCTACTCTTCGCAGATGACCAATGCCTAATATACGAGGATGAAAACCTGCTACAACAGCATTTAACATCTCTAGATAAAAGCTGCACAAACTACAGTATGAAAATTAACACAGCAAAAACAGAGGCTATAAGAATAAGCAAATTAAGACACCCATTAAACATCAAGATCAAAGACAAAGATATAAAACAAGTAGAGGAATTCAAGTATTTAGGCACAATATTCACAGAAGATGGAAAATTAGACAGAGAAATTGACATGAGAATACAAAAAGCAAATGCTGTCACATACCAGCTTTCACCATTGTTAAGACATCCAAACATTTCTATGCCAGCTAAACAACAAATGATAAATAGCATCTTCATACCAACTTTGTGCTATGAAAGTCAAACATGGACCCTTTCTAAATCACATTTAAGAAAGATCAATACATGTGAGATGCGATGCTTGAGAAAAGTAACAAACAACACAAGAAGAGATAGAATACCAAATGAAACCATAAGAAAAATGGTAGGAACAAAACCCTGCCAAGAATATATAGAACAACAACAACTTAAATGGTTTGGCCACCTGGTCAGAATGAATCCTCACCAATCACCATCAAGGGCGTTCTTCTCGAGAATGCATGGGAAAAGACCAAGAGGAAGACCCAGAAGAAGATGGATAGATGCAGTGACAGAGACATGTAACAACAAAGGAAAATCACTAATTCAGACAATTCGAGCAGCACAAGAACGACAAATGATATAAACCACGACACCTTTTAGGTATCAGTGAAAGAGAAAAGAAGAAGAAGAAGAATCACTGCCACACATCAAGGGCAAAGCCCCCCCCCCCTTCTCCCTTTTTTCCCACCCGTTTTTGTTTTATTGATGGTTTTATTCTGTTTTAATGAGGCGAAAACTAGTTTGGTTTATACTTCTACATTTATTTCTCTTCTGCTCGATGTTGTGACAGTTTTCTCTGCTCCTCTGTTTCTTTCTTGTCTGTTTACCGGTTTGTCTTATACGTTGTCTGCTTATGTCCGTGCTTATCTGTATGAGCATTTATTTGTATGGTTATCTGTCTTTTCGTAAATCTATCTTTCTATCTGACGATTTTTTTCTTACCTGTGCCTGTGTCTTTTTATTTCATTAAGTGTTTGTGTTGTTGTCGGTCTGTAGAGTAGTCTGGTAATGGGAAGTCAACACGGCTGTACGTCGCCCAGTTTTGGCAGAGACTAACATAGTCGCTTAAACCGATTAAGTTGCTTTGTTTTAAATGTGTGTTTTAAATGTGTGTTTTAAATGTGTGTTTTAAATGTGTGTTTTAAACGTGTGTTTTAAACGTGTGTTTTAAACGTGTGTTTTAAATGTGTGTTTTAAACGTGTGTTTTAATGTGTGTTTTAAACGTGTGTTTTAAATGTGTGTTTTAAACGTGTGTTTTAAATGTGTGTTTTAAATGTGTGTTTTAAATGTGTGTTTTAAATGTGTGTTTTAAACGTTTGTTTTAAATGTGTGTTTTAAATGTGTGTTTTAAACGTGTGTTTTAAACGTGTGTTTTAAATGTGTGTTTTAAATGTGTGTTTTAAACGTGTGTTTTAAATGTGTGTTTTAAACGTGTGTTTTAAATGTGTGTTTTAAATGTGTGTTTTAAATGTGTGTTTTAAATGTGTGTTTTAAATGTGTGTTTTAAACGTGTGTTTTAAATGTGTGTTTTAAATGTGTGTTTTAAATGTGTGTTTTAAACGTGTGTTTTAAATGTGTGTTTTAAACGTGTGTTTTAAATGTGTGTTTTAAACGTGTGTTTTAAACGTGTGTTTTAAATGTGTGTTTTAAACGTGTGTTTTAAACGTGTGTTTTAAATGTGTGTTTTAAACGTGTGTTTTAAACGTGTGTTTTAAATGTGTGTTTTAAAAGTGTGTTTTAAATGTGTGTTTTAAAAGTGTGTTTTAAATGTGTGTTTTAAATGTGTGTTTTAAATGTGTGTTTTAAATGTGTGTTTTAATGTGTGTTTTAAATGTGTGTTTTAAATGTGTGTTTTAATGTGTGTTTTAAATGTGTGTTTTAAATGTGTGTTTTAAACGTGTGTTTTAAACGTGTGTTTTAAATGTGTGTTTTAAACGTGTGTTTTAAATGTGTGTTATAAACGTGTGTTTTAAACGTGTGTTTTTAACGTGTGTTTTAAATGTATGTTTTAAATGTGTGTTTTAAATGTATGTTTTAAATGTGTGTTTTCGGGGAGACTAAGGAAGTGATTGTACTCTACCTATTCGATGGAAGTCGATTGCAATAGTAAACCTGTTTGCCGAGATTTGGGCTGCACGGTAGTCGACCATGTCAACAAAATGTGCCACCGCTCTTTGGCGGGAGTTGTGAACATGAGTGGAGCGGATACGGGGAATTTTCCGACTGCTGTGATACTGATTCCATAAACAAAACAGAACAGGTAGTCTGGCAGTTAAAGTTATAGTAGGCCTATCAGTAGAATTTACATGAGTAGTGGTTGTAATAATAGTAGCAACAATGGTAGTAATTGTGACAGTAGTGGTTTTAATAATAGTAGCAACAATGGTAGTAATTGTGACAGTAGTGGTTGTAATAATAGTAGCAACAATGGTAGTAATTGTGACAGTAGTGGTTTTAATAATAGTAGCAACAATGGTAATAATTGTGACAGTAGTGGTTGTAATAATAGTAGCAACAATGGTAGTAATTGTGACAGTAGTGGATTTAATGATAGTAGCAACAATGGTAATAATTGTGACAGTAGTGGTTGTAATAATAGTAGCAACAATGGTCAAAATTGTGACAGTAGTGGTTTTAATAATAGTAGAAACAATGGTAATAATTGTGACAGTAGTGGTTGTAATAATAGTAGCAACAATGGTCAAAATTGTGACAGTAGTGGTTTTAATAATAGTAGAAACAATGGTAATAATTGTGACAGTAGTGGTTGTAATAATAGTAGCAACAATGCTAGTAATTGTGACAGTAGTGGTTGTAATAACAGTAGCAACAATGGTAGTAATTGTGACGGTAGTGGTTGTAATAACAGTAGCAACAATGGTAGTAATTGTGACGGTAGTAGGTATAATGCCGACGTTAATACCATTAAGAGTAACAGCAAGATTAGATTTAGAAGCATAAATCATCAGATCCCATGTTCTTTACAGAACGTTGCATTCACCACAGCCCGACTGAACGAATCTCTGTCTCTAGTCAGATCTCCCACAGAACGTTACATTCACCACAGCCCGACTGAACGAATCTCTGTCTCTAGTCAGATCTCCCACAGAACGTTACATTCACCACAGCCCGACTGAACGAATCTCTGTCTCTAGTCAGATCTCCCACAGAACGTTACATTCACCACAGCCCGACTGAACGAATCTCTGTCTCTAGTCAGATCTCCCACAGAACGTTACATTCACCACAGCCCGACTGAACGAATCTCTGTCTCTAGTCAGATCTCCCACAGAACGTTACATTCACCACAGCCCGACTGAACGAATCTCTGTCTCTAGTCAGATCTCCCACAGAACGTTACATTCACCACAGCCCGACTGAACGAATCTCTGTCTCTAGTCAGATCTCCCACAGAACGTTACATTCACCACAGCCCGACTGAACGAATCTCTGTCTCTAGTCAGATCTCCCACAGAACGTTACATTCACCACAGCCCGACTGAACGAATCTTTGTCTCTAGTCAGATCTCCCACAGAACGTTACATTCACCACAGCCCGACTGAACGAATCTCTGTCTCTAGTCAGATCTCCCACAGAACGTTACATTCACCACAGCCCGACTGAACGAATCTCTGTCTCTAGTCAGATCTCCCACAGAACGTTACATTCACCACAGCCCGACTGAACGAATCTCTGTCTCTAGTCAGATCTCCCACAGAACGTTACATTCACCACAGCCCGACTGAACGAATCTCTGTCTCTAGTCAGATCTCCCACAGAACGTTGCATTCACCACAGCCCGACTGAACGAATCTCTGTCTCTAGTCAGATCTCCCACAGAACGTTACATTCACCACAGCCCGACTGAACGAATCTCTGTCTCTAGTCAGATCTCCCACAGAACGTTACATTCACCACAGCCCGACTGAACGAATCTTTGTCTCTAGTCAGATCTCCCACAGAACGTTACATTCACCACAGCCCGACTGAACGAATCTCTGTCTCTAGTCAGATCTCCCACAGAACGTTACATTCACCACAGCCCGACTGAACGAATCTCTGTCTCTAGTCAGATCTCCCACAGAACGTTACATTCACCACAGCCCGACTGAACGAATCTTTGTCTCTAGTCAGATCTCCCACAGAACGTTACATTCACCACAGCCCGACTGAAAGAATCTCTAAAGAGATTCATAGAAACATAGTAAAGATCAAAACCTTGTCCTAAAACATACAGACAACAAAGATAATGTCCAGTGACAAAACAAAAACCCAACCCAAAACCATCATCAACAGTGAAGAACTTGAAATTGTAACAAACTATGAATATCTGGGATCTGTAGTAACTAACATTGGAGGGGTAGTATAAGACGGAATAGTAATAATTTTACAAATTAGTAAATACAAAAAAGTAAAGTGCTAAGTCACGCCAAGTGGCGTATAGGGAATATGGTTGTTAGTGACCATAACTTTTACAGACCTTCGGCACATGATTTTTGGGGTAATGTGGTCGGTATTACGCCCATGCCATTTTACTTTCCCAGAAAAAAATCCGGTACCCATTAAAGGTTGGGTGAAACGGGCTCCGTCGATTGGGATCGAACCCTAACTCTTGTACTTTGTAGTCCAGTTCGCTAAACACTGAGCTATCGCGGCTCCCAATTTTACAAATGAAAGTAGTAATAAAATAATTGTGCTCGTTGTAATTATTGAGAAAAAGAAAAACATCTAAAGTTGTGTATTAAACACGGGACGTTTCGGGCCATTAATGGATGCCAGTAAAATACTTGTAGAGATCATCATGAAGAGGGTAGATCGGATATAAAGTTCATGAGAGGATAGATCGAATATAAGGTTCATGAGAGGATAGATCGAATATAAGGTTCATGAGAGGATAGATCGAATATAAGGTTCATGAGAGGATAGACCGGATATAAGGTTCATGAGAGAATAGAAGTAGTATATAATGTTGTATTTGACCCGTATTTGGCCTGTTAATTAACAAAGATATGTAGTGCGGCGCGCGGCGCAAATAACGCGTGCGGGGCAGGGGGAGTTAACCATGACCGCTCGTGTCGGGATGTTGACCTCTAGTCGCAGTGACCCCGGAAGTGACCTGTTTATGTCTGGTGTGTGTTGACTTTGGAGTTCTTGATGTACTTGATCGATAGTGATAGGTTAGTAGATTATACAACATCAATAAAAAACAATAGCATTAAATATAAAACAGAAAACAAAAGATATATTTTATTCTTTTATTATCTCAATAGGTGTATAACATACAGTGGATATTATATAACATTACAAAATATTATTACACTGAATAAATATATAGTACAAGGATAACATTTATTTATAGCTATGTAGTTGGGTGTCTGCTTAGCCCTTTACAACTGATTTTATCGTAAGCCACCGTTGTATGAGACACAGGTGTCATGTCATTGTAAGAGTCATGTCATTGCAACAGTCATCTCGTTGTAGCAGTCACTTATGTCATGTCGTTGTAACAGTCACGTATGTCATGTCGTTGTATCAGACACGTATGTCATGTCGTTGCATCAGACACCTATGTCATGTCGTTGTAGCAGAGACGTATGCCATGTCGTTGTATCAGACATGTATTTCATGTCGTTGTAACAGTCACAGGTGTCGTGTCATGCTCTTGTTGACTGTTTCCATGCTATGTCATTGTAGCAGTCATATGTGTCATGTCGTTGTAGCTGACACGCATGTCATGTCATTGTAACAGTCACAGGTGTCGTGTCATGATGTTGTTCACTGTTTCCATGCTATGTCATTGTAGCAGTCATAGGTGTCATGTCGTTGTATCAGACACGTATGTCATATCGTTGTATCAGACACGTATGTCATATCGTTGTATCAGACACGTATGACATGTCGTTGTAACAGTCACAGGTCTCATGTCATAATGTTGTTGTAGTTATACTAGTTATTGATGTAGTAGTTGTAGTAGTGGAAGATGTTAGAAGACGTATTTGTTTTAGCAGAGGAAATTTCAGAATAGTAGAGGACAACTTTTGAAATAGTAGATGACAACTTTTGAAATAGTAGATGACAACTTTTGAAATAGTAGATGACAACTTTTGAAATAGTAGATGACAACTTTTGAAATAGTAGAGGACAACTTTTGAAATAGCAGAGGGCAACTTTTGAAATAGTAGAGGGCAACTTTTGAAATAGCAGAGGACAACTTTTGAAATAGTAGAGAACAACTTTTGAAATAGTAGATGACAACTTTTGAAATAGTAGATGACAACTTTTGAATTACACTGGGACAACTTTTGAAATAGTAGATGACAACTTTTGAAATACTAGGTGACAACTTTTGAAATAGTAGATGACAACTTTTAAAATAGTGGAGGACAACTTTTGAAATAGTAGAGGACAACTTTTGAAATAGTAGAGGACAACTTTTGAAACAGTAGATGACAACTTTTGAAATAGTAGAGGACAACTTTTGAAATAGTAGGTGACAACTTTTGAAATCGTAGATGACAACTTTTGAAATAGTAGATGACATGTTTTGAAATAGTAGATGACAACTTTTGAATTACAGTGAGACAAATTTTGAAATAGTAGAGGGCAACTTTTGAAATAGTAGAGGACAACTTTTTAAATAGTATATGACAACCTTCGAAATAGTAAAGGACAACTTTTGAAATAGTAGAGGACAACTTTTGAATTAGCAGAGGACAACTTTTGAAATAGCAGAGGACGTGTATGTTGGACTGACTTAATAAGCGAGTTGGAAATTTTATTCTTGTACTATCCTAACCTCTTTGGATTTCCATATCTTTATCACTTGATCGAGACAACAGTAAAGGTGAACATTACAGGTACGAAAACATAGTTCTAAACCTTAAATTTTCGACTCATAGTCACAAACTTGGACGCAAAACCCTAAAAAATTTAGTCCCAAAGTGATACTAGTTCGACACAAAAGTTGAAAAAAGTTATATTAAAAGTCCAAAAGTTTGTCAAAAAGACAACCCAAACTGAAAATAGTTAGACACAAAACCCAAAAAATGTATATGCAAAGTCCAAAAAGTTACTCCAAAAGACAAATAACTAAACCCCAAAATTTCGTCTCATAACCAAAACGTCGAACTCAAAACCCTAAAAAATTTAGTCCAAACTCAAAATAGTTAGACACGAAAGGCCAAAAAGGTATATTCAAAGGCAAAATTGTTACTCCAAAAGACAAATAATGTAACACCAAGCCCTAAAATTTCGACTCATACTCACACACTTGGACACAAAACCCTACAAAATTTAGACCCAAAGTCCAAAAGACAAAATAATCTAAACCCAAAACACAAAAATCTCATCGCATAAACAAAAAAGTTGAAAATGCCTAGTAGTTCAAAAAGTCTAGTATGTCTTGATTTTGACCTGATAAGTTTCTAAAAATAGAACTGACCTCTGATGCAATACCGGATGTGTTACTAAAAATAGATTTTGACCGCTGACGCGGTGCCCGAGGAGTTACTAAAAATAGATTTTGACCTATGATGACCTGTCAATTTTATGCTTTTTTTCCCCGACCACCTTTTGATGGATACGCCCATGAAACTGTTAAAAATAGTAAGTTTACACTCTAGACTTACCCCAGATGTAATATTAGACATCCCCATAGCAAAAATATGCTTAAAAATCACTTGTATGATTGTTACCCCCTTGTCAATTTTTGAGGGATACGCCTATGAAATCGATAAAAAATTGAAATTTAACCTCTAGGCATACCCCAAACTTTATATTAGGCATCCCCGTATCAAGAATTTACATAAAAAACAACTTTTATGATTTCACCCACTTACCCATTTTTGAGGGCTACGCCCATGAAATCGATAAAAATTTGAAATTTAACATCAAGGCATACCTCAAACATAATATTTGACATATTATATTGACATAAAATACTATGCCCACATCAAAAGACACAGCAGGCTGGAAATAATAATAATGGAAGGCATGGTTTCTGGGCGACGCAATAGGGGAAAATCAAGGAGAAGGTGGTTTCAAGACGTCAAGGGGACCTTGAACAAGACAACAGAAGACGTGGAAGATCTGACTGGAGAAATCTTGCTGACAAACTGTGCTGAATGCAACGTTCTGTGGGAGAACTGACTAGAGAATTCTTTCAGACAAGGTCTGCTGAATGCAACGTTCTGTGGGAGATCTGACTAGAGAATTCTTTCAGACAGGCTATGCTGAATGCAACGTTCTGTGGGAGATATGACTTGAGAATTCTTTCAGACAAACTGTGCTGAATGCAACGTTCTGTGGGAGATCTGACTAGAGAATTTTTTTCAGACAAGCTGTGCTGAATGCAACGTTCTGTGGGGGATATGACTTGAGAATTCTTTCAGACAAGGTCTGCTGAATGCAACGTTCTGTGGGAGATCTGACTAGAGAATTCTTTCAGACAAGCTGTGCTGAATGCAACGTTCTGCGATTTGATGATGAAAGTAAAGGTTCCTCTCACGCCTTGTTAGGCTTATGGGAAAACAGTGTTAATAACCATACTTTTTAATGGCAACAGCTTATTTCTGGGTTATGTGGACGATATTACGCCAGGCCGTCTTTACTACTCACCTAGCCTTATAGGCTGTGTAAATCTCAGTTTCTTGTCGGTCAACACAAATAACTAAACAGTGGCCACTTTTGTGAATCGACCCGGACTCTTATGATCATAATGCGAGTTCATTATCCACTCATCCACAGCGTTCATTATCCACTCATCCACAACGTTCATTATCCACTCATCCACAACGTTCATTATCCACTCATCCACAACGTTCATTATCCACTCATCCACAACGTTCATTATCCACTCATCCACAACGTTCATTATCCACTCATCCACAACGTTCATTATCCACTCATCCACAACGTTCATTATCCACTCATCCACAACGTTCATTATCCACTCATCCACAACGTTCATTATCCACTCATCCACAACGTTCATTATCCACTCATCCACAACGTTCATTATCCACTCATCCACAACGTTCATTATCCACTCATCCACAACGTTCATTATCCACTCATCCACAACGCTCCTTCTTTGATCACACATTTAAAATAGATAGATGAAGATATCTAATTTCATTTGAGCACCTATGGGCATGTTTGGAGTGCAATGATGTTGACCCGCAAATACCTAAATAACTCAATCTAATTTCATTTGAGCACCTATGGGCATGTTTGGAGTGCAATGATGTTGACCCGCAAATACCTAAATAACTCAATCTAATTTCATTTGAGCACCTATGGGCATGTTTGGAGTGCAATGAGTTGACCCGCAAATACCTAAATAACTCAATCTAATTTCATTTGAGCACCTATGGGCATGTTTGGAGTGCAATGATGTTGACCCGCAAATACCTAAATAACTCAATCTAATTTCATTTGAGCACCTATGGGCATGTTTGGAGTGCAATGATGTTGACCCGCAAATACCTAAATAACTCAATCTAATTTCATTTGAGCACCTATGGGCATGTTTGGAGTGCAATGATGTTGACCCGCAAATACCTTAATAACTCAATCTAGTTTTATTTTAAGCGGTCCCCCAAGGTTCTCAACAAATGCTCTTCATCCTTCCATACCATTATTGCAATGAAAGAATATTTGTATGGTTTCTGGTAAAGCTGTTCCAGCACTCCAACATAACAACTATAATTTACGTGATTTCTTTATGTTACCAGCACTGCATTCTGGACACACGCACATAGTCTATAATCTTCTTGAAATACCGAGATTCTCAATGGAGAATCTTAACCCACATACGTGAACTTTATTCACAGCTTGGGATGCATCCTATACATCCACACACACGGACTAATAACCATTCGAATTTTTTGGATTTAAATATGAGTGCGCGCCATGCAAGGTATGTTTTTCATTATCATCAGGTGCCGTCTACGAAAGTAAGGTTGACTACCATGGAGAGCCATTCAGCTCTGTCTCTTGCTTTGATGCTGCTGGTTGTCATAGGCTGACATATTTAAGTTACTCGTTGAATGTTAGTCTTGGTCTACCTCTTTTACCCTGTATTTTCTCTTCCAAGATTACTTTTAGTAAGTTGTTGTGTCTTTTAACATGATCTAAAAATCTAGTTTGTCTTGTTTGTATTGTGTTTAGTAGTTCTCTTTTCATTTTTAGTTTTTTTTAAAAACTTCATCGTTTGTTTTCTTTTCTTTCCATCCAATTTTTCTATAAATCCACAGTTCAAAGGCTTCAATTTTCTGTTGTTTTCTTGTCTAATGTCCATGTTTCTGCTCCATACAGGAATATTGAGACGATATAACATTTTGCTATTCTTTGTTTTAGATCTGGTGTTATTTGTTTTGATGTTAGTAATTTTTTTTTTTATTATATAAGGTGTATAATTTAGTTTTAGTTAATTTAAAAGAAATCGGAACTGTTTCACTACTTTTGTATTAATGCGCTAATCCTAGACCGAACCTCTTTCAATAAAAGCTTGAAACATCGTTATATAAATTAATTTGTAAAAATATACTTATAGGTTTTAATTGCACAGAAAACGGACTGTATACATAGTATAATTAGTTGGTCGGTGGTCTATTAATTGTATATACCGCAGTTGTTGTTGTTGTTGCGTTCGCCAGCTTTCATCTCTGACGAAGTCCCTAGAGACTAGGAACTGAATTTTGCGTGTTAATCCATTTTTCCCTGGCAGCCGTGTGCATAGGGGTCCCTCGCCGCACAAGCAGATAACTCCGACTTCGGAGGTACTCAGGTTTTTTTCCGTCGATGAGTAACTCGCTGGTGAGACCAAGGGTGGTTGTTGCAGAAAGATATCATAAATAAAAATCCCAACCGGTGTAGCCAAGATTTGAGCCCACAATCTCTCTGTCCCGAGGCTGGCGTCTTGCCTCGAGACCAACCAGTCCCCCATGGACTTGGAATATGAGGAAACTGCAACAAGGAACACTTTTCATGCATAGCCTGCAATGGTTCCCGCCTATCCAC
The DNA here is from genome assembly GCA_032433765.1 of Megaustenia siamemsis. Lineage (NCBI taxonomy): Eukaryota > Metazoa > Mollusca > Gastropoda > Stylommatophora > Ariophantidae > Megaustenia > Megaustenia siamemsis. The sequence continues at coordinate 70,511,281 of JAVIAB010000108.1, forward strand.
CATATACCAGAAGTTCACGTCCTCCCGAAAGTGATGATCGTCATATTTCTTTAGATCATTATCTTGACTTTAACGCATAGGAGTGCTATGGAGAACCGAAATTAATCAGACATCGAATGCACTTTCTGCAGCGATCGAGAGAACGTGAACTAGATCCGCCAGCCGAAGTGATTGTTTAGCTTTACAGAAAAATCATGTTATGAACTAATGTGTTCCCACACACAGAACGCATGCATCTAAATGCATTGAAAGGAACATTATAAGTGTGATGTCGTTTTCAGGGGCCTCAGAAGCCTACTTGGGAACACCACCGTGCTAGCTACTAGCGTTCAGACAGCCCATGTTCGATTCCCGCTGGAGGCAGTTTGTGAATTGTGTTGGAAAAAATACCCCCACGGTTGACCCAGCCGCTGGTAGAAATGGTTACCAGGTTAGTACTCAGGGAAAGTGAGGAATGGCGCCCAGCTCGTGAGTAACCATGCTTGAGGCGACACTAGATAGGAGTCTCCGAACAATTCTGGATAGACGGCCGAGCTCATGCATAGACGCCGAATCAAGTCTCGTACTTGTTTATGTCGTGTTTCTATAATTAGTCATATTTTTCGTTAGATCTATTCAGAAATCGAAACAAAACTCAAATGAGTTATAAATTCTTTGTTATTTCGGAAGTCCGGCAAAAAAATACAATTAGCCTAGGATATTATATGCTACTTTCGATTTGCATGAGTTTTTTTTTTAAACGTAATAAATATCATCATAAGTCGAGGAATGACTATTGAACGGGCGCTTTATTCGTCAGATTTCAATGCATGAACCCCATTAAGAGTAGTATCATCTATTGAATCATATCGTTGCATGATGTCAAATTTGACCAGACATGAAAGCGACCGTCAGAACTGGCTCATGCCGTCTATTATCATTGAAATGTTACAGTCGATCGTGACTGCTGAACTTAATACTATACACCAAGCTAATTCTGGTTTTATTTGGCTTATATTTGATTGTGTTTGTTGTAGTTACCTCCCGTTTCTCCTTGTCCTTGGTAGAAAGTCTTTTCTTCAACGTTATTATTATTATTATTATTATTACTATTATTACAGTTATTACTATGTTTATAACAACTACTATAACAACTATTCTTCTTCTTCTTTTTCTACCTTTCAGCTCCCTGTGGAGCATAGGTCTTTAAAAAAACACTTTCCAAGCGGTTCTGTTTCTTGCTAACTTTTAAGATCGTTCCCCGTCATCTTCATCTCTGCTTCCATCTGTCTTCTCCAAGAATTCCTTGGTCTTCCTCTTTGTTTTTTTTCCTTGGGGATTTCCAAAAAAGAGCTTGTTGTGTAATACTCTCAGTTGGCTTCCGCAGTGTGTGTCCTATCCAGCGCCATCGTCTTCGCTGTATCTCTTTATCCACTGGTATTTGACTGGTACATTTCCATAATTCTATGTTAGTGATTTTGTCCTGCCATTTCCATCCTTTTATTCTGCGTAAGCATCCATTAATGAAAGTCTGTATTGTCATGAATGTCATTTTTGTTGTTCTCCATGTTTCACATCCATATAATAAGACTGACTTAACATTGCAGTTGAAAATTTTTATTTTAGCATTTAACCTAATTTCTTTGAACTTCCATATGTTTCCCAGTGCAACAAATGTTCTTATTGCTTTTGATATCCTTATTTCGGTATCATTTTATGTTCCTCTCCATTTACCTATATTACTGCCCAGATATATGTAAGATTGTACGTCTAGTAGAGGTATTTCTCCTATTTTTATTTTTTTATTGCCAACTTCATTAATTCTCATAATTCTGGTATTATATCTATTTATTTTCAGTCCTAGCTGTTATGATCTCTCATCAAGTATGCTCATTTTATCTTGCATCTGTTGATGGCTGCGTGATAGGAGAGCTATATCATTAGCAAAGTCTAAATCATCAAGTTGCTTGGTCAGTGACCACTGGATTCCATTTCCGTTGTTTTGAGTTATTTTCATAATCCAGGCTATGACCAGTAGAAAGAGAAATGGAGACAGAAAGCATCACTGCCTTACTCCTGTCCTTATTTCAATTACAATATCTATTGAATTATATCGTTGCAAGATGTCACATCTGACGAGAGATGAAAGAGACCCCCAGAGCTGGCTCATGCCATCTATTATTATTGAAATGTTAAAGTCAATCGCGACTGATGAACTTAATAATATCTATTGACCTTTTGAGCCGTAGCCGGCCCATAGGGCGTAGACCAAGATACTCCCTCTCTTATCTGAATTTTTGTTCTAGCAGTTTTCAATTCTTTTAAAGATATTTTATCAAATCTCGCCATTTGTCTCTGTTCTGTGCAAGCAGCTCTAACTCACTGAGGGAGCCGATATAATACTATAATAATAATAATAATATTAATAATAATAGTATACACGAAGCTAATTCCGGCTTTATTTGGCTTATATTTGATTGTGTTTGTTGGAGTTCAAAAGTTTGACATTGTGGTCTGTACAAAGTCTTTTCTTCAATGTTGTTATTATTATTATTATTGTTATTACTACGGTTTTACCTATTACTATAACAACTATTATTATTACTATTATTATTACTATTACTATTACTATTACTATTATTATTACTATTATTATTACTATTATTATTACTATTACTATTATTATTACTATTATTATTACTATTATTATTATTAATATTGTTACTGTTACTATTATTGTTATTACGATTCTTATTATATTATTATTATTACTATTATTATTAATATTATTGTTACTATTACTATTATTATTATTACTATATTATTATTATTAATATTACTACTACTAATACTACTACTACTTATACTACTACTACTGTTACAATTATTAGTATTATTTTTATTATTAGTATTGCAATTATTATTACTATTATTATTGTGAGATTTGCTAGATTATTTTCCCATTCAGTACAGTTGGGACACAACAAATGAACTGTTTTATCGACAAATAAAAGACACACACTAAATGTGTTAATCGTAAACCTTGTTAAGGATATATAGGGTAAGCGTGATAGAGTCAGACAGATTAAAGTGGATGGATAACATGAGAGGGTCAGGAGAACTTATCTCAGCGTGTATCATCGTGGGTAAAGGACAGTGAAATTACGGTTTTGGTCCGTACTCCTTTATTCCCATATCCGCTCTGCTGCCCGTTCCAGCAACAATCGTAGTGTTCGTTTTATTGATTGTTCCTACCCTGCATTGAATGAGCGTGTTGCGTTCTCTACCGTTGAAGAAGCTTTTCCTACCTTCACCTTTCCTACCTTTGGTGTGTTCCACCTTTCTTTTGACACGTGGATTACCCTGATCATCCTTGATGCTATGGTGTGAGAGGCGCTCATTTAAAACCCTCGTAATGTCAATTTGAAGGTTTCCTGCCCAACAGCAGACCCCGTCAGCCTGTCAGTCATCTCACTTGTCAGCAACTCCAGCATGAAATGACAGTCTGTGGTAGCTAATCGCAAATAAATCGCAAGATGATAGTTGTTTTATTTTACCTTTGCATAGTAGAAGTAGTAGTAGTAGTAGTAGTAGTAGTAGTAGTAGTAGTAGTAGTGGTGGTGGTGGTGGAGGTGGTGGTGATAGAAGAAGTAGTAGTAGAGATAGTAGTAGTAGTAGAGGCAGAAATAGTAGTAATTGTAGTGGTGGTGGTGGTAGTAGTTGTAGTAGTAGTAGTTATAGTGGGGGTGGGGGTGGTGGTGGTAGAAGAAGTAGTAGTAGAGGTAGTAGTAGTATTAGAGGTAATAGTAGAAGAGATAGTAGTAGTAGTAGAGGTAGAAATAGTAGTAATTGTAGTGGTGGTGGTAGTAGTTGTAGTAGTAGTAATAGTGGGGGTGGTAATGGTGGTGGTAGAAGAAGTAGTAGTAGAGGTAGAAGTAATAGGTGTACTATTAGTTAGTAGCCTCCGTCAGTCATTGTTGACTATGGATTTTTCATAGAATTGTTTTTCTTAGAAATGTTATTTTTTTTTCTTTAGAATGTTGTTCAAGAGATTGCGGTGTGCAGCTCTTTCTTCCCAGGCTGCAGGGTTTATGTTACATTTATTCATGCCACATTTGCACACAGCATCTAACCAACCTTATTAAAAGCCCCTTCATCAACAGCAGCTGCAGGGTCAGAACAGCAGCAGGCTACATGGACCACTTCGAAGTTAGAAAGACAGGGGTGCGTACTATGTCCCCTACTGTTTATTACATACATGGACGATATATGCAAGCTAGCTAACCCATCAGAGACAGAGGAGATCAACAAACTTCTATTTGCGGGCGATCAGGCACTAATACATGAAACAATAGAAGACCTACAAAAACACGTAAACAAACTCAACATCTCAGGCACAAAATACAACATGAAAATCAACATCAACAAAACAGAAGTCATGAATGTCGCCAAAAATAAAACAGAACATCAACATAACTATAGAAGGCAGACAACTTAAACAAGTAAAGGAATTCAAATACCCAGGAAGTCTAATGACAAACGATAATTCTCAAACAGCAGAGATAGAATCAAGATGCAACAAAGCTTGTCAAATCATTGGACAGTTTATCACCACTATTGCCCAACAAGGAAATAACTCTGGAGGCAAAACGAGCACTATACAATACAATCTTCATCCAACGTTGTGCTACCAATGCCAGACCTGGACACTAGATGCAAGAACAATAAGAAAAATAACCTCTACAGAGATGAAATGTGTTAGACAAATGACAGGAAACAGTCTGAGAGATAAGATCAGAAATGAAGAACTGAGAAAAAAAGCTAGGAATAACCCCCGCCATAGAATATATAAAGACACAAGAGATACAATAGTTTGGCCACGTGACAAGGCAGAAAGATCGAAACACAACAAAACGAGCCTTCAACAAACGTTGAGAGAACCTAAAAATGACAATACTGGAGGATAGTGAAAGTACTTGCTATTGTAAAACTACAATAAATCTCTCAAGTTTTATGTGTGTTTTTTTGTCCACACGAAACTAATAATGTGTCTTAGACAGCGCATGTAAAAATCGCTGCCCATTTTTCCTTTGTGATGAACGTAAATGCCAGATCCTGATGGGAAGTATTAAGCTGATCATTGTGCAATTGTGTACATCGACTTTTGTGTTGATGTTGTTATTACACACTCTGTGTACCTAGCTAGATAGTGTTGATGTTGTTATTACACACTCTGTGTACCTAGCTAGATAGTGTTGATGTTGTTATTACACACTCTGTGTACCTAGCTAGATAGTGTTGATGTTGTTATTACACACTCTGTGTACCTAGCTGGATAGTGTTGATGTTGTTATTACACACTCTGTGTACCTAGCTAGATAGTGTTGATGTTGTTATTACACACTCTGTGTACCTAGCTAGATAGTGTTGATGTTGTTATTACACACTCTGTGTACCTAGCTAGATAGTGTTGATGTTGTTATTACACACTCTGTGTACCTAGCTAGATAGTGTTGATGTTGTTATTACACACTCTGTGTACCTAGCTAGATAGTGTTGATGTTGTTATTACACACTCTGTGTACCTAGCTAGATAGTGTTGATGTTGTTATTACACACTCTGTGTACCTAGCTGGATAGTGTTGATGTTGTTATTACACACTCTGTGTACCTAGCTGGATAGTGTTGATGTTGTTATTACACACTCTGTGTACCTAGCTGGATAGTGTTGATGTTGTTATTACACACTCTGTGTACCTAGCTAGATAGTGTTGATGTTGTTATTACACACTCTGTGTACCTAGCTAGATAGTGTTGATGTTGTTATTACACACTCTGTGTACCTAGCTAGATAGTGTTGATGTTGTTATTACACACTCTGTGTACCTAGCTAGATAGTGTTGATGTTGTTATTACACACTCTGTGTACCTAGCTAGATAGTGTTGATGTTGTTATTACACACTCTGTGTACCTAGCTAGATAGTGTTGATGTTGTTATTACACACTCTGTGTACCTAGCTAGATAGTGTTGATGTTGTTATTACACACTCTGTGTACCTAGCTAGATAGTGTTGATGTTGTTACACACTCTGTGTACCTAGCTAGATAGTGTTGATGTTGTTATTACACACTCTGTGTACCTAGCTAGATAGTGTTGATGTTGTTATTACACACTCTGTGTACCTAGCTAGATAGTGTTGATGTTGTTATTACACACTCTGTGTACCTAGCTAGATAGTGTTGATGTTGTTATTACACACTCTGTGTACCTAGCTAGATAGTGTTGATGTTGTTATTACACACTCTGTGTACCTAGCTAGATAGTGTTGATGTTGTTATTACACACTCTGTGTACCTAGCAAGATAGTGTTGATAAGATTATGCCAGGTCCTTTCTGTTGCACAATAACCAGCAATAATAGTAAAAGAAAGCAACAAAAAAAGGTCTTTGTCTGAATAGTAAGAAAACAGAAGTATGGCCATATCAAAGAAACAATCATCAACATCATGCGGCATAAAAATAAACTGGACAAATCTGAAACAAGTGCAACGCGTCAAATACTTGGGCACAATAATGAAATCAGATGGAAGATGCACCAGCGAAGCAAAAAGCAGAAGCTTCAGGTCAAAATAGCATTTCAGATAATGAAAAACATCTTATAGAACAAGTCTGTGTCGATAGAAGTGATAAAGAGAGTTCATCGGTTCTATATAGAACCAATTCTGACCTATGGGAACAAATCATGAACAGTAGACACACAAATAAAAAGACGATTAGAGGCCACAGAGATTGAATTTCTCAAAAGAATTTTGAAAGTTCCTTGGACGGCTAAACAGACAAAAGCGGACATTCTCAAAGATGCCAACACAAAATGGGAGATTAAAAAAACAGCAAAAAGAAACGATCAACATTTTTCTGGCACATCATAAGAAGAAGACAGTTGGAATACTTGGTTACAACTGGCAACATACAGGGAAAAAGAGATTTCTGACGAGAAAGGGAGAAGCTACTAGATAGCTTGCTGTCATCTGGCGTGTAAAACAGCCAACAACAAGACTGATGCTATGCTACTGTGGATAGAAGATCGTGGAAGGACATGATCGCCTACGCCACCCTGTATGGAACTTGATGATGATAATGATGATAACTAGCGAGAGATTATCAGTCTTAGTGGATCCAAGGTAAGTACATTTGTTCACAACGTCCAGTTATGATAATGTTTAAACGTTCTAAGCCATGAATCATCAAATGTGTTTTTTCTTCAGTTGATGAGCTCAGACATGGGACAGGATGCAGCGGATTGATGTAACTTTGTTTGTAGCGTGTCAGAGCGACATCCACCTCATACAGCCCTACACATTTCACTTTTGTAAGTGCTGTCTGGCTGTCCCAAGTCGTCTAGAACTTCCAACACCCCGATGATTTCAACAAGAGCTGCCAAGCAGAACAGAACTGTCACAAATATCTGTGACTAGATGTTTACAGTTTAGGGTCAAGACAAAAAAAAAATGCACTTAAATGCATCGAAATGCGTAACGAAGAGTATGATTTTCATTTCTCATTCTGGTTCGAAATTATTTTATTTTTGTTATTATTTTATATTTTTCATGCATATTTATGCATGTGTTGTATGTTTGTACCTGTTGAAGCCCTATTGCGCCGAAACGTCGTTCTGGTTTGTGTTGTCCACTTGTTACGTGAAGCTTTAACCATACTGTTTTTTTTTTTACTATTTTCTTTTCTATATTTTGTCATTTCTCCTTGTTTTCAGTTTACACACAAAGTATCCTACTGTCGTAACCGTTATATATCTGTAGTTTGGTAAAGGTCAAGAACGAGGCTAGAATCGGCCTCTTTAACAAGCGAGTTTTCCCCCATATGTGCTCGGTCGCCTATCTAGAAGTGTTCAGAGACATCTGGATTATCGCTTCAAGCATCGAAACTCTCGATGCGAGGTGGCATTCCGCACCTTCCCAGAGTACTACCCTGATACCCATTTCTACTAGCGGCCGGGTCGATCACGGGGGTATTTTTTTTCAAACACGAGTAAAACTCACACTGATCCCAGCGGGAATCGAAAACGGTTTGTCCGAACGTCGGTAGCCCACTTGGGTGGCTTTCCCAAAAAAGCTACCGAGGCCACCGTCTATAGTTTAGCCTGATAATATATTCCCAACAAGGCTACCAAGGCCACCGTCTAAAGCTTAGCCTGATAATATATTCCCAACAAGGCTACCGTCTAAAGCTTAGCCTGATAATATATTCCCAACAAGGCTACCAAGGCCACCGTCTAAAGCTTAGCCTGATAATATATTCCCAACAAGGCTACCAAGGCTACCGTCTAAAGCTTAGCCTGATAATATATTCCCAACAAGGCTACCGTCTAAAGCTTAGCCTGATAATATATTCCCAACAAGGCTACCAAGGCCACCGTCTAAAGCTTAGCCTGATAATATATTCCCAACAAGGCTACCAAGGCCACCGTCTAAAGCTTAGCCTGATAATATATTTCCAACAAGGCTACCAAGGCCACCGTCTATAGTTTAGCCTGATAATATATTCCCAACAAAGCTACCAAGGCCACCGTCTATAGTTTAGCCTGATAATATATTCCCAACAAAGCTACCAAGGCCACCGTCTATAGTTTAGCCTGATAATATATTCTCAACAAGGCTACCAAGGCCACCGTCTATAGTTTAGCCTGATAATATATTCTCAACAAGGCTACCAAGGCCACCGTCTATAGCTTAGCCTGATAATATATTTCCAACAAGGCTACCAAGGCCACCGTCTATAGTTTAGCCTGATAATATATTCCCAACAAGGCTACCGTCTAAAGCTTAGCCTGATAATATATTTCCAACAAGGTTATCAAGGCCACCGTCTATAGTTTAGCCTGATAATATATTCCCAACAAGGCTAACAAGGCCCCCGTCTATAGTTTAGTCTGATAATATATTCCCAACAGGGCTACCAAGGCCACCGTCTATAGTTTAGTCTGATAATATATTCCCAACAAAGCTACTGAGGCCCCCGTCTATAGTTTAGCCTGATAATATATTAACAACAAGGCTACTGAGGCCCCCGTCTATAGTTTAGTCTGATAATATATTCCGAACAAGGCTACCAAGGCCCCCTCTATAGTTTAGCCTGATAATATATGCCCAACAAGGCTACCAAGGCCACCGTCTATAGTTTAGCCTGATAATATATTCCCAATAAGGTTACCAAGCTACCTCCGTCTATAGTTTAGTCTGATAATATATTCCCAACAAGGCTACTGAGGCCCCCGTCTATAGTTTAGCCTGATAATATATTCCCAACAAGGCTACCAAGGCCCCCGTCTATAGTTTAGCCTGATAATATATTCCCAACAAGGCTACCAAGGCCCCCGTCTATAGTTTAGTCTGATAATATATTCATGGTTGAGGTTTCGCAAGATTTCAGGCTCAGAATACAGCAGGAGGTCGATGACTGGGATTCATACCCTCACCTCCTTCCACCCCCCCCCCCCCCCATTCACCTTTCTTAGATTGTCAACAATATGAAAGGGCCAAAACTTGTGCTCAACGGCTAACTTCTGATGATCAGAATTCCTTCTTTTGCAAGCGTTATTGAAAATGTTTCCATCTTTCTCGCGTTAAGATGCAACCACCCTTGTTCCAATGCTTATTTTAATTTACTACTGTGCATAATTTAATATTTTTACTCTACATAATTGTACCTAATTACTCTTCATAATTTTATCTTATTAATATGCATAATTTATTTTACTAATTTGCATAACTTTACTTTATTACCGTGCATAATTTTACATTTATAATATGCATAATTTTACATGATTAATTTGCATTTTGTAAAAAATAGTAAATAGCCCCCGTCTCGCCAAGTGGCGTATAGGGAACATGGTGTTAGTGACCATAATTTGGATAGACCTTCGGCACAAGATTTTTGGGGTAAGGTGGTCGACATTACACCCGTGTCGTTTTACTTTCCCAGAAAAAAAATCCGGTACCAATTTAAAGCTGGGTGAACCCGGAAGCCGTCGATCAGGATCAAACCCGACCTCTTGTTCTTTGTAGTCCAGTTCACTAACCACTGAGCTATCCCGGCTTATTTATTTGCATAATTTACCTGATTAATATGTATAATTTTATATTATTAATTGACATAATTTACCTGATGAATATGTATAATTTTATATTATTAATTTACATAATTTACCTGATTAATATGTATAATTTTATGTTATTAATTTACATAATTTACCTGATTAATATGTATAATTTTATATTATTAATTTACATAATTTACCTTATTAATATGTATAATTTTGTATTATTAATTTACATTATTTACCTGATTAATATGTATAATTTTATATTATTAATTTACATAATTTACCTGATTAATATGTATAATTTTATATTATTAATTTACATAATTTACCTGATTAATATGTATAATTTTATATTATTAATTTACATAATTTACCTGATGAATATGTATAATTTTATATTATTAATTTACATAATTTACCTGATTAATATGTATAATTTTATATTATAAAATTTGATAAATTGACGTTTTGCACGCATTCCACGTGGGCTTTCTGACACAATTAGACACTTGTAGAAAACACGAGGCATTGTGTGTTCCATTTCCGTTCATTCAGCGGAGAACCGTCCTCGAACTGAGCAGACAATAATTCTCCTGGTGTTTTGTCTTATTAGGTTATTTCCCCATTACGGCCACGCCTTTACCTAGTGAAAATTAATCATAGACCAGCAACTACGGTAATTTCTATTCTTTAGGGCTTCACAATTTACAATTTTGACAAACATCAAAGAAATATCGCCGCTTTAAGAAAACTGCAGCTGCAAGATATTTGTTAAATATACATTTAAAGGGTCTTTTGCATTCTAATAACATTTCGAAAATTTCAAAAGTTTTTAACAAACGGTTAGAGAGTAATAGCGTTTTGAAGTTGGGCACATGATTTGAAACGAGCTATAGACAGTTATTTATCATTTCTATTGTTAACCTTCTGCCAAACCATTCTCTTAAGCTGTCTGGTATCTTTTCTCTTTGCTTCCTCTATCTCTTCGTCCCTCAATTTTCAAAGTTGTCACAATATATTCCAGCTGTTCTCTTCTCATTACATGGCCAAAAAATGATGATTGTTTCTTCCGAATATTGGAAATTAGCTCTCTTTTTGCTTTGACCTCTTTCAGAACGTTTTCATTACTCTTCTTAGCTGTCCATGGTATTCTCAATATTCTTCTGTAAAGCCACATTCCTACAGCCTCCAGTGATTTACTTGTCTGTTGTCACAGTGTCCATGATTCACATCCATATGTTAAAACTGGATCTACATAACATTTAAGAACTCTTTCAAAAACACACAATTAGAGTAAAATGTCATGGTTGTTTATCATCAGGTTTAGGGTCTTATATAGACCGTGGTACTTGCCACCTCCCGTCTGAAAGAATAGGTCAAGGTCAACTACGAGATTTGAATCGGCACGCGAGTTTTCACCCATATGTGCAAGCCCATCTATTCAGAAGTGTTCGGAGACTTCTTGATAGTGTCGCTTCAAGCATTGAAACTCACGATGCGAGGCGGCTTTCCTCACCTTCCCAGAGTAATATCCTGGTACCCATTTCTGCCAGCGGCTGGGTCGACTGCAGGGGTATTTCTGTCCAACCAGGAATACAACCCACACTGCTCCCAGCGGGAATCGAACACGGGTTGTCTGAACGTCGGTAGCTCAGTCGGGTGGTTTTCCCAATTAGGCTACCAAGGCCCCCCGTCTGAAAGAATCTCTGTTTGTAGCCAGATCTCCCACATCTGTTGTCATGTTCAATGTCGTGTTGTTGGTTTCGTCTGCTCTTGTCATGTTTTTTTTCCTGCAACCACACCTTCCATTATTGTTCTTTCCAACCTACTGTGCTTTTTCATGTGGCCGCATTATTTGAATTTTTTCTCTTAATATGTTTACAAGTCAATTCTTATCCATGTGGAAGTATTTTAATTTGTCTTCATTGCTCTTTTTCATTGTCAAAAGTATCCTAAATATTTCTCGACGGTGTGAAAACATAAAGATATCAAATCAAAAACAAAGACAGGATATTGTTTCGAAAGAAAATAAATTTTATTATTAAAAAAAATTACAACACGAAAATTTGGAAACAAATGCATCATTGGAAGCATATAAGACATCAAAGGGGATATACATATAATTTATACAATTGAGAGATTTGGCATGTGAGTTATATTCATTTAAGTTTAAATATAATATGACTAGAACAATAAGATTTGTTATAATAGCTTTTAAACAATGTCATGATTGGATTAACTTTTGAAATGGTCAATCAAACTGAAAGGGCATCTGCCCTTAGGGAACACCGGTTAGCACGTTTTTCTAACATGGAAACACGGGCATGTCTTGAACAGGCTTTCCCTGAAGAATATATGTGGGCAACTGCCTACCAGGAACATCATCAGTGGCTTATATACACAGCCATCTTTAGCGATAGGCCTGCTGTCAAGACTATTTGCGTGATTTAACTGGATTAGATTAAGGTTTGTCAGGTTGCGGATATGATTCAGTCTGTCATCTGTAGCTCACAAAGGTGAACCACAGCCAAATATAGATTTATTTAGTCCTGCGGTCTGAGAAAGATTTCCCGGTAAATTTCCAACTGGCGTGACGTTTTCAGCTTTGCGAGTAGGGATGGTTGTGGTTAGAGTGACGTCACACTAGTAGAAGGATTTTTAGGTTTTTGTTCCTTTCGCGAGCCGTAGTAAATCTATAGTTGTGGGTGAACCTAGACAAGTTACGTCACGCTAGTTGTGCTGTGAGCAGGCGTATCTCTGAACGGGGTTGTGACTTAAATACTAGCATAAGCTCAAATCTAACAACTGGTGCAACTGAGGCCCATAATAGGCACCAACCAAACTTGAGACACTAGCCTGAAAGATGCATCAGCCAAACTTGAGTCACTAGCCTGATAGATGCATCAGCCAAACTTGAGCCACTAGCCTGATAGATGCATCAGCCAAACTTGAGTCACTAGCCTGATAGATGCATCAGCCAAACTTGAGCCACTAGCCTGATAGATGCATCAGCCAAACTTGAGCCACTAGCCTGATAGATGCATCAGCCAAACTTGAGCCACTAGCCTGATAGATGCATCAGCCAAACTTGAGCCACTAGCCTGATAGATGCATCAGCCAAACTTGAGCCACTAGCCTGATAGATGCACCAGCCAAACTTGAGCCACTAGCCTGATAGATGCACCAGCCAAACTTGAGTCACTAGCCTGATAGATGCATCAGCCAAACTTGAGACACTAGCCTGATAGATGCATCAGCCAAACTTGAGTCACTAGCCTGATAAATGCATCAGCCAAACTTGAGCCACTAGCCTGATAGATGCACCAGCCAAACTTGAGCCACTAGCCTGATAGATGCACCAGCCAAACTTGAGTCACTAGCCTGATAGATGTATCAGCCAAACTTGAGTCACTAGCCTGATAGATGCATCAGCCAAACTTGAGCCACTAGCCTGATAGATGTATCAGCCAAACTTGAGTCACTAGCTTGATAGATGCATCAGCCAAACTTGAGTCACTAGCCTGATAGATGCATCAGCCAAACTTGAGCCACTAGCCTGATAGATGCATCAGCCAAACTTGAGCCACTAGCCTGATAGATGCACCAGCCAAACTTGAGTCACTAGCCTGATAGATGTATCAGCAAAACTTGAGTCACTAGCCTGATAGATGCATCAGCCAAACTTGAGCCACTAGCCTGATAGATGTATCAGCCAAACTTGAGTCACTAGCTTGATAGATGCATCAGCCAAACTTGAGCCACTAGCCTGATAGATGCATCAGCCAAACTTGAGCCACTAGTCTGATAGATGCATCAGCCAAACTTGAGCCACTAGCCTGATAGATGCATCAGCCAAACTTGAGCCACTAGCCTGATAGATGCATCAGCCAAACTTGAGCCACTAGCCTGATAGATGCATCAGCCAATCTTGAGCCACTAGCCTGATAGATGCATCAATCAAACTTGAGCCACTAGCCTGATAGATGCATCAGCCAAACTTGAGCCACTAGCCTGATAGATGCATCAGCCAAATAACAAGCAGCTATCTAAAATGGACTCTGTTTTTTTTCTTTTCTTTATTTCCTTTTGCATCCATTCGATTGTCGAGGAGGATAGCAATTTTTGGTTTTCTCCCGTCTGGTGGCTTTATTTATTGTCAGTTGATGGTATCTGTGTTTATTTGATGTTATCTCTTCATCTTACTCACGGCCTGCCTCTTGCTCTTCCTCCTTAACCTCTTTTAATATATGATTTGTGTGGTAAGGAATAGTATAGCATTCTTGCTAGATAAACAAACCAGTTTATCTGTTGTTTCTGCAAGTTTAGGATTCATCCAATGCCAACTCTGTTTCTTGTAACATCATTTCTGATTCTGTCTATCCTTGTCACTCCAAGCGCTTTTCTCAGACATTAGATCTCTGTGATGGCAATCTTTCTTTTATGTTTAGTCCTAAATGACCATGTTTGGCATTGATATTTTCTTGGAGGTGATAGTCCAGCTAGCACCGACTTAACAATGGTACCAGCCCACGTGCACTTTCTTAATGTTAACTGCTTTCAGTAGCAAACAAACAACAAAATAAAAAGACACTAATTCGTGCCCAATCGTTTTTTTTCTACCTCACAAGATGACGAATTACGTTGACTGACACCGTTGTGTTGCAGCTGTCCGCTGCTTTCTTCTTTAAAACACACTTGTTTGGGACCGCTTTCCTAGCCTTTGGATTTCCTACAAGTCGGTACTTTTTTGCAGTCAGAGTATTTCTTTTCCTTTGAAAGCAGTCAGAATAAACATTGGCATTTTTACTAACGGGTTTCAATTAAATTCTTTATTCTTCTACCTTTCAGTTTCCTGTAGAGCATATGTCTTCAACAAACACTTTCAGCTTCCTGTAGAGCATAGGTCTTCAACAAACACTTTCAGTTTCCTGTAGAGCATAGGTCTTCAACAAACACTTTCAGCTTCCTGTAGAGCATAGGTCTTCAACAAACACTTTCAGTTTCCTGTAGAGCATATGTCTTCAACAAACACTTTCAGCTTCCTGCAGAGCATAGGTCTTCAACAAACACTTTCAGTTTCCTGTAGAGCATAGGTCTTCAACAAACACTTTCAGTTTCCTGTAGAGCATATGTCTTCAACAAACACTTTCAGCTTCCTGCAGAGCATAGGTCTTCAACAAACACTTTCAGCTTCCTGTAGAGCATAGGTCTTCAACAAACACTTTCAGTTTCCTGTAGAGCATATGTCTTCAACAAACACTTTCCAAGCTGTTCTGGTTCTTGCCGTTCTTTTCAAATCATTCCATATCTTCCCCATAATCTTCATATCTGCTTCCATCTGTCTTCTCCAAGAACATTATTGTCTTCAAATGTTCTATTATTGCAATATTATTTACCTTTCTTCTTGTTGTAGTTCACTTGACCGTTAGTTTAAGTCCCAATGTTCATCTCTCCATATATTGTCTCGACCATGAGCCTAACTTGTCTCCATATGTTGTCTCGACCATGAACCTAACTTGTCTCCATATGTTGTCTCGACCATGAACCTAACTTGTCTCCATATGTTGTCTCGACCATGAACCTAACATCATCATCATCATGTGCCATACCGGTTGGCGTAGTTGATCACGTCCCTCCACAATCTTCTATCTACAGTGCATCGTATCAGTTCTGTTGTTGACTGTTTTCCATGCCATGACACCAAGCTAATCAATATTTTCTCTCTTTGTCGCCCACAATCTCTCTTTCCTTTTATTTTGCCAGTTGTAACCAAGTATTCCAACTTTCCTCTTCTCATGATGTGCCCGAAAAATGTTGATTGCTTCTTTCTGATGTTTTTTAAGAGCTCCCTTTTTGTGTTGGCCTCTTTGAGAAATTCCTCATTGGTCTTTTTAGCTGTCCAAGGAACTTTCAACATTCTTCTGAGAAATCCCATCTTAGTGGCCTCCAATCGTCTTTCATTTACGAAAAGAACCTAACTTGTCTTCATATGTTGTCTCGACCATGAACATAACTTGTCTCCATATGTTGACTCGACCAAGAACCTAACAGACCTCCATATGTTGTCTCCACCATGAACCCAACTTGTCTCCATATGTTGTCTCGACCATGAACCTAACAGACCTCCATATGTTGTCTCGACCATGAACCTAACTTGTCTCCTTTTGTTGTCTCGACCATGAACCTAACAGGTCTCCATATATTGTCTCGTCCATGAACCTAACTTGTCTCCTTTTGTTGTCTCGACCATGAACCTAACAGGTCTCCATATGTTGTCTCGACCATGAATCTAACTTGTCTACACATGTTGTCTCGACCATGAACCTAACAGGTCTACACATGTTGTCTCGACCATGAACCTAACAGGTCTCCATATGTTGTCTCGACCATGAACCTAACTTGTCTTCATATGTTGTCTCGACCATGAACCTAACAGGTCTCCATATGTTGTCTCCTACATGAACCTAAATTGTCTCCATATGTTGTCTCGACCATGAACCTAACTTGTCTCCATATGTTGTCTCGACCATGAAACTAACAGGTCTCCATATGTTGTCTCCTACATGAACTAACCTGTCTCCATATGTTATCTCGACCATAAACCTAACAGGTCTCCATATGTCTCCTACATGAACCTAACTTGTCTCCATATGTTGTCTCGACCATGAACCTAACAGACCTCCATATGTGCCCAATGTTTTCTTCTTTCCATACATTTCTACCAAAAGTTAGATTTAGATCTCATGATTTCTTTGTAGAAATGTCAGCAAACTTTGTAGGAGTGTAGATTACAGCACAGCACATGCTCCTTTCATCTCAAATATGTGTGCAGTTCTCGTGTCCGCAAGATGTCTTCTGCAGTTTGAGAACAAGTTCGGCACATACGTTGTGGTGTAACAGTCAGTTGCAGTTTCCACTGATGGGTCTGCAACGTTTTACTCAAAGTCTGACCAGTTGAGGCATCGTAGTTTCTGAGTGACACTTGAATACAGTGCTACAGACATCTGCTAAACGTTATCAGTCTTCAGATGTTATTTAATTTCCTTTCATAAAGTTTGAAGTTTCTTCTTTTTATATAGAAGAGGAAAGTTGGAATTTTTGGTTACAACTGGCAAAATAAGGGGACAGATAGTTCGCGGACGACAAAGAGAGAAATACTAGACAACTTGGTGTCATGGCATGGAAAACATTCAAAAAAGTCATTAATACGATGCTCTGTGAGTAGAAATTGATGAAGGACATGATCGCCTACGCCTACCGGAATGGCACATGATTATTGTTCTATAGTACGTAGCTCTACGAAGTAACCGAATCCCAGAAACAGAGAGCTGCCTTCATAAGAGAGTTGGGAGTCCTAGTCTAAATGAGCCATGGTCGCAGAAGAAGAAGAATATATATGTAACACATATTTATGTATAATTTGGATCCCTACGTATATATATATATATCAGTAAGAGAAGGGAACACGGCGATCCTTGCTTCTGTTAGCCAGCATGTTTTAACGTAGGCTGTTACCGGGGGAGACTAAGAGGAGGCAGAAATGTTATGTTTTTGTCAGCTGATGGTGCGCCGACCTGCCATTGCGACCGCATATCTAAGGCGTATATTCTCCTCTAGGCATTCTATCAGATGTGTTAGTTCTTATAAACCATCTATGTCATTCCGTAACCATAACAACCACCTGGCCAAGGGTGCCCTGTAGACTAGCGGAGGAAAGGATTCGTCTTACTCCTCTGCAAAAATGGGGGATACCTTTACCCCGGTAACCGAATAGATTCGCTGTAGTGAGACACAAAACTTGAAGACACCGTAATCTATGATATGAAACAAGAGCAGTTTTGAAAATACTTTAGCGAAAAGGCATCAGTCTTGTCAATCAACTACTAGGATAGGAACATTTTAGAAACTTTTGGAGGTACTATATACTGTGGGTTATTTTTGGACTCCAATTGGTATACTACATACTGTGGGTTATTTTTGGACCCCCATTGGTGTACTACATACTGTGGGTTATTTTTGGACCCCCATTGGTGTACTACGTTTCATTAACAACATCGTTTTTACGATAGCGGCTTGTTAAACCTCTGATCAACGGTTCTATACCAAGCCGGAGAAAAATAATTCCTCCATTTTGGAAACAACCGGAAACCGGGAACAAACGAGGAAATTAGAGAAATCGCCAATCAACCACTAATATCTTCAGTAATAAAGAAAAGACGATGGTCATACGTTGGACATGTGATGAGAAGAGATAATAATCGAATAGCAAAGCAAGCCCTCATATGGGAAACAACAGGTAAAAGAAAAGAGGAAGACCCAGGGAGACACTGAGAAGAACATTGATGAGAGAGGCAAGAGCAGCAGGAATCGGCTCCCTCAATGAGATAGAACTGCTTGCACAGAACAGAGACAGATGGCGAGATTTGATAAAATATCTTTAAAAGAAAACTGCTAGAACAAAAATTCATATAGGAGAAGGTGTATCTTGGTCTACGCCCTATGGGCCGGTTACGGCTCGAAAGGTCAATAGATAGATAGATTGGTGTACTACATACTGTGGGTTATTTTTGGACCACCATTGGTGTACTATACACTGTGGGTTATTTTTGGACCACCATTGGTGTACTATATACTGTGGGTTATTTTTGGACCCCCATTGGTGTACTACATACTGTGGGTTAGTTTTGGACCCCCATTGGTGCACTACATAATGTGGGTTATTTTGGGACCCCCATTGGTGTACTACATAATAAAGTAACGTAAAGTGCCCCGTCACGCCACGTGGCGTATAGGGAATATGGTGTGAGTGCATATATATATATTTTTATAGACCTTCGGCACATGATTTTTGGGGTAATGTGGTCAGTATTACGCCTGTGCCGCTTTACTTTCTCAGAAAAAAATCGAGCATCCATTTAAGCCTGGGCAGACATGGAAACCATCGATCAGGATCGAACCCAATCTCTTGTGTTTAGTAGCTCAGTTAACTAACTACTGAGCTATCGCGCACCCAATTATTTCATGGCATTTCTTTTGATGATTTCTGGATCTCTACAAAGTGAGTGACCTATCCAGCTCCATTATCATCCTATTATCATTGTCTGTATTCTCTCCTGCTTACGCTACTAGAGTAGTACATTGTTTGCTGATTTCTGTCGACTAATTTAGTGTTCTGAAAGTTTACCTTGTAACGAACCGAATCTATGGGAGTCAGTGAAGCGTAGACGTGAAAAGGGCTAGCTCGTAGACATGGCAAATAGTTCACATTCTACTGGCAGCAGTGAGATCATCCGCTGTTTCCATGTTAGCTCCTGTGGTACACCCAGACACAATAGAAATATAGGCCAGATTTCATTATCTAGGAAATGGAGCAATATCGCCAACAGCACGGAGTTCGTGTATAAGTACACACTTGTCGAGAACGTCTATTCAACTACCGACTTGGCAGCATCTCTTGTGTCGTTAACGTTGCTATAACGCCCACTGACAATGTATAAATGTAAACTAACTCAATTTAAGTGAATTTCACTATCTGGATTCATCTCTCAGTACAACAGTCATCGTATTCCTCCTCTCACTGGCCAGTATGGTCGTGTAGCTCACCAGGTGTGTATCGCTAGTCTTCGTTCTACAGGTGCGCTGAATCTGACAGGTAAGAATTCTGATAAAGGTCCGCCTAAATGCAGTGTTAAACATGGTATAAATGATCGGGTTCGCTAATGAGGCGATATACCCCATCCACAGAAAGAGAGACATAACCTCTTTGTTAACACCGTTTGTACACGTCTCACAAATAGCATTCAGAATATTCATCGCAAAAAACGGAGTCCACAAGATTACAAAAACTAGAAAAATGATTCCCAGAACTTTAGAGGCCTTTTTCTCGTTAGTGGCCGTCTTCTTGGACATGACGTGCTTGACGGAATACTTTCCCTTGTGTATGCGGAATGTTTTTCGGAAACTTGGTTGTTTTAGCTTTCGTTTTGGCAACTTCTCAGCTGCAAGTTCGTTTATGAATGACGAATGTTTCTTTGTTATTTTTGATTTTTGAGATGGGGTCCGACAAGGTCGACGAATTTTGATTCTTTGATTATTTAAACTGTCGTCGAGAGTGTCATCGGTCTCTTCTAATGTCATCTCACCTTCGCTGGAGATGACAAGTTCAGGTAGTGGTGATCCGGCTGGGGAGAGGCTGTGAATGCTGGTGCCGTTTTTGAGGGTGCTCATGATGATGTTGTTGTTGTCAGTGTTGCAAGTGTTGAAATGGGCGAATCCGTTATTATTTTGAGTACTAGCGTGGTTGTTATTTGTTTTGTAGTTGATGTTAGGTTTAACTGATATGTTGTCTCTGCCATGATCGTTTAATGACGTCTCAATGCTGTGACCTGGCCTGACAGGGTCACTGAAGCTCTTCACTTTTGGAGTTGGCGGATGTAGACGAATTGTGATCACGTCAGAGTTAGATGACTCTGATGTATCGTTACAAGCATCGTCATTCTTATCAGAATTGTTCTCGTTATCGACATCATCTTCTCTTTCATCATCAGAAGAAGATGTGAGCTTTGAAAACTCAGGTTTTCTTCTGTTCAACGGAGAATTAGGTGCGGAATGACTGTATCCAATAGGGGGAGACATGTCGCTGCTTGCGTTAAATGACTCTGGGAGATAGATGGGCAAAGAGACTTCCAGTCTGAGAAGAGCTTTTTTATCTAGTTCCTTATTCTGGACTTTACTTTGAGCCCTGATGGATTGACCGGCAGTTGTCGCTACTTCCTTGGGA
Organism: Megaustenia siamemsis; assembly: GCA_032433765.1. Classification (NCBI taxonomy): domain Eukaryota; kingdom Metazoa; phylum Mollusca; class Gastropoda; order Stylommatophora; family Ariophantidae; genus Megaustenia; species Megaustenia siamemsis. The sequence goes on from JAVIAB010000108.1 coordinate 70,532,161, forward strand.
ACACGCTGGTCACATCGATTGAAATCTTCTTTAAGACAGAGGTCCATTTCCTCTTGAATCTGTGGATGTAATAAAATTAATCACGTGTCAGCGCTGTTTTCATATTGAAGAAACACATTCTATCATTTGTGCACACAATTCTAATCATCATCATCATGTGTCAGCGCTGTTTTCATATTGAAGAAACACATTCTATCATTTGTGCACACAATTCTAATCATCATCATCATGTGCCATACCGGTTGGCGTGGGCGATCAATTCTTTTCACAGTTTTCTACCCACAATGCATCGTATCAATTCTATTGTTGACTGTTTTCCCTGACCAAGTTGTCTAGCAGCATCTTCTCTCTTTGTCGTCCAAGATCTCTCTTTCCCTGTATTTTGACAGTTGTAACCAATACTCCAACTTTCATCTTCTCATGATGTGACCGAGAAATGTCAATATTTTCTTTCCGATGTTTTTAGGAGCTCCCTTTTTGTGTTGGCCTCTTTGCGAATTTCTACATTGGTCTTACAGCTGTTCAGGAAACTTTCAAAATCCTTATGAGAAATCCAACCCTGTGTAGCCCCTAGACGTCTCTTTATTTGTTTGTATACAGTTCGCGATTCACTTCCTTAGGTCACAAACAGTTCTATTTGGCACCGATGACCTCTCTTTCTCACTTCCGTTACATAGACTTGTTGCACAAGACGTTTTATAACTATAAAACCTCATTCTTTAATAATGTGTACACATAACACCAGCATGTCATCATTTACACACTCTTGTACACATAACACCAGCATGTCATCATTTACACACTCTTGTACACATAACACCAGCATGTCATCATTTTACAAATGTCCACATATAATTTTAAGACGTCGTCATTTTAACATTTCTAAACATAAATTTAGTTCGTGTTTTATATTCTTATCTTAAGGCATAATTTAAAATGTCATCATTTACACACTCTTGTACACACCGTTTGTACGTCATCATTTTACAAATTGTACACATAACTTTTGTATGTCAAAATAAAAACGCAACATTTTTATGAATATTTTTCCTTGAGTGCTGATCTCTGGGTCATTTTTTGTTCATTATTGAGTGTAAGTTGTAGATGGAAGAACACAACGAGATTCTTGTTAGTGGAAACGTGTGGTCATGTGTGTGTCAGTGGTCATGTGTGTGTCCGTGGACATGTGTGTGACAGTGGATATGTGTGGTCATGTGTGTGTCCGTGGACATGTGTGGTCATGTGTGTGTCAGTGGATATGTGTGGTCATGTGTGTGTCCGTGGACATGTGTGTTATAGTGTCGTCTTGTTCTTTGTTGTATTGTATATATCTTGACAACACATCACATTACATTGACGTTACTACATGTAACAATTAAGATCATGACAGAGTCTTTCTTTTCTTAATATATAATGATATTCACGTTTATTGAATTTTCTGCTGGCACACATGATCTATAGTCTTGGATGCAATGTTTCATTCATTTCACACAATTTGTTATAATCTATCTACTTACGACATGTAAGATGAATATATGAAACACAATTCTTGAAACACTTGGAAGTGGACTACTACTGTCATAATATTCTTGTCAACTTCTTTATCTAGTTTCTATCAATGTCAATTCCTACTGACTTGACTACTCAAGACTTCTACTCTTAACTTCTAACTGTTCTGACTCTACTGTTTCTAATCTGCTTAACTGCTAAGCCTACATCCTAACTGTCTTTCTGGTCTTCCAACTTCTGTCTTAAACTGTTGTGCAAAACCTTAAATACTCAAACAGCTCCCTTCTTTCTGAGGCTCAGCAGCCAATCAGCTGCTCTGCCGAGTGCCCCTGCGACTGATCACAAGTGTTGGTCACCTACGTTTACGTGTCCAGTGTCCACCATCTGTGACTCACACCTGGACTTTCCCAAATTTGGGCAAAGCATCCTGTTTCCCCGAATCTCTACGACCTATTTGGAATAACATTACCTCATGACACTGGCCTCTCCTGGTAGCTAATTACCTGGCAGAGTAACACCATGAGTTTAGTGCATGGTATCATGTGATGGTCATTTAGAATAACAACTAACTTGCATGGACAATCGTGGAGATTTGACAATACGTCACGAGGTCGATGCGTGATGGTCATCCTCACAACAACTGGTTGTATGTGTCATTCCACTATTCTGGACCTCTCCTTCGGTGCGTGTCACTACCCACCCTCTACAACAGGTGAGTGGGGATCATGGAAAATCCCATCGCTTTGTCCAATTACTCTGTACCTCACTCCTTCCTCCAGGTTACTACCCTTCTCCTATAACCTCTACTGTAACTCAACTTCTGACTCACTAGTGATACTGAAATACCATCATTATAGTTAAATCTGCTGGTCGCCACTATATGATACTGTCATCGTCTATTCAAGGAGCGGTAACGACTAAATTACCTGCTCTCTCTATGCTTCCTTAGCTTACTCTGTTACATATTCCTCCCTTATTACATATCAGATTTATTTCTAAGTAAATAAATCTTAGTATAATACATAAGCATCAACACAATCTAGGAGACAATAAGGTACTGAGCAATAAAACTTATTTGTAACCAAAAAACTTTAACATTTCCAAGGGACTTAATTTTTGAAAATATGTCCAGTTGTGTCCCTTGAATGAGTAACTCAACCATTTACTATAATGCAAGTCTTATTGAAAATGTTAACTAATTCTTGACAATGACTGTTTGTCAGCTTCTTGAGGCTACATCACAGGCATCACCAGACATCTGTCGACTGGCATCTGTGATCCAATATCCTATAAATAAACTCATAAGACAAACCATGTACAACACGCATTTGTAAGGTATTAATAAAACATTAAACATTATCTTCCACATTTTACAAATGAAACCTCTGACAGACTGTCAAAGAAGTCTGAAATAAAAATATTCATGATTAAAAATTTTCACATATTTGCTCAATTCACATAGAACATATATGACCATACGTAGACAATTCACATATCTCCGGAGACTACAAATCACAAACAACACTTAGTTTGAGCAACAATATATCAATATACATACATATATACTTCAGACTTATTTACATCATACTCTTTCTCTGAGCCTCATTTCTCTATATGTTATATGACTTCTTGTAAGTCATCATCAATCAATAATTTCTGGAACTCTCTCTCAAGCTCCAGATTAATTACCCATGAGTCCATCCTTTAGACTCATTTCTCCTGATACTCTTCTAGTATCATCTATTTATTCTCAAGATCAGGATTATCTGAATACCATCCACTTGACAGCATCTAACATTCATTTGACTCTGAATAATCTGCATACATCTCTTGTATTCCCAGGACTACTATTCAGTCTCAATATATCATGATACTCTTGTAGTATCTTCTAAGGCTCAAGATCAGAATTATCTGGACACCGTCCACTTGACAGTATCTATCAGTCATATTCATTTATTCGACTCAGATATTTCTATTTACATCTCTTATACTCATAGGACTACCATTTAGTCTCTATAACTTCTGGAAACTCTCTCTCAAGTTCCATTTCTCTTTATATAACCTTTTACGAGTTACCACTCTGGTTACATGTTTCACATGAGTCTCCTCTAGACTCACTCTTACTTTCTTATGTAACCTTTCTGAGTTATCACTCAGTTACATAATTTCACATGAGTCTCTTCTAGACTCATCTTCTTCAATTTAAAAAACTAATTCTTTTAGGTCTCACACAAACACAGAATATTACCTTGTTTCTCACATCTCCTCTCTCATTCTTCAACAACTTCTAAGTCTCAATACACTCTCATCTCCTTGCTACACACTTATATTAACTTCTCAACTTATTTATTCTTCTAATTAGTGAGTCCTTACGTCTCACTGTATCATCACATCTCCATGGGATGTTTACCCTTACTCTTGCTGGCATGCTCCAGGAACTCACTCATTCTTCCTATTCTGCGAGCAAAAAACATGTCTGTTTTTACACGTTCATCATCTTGTCTTTTTCTTTCTTCTATTATTTTGGTCCTTTCTGGGGATCCGAGTGGCCAAAAGACTACTCCTGAATTAATATCTTCCTTTAAATCGTTATCTTTACTGACACAAACTGTAGCAACTTGTCTATCCTTTTTCTTCTTTGTCTTTGCTGTACATTTCTTGGAGGATTTCTGTCCTGTCGTATAACCTTGCGAGCCTTCCGCTTTTGTCACCTTACCGTCTTCTATCGTTGTCCCCCAATACTCTCTACGGATCTCTGTTCCGTTGTCACTATCATAATCCACTGTACACTGGTCTGGATATAGTGGATGCATATAACGTGGTCGGTCTGAATCGGTAGGCCACAAGACAACCGAATTAATGTCTAATCTTGATTGAATTTTCCTGGCTCTCACCGAATTTTGTCTCTCCGGATGGACCTTTACTTTCTGTCTAACATCTTCTGTGTCTGTCATCTTTGAAAATTTCTCTTCAAGCTGTAGTTTATCATGCGTCAGTTGTCCAATATATTCCTCCGCCTCCATTATATCAGTTTCTATTTTGTCTACTTCTTTCTTCAAGCCTTTGTTCTTCGTCTTTAACCTATCAACTGTCTCTGTCAACTCTACAATCTTTTTATTATTTTTCTCATTAGTTTGCCTTAGTATCCTAATCTCATGATCTTGTTTTATTAATTTCTCATTTAATTCTTCTATTATTTTGTTACTTTCTTTATTCTTCTCAATCCATTTAGTTTCATATTCTTGCCATGTGTCACTGTCACTACCTACACAGGCATCTATATAAGTCTTTAAAACTGTAGTCTCTACTTCAGTCTGTGTACTCTTTGTCTCTTGTTCAGTGTCTGCCTTTCTAATAATCTCTTCTCTAATAATTCTATTTGTTTTTAAACTATATAGTCTATAGTCTGGTTTAGCGTATGTTGTTGGATTAGTGTATGTATGTTTTTGTAATGGCCTATAAACTTTGACTGTTATCTTACTATTATTTATTGTGTGCATGCTATTTAAAATTTTATTGACAATGTTACTGTCTCTGTATAGGATTATGGCTCTGTTTGTCTCTTCTTCAGGTCTATAAATTAATTTAACAAATATTATTTCTCCATACGTATTAAAATAATTTCTAATATCTATGTCACTAATGTTTTTATTTAAATTGGTTATCAATATTTTGCAGCTATTAGTATTTATAATTTGTTTACTGTCCATGTCTCTCTATAATATTATATAATGAACTATTAGATGAATACTATACGACTACTTGCGAAGAATCCAACTGTTAAAAGAACAAAACAATTACAATTTATTATATGTTATAAATTATAAAAATATAAAATATCAACACTTTATGAACACCTCAGTTCCTGAAATAAATAGAAATTGATTATTAATTTCTCTGTGGAATAAAAACAGTGTAGTATAAAAAATTATTATTATTAAATATGTTTATCTTAAATTTATGACAACATTAGTCTTCATTCACTTTAAACATCAACATAAACCAGTCAAAAAAATTCAACCTGCACATAAAAAAATGTCATACAGTATCATATGTCAATGTACCAATAATAATACTATATTTTAAAATCAATTATTTATCCAAAACTACATACACAAGACTATGTAATAAAATCAAAATGTCAACCAGTTGAACCAGCTGTTGAGAAAATGGTTTACAATATGCTGCTGGTATTATTAAATAATATTTAAAAATACACTCTTTAACTAATTACTATCGTTAATTAATTACTTCACAAATTAATTAATCAAATACTTAATAACTAAATTAATTACTTAATAAATCGAATAACCAACTACTTAACTTAATTACTTAATTATATGTTTCTCAGCTGATGATGATCGGTCTCCTTGTCACAATGTTAATAATATAAATATATTTTAATTTAACTACACACGCGAATGGCCATTATAACACTTGAATATTACACTGTTATTTGATACTTAATTTGTTCTCTAATTTAAAATACACCACTTGGATTTCTAGAATATCATCACAATTTCTCAATCACTAAGAGACATGAACTCATTCCTCAACTTCAACACATGCGGGACGATTTACTTTGAGTTATCTGATCTTGAGACGAATTCGTTCAGAGTTGTCTTTACTGACTTGGCGATTTAAAATTGACAACTGGGTTCACAGGTCAGGCTAACAAATGAATGAAAAATTTGACGAAACAATGATTTGTTGCAACTTGACGCTATGCTGGATACCAACAAAATAGGTAATATTGACTGACAATTTGACAATCTCTTGGCTGGTCAGATTTAATGCTGACTAAAAATTTTAGTGCCTCTCTTAGACACTTGACACAGGTAAATTTCAGACTTGTGTTACGCAAACAGCGTAATTTGACTTTTTGACCTGAAGGACAGGTATTCTTGATTGGTAAAATTACAATCTCAGCTGGCAGGAGTGCAACACAGGTAGAATTGTGGTCGTGTTGAACTTTTGACCCGGTAGACGGTACACGGTGATATCTCCGTGATTTCTAAGTTGAAGACTGGGCAGGCTTTTTATTCTTCCATTAACTTTCTGTCATTCATTTATTTGATTTCTCTCCGCGACAACTCAGGTTCATCCTGGTCACGGCACCAAATTAATAAATGTTATAGTGTCGTCTTGTTCTTTGTTGTATTGTATATATCTTGACAACACATCACATTACATTGACGTTACTACATGTAACAATTAAGATCATGACAGAGTCTTTCTTTTCTTAATATATAATGATATTCACGTTTATTGAATTTTCTGCTGGCACACATGATCTATAGTCTTGGATGCAATGTTTCATTCATTTCACACAATTTGTTATAATCTATCTACTTACGACATGTAAGATGAATATATGAAACACAATTCTTGAAACACTTGGAAGTGGACTACTACTGTCATAATATTCTTGTCAACTTCTTTATCTAGTTTCTATCAATGTCAATTCCTACTGACTTGACTACTCAAGACTTCTACTCTTAACTTCTAACTGTTCTGACTCTACTGTTTCTAATCTGCTTAACTGCTAAGCCTACATCCTAACTGTCTTTCTGGTCTTCCAACTTCTGTCTTAAACTGTTGTGCAAAACCTTAAATACTCAAACAGCTCCCTTCTTTCTGAGGCTCAGCAGCCAATCAGCTGCTCTGCCGAGTGCCCCTGCGACTGATCACAAGTGTTGGTCACCTACGTTTACGTGTCCAGTGTCCACCATCTGTGACTCACACCTGGACTTTCCCAAATTTGGGCAAAGCATCCTGTTTCCCCGAATCTCTACGACCTATTTGGAATAACATTACCTCATGACACTGGCCTCTCCTGGTAGCTAATTACCTGGCAGAGTAACACCATGAGTTTAGTGCATGGTATCATGTGATGGTCATTTAGAATAACAACTAACTTGCATGGACAATCGTGGAGATTTGACAATACGTCACGAGGTCGATGCGTGATGGTCATCCTCACAACAACTGGGCGTATGTGTCGTTCCACTATTCTGGACCTCTCCTTCGGTGCGTATCACTACCCACCCTCTACAACAGGTGAGTGGGGATCATGGAAAATCCCATCGCTTTGTCCAATTACTCTGAACCTCACTCCTTCCTCCAGGTTACTACCCTTCTCCTATAACCTCTACTGTAACTAAACTTCTGACTCACTAGTGATACTGAAATACCATCATTATAGTTAAATCTGCTGGTCGCCACTAGATGATACTGTCATCGTCTATTCAAGGAGCGGTAACGACTAAATTACCTGCTCTCTCTATGCTTCCTTAGCTTACTCTGTTACATGTGTGGTCATGTGTGTGTCCGTGGACATGTGTGTGACAGTGGATATGTGTGGTCATGTGTGTGTCCGTGGACATGTGTGGTCATGTGTGTGTCAGTGGATATGTGTGGACATGTGTGTGTCCGTGTACATGTGTGTGACAGTGGATATGTGTGGTCATGTGTGTGTCAGTGGTCATGTGTGTGACAGTGGATATGTGTGGACATATGTGTGACAGTGGATATGTGTGGACATGTGTGTGTCAATGGATATATGTGGTCATGTGTGTGTCAATGGACATGTGTGTGACAGTGGATATGTGTGGTCATGTGTGCGTCAGTGATCATGTGTGTGACAGTGGATATGTGTGGACATGTGTGTGACAGTGGATATGTGTGGACATGTGTGTGTCAGTGGATATGTGTGGACATGTGTGTGACAGTGGATATGTGTGGACATGTGTGTGTCAATGGACATGTGTGTGTCAGTGGATATGTGTGGACATGTGTGTGTCAAATGTCATGTGTGTGTCCGTGGACATGTGTATGACAGTGGATATGTGTGGTCATGTGTGTGTCCGTGGACATGTGTATGACAGTGGATATGTGTGGTCATGTGTGTGTCCGTGGACATGTGTGTGTCAGTGGATATGTGTGTGTCAGTGGATATGTGTGTGTCAGTGGACATGTGTGTACATGTGTGTGTCCGTGGATTTGTGTGGACAAGTGTGTGTCTGTGGATATATGTGGGCACGTGTGGACATGTGTGTGTCAGTGAATATGTGTGGAATTGTGTTGGTCAGTGGACATGTGTGGACATGTGTAGACATGTGTTTGTCAATCAACATGTGTGTGTCAGCAAATATGTGTGGACATGTAAGGACATATGTGTGTCAGTGGACATGTATGGGCATGTGTGTTTCAGTGGACATGTTTTGACATGTGTGTGTTAATCGACATATTTTGACATGTGTGTGTAAGTGGACATATTTTGACATTTGTGTGTCTTTTTTTTCTTGTATCCTTCCTCCATTGCCGTTGGCGTCGAGGGGAGATACAATCTGCGATTCTTTGCTCTTCTGTTGGCCTCTTCTGGTGTTATCCCTCCTAGTGACTCTAGTATTCCCTTTATCCATCTCTTTCTCGGTCTTCCTCTTAATCTGGCGTTTTCGTAGCGTTTGTTTATGGCTCTTTGAGTCATTGTTAGTTCTTTTTGTCTTGTTATGTGGCCGAACCAATTTATCTGTTGTTTCTTTATGTATTCGATGGTTGGGTCAATTTCCAGTTTCTTCCTCAGGTCGGTGTTTCTTACTCTGTCCCTTAAGCTGTTTCCTGTCATTCTTCTGACACACTTCATTTCTCAATTTCGTGTGTCAGTAGACATATTTTGACATGTGTGTGTAAGTGGACATATTTTGACATGTGTGTGTAAGTGGACATATTTTGACATGTGTGTGTTAGTGGACATATTTTGACATGTGTGTTAGTGGACATATTTTGACATGTGTGTTAGTGGACATATTTTGACATGTGTGTGTTAGTGGACATATTTTGACATGTGTGTTAGTGGACATATTTTGACATGTGTGTTAGTGGACATATTTTGACATGTGTGTGTAAGTGGACATATTTTGACATGTGTGTTAGTGGACATATTTTGACATGTGTGTTAGTGGACATATTTTGACATGTGTGTGTTAGTGGACATATTTTGACATGTGTGTGTAAGTGGACATATTTTGACATGTGTGTTAGTGGACATATTTTGACATGTGTGTTAGTGGACATATTTTGACATGTGTGTGTTAGTGGACATATTTTGACATGTGTGTTAGTGGACATATTTTGACATGTGTGTGTTAGTGGACATATTTTGACGTGTGTTAGTGGACATATTTTGACATGTGTGTGTTAGTGGACATATTTTGACATGTGTGTTAGTGGACATATTTTGACATGTGTGTGTAAGTGGACATATTTTGACATGTGTGTTAGTGGACATATTTTGACATGTGTGTTAGTGGACATATTTTGACATGTGTGTGTTAGTGGACATATTTTGACATGAGTGTTAGTGGACATATTTTGACATGTGTGTGTTAGTGGACATATTTTGACATGTGTGTTAGTGGACATATTTTGACATGTGTGTGTAAGTGGACATATTTTGACATGTGTGTGTAAGTGGACATATTTTGACATGTCTGTGTAAGTGGACATATTTTGACATGTGTGTTAGTGGACATATTTTGACATGTGTGTTAGTGGACATATTTTGACATGTGTGTTGGTGGACATATTTTGACATGAATGTCAGTGGACATATTTTGACATGTGTGTTAGTGGACATATTTTGACATGAGTGTCAGTAGACATATTTTGACATGAATGTCAGTGGACATATTTTGACATGTGTGTTAGTGGACATATTTTGACATGAGTGTCTGTAGACATATTTTGACATGTGTGTGTAAGTGGACATATTTTGACATGAGTGTCTGTAGACATATTTTGACATGAGTGTCAGTGGACATATTTTGACATGAGTGTTAGTGGACATATTTTGACATGAATGTCAGTGGACATATTTTGACATGAATGTCAGTAGACATATTTTGACATGAGTGTCTGTAGACATATTTTGACATGAGTGTCAGTAGACATATTTTGACATGTGTGTTAGTGGACATATTTTGACATGTGTGTTAGTGGACATATTTTTACATGTGTGTTAGTGGGCATATTTTGACATGAGTGTCAGTGGACATATTTTGACATGAGTGTCAGTGGACATATTTTGTCATGAGTGTCAGTGGACATATTTTGACATGTGTGTTAGTGGACATATTTTGACATGTGTGTTAGTGGACATATTTTGACATGTGTGTTAGTGGACATATTTTTACATGTGTGTTAGTGGACATATTTTGACATGTGTGTTAGTGGACATATTTTGACATGTGTGTTAGTGGACATATTTTGACATGTGTGTTAGTGGACATATTTTGACATGTGTGTTAGTGGACATATTTTTACATGTGTGTTAGTGGACATATTTTGACATGTGTGTTAGTGGACATATTTTGACATGAGTGTCAGTGGACATATTTTGACATGAGTGTCAGTGGACATATTTTTACATGTGTGTCAGTGGGCATATTTTGTCATGAGTGTCAGTGGGCATATTTTGTCATGTATGTCAGAGGTCATTTGAGATGCCAACATGGAAGAAATGTCTTCGTGACTGTCACAAAACGCATTTTCTTGCCTGTCGGTGGACAATCAGAAGTCCTTGACCCTGACACATTATTGTTGTCAAAAACCCTAAACTCTGGAGGGCAAATGGACACGAGAGCAACAGGGTTGAAAACTGCCAGCGACTCATAGCTGATTGTTTACTCCAGGATCGATGAAGCAGAACTATGTTGACCCTACTCCACTTCTTAGCGGTGCTGCAAGGAAAAGACTAACAAGTCTGGTCTGACCAAATGAGTAGGGATCGAGAGGGAAGGCAACCCGATAGTAGTAGAGGTGGCGGTTTATGCCCCCCCCCCCTTTTCTGCTTGTATGCTTTTATATAGAAAAAACGCAGCGGTTAATGCCCCCCCCCCCCTAACCTTTTCTGCGTGTATACTTTCTATATAGAAAAAAACGCAGCAAGACGGATCGACCAAGACAGCGAGACCTTGGTGAGCATAGGTGACCTCGTGATGCGCAATGCCTCACGATATGTGTGTGCTTGTAAATAAATAGTGTGTTGTGATGATTTGAAAAGGGAGGAAAACAGGTGCTAGCTCTCGCTTGCTCATCAGTAATAGTGCTTCGCTATCTCTCTCTCTCTCTCTCGCTATCTCTCTCTCCATCTCCATCGCTATCTCTTTCACTCTCGATCATTCTCTCTCGTTCTCTCTCCAATTCCGTCTCTGTCTCTCGCGTTATCTCTCTCTCCCTCTCCGTCTCTGTCTCTCTCGTTATCTCTCTCCCTCTCCATCGCTCTCTCTCTCTCCCTCTCTCCATCTCTGTCTCTTTCGTTATCTCTCTCCCTCTCCGTTTCTGTCTCTCTCGCTATCTCTCTCCCGCTCCATCGCTCTCTCTCCAGCTCTGTCTCTTTCGCTCTCGCTATCTCTCTCCTTCGCTGTCTCTATCTCTCGCTATCTCTCTCCGTCTCCATCGCTCTCTCTCGCTCCCTCTCTGTCTCTTTCGCTCTCGCTGTCTCTATCTCTCGCTATCTCTCTGTCGCTCCATCGCTCTCTCTCGCTCCCTCTCCAGCTCTGTCTCTTTCGCTCTCGCTATCTCTCTCTTGCTATCTCTCTCTCGGTATCTCTCTCCCTCTCCACTGCTGTCTCTCTCGCTCTCTCTCTCGCTCTCGCTCATTCTCTCGGTCTCTCTCCCTCACCATCTCTCTCTCTCTCGGTCTCTCTCCCTCCCCATCGTGTTCTCTCTCTCCCTCTCCATCTTTCTCACCTATCCTCTCTTAGACGTCTAACCTATCAGGCCACCCTCCTTCCTCTCCCTTTATCTCTCCCACATCGTTCCGCCCTCCCGTATATTTTTAGCGTCCCTCCTATTGTAACACTTGGTTATTCTCACCCTTTATGTCTAGCACCTCGCCTTCCTTCTCCTAGACTTCTCTGTATCTCTCTCTCTCTCTCTCTCTCTCTCTCGCTCTCTGTCTCTCGCTCTCGCTCTCTCTTCTAACCCCCACTAGACTTCTTTCCTACCATTCGAGAAGTCTAGGAGAAGGAAGGCGAGGTGCTAGACATAAAGGGTGAGAATAATCAAGTGTTACAATAGGAGGGACGCTAAAAATATACGGGAGGGCGAAACGATGTGGGAGAGATAAAGGGAGAGGAGGGAGGGTGGCCTGATAGGTTAGACGTCTAAGAGAGGATAGGTGAGAAAGATGGAGAGGGAGAGAGAGAACACGATGGGGAGGGAGAGATAGCGAGAGAGACAGAGATGGTGAGGGAGAGAGACCGAGAGAATGAGCGAGAGCGAGAGAGAGCGAGAGAGACAGCAGTGGAGAGGGAGAGAGATACCGAGAGTGAGATAGCAAGAGAGAGATAGCGAGAGCGAAAGAGACAGAGCTGGAGAAGGAGCGAGAGAGAGAGAGAGCGATGGAGCGACAGAGAGATAGCGAGAGATAGAGACAGCGAGAGCGAAAGAGACAGAGAGGGAGCGAGAGAGAGCGATGGAGACGGAGAGAGATAGCGAGAGATAGAGACAGCGAAGGAGAGAGATAGCGAGAGCGAAAGCGACAGAGCTGGAGAGAGAGCGATGGAGCGGGGGAGAGATAGCGAGAGAGACAGAGACGGAGAGGGAGAGAGATAACGAAAGAGACAGAGATGGAGAGAGGGAGAGAGAGAGCGATGGAGAGGGAGAGAGATAACGAGAGAGACAGAGACGGAGAGGGAGAGAGAGATAACGCGAGAGACAGAGACGGAATTGGAGAGAGAACGAGAGAGAATGATCGAGAGTGAAAGAGATAGCGATGGAGATGGAGAGAGAGATAGCGAGAGAGAGAGAGAGAGAGAGAGAGAGAGAGAGAGAGATAGCGAACCACTATTACTGATGAGCAAGCGAGAGCTAGCACCTGCTTTCCTCCCTTTTCAAATCACCACAACACACTATTTATTTACAAGCACACACATATCGTGAGGCATTGCGCATCACGAGGTCACCTATGCTCACCAAGGTCTCGCTGTCTTGGTCAATCCGTCTTGCTACGTTTTTTTCTATATAGAAATGTATACACGCAGAAAAGGTTAGGGGGGGGGGGGGGGCATTAACCGCTGCGTTTTTTCTATATAAAAGTATACAAGCAGAAAAGGGGGGATGGGGGTGAAGGGCATTAACCGCCACCTCTACTACTCCCGATACTCAAAAACGTCATGCCAAAGACGGATGTATCGGGTCGAAAGGTGTTAATATCATCGGAGGTCACAATGAATAAATCTTTAGGTATAAAACATGCCTGTCCCTAAATGAATACTAAGTGAATTTATGTGCATTTTAGAAGCCTGGGTAATAAAGTTGGGAAAACCACCCGACTAAGCTACCGACGTTCAGGCAACCCGTGTTCGATTCCCGCTAGAAGCAGTGGAGTTGAACTCGTGGTTGGAAAAAAAAACCCACGTGGTCGACCCAGCCGCTGGTAGAAATGGATACTAGAGTATTACTCTGGTAAGGCGAGGATTGCCCCTATGCATCGTGAGTTTTGATGCTTGAAGCGACACTATCTAGAAGTTTCCGAACACTCTTGGATAGGCGACCGAACACATTTGAGTGGAAACGTGAGTGCTGAGACGCCTATTCAAATCTCGTACTTTACATTTAAGTGCCCTTTATTCTTATTCTTCTTTCCTTCCTCATCTGCCTTTCAGCGTCGAGGGGAGATACAATTTGCGGTATTTTGCTCTTCTGTTCGCCTCTGCTGCTGTTATGTTTCCTAGTGATTCTAATATTCCATCGATCCATCTTTTTCGTGGTCGACCCTTGGGTCTGGTGTTCTCACCACGTTTGTTGAAGGCTCGTTGTGTTGAGTTTTGATCTTTCTGCCTTATCACGTGGCCAAACTATTTTATCTGTTGTTTCCTTATGTATTCTATGGCGGGGGTTATTCCTAGCTTTTTTCTCAGTTCTTCATTTCTGATCTTATCTCTCAGACTGTTTCTTGTCATTCGTCTAACACATTTAATCTCAGTAGAGGTTATTTTCTTATTGTTCTTGCATCTAGGGTCCAGGTCTGGCATTGGTAGCACAACGTTGGGATGAAGATTGTATTCTATAGTGCTCGTTTTACGTTTAGAGTTATTTCCTTGTTGGACAATAGTGGTGATAACTGTCCGATGATTTGACAAACTTTGTTGCATCTTGATTCTATCTCTGCTGTTTGAGAATTATCGTTTGTCACTAAATTTCCTATGTATTTGCAATTCCTCTACTTGTTTTAGTTACCCGCCTTCTATAGTTATGTTGATGTTCTGTTTATTTTTGGCGACATTCATGACTTCTGTTTTGTTGATGTTGATTTTCATGTTGTTTTTTGTGCCTGAGATGTTGAGTTTGTTTAAGTGTTCTTGTAGATCTTCTATTGTTTCATGTATTAGCGCCTGATCATCTGCAAATAATAGCTTGTTGATCTCCTCTGTCTCTGATGGGTTGGCTAGCTTACATATATAGTCCATGTATGTAATAAACAGTAGGGGGGATAGTACGCACCCTGTCTTACACCTGATCTTACATCGAAGTGGTCTGTGTAGCCTGATGCTGTTCTGACCCTGCAGCTGCTGTTGATGTAGAGACTTTTAATTAGGTTTATTAGATGTTGGCTTATTCCATATGTTGCTAGTATCTTCCACAGTTGTTCTCTGTTTACTCTGTCGAATGCTTTTTCCTGGTCAATGAAGGCTATGTATACGTTTTGATTGTGTTCTGCCGTTTTTTTCTGCAAGCTGTTTTAATGTGAATAATGCATCAGTACATCCTCTGTTTTTTTCGGAACCCCATTTGAGAATCGCTTAACTGTAGTTCTATTATTGGTCTCAGCCCTTTTTCAAGATTTTGGCGTATAGCTTTCCTACATGGCTGAGAAGAGATATACCTCTATATTGATTGCAGTCTCTTTTGCTACCTTTCTTTTTCCAAATTGGTACGATGATTGCCTGTTTATTGTTGTTGTTAGTTTACCATAAACGAGGACGTCTTTCTGCCCGACACATTCGATCTGGTATTTGTGAGTACCGGTTTACCTTCTCTCTTTGCTTCCTACTCGCTTGGCTGATCAAATGAATCTGTTTCCAGTGGTACGGACGGGAGGTGGAGTAGGATATTGATCAGCTCTGTTGCCAGCCGGTCATGACGCATGAAGTCAGCTATGAGCCGCTGACGGATTTGTGCCCTGTGATAGTGGGCACTTTCATCCTCATCAATCAATCAATCAAGTACAGAGCCTGCTGGCCTAGGTGATCATATCTCTCCACAACTTTCAATCTCAACAGTTATTTATCATTTCTGTTGTTGACCTTCTGCCAAGCCATTCTTTTAAACTGTCTCGTACCTTTTCTCCTATGCTTCCCTCTATCTCCTCGTCCCTCAATTTTCACAGTTGTTACAATATATTCCAGCTGTTCCCTTCTCACTACATTGTCAAACGATAATAATTGTTTCTTCCTAGTATTGGATATTAGCCCTTCTTTTTGATTTGGCGTCTTTTAGAACGTTTTCATTACTTTTCTTAGCTGCTCATGGTATTCTCAACATTTTTCTGTGAAACCACATTTCTAAAGCTTCAAGTGATTTTCTTGTCTGTTGTCCTACTGTCCATGATTCACATCCATATGTTAAAAGTGGCTCTACACAACATTTAAAAACTATTTTTGTTGTTTCTATTGTCAAAAATTGATCGCACAAGATCTTCCTAATTTTTGTTAAAGTTGCTTCTCATAAACAAGTATATTATACCTTATTCTTCATCATCTTTTGCCTTTAAATTCCCGTTAGCGTATAGGTCTTCAATAAACACTCGCAGCTACCTGTGGAGTATAGGTCTTCAATAAACACTTTCATCTCCCTGTGGAGTATAGGTCTTCAATAAACACTTTCAGCTCCCTGTGTAATATAGGTCTTCAATAAACACTTTCATCACCCTGTAGAGTATAGGTCTTCAATAAACACTTTCAGCTCCCTGTGTAATATAGGTCTTCAATAAACACTTTCATCACCCTGTGGAGTATAGGTCTTCAATAAACACTTTCAGCTCCCTGTGCAGTATATGTCTTCAACAAACACTTTCATCTCCCTGTGGAGTATAGGTCTTCAACAAACACTTTCAGCTCCCTGTGGAGCATAGGTCTTCAACAAACACTTTCAGCTCCCTGTGGAGTATAGGTCTTCAATAAACACTTTCATCTCCCTGTGGAGTATAGGTCTTCAATAAACACTTTCAGCTCCCTGTGGAGTATAGGTCTTCAATAAACACTTTCAGCTCCCTGTGGAGTATAGGTCTTCAACAAATACTTTCAGCTCCCTGTGGAAAATAGGTCTTCAACAAATACTATCAGCTCCCTGTGGAGTATATGTCTTCAAAAAAACACTCTCAGCTCAATGTGGAGTATAGGTCTTCAACAAACACTTTCATCTCCATGTGGAGTATAGGTCTTCAACAAAAACTATCAGCTCCCTGTGGAGTATAGGTCTTCAACGAACACTTTCAGCTCCCTGTGGACTATAGGTCTTCAACAAACACATTCATCTTCTTGTGGAGCATAGGTCTTCAACAAAAACTTTCAGCTCCCTGTGTAGTATAGGTCTTCAACAAACACTTTCAGCTCCATGTGGAGTACAGGTCTTCAAAAACACTTTCAGCTCCCTGTGGAGTATAGGTCTTCAACAAACACTATCAGCTCCCTGTGGAGTATATGTCTTCAAAAAACACTCTCAGCTCAATGTGGAGTATAGGTCTTCAACAAACACTTTCATCTCCATGTGGAGTATAGGTCTTCAACAAAAACTTTCAGCTCCCTATGGAGTATAAGTCTTCAACAAACACTATCAGCTCCCTGTGGAGTATAGGTCTTCAACGAACACTTTCAGCTCCCTGTGGAGTATAGGTCTTCAACAAACACATTCATCTTCTTGTGGAGCATAGGTCTTCAACAAAAACTTTCAGCTCCCTGTGGAGTATAGGTCTTCAACAAACACTTTCAGCTGTCTGTGAAGTATAGGTAGGTCTTCAACAAACACTTTCAGTTCCCTGTGGATTATGGGTCTTCCACAATCACTTTCAGCTCCCTGTGGAGTATAGGTCTTCAACAAACACTTTCAGCTCCCTGTGGAGCATAGGTCTTCAACAAATACTTTCAGCTCCCTGTGGAATATAGGTCTTTAACAAACACTTTCAGCTCCCTGTCTAACATAGGTCATCAACAAACACTTTCAGCTCCCTGTGGAGTATAGGTTTTTAACAAACCCTTTCAGCTCCCTGTGAAGTATAAGTCTTCAACAAACACTTTCAGCTCCCTCTGGAGCATAGATCTTCAACAAATACTTTCAGCTCCCTGTGAAGTATAGGTCTTCAACAAACACTTTCAGCTCCATGTGGAGTATAGGTCTTCAACAAACACTTTCAGCTCCCTGTGGAGTATATGTCTTCAACAAACACTTTCAACTCTCTGTGGAGTATAGGTATTCAACAAACACTTTCAGCTCCCTGTGGAGTATAGGTCTTCAACAAACACTTTCAACTCCCTGTGGAGTATAGGTCTTCAACAAACACTTTCAACTCCCTGTGGAGTATAGGTCTTCAACAAACACTTTCAACTCCCTGTGGAGTATAGGTCTTCAACAAACACTTTCAGCTCCCTGTGGAGTATAGGTCTTCAACAAACACTTTCAACTCCCTGTGGAGTATAGGTCTTCAACAAACACTTTCAGCTCCCTGTAGAGTATAGGTCTTCAACAAACACTTTCAACTCCCTGTG
Source organism: Megaustenia siamemsis (assembly GCA_032433765.1). Classification (NCBI taxonomy): domain Eukaryota; kingdom Metazoa; phylum Mollusca; class Gastropoda; order Stylommatophora; family Ariophantidae; genus Megaustenia; species Megaustenia siamemsis. Next base: position 70,550,439 of record JAVIAB010000108.1, read on the forward strand.
GAGTATAGGTCTTCAACAAACACTTTCAACTCCCTGTGGAGTATAGGTCTTCAACAAACACTTTCAACTCCCTGTGGAGTATAGGTCTTCAACAAACACTTTTAGCTCCCTGTGGAGTATAGGTCTTCAACAAACACTTTCAACTCCCTGTGGAGTATAGGTCTTCAACAAACACTTTCAACTCCCTGTGGAGTATAGGTCTTCAACAAACACTTTTAGCTACCTGTGGAGTATAGGTCTTCAACAAACACTTTATAAATCATCCTATTTCTTGCCATTATCTTAAGGACTCCCCACCTCTTCCAACCCCTCTACATCACTATTCCAACTGTAAATTCAAATCTTATTTTGACCTTTCCCTTTAATTCCCCGGGGAATTCCTAAAAATGGCTTGTCGTGCAATATTCTCAGTTTGGCTTCAGCAGTATATCCTACTCAGCGCCATCGTCTTTGTCTTATCTCTTTGACCACTGATATTTTAATAATATTTTCCCATATTTTCCAAAATAAGTCAAATAAGCTGAGATAAATAAAATATCAAGCCCACAAAACATCGTATAAATCGTTAAATAGTTCAACAGACAAGAATGTATCATTCACACAGTAAATAAATCGCTGGATAATTCAAAATAACAGAAAATATTGTTAACAACAACCGCATCACACACCATCAAACAATCGAATGAACACGGAAGTCTTCAACAAAGTAATGACATTTCAAAGACTTCACATCATCAAAAATCAATTTTTATATTCCCCTGTTCATTATTTATTAATTTACAACCGGTCTATGCAAGACCCCCAGCGGATTGTTGCTGTGAGACGCACTTTACAAACTGACGAGGCTTGAGTTCTACATGTTGACAGTTTCATTATGGGATAGGTGTAGACACAATGCATTTGTTGACAGTTTCATTATGGGATAGGTGTAGACACAATGCATTTGTTGACAGTTTCATTATGGGATAGGTGTAGACACAATGCATTTGTTGACAGTTTCATTATGGGATAGGTGTAGACACAATGCATTTGTTGACAGTTTCATTATGGAATAAGTGTAGAGACAATGTACTTGTTGACAGTTTCATTATGTGATAGCTGTAGAGACAATGTACTTGTTGATAGTTTCATTATGGAATAGGTGTAGAGACAATGTACTTGTTGACAGCTTCATTATGGGATAGCTGTAGAGACAATGTACTTATTGACAGTTTCATTATGGGATAGCTGTAGAGACAATGTACTTGTTGACAGTTTCATTATGTGATAGCTGTAGAGACAATGTACTTGTTGATAGTTTCATTATGGGATAGCTGTAGAGACAATGCACTCGTTGACAGTTTCATTATGTGATAGGTGTAGAGACAATGTACTTATTGGCAGTTTCATTATGGGATAGCTGTAGAGACAATGTACTCGTTGACAGTTTTATTATGTGATAACTGTAGAGACAATGTACTCGTTGACAATTTCATTATGGGATAGCTGTAGAGACAATGCACTCGTTGACAGTTTCATTATGTGATAGGTGTAGAGACAATGTACTTATTGGCAGTTTCATTATGGGATAGCTGTAGAGACAATGTACTCGTTGACAGTTTTATTATGTGATAGCTGTAGAGACAATGTACTCGTTGACAGTTTTATTATGTGATAGCTGTAGAGACAATGTACTTGTTGACAGTTTCATTATGTGATAGCTGTAGAGACAATGTACTTGTTGACAGTTTCATTATGTGATAGCTGTAGAGACAATGTACTTATTGGCAGTTTCATTATGGGATAGGTGTAGAGACAATGTACTTTATAAATAGTACTACAGAAATTGATTAAATCCAGTGAGAAGTATTTTGATTCACCAATTAATGTTAAGAATTCCATTAGCAACTAAAATAAATAATATGAATGTTGAAAGAAAAGACAAAGGATGAAAGGTTCGTCACAAATAATACCAATATGAAATAATTGTTATTTTGGAGAGTTAACGCAATGGTGTTTTATACAGCACTACCTCATCTCAAGGTAAGTGATGCATGAGTTAAAGTAAAGGTTCCTTCCATGCCTTGCTACGCCTAAGGGGAATATTATGTTAGTGACCAGATTTTTCCTACGACCACACATTTTTGCCCATTTTTGGGTGATGTGGTCGATGTCACGCCTGGCCTCATTTCCTTCCGCGAGAAAATCTCTGGTACCCATTTTTAGAGGCTGGGTGAACCCCGGAGCTGTGTTAATCCGAAAAAAAATCCGCCACTGCTGGGGATCGAACTCTGACCCTTCTGGTCAGGAAGTGAGCGCACTAACCACTCAGCCACCGAGGCGAGCACACTAACCACTCAGCCACCGAGGCGAGCACACTAACCACTCAGCCACCGAGGCGAGCACACTAACCACTCAGCCACCGAGGCGAGCACACTAACCACTCAGCCACCGAGGCGAGCACACTAACCACTCAGCCACCGAGGCGAGCACACTAACCACTCAGCCACCGAGGCGAGCACACTAACCACTCAGCCACCGAGGCGAGCGCACTAACCACTCAGCCACCGAGGCGAGCACACTAACCACTCAGCCACCGAGGCGAGCACACTAACCACTCAGCCACCGAGGCGAGCACACTAACCACTCAGCCACCGAAGCGAGCGCACTAACCACTCAGCCACCGAGGCGAGCGCACTAACCACTCAGCCACAGAGGCGAGCACACTAACCACTCAGCCACCGAGGCGAGCACACTAACCACTCAGCCACCGAGGCGCGCAGCACACTAACCACTCAGCCAGCGAGGCGAGCACACTAACCACTCAGCCACCGAGGCGAGCACACTAACCACTCAGCCACCGAGGCGAGCACACTAACCACTCAGCCACCGAAGCGAGCGCACTAACCACTCAGCCACCGAGGCGAGCGCACTAACCACTCAGCCACAGAGGCGAGCACACTAACCACTCAGCCACCGAGGCGAGCACACTAACCACTCAGCCACCGAGGCGCGCAGCACACTAACCACTCAGCCAGCGAGGCGAGCACACTAACCACTCAGCCACCGAGGCGAGCACACTAACCACTCAGCCACCGAGGCGAGCACACTAACCACCCAGCCACCGAGGCGAGCGCACTAACCACTCAGCCACCGAAGCGAGCGCACTAACCACTCAGCCACCGAGGCGAGCACACTAACCACTCAGCCACCGAGGCGAGCGCACTAACCACTCAGCCACCGAGGCTACATCAGTTCAAGCAGCGGTGTTGTCACTAGCAGACCCTCATTTCTAGGCAAGTGAGATCAAGTTCCTATATCTATCGGTGGCGGATGACAAAAAGAGGTTATGTATTCTAGCTCAGCATGTGAAAGAGCTATATTGTCCGTTGAAAATTGTGAATTAAATCCCTTTCATCAACATCATGTGCCATACCGGTTGGCGTAGGCGATTTTGTCCTTCCACAATCTTCTATCTACATTGCATCGTATTAGTTTTGTTGTTGACTGTTTTCTATGCCATGACACTAAGCTATCCAGTATTTTTCTCGAAAGCTTAGTGTCGTGGCATTTTAATGTTAAATACCTTTCATCATCATCATCATGTACCCTGCCGGTTGGCGTAGGCGATCATGTCCCTCCACAATCTTCTATCTACATTGCATCGTATCAGTTTTGTTGTTGACTGTTTTCTATGCCATGACACTAAGCTATCCAGTATTTTTCTCGAAAGCTTAGTGTCGTGGCATTTTAATGTTAAATACCTTTACCTGAGTTAACTTTCAGAAACAGTTTAGTAACAACAGCTTCTGATACGTTAGAAGACAAATAATATAAAGTGAATATGATTATTGAGAGAGAAACATCCGAGGCGATAGATCGGGGAATCATTTCAGGGAAAGAAGTATGTTTACAGAATTAGGAAAAAAAATAATCAACAATAGAAAAAAACAACAACAAAAGAACAATTGACAGAACTGATACGATAGACAGGCCTTCACTTCACCTGTAGTGAGAATATTGGGACGATAGACAGGCTTCCATTTCACCTGTAGTGAGAATATTGGGACGATAGACAGGCTTCCATTTCACCTGTAGTGAGAATATTGGGACGATAGACAGGCTTCCATTTCACCTGTAGTGAGAATATTGGGACGATAGACAGGCCTTCACTTCACCTGTAGTGAGAATATTGGGACGATAGACAGGCCTTCACTTCACCTGTAGTGAGAATATTGGGACGATAGGCAGGCCTTCACTTCACCTGTAGTGAGAATATTGGGACGATAGACAGGCCTTCACTTCACCTGTAGTGAGAATATTGGGACGATAGACAGGCCTTCACTTCACCTGTAGTGAGAATATTGGGACGATAGACAGGCCTTCACTTCACCTGTAGTGAGAATATTGGGACGATAGGCAGGCCTTCACTTCACCTGTAGTGAGAATATTGGGACGATAGACAGGCCTTCACTTCACCTGTAGTGAGAATATTGGGACGATAGGCAGGCCTTCACTTCACCTGTAGTGAGAATATTGGGACGATAGGCAGGCCTTCACTTCACCTGTAGTGAGAATATTGGGACGATAGACAGGCCTTCACTTCACCTGTAGTGAGAATATTGGGACGATAGGCAGGCCTTCACTTCACCTGTAGTGAGAATATTGGGACGATAGACAGGCCTTCATTTCACCTGTAGTGAGAATATTGGGACGATAGACAGGCCTTCATTTCGCCTGTAGTGAGAATATTGGGACGATAGACAGGCCTTCACTTCACCTGTAGTGAGAATATTGGGACGTGACTTACTTTACTCTTCTCTGTTTCTATTGCCTCTCAGCGTTGAGGGAACAATAGAGTATCCAGGTTAACGCTCTGCAGTGTTCCTTCTGCATGGTTGTCATTGTGATGCCTGCTGTTCGTTAATCCATACCCTTCTAAGTCTGCCTTTTCCCCTCTTTTCTTTGCTTCAGGGTATTGAGGCTTTCAGATGGACGTTGTCTGGTGTCTAACAGATTTGATATGCTGTTTCATAAGACGATTCAGAACTTGTGTACTCAACTATTTTTTTTATAAACTTGTTTTTCGTTTCTGCCTCTTTTTGTCTCATTCAGTGATTGATTGTTTGCTGTTAGTATCATCTTCACTTCACGCCGGACGAATCCATAACACAATTGTTTATTTTGATCTCAGAGTGACATTTTAGTTATACTTCTTGAAGGTGTGCAGCATTTATAAACATGTCCTGAACTTAAAACATACCACTCATTCTTAAAACTGATGTTGTATGGAAGTGGTTTCAATTTGTGGTAACACACAAAAAACGTAAATTTTGTTTAGCTAAAGCAAATATTGAAGCATGAACGTTATTTTATCATTTCATGATCGTCAGAAAAATATCAAAGACTAACAAATGTGAGAGTTTCAGGGGAGGAAATATTGTATGATTTTAACCACAAACATTTTGTTTACATTTTAAGCTACTGCTTTTTTCTAATCACCTTGGACATATAATAGAACGAGCATGTGCCATTTATCTTCCTGCAAAGATGCAAACCATCACAAACCATCACAAACCATCACAAACCATCACAAACCATCACAAACTATCACAAACCATCACAAACCATCACAAACCATCACAAACCATCACAAACTATCAAAGATAAACAACTGTGGCAGGTGCTGCGATATCTCCCTCGAGAGTCTCGATCAAATCAGTGAAGGATCGCGACCCATGCACGTCACACGGCGATCCACGGTGTGGGGTAGGTTTTTGTTGACAAATTTGCTCGGGAAGCGGCCATATTTATGGCCCACTCTTTTCGATTTCAACCGCCAATGGATCTTTAACGTGCGCGTGTGCACACGAAACCTCATGTTTATTGCCGCTATCCTAGAGAGCTAGACATCGGACCTCAGCCAATAGATCGGGGGGGGGGGGGGGGGTAATAATATATCTATCTCTATCTATTGTCCTTTCGAGCCGAAGAAGGCACATAGGGCAGAACCACAATCTCAAAAACAGAAACCTGGCGTGCCAAAAGTGGCACATATTGCAGAGATCACTGCTTCTAAAATCTATGGCTCTGTTTCCATAACAATACTTTTTACAATGACAGCTTGTCAAGTCATCGATCAACATCGTTAGTCGCCTCTTACGACATGCCTGGAAGGTCACATTGTCACTATTCTTTACTTTCCTCATAATGAGGTCCCGGTAACACACAGGTAAATAATATCCGGTGTTATAAATAAACCATGGATTTATTTTTCTATTTTTAAAAAATCACCACTAGTGGATTTTGAACCCGGGTCCTTCGTGTCTTGAGGCCGACGTGGTAGCTCTGGACCACCCATCCCCCAAAGAGTATTTATTATTAGCCATCTCATCTCCGCAGTGACGACTTTTCTTTTCTCTTTAACTGTTACTGTTCATGCTTGGTACTGATTTACAAGTTTTTGGACAAATATTTGGTATCAGGGTGTTCTCTTTGTAGTAAAGGATATCAGTTTGAACGAAGCTTGACTAGAGAGAGAGATAAATGCTTGCTGTGATCGTTGTTATCATCAGGTCGCACACCTTTAGCAGAACGATGCATTCACCACAGCCCGACTGAAAGAATCTCTGTCTCTAGTCAGATCCACATTCAACACATCCGACTTCAGCACACCATCTTTGAGTACCGGGTTGTCTTTCCTCTTTGATCTCTACTCGCTTGGCCAGACTAGACAGGTTAGGCTGTTACTGGAGACACCACGGAGAGTTGGACCAGAGTCGGGATGGTTCTGGTTCACCGATCCTGGTGCACAGACAGACAGATAGACAGACAGACAGACAGACAGACAGATAGACAGATAGACAGATAGACAGATAGACAGACAGACAGACAGACAGACAGATAGACAGATAGACAGATAGACAGATAGACAGACAGACAGACAGACAGACAGACAGACAGACAGACAGACAGACAGACAGACAGACAGACAGACAGACAGACAGACAGACAGACAGACAGACAGATAGATAGATAGATAGACAGACAGACAGACAGACAGACAGACAGACAGACAGACAGACAGACAGACAGACAGACAGATAGATAGATAGATAGATAGATAGATAGATAGATAGATAGATAGATAGATAGATAGATAGATAGATAGATAGATAGATAGATAGATAGATAGATAGATAGATAGATAGATAGATAGATAGATAGATAGATAGATAGATAGATAGATAGATAGATAGATCTTTGTGTTCAACATGTGTTCAGCAGTCTGGGGTGTCAGTCCACATGTACGTAACGCTGAGGTGCAAATCTTGAGCTTTGTATACATGTGTCTATGGAGCAATCTGTATTTTGTTTTGAGGCGTATAATGATAGCTTGTTCCAATCTATAATTCATGTTATCGTAGGTTTATTGCTATCGAGTCTGTAGTCTTCTGATTGATTTGATGACCTGTTTCTTCTGATGGTGTCTGGTTGCCTGCTGGTCTGCTATCTTGTCTTCAAATATTCTACAGTAAAATGGGATCCCCTACCGGGTCACCTTGTGATGCTTGTTGATAATAATATTATCTGCTATTGCAGAGCTCTATATAAAGAACTGCTTGCCACTAATAGCATTAGAGATTAAACGTTTTGTAAACTTATCATTGCTTGCGACAGATGGTTACAAATCACCGGTTGAACTCTCCGACAAACAAAAAATACTTTCCTAATATTTTTGTTTCGTGATTGATAGACTGTGACTTCGTGCATTCAACTTTCAGTTTAACTCAGTAACAAAACACTCAGCCTATGCATTGTATATTAATCAATCCAGTAATATGTTTATTTTCCCAATAATTTTATCGACTTCTTTCAGCACCCACAAATCCATTTCTATTCTATGTAGATATGTCCTCAGTATGATTCTTGTCGATATACCCAAGAGAGCCGTACAATAACCTGCAGCGATTACCTTTCTTTACAGTCTATGAATACTGATCACAAATATTTCGTTATCAATATTTTTTCCTATTCTTCTTTCCTTCCTCATTTGCCTTTCAGCGTCGAGGGGAGATATACTTTGCGGTCTTGTGCTCTTCTTGTTGCTTCTGCCGCTGATATTTTTCCCAGTGCTGTTAATATTCCATCGATCAATCTTATTTATCTTCATCATTTATTTTCTCATTCGTTTTCCTCAGCGATGCAAGGTTGATCACTCCAGCTGTCAAGCCTGAGACAGGACACTCTTCCAGTAGAACACAAACAACATATGTTCGCTGTCAGAAAAGAGAGAACTAGTCTTGCAGTGGATACTAGCACATAGTGAACTTGCGAGAGGTGGGAGCCTTCAAGTCCAACCAATCTCAACGGCTCAAAGAAGGCAAGATAATTCAGAAATAATCTAGGAAAACAGAACGGAGAGAGTTACGTGGAGAAACTACCCAGAACTTGGCAGCTTAAACAAGATCAGCAGACATGAGCAGACCAAGATTTGTAGATTTAAAACATGTCACCATGACCTTAGAGCATAACTACACATGACCGAACTCAATGAGCTTACCACATGCGACTTCAGAGCATACAAACTCATGGGTATAGACCTACAGAACTGCAGCACTCTCAACACCATAACAACACAACTATGGCCCACAGAAATATCCCTGGTTATAGACCTACAAAACTGCAGCACTCTCAACACCATAACAACACAACTATGGCCCACAGAAATATCCCTGGTTATAGACCTACAAAACTGCAGCACTCTCAACACCATAACAACACAACTATGGCCCACAGAAATATCCCTGGTTATAGACCTACAAAACTGCAGCACTCTCAACACCATAACAACACAACTATGGCCCACAGAAATATCCCTGGTTATAGACCTACAAAACTGCAGCACTCTCAACACCATAACAACACAACTATGGCCCACAGAAATATCCCTAGTTATAGACCTACAAAACTGCAGCACTCTCAACACCATAACAACACAACTATGGCCCACAGAAATATCCCTGGTTATAGACCTACAAAACTGCAGCACTCTCAACACCATAACAACACAACTATGGCCCACAGAAATATCCCTGGTTATAGACCTACAAAACTGCAGCACTCTCAACACCATAACAACACAACTATGGCCCACAGAAATATCCCTGGTTATAGACCTACAAAACTGCAGCACTCTCAACACCATAACAACACAACTATGGCCCACAGAAATATCCCTGGTTATAGACCTACAAAACTGCAGCACTCTCAACACCATAACAACACAACTATGGCCCACAGAAATATCCCTGGTTATAGACCTACAAAACTGCAGCACTCTCAACACCATAACAACACAACTATGGCCCACAGAAACATCCCTGGTTATAGACCTACAGAACTGCAGCACTCTCAACACCATAACAACACAACTATGGCCCACAGAAATATCCCTGGTTATAGACCTACAGAACTGCAGCACTCTCAACACCATAACAACACAACTATGGCCCACAGAAATATCCCTGGTTATAGACCTACAAAACTGCAGCACTCTCAACACCATAACAACACAACTATGGCCCACAGAAATATCCCTGGGTATAGACCTACAGAACTGCAGCACTCTCAACATCATAACAACACAACTATGGCCCACAGAAACATCCCTGGTTATAGACCTACAAAAATGCAGCACTCTCAACACCATAACAACACAACTATGGCCCACAGAAATAACTCTGGGTATAGTCCTACAGAACTGCAGCACTCTCAACATCATAACAACACAACTATGGCCCACAGAAACATCCCTGGGTATATTGCTACAAAACTGCAGTATAATCAACACCATAACAACACAACTATGGCCCACAGAAATATCCCTGGGTATAGACCTACAGAACTGCAGCACTCTCAACATCATAACAACACAACTATGGCCCACAGAAACATCCCTGGTTATAGACCTACAAAAATGCAGCACTCTCAACACCATAACAACACAACTATGGCCCACAGAAATAACTCTGGGTATAGTCCTACAGAACTGCAGCACTCTCAACATCATAACAACACAACTATGGCCCACAGAAACATCCCTGGGTATATTGCTACAAAACTGCAGTATAATCAACACCATAACAACACAACTATGGCCCACAGAAATAACCCTGGGCATAGTCCTACAGAACTGCAGCACTCTCAACATCATAACAACACAACTATGGCCCACAGAAATAACCCTGGGTATAGTGCTACAGAACTACAGCACTCTCAACAGCATAACAACACATCCATGGCCCACAGAAATAACCCTGGGTATAGTGTTACAGAACTACAGCACTCTCAACACCATAACAACACAACTATGGCCCACAGAAACATCCCTGGGTATATTGCTACAGAACTGCAGTACTCTCAACACCATAACAAAACGACTATGGCCCACAGAAATATCCTGGTTATAGTGCTACAGAACTGCAGTACTCTCAACACCATAACAACACGACTATGGCCCACAGAAATATCCTGGTTATAGTGCTACAGAACTGCAGCACCCTGAAAACCATAACAACACGACTATGGCCCACAGAAATATCCTGGTTATAGTGCTACAGAACTGCAGCACTCTCAAAACCATAACAACACGACTATGGCCCACAGAAATAACCATGGGTCTAGTGCTACATAACTGCAGCACTCTCAACATCATAACAACACAACTATGGCCCACAGAAATATCCATGGTTATAGACCTACAAAACTGCAGCACTCTCAACACCATAACAACACAACTATGGCCCACAGAAATATCCCTGGGTATAGACCTACAGAACTGCAGCACTCTTAACATCATAACAACACAACTATGGCCCACAGAAATATCCTGGTTATAGTGCTACAGAACTGCAGCACTCTTAAAACCATAACAACACGACTATGGCCCACAGAAATATCCTGGTTATAGTGCTACAGAACTGCAGCACTCTCAAAACCATAACAACACGACTATAGCCCACAGAAATAACCATGGGTCTAGTGCTACAGAACTGCAGCACTCTCAAAACCATAACAACACGACTATAGCCCACAGAAATAACCATGGGTCTAGTGCTACAGAACTGCAGCACTCTCAAAACCATAACAACACGACTATAGCCCACAGGAATAACCATGGGTCTAGTGTTACAGAACTGCAGCACTCTCAAAACCATAACAACACGACTATAGCCCACAGAAATAACCATGGGTCTAGTGTTACAGAACTGCAGCACTCTCAAAACCATAACAACACGACTATAGCCCACAGGAATAACCATGGGTCTAGTGTTACAGAACTGCAGCACTCTCAAAACCATAACAACACGACTATAGCCCACAGGAATAACCATGGGTCTAGTGTTACAGAACTGCAGCACTCTCAAAACCATAACAACACGACTATAGCCCACAGGAATAACCATGGGTCTAGTGTTACAGAACTGCAGCACTCTCAAAACCATAACAACACGACTATGGCCCACAGGAATAACCATGGGTCTAGTGTTACAGAACTGCAGCACTCTCAAAACCATAACAACACGACTATAGCCCACAGGAATAACCATGGGTCTAGTGCTACAGAACTGCAGCACTCTCAAAACCATAACAACACGACTATGGCCCACAGGAATAACCATGGGTCTAGTGTTACAGAACTGCAGCACTCTCAAAACCATAACAACACGACTATAGCCCACAGACCCATCCCTGCACGACAAACTAACGGGTTTTATGTGCTATATAATGATGACTTTAAATGGTTACTTGGCTATTATAAAAGGGGTCCTATGTTACTTGGCTATTATAAAAGGGGTCCTATGTTACTTGGCTATTATAAAAGGGGTCCTATGTTACTTGGCTATTATAAAAGGGGTCCTATGTTACTTGGCTATTATAAAAGGGGTCCTATGTTACTTGGCTATTATAAAAGGGGTCCTATGTTACTTGGCTATTTTAAAAGGGGTCCTATGTTACTTGGCTATTATAAAAGGGGTCCTATGTTACTTGGCTATTATAAAAGGGGTCCTATGTTACTTGGCTATTATAAAAGGGGTCCTATGTTCTATCTATTGTCCTTTCGAGCCGAAGACGGCACATAGGGCAGAACCACAATCTCAAAAACAGAAACCTTGCGTGCCAAAATGGCACATATTGCAGAGATCACTGCTCTAAAATCTATGGCGCTGTTTCCATAACAATACTTTTTACAATGACAGCTTGTCAAGCCATCGATCAACCTCCTTAGTCGCCTCTTACGACATGCCTGGAAGGTCACAGTGTCACTATTCTTTACCTCCAATGTTACTTGGCTATTATAAAAGGGGTCCTATGTTACTTGGCTATTATAAAAGGGGTCCTATGTTACTTGGCTATTATAAAAGGGGTCCTATGTTACTTGGCTATTATAAAAGGGGTCCTATGTTACTTGACTATTATAAAAGGGGTCCTATGTTACTTGGCTATTATAAAAGGGGTCCTATGTTACTTGGCTATTATAAAAGGGGTCCTATGTTACTTGGCTATTATAAAAGGGGTCCTATGTTACTTGGCTATTATAAAAGGGGTCCTATGTTACTTGACTATTATAAAAGGGGTCCTATGTTACTTGGCTATTATAAATGGGGCCCTATGTTACTTGACTATTATAAAAGGGGTCCTATGTTACTTGACTATTATAAAAGGGGTCGTATGTTACTTGACTATTATAAAAGGGGTCCTATGTTACTTGGCTATTATAAATGGGGCCCTATGTTACTTGACTATTATAAAAGGGGTCCTATTTTACTTGGCTATTATAAAAGGGGTCCTATGTTACTTGACTATTATAAAAGGGGTCCTATGTTACTTGGCTATTATAAATGGGGCCCTATGTTACTTGACTATTATAAAGGGGGTCCTATGTTACTTGGCTATTGTAAAAGGGGTACTATGTTACTTGACTATTATAAAAGGGGTCGTATGTTACTTGGCTATTATAAAAGGGATCCTATTTTACTTGGCTATTGTAAAAGGGGTCCTATGTTACTTGACTATTATAAAAGGGGTCTTATGTTACTTGACTATTATAAAAGGGGTCCTACTGAGTAATTGAGTTATTAGCGGGTCATCATCATTGCACTCCGAACATGTCCATAGGTGTTCAGATCCCCTCCTCAGCAAGTCCCGCAGTGTCCAGCGACTGACGACTCCAGTTCTATGTTGGTTGATAAGTCTTCTTACACGCCCACTAAGTTTCTCGTTTCTGGCTTTGCCCATCTTAACTCCCATCTCTTTCATTGCAAGGAGTGACGAGTACTCGTGGTTGTCAATGTCCTGTGTCCATCTTAACTCCCATCGCTTTCATCGGAAGGAGTGACAAGGACTCATGGTTGTCAAAGTCCTGTGCCCATCCTACAACGGGTCCTATGTTACTTCTATCTATTGACCTTTCGAGCCGTAACCGGCCCATAGGGCGTAGACCAAGATACACCTTCTCCTATATGAATTTTTGTTCTAGCAGTTTTCTTTTAAAGATATTTTATTAAATCTCGCCATCTGTCTCTGTTCTGTGCAAGCAGTTCTATCTCATTGAGGGAGCCGATTCCTGCTGCTCTTGCCTCTCTCATCAATGTTCTTCTCAGTGTCTCCTGGGTCTTCCTCTTTTTCTTTTACCTGTTGTTTCCCATATGAGGGCTTGCTTTGCTATTCGATTATTATCTCTTCTCATCACATATGTTACTTAGTTATCATAAAATGGGATCTAAAGGGTTTGGTCGTTGTTAAATGATGTTACAGGTTACCTGGATATAATAAAAGTGTGTAAGGCTCGAGTACGGTTGGAAAGCGCTGATCCGGATGTGACATTGTATGTGTCCTTTTCTATGTCTCTCTCTCTCTCTCTCATTCTCTCTCTCATCAGCGTCCGCCCTCCCCTCCCCCAACCCCAAAACACTCACGCTTTGTTTTTATCTAACTCTCCACTCACACACTTGTATCTTTGTTACCAAGATTCCACCATCTCCATTCACACACTTGTATCTTTGTTACCAAGATTCCACTATCTCCATTCACACACTTGTATCTTTGTTACCAAGATTCCACTATCTCCATTCACACACTTGTATCTTTGTTACCAAGATTCCACCATCTCCATTCACACACTTGTATCTTTGTTACCAAGATTCCACCATCACCATTCACACACTTGTATCTTTGTTACCAAGATTCCACTATCTCCATTTACACACTTGTATCTTTGTTACCACAATTCCACCATCTCCACTCACACACTTGTATCTTCGTTACTAAGATTCCACAATCTCCATTCACACACTTCAATCTTCGTTACCAAGATTTCACCATCTCCATTCTCCCACTCCAATCTTCGTTACAAAGATTACACCATCTCCATTCACACACTTCTATCTTCGTTACCAAGATTCCACCATCTCCATTCACACACTTCTATCTTCGTTACCAAGATTCCACCATCTCCATTCACACACTTCTATCTTCCTTACCAAGATTCCACCATCTCCATTCACACACTTCTATCTTCCTTACCAAGATTCCACCATCTCCATTCACACACTTCTATCTTCCTTACCAAGATTCCACCATCTCCATTCACACACTTCTATCTTCCTTACCAAGATTCCACCATCTCCATTCACACACTTCTATCTTCCTTACCAAGATTCCACCATCTCCATTCACACACTTCTATCTTCCTTACCAAGATTCCACCATCTCCATTCACACACTTCTATCTTCCTTACCAAGATTCCACCATCTCCATTCACACACTTCTATCTTCCTTACCAAGATTCCACCATCTCCATTCACACACTTCTATCTTCCTTACCAAGATTCCACCATCTCCATTCACACACTTCTATCTTCCTTACCAAGATTCCACCATCTCCATTCACACACTTCTATCTTCCTTACCAAGATTCCACCATCTCCATTCACACACTTCTATCTTCCTTACCAAGATTCCACCATCTCCATTCACACACTTCTATCTTCCTTACCAAGATTCCACCATCTCCATTCACACACTTCTATCTTCCTTACCAAGATTCCACCATCTCCATTCGCGGTGACATTTCATAACAAACTGAACAAGAAATGCCATCAACCCCTGATTACTCCCACCTCTTCATGTTGACGTCATAAAATAAACACAAAAGCAGAAACACCAACAATCATCAGAGGCAAGAACTTACGTAATATAAGATCAAGGCTTCCTGAGAAAGATGAAATCCCTTGATGAGGCAATCTTCATACGGGAAAACAGAGGAGGATCAAGAAATAAATCTTTAATCATCACCGCTTTACATAATCAGTAATCGTGTTGATGATGGCTTTATTTGAAAAAAAAAATATATATCCATGGATCATGCCGTGAATTTATTTCTTTGAACCTCACTTGGCAAATGTATCTAAATAGGCAGTTAAAAGCTATAGATATAGATTAATGTGTACCGTGAGAGTAAAACTTTAACATTTTAAAGGATTGAGTTCATAAACAGGTTATTATAATAAAATGTGCAAATTAAAGGAAACGTACAGAAAGGAATGTATGAAGAGTGCATTGATAAAGGTGTGGGAGAACAAATTAGAGAGGATATAATACAGAAGAAAAAATAAGAGATGGATAATATTCCAGAAAAAGTAAGATATGCGTAATATACAAGAGAAAGTAAGATATGCGTTCTATACAAGAGAAAGTAAGATATGCATAATATACCAGAAAAAGTATGAGTTGGATAATATAAAATAAAATGTAAGAGATATTTTTTTTTTTTTTAAAGTAAGGGATAGTTAATAAAGAAGGAATAAGTAAAAGATGGAAAATATGCAATAAAAATGTAAGAGATGGATAATGTAGAAGAAAGGTAAGAGGTTAATAACACACAAGAAAAAGGAAGAGATTATTGGTAAATAAGAAAAAAGTAAGTGATGGATAATAAACAAGAAAACAAGTAAGAGATGGATAATAAACAATATGTGCGTGTAGCGAAGCAATAACAATGGATAATAAATGGTTGCTGGAGAGAGAGGGAAAAGGTGTGCGTTTGAGTAAGGGAGCTGAAAAAAGAGAGACAGCAGTGACGTTATAGGCGAGAACATCACCAGAAGTGACGTTATAGGCGAGAAAATCACCAGAAGTGACGTTATATGCGAGAACATCACCAGAAGTGACGTTATAGGCGAGAACATCACCAGAAGTGACGTTATAGGCGAGAACATCACCAGAAATGACGTTACAGGCGAGAACATCACCAGAAGTGACGTTATAGGCGATAACATCACCAGAAGTGACGTTATAGGCGAGAACATCACCAGAAGTGACGTTATAGGCGAGAACATCACCAGAAGTGACGTTATAGGCGAGAACATCACCAGAAGTGACGTTATATGCGAGAACATCCCCAGAAGTGACGTTATAGGCGAGAACATCACCAGAAGTGACGTTATAGGCGAGAACATCCCCAGAAGTGACGTTATAGGCGAGAACATCCACAGAAGTGACGTTATAGGCGAGAACATCACCAGAAGTGACGTTATAGGCGAGAACATCCACAGAAGTGACGTTATAGGCGAGAACATCATCAGCAGTGACGTTATAGGCGAGAACATCACAAGCAGTGGCGTTATAGGCGAGAACATCACAAGCAGTGGCGTTATAGGCGAGAACATCACCTGTAGTGACGTTATAGGCGAGAACATCACCAGCAGTGGCGTTATAGGCGAGAACATCACCAGAAGTGACGTTATAGGCGAGAACATCACCAGAAGTGGCCTTATAGGCGAGAACATCACAAGCAGTGGCGTTATAGGCGAAAACATCACCTGAAGTGACGTTATATGCTAGAACATCACCAGCAGTGGCGTTATAGGCGAGAACATCACCAGAAGTGACGTTATAGGGCGAGAACATCACCAGAAGCTACGTTATAGGCGAGACCACCATAATCAGTGACATTTTTTGGGGGGACTGATAAGGCTCAGGGGTTCACCCATACTCTAAAAATCGGTACCAGAGATTTTTGTGAGAAGTAAAGGCGGCCTGGTGTGATACCGACCACATCACTCAAACATATCCTGAAGATATCCTATATATTTATCTTTATCAAACGACCTATTGATTTCAAGCAAGTGATCGGTTGCTTTCAAGCATTTCTTCTTGATTAACTAGTACCGCTCATCCTAGATGCAGTACAGTTTGTTTCCTTTTTTTGTAAAGCTGTCATCATACCTTGAAGGAGTGTACTTTACACCTAACCACTTTCTCCATGCTACCAGTTTTACCACAGCACTGCAATTATTTGTCTGTTCCCTGCTTTCAAGAAACTTGTTCTGTCTTAAAGTTGTTGTTTTTTTTTTATTTATTTCAAGTATGTTATTTGGTTTGCTGTTATTAAATGATGTGTTTCCTAGTTTTTTTTTCTTTCAGTTGCTTTATTTTCAATTCATCAATTTTTAAATTCTTGATTTCATTAAAAACTGGCGGTATTTTACTTTCAAGCACAATATATAGATTTAGAAATGTTAATTCACGCGAACTCTACAATCATGTCACAGCTTCAACAATGTAGACTTCTATGTTAGTTACTCACAAACGAGATATTCATTCATCTTACTATCTCACCTGTATGTAGAGATGTACATAGTTCTCAATTATAAACATAAAACACATCAAGATTCCCTCCACGCCTTTCTAGGCATGCGGGGAATCATCACCATTATCGAGTGCCGTCTCGTCATCGGAGGTTGGCTACCATGGAGCGCCATTCCGCTCTGTCTCTTGCTTTGATAGTAGAGGTTGTCATAGCTAAATTGTCTTCAATCAATTGTAATCAAGTAGACACACATGATTGCTTGCTACCAACCGTCTGTCAAAACATGATTGCTTGCTACCAACCGTCTGTTAAGACATGATTGCTTGCTACCAACCGTCTGTCAAGACATGATTGCTTGCTACCAACCGTCTGTTAAGACATGATTGCTTGCTACCAACCGTCTGTCAAAACATGATTGCTTGCTACCAACCGTCTGTTAAGACATGATTGCTTGCTACTTACTGTCTGTTAAGACATGATTGCTTGCTACTTACTGTCTGTCAAGACATGATTGCTTGCTACTAACTGTCTGTCAAAACATGATTGCTTGCTACTAACCGTCTGTTAAGACAGGATTGCTTGCTACCAACCGTCTGTCAAGACATGATTGCTTGCTACTAACTGTCTGTTAAGACATGATTGCTTGCTACTTACTGTCTGTTAAGACATGATTGCTTGCTACTAACTGTCTGTCAAGACATGATTGCTTGCTACTAACTGTCTGTCAAGACATGATTGCTTGCTATCAACCGTCTGTTAAGACATGATTGCTTGCTACCAACCGTCTATCAAGGCACCACCAAAGGCCATATCACATTGATGTCTCAAATTGAAACCACTTCCAGAAAATATCAATGTTATGAATGTGTAGAATGTACTATATTCTGGACATGTTCTTCATTAAGTTACTGCAAGTTTTCTAGGATTATAATTGCAGTACCACTGTGTGATGAAAGCAAACTACTGTATGGAGAGAGAGAGAGAGAGAAAGAGAAAGAGTAAAAGGAAGAGAGAGAAAGAAAGAGAAAGTGAGAGAGAAAGAGAGAGAGAGTGAAAGAGAATGAGAGAAAGAGAGAGAGAGAAATAGAGAGAGAAAAACAGATAGAGAAAGAGAGAGAGCGTATGAAAGAGAAAAAAAATAGAGAGAAAAAGAGAGAGAGAGAAAGAAATAGAGAGAAACAGAGAGAAAGGAAATATAAGTTGCAAGTGATGAGACTAAGAATAGAGAATATGAGTAATGCTATCCCCACATTTCCTTAACAAGAAACGCCTTTTCCTGCCCATCTTGACTGAGATAGAGAATCTAGTGAACGAATTTGAATATTGATCCCAGGTAATTGATCATGAAATATTAGCATTAACTCGTCAATAATGACGGGAGGAAATTTGCAAAATTGATACAACCGAATGTATTTGGAATTGTATCTTTCCTTCTTTCTCTTGCGAGAACTTTCTCCGGTGTTACTAAACTTGTTACATGAAATGGTAAAATTGTGAGGTCACGAAATTTAATTTACATGTAACTTTTATTTTGACATGTATATATATATATATATATATATATCATCATCATCATCATCAAGTACCGGGCCTACTGGCGTAGGTGATCATGTCTCTCCACAACTTTCGATCTCGGCAGCTATTTATCATTTCTGTTGTTGACCTTCTGCCAAGCCATTCTCTTAAGCTGTCTGTTATTTTTTCTCTTTGCTTCCCTCTAACTCTTCGTCCCTCAATTTTTCCAGTTGTTACAATATATTCCAGTTGTTCTCTTCTCATTACATGGCCAAAAAAATGATGATTGTTTCTTCCTAATATTGGAAATTAGCTCTCTTTTTGCTTTGACCTCTCTCAGAACATCTTCATTACTCTTCTTAGCTGGCCATGGTACTCTCAACATTCTTCTGTAAAACCACATTTCTACAGACTCCAGTGATTTTTTTTCCTGTCTATTGTCCTATTGTCCATGATTCGCATCCATATGTTAAGACTGGCTCTACATAACATTTAAGAACTCTTTTTCTTGTTTCTATTGTCAGAAATGGATTGCATAGTATCTTCCTCATTTTTTGGAAAGCTGCTTTTGCCTGACCAATTCTGCATCTCACCTCTTATATATATATATATATATATATATATATATATACATATATATATATATATATATATATATATATATATATATATATTGCGCCGCAATAGCTCAGTGGTTAGTGGAGTGGACTACAAAGGACTAGAGCGGGTTATATCCTGATCGACGGCTTCCGGGTTCACCCAGCTTTAAATGGGTACCGGATTTTTTCTGGGAAAGTAAAGCGGCACGGGCATAATACCGACCATATTACCCCAAAAATCATGTGCCGAAGGTCTGTAAAAATTATGGTCACTAACACCATATTCCTTATACGTCCCCTGGCGTGACGGGGGCTCTTATCTATATATCTATCTACCTACCTACCTACCTACCTATCTACCTACCTACCTACCTACCTGCCTGCCTGCCTGCCTGCCTGCCTGCCTGCCTGCCTGCCTACCTACCTGCCTGCCTGCCTGCCTGCCTGCCTACCTACCTACCTACCTACCTACCTACCTACCTACCTACCTACCTACCTATCTATCTATCTATCTATCTATCTATCTATCTATCTATCTATCTATCTATCTATCTATCTATCTATCTATCTATCTATCTATCTATCTATCTATCTATCTATCTGTCTATCTATATACAATAAAAACTAAAATCATTTATTACCGAATAAATTGATCTGAATTAGTCTAGTTTATCCCATGACTCGGTGAGTCAGTAGGACGCAGTTATTCTCTTTCACGGCTGTTTGTTTTTATCGTAAAGTGGCACTTTAGGTCTAATCATTAAAATGATTCGGTGTTCTGGATGAGGATGCCCTGAGCCTGGTACATTCCTCTCATTTTGAAAAGTGATATTGTATGAAAGTGGTTTCAATTTGGGACATCCGACGCAAAAAGTAAGATGTTTAGTTACAGCCAATATTTATGTTGAATCATGTTCTAGTAGTTAAAGCTACCAATAAAAAGACCCCACAAAAGTGGCTAATCTGAGAGTTACCGGAGGATGCAATATTCAGTTTGTGGACACCACAATTTTGACATTGTAAGATAGAGTTTCTTCTAATTACCCTTTATGTATAGAAGTGGGATAGCTCAAGCCAAATTAGCTTTTCTGAAAATGAAAATCGTCTTATGCAAAAAGTCTAAGTAAATAGACGTGAGATATAGAGTTCGTCGTTGCGTTATAGAACCAATTCTGACCTATTGAAGTGAATCATGGACAGTAGACAATTAAATAAAAAGACGATTAGAGGCCACAGAGATGTGATTTCTCAGAAGTATGTTGAAAGTTTCTTGGACAGCTAAAACGACCAATGAGGAAATTCTCAAAGAGACAACAAAAAAGGAGCTCCTAAAAACATCGGAAAGAAACAATCAACATTTTTCGTGCACATCATGAGAAGAAGAAAGTTAGAATACTTGGTTAAAACTGGCAAAATACAGGGAAAGAGAGATCGTGGACGACAAAGAGAGGAGATACTGGATAGCTTGGTGTCATGACATGGAAAGCAGTCAACAACATAACTGATTCGATGCACTGTGGATAGAATATTGTGGAAATGACACAATTGCCTACGCCAACCGGTATGGCATATGATGATGATGTATAATAGAAGTATGTGCATTTTAATTTCATAGAAAGACACAGATAAGGAAATTATCTAAAGTATCAGTGACAAACAACTGTGTCTTGACGTCACCTATCTCTGTTGAGGTACAAACAATTACTTTATTTTTTTTTCCAGTACTTGTGATAACTTTCTAGGGACTACCGATAAATGTATCGGATAGGCGGCATGAACCTCTGAGGTTCAGTCTGAAAAGTGTTCCTTGTTGCAGTTTCCTCATATTCCAAGTCCGGCTTGCTGTCGGAGCTAGTGAGTTTAGTGCTCTGGCATACCGTGAGTTGTGTTTTTCATTCGGATCGTGTTTTGATATTCCGATTACTTACGATGAATGATATCGTATGACGAAGGACAGTTCAGCTGCGTTCACGTTCGGTCCCGCATGGCCTTATGTCTTTTAGCGTGTGCTGTAGCTACAATGATGGGGACTGCAGCTGCCTTTCTTTGTTTAGATCCTTCAATGAGATGAGTTTTTTTTTTAATTCGGATGATTTCACCGGCACGGGCGGTTGTCCAATTATGGATTTCAATTCGTTAGCAGTGATACCGGGACCTTGGACTAACGATAACCATTTGATAACTGTCTTCACTTCATAATTATTCTCTGACAACATGCACATTGTTTGTTAGACCTGAAGGTGTGATATACGACCAGAACACCGGTACAATACATTTTAATTAATTAATTTTAATATACAAAAATAGACCTGATAATAATGAATGATCAAACAGGCTTCAGGAAGAACAGATGTTGTTTGCTGACACTCGGAAACAAGTGGTGAGCAGTGTTGAGAATGAGATAAACATCAATATCAAATACACAAAATATTAAATACTATGAGGGGCCGCGAAAAACGAAACGTTTTTTGTTTTGCCGAAACGTTGTAGGTTGTCTTTTCTTTATATTAGTTTAGCTGCTCAGAGTCATTTTACGTTAAGTGTTTGTGAGAGAGAAATTGACATATATATAGCTTATTAGTTTTGATAAAGGCCTTTCATAGAATGCATAGAGCTATCAATTAAAGACATTGAGAATGTGAATTGGGAGTATGTCTATAGAGAATATTGAGGATGTAGAATAAGAGACTGTTTATGTTGAATATTGAGGATGTAGAATAAGAGACTGTTTATGTTGAATATTGAGGATGTAGAATAAGAGACTTTTTATGTTGAATATTGAGGATGTAGAATAAGAGACTGTTTATGGAGAATATTGAGGATGTAGAATAAGAGAATGTTTATGGAGAATATTGAGGATGTAGAATAAGAGAATGTTTATGGAGAATATTGAGGACAGGGAATAAGAGACTGTTTATGTTGAATATTGAGGATGTAGTATAAGAGAATGTTTATAGAGAATATTGAGGATGTAGAATAAGAGAATGTCTATAGAGAATATTGAGGATGTAGAATAAGAGAATGTTTATGGAGAATATTGAGGACAGGGAATAAGAGACTGTTTATGTTGAATATTGAGGATGTAGAATAAGAGACTGTTTATGGAGAATATTGAGGATGTAGAATAAGAGAATGTTTATGGAGAATATTGAGGATGTAGAATAAGAGAATGTTTATGGAGAATATTGAGGACAGGGAATAAGAGACTGTTTATGTTGAATATTGAGGATGTAGAATAAGAGACTGTTTATGGAGAATATTGAGGATGTAGAATAAGAGAATGTTTATGGAGAATATTGAGGATGTAGAATAAGAGAATGTTTATGGAGAATATTGAGGACAGGGAATAAGAAAATAATAATCTGACACTCTATGAGATAATCTCTCATTGACAGAAACAATAATCCCTATTCTCTCAGATGGAATGTAGCTTGAGTACATCTAAGCTGTAAAACGATCACCGTGCTATTAACATACACATACACATACACACACATACAAATGCACCTTTCTTACGGATAAAACACATACATCAATGTTGCTTTTCTACATACCACTAAAGAGACAGACCGCTAAAAATGTCCCTCTGAGGAGTGCGCTGAACAATTTCTTTAGCACTGGAAGGCTTTGTGGTACACTGGTATAGCATTATAAATCCGTTCACGTTAATACATTAACGAAATAAACAAACTGCACAGATGTAAACATTTAGTTACACTTAGTCAAAGGTCCCGGTATCACTACAAACGAATTAAAATCCATAATTGCTGAATCACCATTGCCAGTGGAGTCATCCGATTTAAAACTTATTTCATTGAAGGGTCCAAACAAAGAAAGGCAGCTGCAGTCTCCATCATAGCAGCTGCAGCACACACCAAAAGACATAAGGCGTAGCCGCACTGAAAGTGAACACAGCTGAACTGTCCTTCGTCATACGATATCATCATTCATCGTAAGTAATCGCAATATCGAAACACGATCCGGATGAAAAACACAGCTCACGGTGTGCACAGAGCACTAAACTCAGTAGCTCCGGCAGCAAGCCGGACTTTGAAAATAAAGAAACTGCAACAAGGAACACTTTTCAGACAGAGCCTCACTGGTCCCCGGCGCCTATCTGTTATACTGACCGGAAGTCTATACAAATATATAAAGCGAGACAGTTGGATTAAATATAGACACGAAAGAGAGCGGAACTTATGGGCCTACGTATGAAGAATGCAATGCCAGTCAAGGTAGAAAACCATGAGCTTAAAGCAAACACTTTCACATACTTTGAGAGGGATCGTAACATAAGTTAGGGGAACAAGCGGAGATGTAAAGAGAAACGACAATGCAGGATTGCTGTTGATAGCCTAAACAACATTTACTGCCAGTGCCGAGTGAAGCAGAAAAATCAAACTAACGAAAAATGAAAATTATGTACTTTTAAAAAAAAAATAGTACTTCAGTAGAAATGTGTCGTGTGAAACAGAGAAAAAGCTTCCACACAGAATTCTATCATCGAGAATTCGTTATAGGTCTGGCGTGCGCCAGCAAGAAACAACAAGAATCAGCAACAAACAACAAGAAATAACAACAAACAACAAGAAATAACAACAAACAACAAGAAATAACAACAAACAACAAGAATCAGCAACAAACAACAAGAAATAACAACAAACAAAAAGAAATAACAACAAACAACGATAATCAGAAACAAGCAACAAGAAATAACAACAAACAACAAGAAATAAATACAAACAACAAGAACCAGCTACAAACAACAAGAAATAACAACAAACAACAAGAATCAGAAACAAACAACAAGAAATAACAACAAACAAAAAGAAATAACAACAAACAACAAGAAATAACAACAAACAACAAGAATCAGCAACAAGCAACAAGAAATAACAACAAACAACAAGAATCAGCAACAAACAACAAGAAATAACAACAAACAAAAAGAAATAACAACAAACAACGATAATCAGAAACAAGCAACAAGAAATAACAACAAACAACAAGAAATAAATACAAACAACAAGAACCAGCTACAAACAACAAGAAATAACAACAAACAACAAGAATCAGAAACAAACAACAAGAAATAACAACAAACAACAAGAAATAACAACAAACAACAAGAAATAACAACAAACAACAAGAATCAGGAACAAACAACAAGAAATAACAACAAACAACAAGAAATAACAATAAACAACAAGAATCAGCAACAAACAACAAGAAATAACAACAAACAACAAGAAATAACAACAAACTACAAGAAATAACAACAAAAAACAAGAAATAACAACAAACAACAAGAAATAACAACAAACAACAAGAATCAGCAGCAAACAACAAGAAATAGCAACATAGAATCTATACCTAACGTTAAGCGTCTACTTTTGATGTGACACATGACATTAATTTTGATAAACAGGAAATGAACAGAATCCGCCACAATAAATGCACCATGATAGACCAGAAAGGTACTTAACCTTCTTCCCCATATATAGTCAAAATGAAAAGTTCAGCAAGAAGAGATACAAGAGCTTATATAGACAATTTGGCAGAGAAAGCAGAGACAGCTGCAATTACAGGAGACAGCAGAACTCTTTACACTGTACAAAAGATGCTGACAAACACCTATACACCCAGTGGAACACCAATTCTAGACAAATCTGAATTAATGCTAACAACAAGCGCAGACATAAAAGCCCGTTGGGCGGAACACTTCAAAGAAATTCTTAATCGTCCACTACCCCACAGTTTAATAGATTTTGAAGCTGAAACACCAGCAGCAGAATTAGATGTAAATTTAGATGACTTTACCTTGAGCGAAATAGAAACCACCTTAAAGCATATGACCAATAATAAGGCTGCTGGAGAGGACATATTAATAGAAAAAAGGAATCATTGTTAAGATTCAAAAAAGGGCAATCTTAGAGATTGTAACAACTGGAGGGGCGTGACACTTTTGTCAGTTGCCTCAAAGTTATTCTGCAAAATCATCCTAAATAGAATAAAGGATTCAATAGATACAGTAATGCGTGAAGAACAGGCTGGGTTTAGAAAAGGGAGAAGCTGCCTTGACCACATTTTCACTCTACGACTTATATTGGAGGAACACATTGAAAAGCAAAAACTTTTTGAACTTAACTTCATCGACTTCAAAAAAGCATTTGATAGTATTCATAGAGATTCTTTGTGGAGAATTCTGAAGCAATATGGCTTACCATAAAAAATCATAAATATTATCAAAGACATGTATGATGGTTACACATGTGCAGTTCGAACAGAGGAAGGACTGAGCGAATGTTTCCCAATAGAAACTGGGGTTAAACTAGGATGTATTTTATCGCCCTTGATATTTGGAATTGTTATGGACTTCCTAATGAAGAAATGCTGCACTGGTAATAAAGACATCGAATGGATACAAGGAGACCATTTGGAGGACCTCGACTTTGCTGATGACACAGTTCTCATCAGCAGTCAGATAACGATGCAGGAAAGCACAAATGAACTATCATCAATAGCCAGCAAAATTGGGCTTGAGATCAATCATGAAAAGACTAAAGTCATGAAAAGCTTAATTCCAACAGACGACAAAATATACATGGAAAACAAACCAGTAGAAGAGATCGATCACTTTATCTACCTTGGAAGTCACATTGATCGAGAAGGGGATACAAGCAAAGAAATTAGAATCAGAATAGCTAAAGCAGCAATGTCTTTCAGAAGCCTTGAAAAGTTGTGGAAATCAAAACTCATCAACACAAACACAAAACTTAGACTATTCAAATCAAATGTACTATCAACCCTTACGTACGCGTGTGAAAGCTGGAAAACAACATGAGATATAGGAACAAAGTTGAATGCATTCGAAAATAAATGTCTAAGGAAAATACTTGGTATAGCGTGGAACGAATTCAAAACAAACGAGGAAATTATAGAAATCGCCAATCAACCACTAATATCTTCAGTAATAAAGAAAAGACGATGGTCATATGTTGGACATGTGATGAGAAGAGATAATAACGAAATAGCAAAGCAAGCCCTCATGTGGGAAACAACAGGTAAGAGAAAAAGAGGAAGACCCAGAGAGACAAGAACAGCAGGAATCGGCTCCCTCAATGAGATAGAGCTGCTTGCACAGAACAGAGACAAATGGCGAGATTTGATAAAATATCTTTAAAAAAATTGAAAACTGCTGGAACTAAAATTCAGATAAGAGAAGGAGTATCTTGGTCTACGCCCTATGGGCCGGCTACAGCTCGAAAGGAGAGAAGCCATAATCGTTGCATTAATACATCCATAAGTTGCCATCACCATAGCGATAGTTCACTACAGTAGAACGCCGTTTTACTCTGTCTAATGCCTTGAAAGTGAAGGCTTTCAGAGGTTCACTTATTTATCTTTTGATATTTTCAGTCCACTGTAGTCTTGGTCCACCTCTGCCTCGTCTCCCGTGTACTGTCCCTCTCAAGATAACTTCCAGTAGAGTATTGTCCCTCTCAAGATAACTTCCAGTAGAGTATTGTCCCTCTCAAGATAACTTCCAGTAGAGTATTGTCCCTCTCAAGATAACTTCCAGTAGAGTATTGTCCCTCTCAAGATAACTTCCAGTAGAGTACTGTCCCTCTCAAGATAACTTCCAGTAGAGTATTGTCCCTCTTCTCGTGTTACACAAATGTCAATTGTCTTGTTCGAATTGTGTTCAATTGTTCTTTTGTCATTTCTTTTGCTCCTTCTACTACCACCTTTCAGCTCCCCGTGGAGCATAGGTCTTCAACAAACACTTTCAGCTCCCCGTGGAGCATAGGTCTTCAACAAACACTTTCCAAGCCGTTCTGTTTTTTGCCATTCTTTTAAGATAGTTCCATGTCTTCCCCATCATCTTCATCTCTGCTTCCATCTGTCTTCTCCAAGAATATTTTGGTCTTCCTCTTTGTTTTTTCCTGATAGACAAAAGGTGAGTCAGCTATCCGGACTCCATATGACTTTCTCCCGACTGCGTCATACATCTCTTAGACAGAAAGCCATCAACTTTCCTGAATGGTGGATTTGCTGTTCTTTGTTTCTCTGACTTCTCCATGTTTGTGAAGATTTTGCGGCCTATACTTTTTTACAGTAGCCAGTGCTATGTCCAACTCTACTTAGTAGCCTCTTACAAACATGCCTGGTTCGGTAACAACGTCACAATTCTTTACCCCCACCCTCCCTTTCGGCCTCTGGCAGCGTACGAGCGTCTTTATCACTTGCATAAATATAAATGACATTAATATATCTATGATATAAATAAACACTGCGTTAATAATCAATTGTTTTAAAAAAAAATGCTAGCATTTCATGGGCTAGAAAGTGTCGAGTGAGACGAATAGAGGTGAGCACTGACCTGAAAGTAACGTTTATCCCACTCCATAGATTTGTAATCCTTGCCAAGGCTGTTGTGGTTATGCTGAAGTAAGCTCACATCGTGTTCATCATCTGACTTCACTCTTCTCCCAGCCTGGGAGACTTGGCTGTCTGAAACGGAGCTCATTAGCGTTGGGTGCCCACAGGACTGCTTGTTGGAGAACCCCTGTCTTGACGTCACTTGAGTGTGAACCTTCAAATGGTTTGTCTGGCTTGGATTTTGCGACAAACTATTTCGTCTCTTTTTACATCTTTTCGAGTATCGCTTCTTCTTTGAAGGTTGGTTCCCTGTTGTTGTTTCCTTTGCGGTGAACTGGCGGGTAAGTTTTGGTGGCGCTTGGATAACTGGAGAAGCAGCAACGTTGAGAGGTTGCAGTGGTTGTTGTAGAGACTTCACCAAGTCCTTGTCAAAGAGAGGCGACAGTGGCGGCGATAGTGTAATCAGTTCTGAAACGGAGAAGTCAATAATTTCCGAGCTGGAGTAGAGGGCTATTTTCTTAAGGGGGTGAGCTAACGTTTCATCACAGCTGCTGTGCGGAGGGTGTCGTTGTTGGAGATGTTCATGATTCAGGAGTTGCAGCTCCTGCTGTTGTTGGTAGAGCTGCTTTTTCTGGAGACGCTTGTGTAATGATTTTTCAGAAGTGGTGAGGCTAATAGGAGTGCACAATGATCGACACGAGTGATTGTTCTGGATGAGGCTAAAGTAGTTTGGCTCACTTTCACTTTCTTCTGTGTCGGAGAAGGGATGAATTGGGGTAGTACATGGAGACGGTGATCTAGAGTTGTACATTTGAGGAGAAGGTGGAGCAAGGTATGTTACGCCAGCGTGAATTTTTTTTCCATCCACTCCACCATCTTCACTGAGGTCTCCATCGCTGGCCACAATGTTTAAATTTCCATGCGTTTTATTATTGTAAACAGCAGGGGTCCCGACTGCTAGAAGCTGCTTCTCGCCTTTCGTACGAGATAAAGATGAGTGTAAAGATGGAGACCTCGACGAGGTCTTTTTTAGAGTGGACAAAAGTTTTGGGATTGCGAGTCCTGTGTACTGGGCGGTTAATTGGGCAAGTTTTGGTTTGAGGTCAGATCTGTCGATGTGCTTCATTCGCAGTTGATTCTTCCACAGAATTCGGATTGTCAAAACATACGTCACTATCATAATAAATAGTGGGATATAGAAGGCGAATATGGACCCATAAATGACAAAGTTTTTAACCGTTGGTACGCAGTGGCCATTTTGGAACACACTTGTGTTATCAATGAAGCCGTGGATGCACACTGGACTTGATATGGCCACAGAGACCACCCAGACAAAGAGGATCTTCCCAGCAACCATACGGCGTGTCTTGTTCCGTCCATAGCGCATTGGATATTTCAGTGTAAAATATCGATCCATTGACATAGTACACATGTGCCAGATCGAGGCTGAACACATGAGCACGTCACTTGCTACCCACATAACACAGATCTCTGGACTCATTGGAAAATGACCTGTGAAAAATATAGCAAAAGAAGTTACAAAAACATAGCGTCATCATCATCATCAAGTACCGGGCTTGCTGGCGTAGGTGATCGTGTCTCTCCACAACTTTCGATCACAACAGTTACTTATCATTTCTATTGTTGACCTTCTGCCAAGCCATTCTCTTAAGCTGTCTAGTATCTTTTCTCTTTGCTTTCCTCTATCTCTTCGTCCCTCAGTTTTCCCAGTTGTTACAATATATTCCAGTTGTTCTCTTCTTATAGCGTCATAATAAGTGGTAATAAAATTACTGGCCTTAAAAGTAAATTATAAATCAAACTAATCATATAACATAAAGTTATTAAATAATTAAAATCAATTCTGTATTAAATAATGTACAGTGAATCTATTTTAAACATTGCCAGCTCAAAATATGTTTATAAATATAGAAGTCATTTCTAAAAGTGTGGAACTAGTCTCAGGATACTTCTACATCTTCTTCTTCTACTTTTACCTTTCAACTCCCTGTGGAGCATAGGTCATCAACAAACACGTTCAGCTCTCTGTGGAGCATAGGTCATCAACAAACACTTTCAGCTCTCTGTGGAGCATAGGTCATCAACAAACACTTTCAGCTCCCTGTGGAGCACAGGTTATCAACAAACACTTTCAGCTCTCTGTGGAGCATAGGTCATCAACAAACACTTTCAGCTCCCTGTGGAGCACAGGTTATAAACAAACACTTTCAGCTCCCTGTGGAGCATAGGTCATCAACAAACACGTTCAGCTCTCTGTGGAGCATAGGTCATCAACAAACACTTTCAGCTCTCTGTGGAGCATAGGTCATCAACAAACACTTTCAGCTCTCTGTGGAGCATAGGTCATCAACAAACACTTTCAGCTCTCTGTGGAGCATATGTTATCAACAAACACTTTCAGCTCTCTGTGGAGCATAGGTCATCAACAAACACTTTCAGCTCTCTGTGGAGCATAGGTTCAACAAATACTTTCAGCTCTCTGTGGAGCATAGGTCATCAACAAACACTTTCCAAGCCACTCTGTTACTTGCCATTAATATCCTTCCATATCTTCCCCATCATCTTCACCTCTACTTCTATCTGTCTTCTCCAAGAATATTTCGGTCTTCCTCTGTCTTTTTCCTTGTGGATTCCAAAAAGGGCTTGTTTTGTTGGCTCTCAGTTGTCTTCTCCAGTGTATGCCCTATCCAGTGCCATCGTCTTTGCTGTGTCTATTTAACCACAGGAATTTGACTGGCACATTTCCATAATTCTATTTTAATGATTTTGTCCTGTCATACTCTCACATAATCACATCAAACTTGTCATAAAGTTGATGGCCTGTCTCAAGCTGCACTTTATAACATCAAATCTCTTTAAAAAAATAATATAATGCTCTGTCTCAACTATGCTCAAATAACAACATCAAATCTCTAATAAAGTTGATGGCTTGTCTCTGATGTGTCATATGTCACCTTCATTTTGTTACCTGGGATGGGACCTGGAGATCACATTATCTCGTGATGGAAAACATGC
Organism: Megaustenia siamemsis; assembly: GCA_032433765.1. Taxonomy (NCBI): domain Eukaryota; kingdom Metazoa; phylum Mollusca; class Gastropoda; order Stylommatophora; family Ariophantidae; genus Megaustenia; species Megaustenia siamemsis. The sequence goes on from JAVIAB010000108.1 coordinate 70,581,607, forward strand.
TCTACTTCCTCTTTCCCATATATTGGGGTGTCTGTTTGCCCAAATTTGAAGTTTATATAAAAAAAGTAAAGCTGTAGTGAAACTACAAATGGATATTAAAGTTGAAGGAATAAACCTGGAGACAGTTCAGAGCTACAACTACCTTGGACATACTATAACCAGTGATGGAAAACGGAAAACTGAAATAAACAAAAGAATAGGAATGGCAAAAAGTAATTTTAATACAATGAAAAAATGCTAATATTAAGACAAATAACATCAGGGCTAAAACTGAGAATAGCGCAATGTTAAATCTTCCCAACATTCTTGTATGGGGCAGAAACATGGACATTAGAAAAGAAAGCAGAACAGAAAACTGAAGCTTTTAAAATATGGATTTATAGAAGAACTGGATGGAAAGAAAATAAAACAAAAGATGAAGTTTTAAAACAACTGAAAATGAAAAGAGAACTACTAAATACAATTCAAACAAGACAAAACACATTTTTGGAGCATGTTAAAAGACACAGTAGCCTAGTAAAAGTAATCTTGGAGGGGATAGTACAAGGTAACAGAGGCAGGAGCATCTTAACAGGAGAACTATAAGGTTAGTCCATAACAAAGTACAAGTCGAAGAAATGGATGGTCAAGAAGTAGAAGAGGTTGAAGCGGAAGAAGAAGTAAGTAGAAGAAGAGGAAGACAAGAAAACCGATATGACGAAGGAGAAGAAGAAGAGGAAGCATAAAAACAAGAAGATAAGTATAACAAAATAAAATTATAATTTTCTTAATGATTGAGAGGAAGAAGAACTACAAAAAGAATAATTACAAGACGATGAAAAAAAATGGACGAGATAGATACAAGCGAAGAATATTATGAAGCTGAAGTATATTATGACAATAAGACACAAGAAATAGACGATGAAGAAAAAGAATTAGAAAACGATGATAATGTGGAAAAAAAATAAGATGGAGAAAAAGAAAAAAGAAAAGAAGTAGAAGAGTGATAAAATAAAACAAGAAGTTAAGAAAAGTAAAATTGTTGGTAATCACAAGTAGTTGATATCACGGTGACTTAGTGTCAGGCATCGAGCCAAAGAACAAGGGTTAATTTTCTAATTCTGAGTGCGTATTAAGTTACGAATGTTTTTTTTTTGTTCTCACTTTAGTTTGTGCTTATCAGAGATAATTCAAAACAGTTTTCTGTTTAAGTAAGCTGTAAAGAGCCCCTATCGCGCCAAGTGGCATTTAGGGAATATGGTGTTAGTGACCATAAATTTTACAAACCTTCAGCACATGATTTTTGGGGTAATGTGGTCGGTGTTATGCCCGTGCCGCTTTACTTTCCCAGGAAAAATCAGGTACCCGTTAAAGGCTGGGTGAACCCGAAGCCGTCGGTTGGAATCGAACCCTACCCCTAGTCCTTCGTAGTTTTGTTCACTAACCACTGAGCTATCGCGGCTCCAGTTCTCTGTTTAATTGAATGTTTATGTTTGGTCTTGTTAACAATTACTTGTTTCATGTTTATGTTTGGTCTAGTTGTTAACAATTACTTGTTTCATGTTTATGTTTGGTCTAGTTGTTAACAATTACTTGTTTCATGTTTATGTTTGGTCTAGTTGTTAACAATTACTTGTTTCATATTGAATGTTTATGTTTGGTCTAGTTGTTAACAATTACTTGTTTCATGTTTGTGTTTGGTCTAGTTGTTAACAATTACTTATTTCATGTTTATGTTTGGTCTAGTTGTTAACAATTACTTGTTTCATGTTTATGTTTGGTCTAGTTGTTAACAATTACTTGTTTCATGAACTAAGAACTACGATGTGTTGTTAATATCACTTAATGTTTATTGTAGACACGAGAATTACGGTTAATGATTGTGGTCTATGTTTGGAAAGTATAATTAGAAAGTTGGATTAATATTCCGAACTATACATTCATTTATATATCGGACTTGCTTGTGTCGCTTGGGTTGTCTGTGGTATTTTATTCGTGGTAATAGGTTGCTCAAGTTGAAAACACACGAGCATCTGCATTTTAATTCTTGTGTTTTGTTTGTTGTTATAGTATCTTTGTTTTCTTTTCCCTCGAGAACTCAATATCAACACATATACATGTTTCTGACATCAGTTACATACGAGGGGGCTTCGGTAGCCCAGTTGGGAAAACCAGGCGACAAGACTATCGACGGTCGGATAACCCATGTTTGATTTCAGCTGGAAGCAATGTCAGTTGTATTCAAAGTTGGAAAAAAAATACCCCCGCGCTCGACCCAGCCGCTGGCAGAAATGGATACCAGAGTTGAAGTACTCTGGGGAGGTGAGGAATGCCGCCTCCCATCTCGAATTTCGATGCTTGAAACGACACTGTCCAGAAGTCTCCGAACACTTCTGGATAGGCGGCCAAGCACATATGGGCGGAAACTCGCGTGCTAAGGCGTCAAGTTTCGTACGTTTACATCCGTGACATAAGTGTATGTGTAATCAAAACATTCAACTTTTATAGCAACTACAGTCAGTCTTTATTCTTTCAGTTTGTTTTTCACCTACACAAGACAGGACTTTCCAACATGCTATTGCGAAAAATCCAGACAAACTCCAGAGCATATTCTACAGGACTGCAACACTCTCAGCACAAGAACATCCAGACAAAATCCAGAGCATATCCTACAGGAATGCAACACTCTCAGCACAAGAACATCCAAACAAACTCCAGAGCATATCCTACAGGACTGCAACACTCTCAGCACAAGAACATCCAGACAAAATCCAGAGCATATCCTACAGGAATGCAACACTCTCAGCACAAGAACATCCAGACAAAATCCAGAGCATATCCTACAGGAATGCAACACTCTCAGCACAAGAACATCCAGACAAAATCCAGAGCATATCCTACAGGACTGCAACACTCTCAGCACAAGAACATCCAGACAAAATCCAGAGCATATCCTACAGGAATGCAACACTCTCAGCACAAGAACATCCAAACAAACTCCAGAGCATATCCTACAGGAATGCAACACTCTCAGCACAAGAACATCCAGACAAAATCCAGAGCATATACTACAGGAATGCAACACTCTCAGCACAAGAACATCCAAACAAACTCCAGAGCATATCCTACAGGAATGCAACACTCTCAGCACAAGAACATCCAGACAAAATCCAGAGCATATCCTACAGGAATGCAACACTCTCAGCACAAGAACATCCAGACAAAATCCAGAGCATATCCTACAGGAATGCAACACTCTCAGCACAAGAACATCCAAACAAACTCCAGAGCATATCCTAGAGGAATGCAACACTCTCAGCACAAGAACATCCAGACAAAATCCAGAGCATATCCTACAGGAATGCAACACTCTCAGCACAAGAACATCCAAACAAACTCCAGAGCATATCCTAGAGGAATGCAACACTCTCAGCACAAGAACATCCAAACAAACTCCAGAGCATATCCTAGAGGAATGCAACACTCTCAGCACAAGAACATCCAGACAAAATCCAGAGCATATCCTACAGGAATGCAACACTCTCAGCACAAGAACATCCAAACAAACTCCAGAGCATATCCTAGAGGAATGCAACACTCTCAGCACAAGAACATCTAGACAAAATCTAGAGCATATCCTACAGGACTGCAACACTCTCAGCACAAGAACATCCAGACAAAATCCAGAGCATATCCTACAGGACTGCAACACTCTCAACACAGGAGCATCCAAACAAACTCCAGAGCATATCCTACAGGAATGCAACACTCTCAGCACAAGAACATCCAGACAAACTCCAGAGCATATCCTACAGGACTGCAACACTCTCAACACAGGAGCATCCAAACAAACTCCAGAGCATATCCTACAGGAATGCAACACTCTCAGCACAAGAACATCCAGACAAAATCCAGAGCATATCCTACAGGACTGCAACACTCTCAACACAGGAACATCCAGACAAAATCCAGAGCATATCCTACAGGACTGCAACACTCTCAACACAGGAGCATCCAAACAAACTCCAGAGCATATCCTACAGTACTGCAACACTCTCAACACAGGAGCATCCAGACAAACTCCAGAGCATATCCTACAGTACTGCAACACTCTCAACACAGGAGCATCCAAACAAACTCCTGAGCATATCCTACAGTACTGCAACACTCTCAACACAAGAGCATCCAGACAAACTCCAGAGCATATCCTACAGTACTGCAACACTCTCAACACAGGAGCATCCAAACAAACTCCAGAGCATATCCTACAGTACTGCAACACTCTCAACACAGGAGCATCCAAACAAACTCCAGAACATATCCTACAGGACTGCAACACTCTCAACACAGGAGCATCCAAACAAACTCCAGAGCATATCCTACAGTACTGCAACACTCTCAACACAGGAGCATCCAAACAAACTCCAGAGCATATCCTACAGTACTGCAACACTCTCAACACAGGAGCATCCAAACAAACTCCAGAGTTATCCTACAGTACTGCAACACTCTCAACACAGGAGCATCAAGACAAACTTCAGAGTTTATTATCCCCATGTACTCATGGACTTCTCCTGTTTCCCCTTTCACCGTGGGTTCCTTGATGAAACGTGTCTTGCTAAGTTGGCATCAAATTCTGGGAAAAAAATATTCCATAATGTGTCTGTCATTTGTCTTTGTTAAGGTGAAAGTTCTATGTATAATTCACGTGTTTGCAGGACGTGTTCTGTGGTCTACAGACCGACTTGATGGCGAGGTCCTTGTCATTTGTAGTCTGCAAAGGCGAAAGTTTATTTTAGAGTGGTCATTTCGGTTGCCAGTCTGATTACTGCCCTTCTTCATTGATTTTTCCACGAGACTGGTTTATGTCTCTTTGGTTAATATCGCAATTTCGTTTATTGTGAATGACGTATGTTGTTGGTGGGAGCGGTATGTACCAGAGCAACGTTGATTGATTTGTTTTCTCGGTCAGATAGCTACACTCGTATGTTAATAGCAAAGTGATTTGTTTTCGACCTTAGATGTACTCTGGACAAATTCCATTTATAATAATATGGATTATTTTTTCTTTTAATGAGATATTATCCCAAGGAGTGTGAGATTGAATGCCTAGTCTTATCGGAGAATGAAGATTAAAAGTATATCCCATGATAGTTAAGTAGGGAGAGTTTAAGCGTCTGCGACCTGGCTTCACGATAGCAGGGGCGGAGCACCATAGCTGACCAAGACCAGCAGTTATACCCCCTCGTGGTCTTCCCCGATAAAGGTCTGCGACAGAACAAGCTGGCTAACAGAAGCTAGGATCGCCGTGTTCCCTGTAGTGGTGGCCCTCACTGATATAGAAGACCTAGTATTGCAATACCTCTCGGCTGGACTAGTAGTTTCCCAGCATAACCTGGGATAGACGAACTCAAATTTCTTCAGCAAGAGCCGGGAATGTCAAGAAAGCCATTAAGACCCACCACATCAATAAGTCAAAGGGCACCCTGACCACATCAACTCGTGACATTAAATCAACAGCAAGAACCTGTTATGCCCGAACTAATTCCATAAATAGTACAATTCATTCATTTATTGAAATTGTCATCATTCATTTATGATCTATAAGTAAAAAGCTAAAGAGCCCCCGTCACGCCAAGTAACGTATAGAGAATATGGTGTTAGTGACCATACATTTTACAGACCTTCAGCACATGATTTTTGGGGTAATGTGGTCGGTATTACGCCCGTGCTGCTTTACTTTTCCAGAAAAAATCCGATACGCATTAAAGGTTGGGTGAACACATAAGCCGTCGACTGGGATCGAACTCTACCTCTTGTCCCTTGTAGTCCAGTTCACTAACCACTGAGCTGGTTATTGGTTATTGGTTATGGAAGGCCTCGGTATCACTGCAAACGAATTAAAATCCATAATTGCTCAACCGCCCGTGCCAGTGGAATCATCCGAATTACTAACTCATCTCCCAAACAAAGAAAGGTAGCTGTAGTCCCCATCGTAGCAGTCTCAGCACACGCCAAAAGACATAAGGCGAAACCGCGCAGAAAGTGAACACAGCCAACTGTTCCCTGTCATACGACATCATCATTCATCGTAAACAAGCGGGATATCGAAACGGGATCAAAACGGATGAGACACACAGCTCACGGTGTGCACAGAACACTTAACTCAGTAGCTCCTGCAACAAGCCGGACTTGGAATATGAGGAAACTGCAAGAAGGAACACTTTTCAGACATACCCTTCAATGGTTACTGCCGCCTATCCACCATATTGACCGGAAGTTCACGTCCTCCCTAAAATGATGATCGTCGTAGCACTTGATGATGTTTGGCCTTTGACATTTGAAAGTGTTTTTAAATAATGAGATCATGGCCAGTCTAAAGTCCAGGCTTCCTAGATGTAGAGTGGACAAGCTTGCTGACCTTTGATTGGAAAGCTTGGCTGGCAACCCAATAGCTGATCAACACTTCTCTTTCTTAAGATCCACTGAGCTATCTCGGCTCATGCATGATCAATACTTCACTTTCTTACTGAGCTATCTCGGCTCATTCATGATCAACACTTAACTTTCTTATTGAGTTATCTCGGCTCATTCATGATCAATATTTCACTTTCTTACTGAGCTATCTCGGCTCATTCATGATCAACACTTCACTTTCTTACTGAGCTATCTCGGCTCATTTATGATCAACACTTCACTTTCTTACTGAGCTATCTCGGCTCATTCATGATCAATACCAAACTCTGTTTTGCAGTCATCGTAATCGTTAACTTTATAACCTTCATTATTATATTATATACAGCTGTCTGGGGTTCCTTTTTGTGTGTTTAATTTGACCATGACCATAACTTCTCGATCACATATTTTAAGATTACGACCACAGAAAGAGAAGGGTCTGACCACTTCAAAGGGTGAAGTATCTCCTCACTATGAAACGAGACCCATCAACTCAATAATGGCCTCGACCTTCTTCTCACCCTCAAAAATGGACAATTATAAAGTACCACCTTTCCAGGACATAGCTCTCCTATCACACAGCCATCAACAGATGCAGGATAAAATGAGCATAATTGATGAGAGATAACAACAGATGGGACTGAAGATTAATAGAGATAAGACCAACATTATGAGAATTAATGCAGTTGGCAATAACCAGATAAAATGAGGAGAAATACCTCTACTAGACGTACATTCTTACATATATCTGGGCAGTAATGTAGATAAAGAGGGAGAAACAGAAAATGATACCAAAATAAGGATATTAAAAGCAAGAGGAGCTTTTGTTGCACTGGGAAACATATGGAAATCCAAATAATTTAGGTTAAATACAAAAAAAAAAAAATTATAATTTTCAACTCCAATATTAAGTCAGGCCTATTATATGGATGTGAAACATGGAGAACAACAAAAATTACAATCATGAAGATACAGACTTTCATTAATGGATGCTTACACAGAATAAAAGGATGGAAATGGCAGGGCAAAATCACTAACATAGAATTATGGAAATGTACCAGTCAAATACCAGTGGATAAAGAGATACAGCAAAGACGACGGCGCTGGATAGGACACACACTGCAGAAGCCAACTGAGAGTATTACTCAACAGGCATTTTTTTTGGAATCCCCAGGGGAAAAGACAAAGAGGACGACCAAGAAATTGTTGGAGAAGGCAGACAGAAGCAGATATGAAGATGATGGGGAAGACATGGAATGATCTTAAAAGAATGACAAGAAACAGAACGACTTGGAAAGTGTTTGCTGAAGACCTATGCTCCACAGGAAGCTGAAAGTGTTTGTTGAAAACCTATGCTCCACAGGGAGCTGAAAGTGTTTGTTGAAGACCTATGCTCCACAGGGAGCTGAAAGTGTTTTTTGAAGACCTATACTCCACAGTGAGCTGAAAGTGTTTTTTGAAGACCTATACTCCACAGGGAGCTGAAAGTGTTTTTTGAAGACCTATACTCTACAGGGAGCTGAAAGTGTTTTTTGAAGACCTATGCTCCACAGGGAGCTGAAAGTGTTTTTTGAAGGCCTATGCTCCACAGGGAGCTGAAAGTGTTTGTTGAAGACCTATGCTCCACAGGGAGCTGAAAGTGTTTGTTGAAGACCTATGCTCCACAGGGAGCTGAAAGTGTTTGTTGAAGACCTATGCTCCACAGGGTGCTGAAAGGTAAAAGAAGAAGACCTTTCCAGGAAGGAGCCACGATAGCTCGATGGTCAGTCAAATGGACTACAAAGGTCATGAGGTCGGGTTCGATCCAGACTGAAGGTTTCCGTATTCACCCAGACTAAATTGGTGCGAGAATTTTACTGGGAAAGTAAAGCGGCAGGGCGTAATACCGACCACATTACCCCACAAATCATGTGGGAAGGTGTATAAAAATGATGGTCACTAACACCATATTCCCTATTCGCCACTTGGTGTGACCAGGTTCATTATCTTTTACCTTTCCATGATCCATTTTAGAACAATTATTGAGGTGCCAGATTGGATCTACAAGGAAAGCAAGCACGAAATATAACTTATTTGACTCAACAACACCGAACAAATCATCAGATTTTTACGTAAAAACTCTACCCAACAAATGATGTCACACTCTGACAGTTCAATCCGACAGTTACAGACACGGCCATTAATTAATCCCATAATGTTTCCCATTTTTATAATTTCCTGTACTTTTGATTTCTTTCTGGGAACAAGATCGTGTCATCCACGTGTCAGATTTTGATGAAAATTATATTCTACATTCCGTGACGTATTTGCCATTTCACTAACACTATTTTCATTATTAATCATTATTATGTGTCTTAAATATTAAACTGTATAGCCAGTCCATATAATAACCAGTGGTTTTAATGATTGTACTAGAAGATACATGGTTTTTGCACTCAATGTGATGATTGATAATACATTCGTTTCCTAGTCATTATTATAGTTCATGATCCATTATTTTTTATTGTTTTGTTTTCGCATGACGAAATCTTGATTCTTATAAATGATTACAATTTAATTATTTTTTCATTCAATTATTATTTTATAATATAAATTATCTAAGTTATGCTGATGATACAGTCTTTATCGCTAAGAGTGAAAATGAGTCAAATGAAATGTTAGATATTATAGTGAAGGAAAGCACAAATAAGGGACTCAACCTTAATAGTAGAAAATAATGGTAGCAACAAAGAAAAGACTTCACTGCAATGAACAGTAAAGACAAGGAGAACAATATTAAAACAAGAATTTAAATATCTGGGAACAATGTTAACCTCAGATGGTAGATGTACAACAGAGGTGAGATGGTAGATGTACAACAGAGGTGAGATGGTAGATGTACAACAGAGGTGAGATGGTAGATGTACAACAGAGGTGAGATGATAGATGTACAACAGAGGTGAGATGGTAGATGTACAACAGAGGCGAGATGGTAGATGTACAACAGAGGTGAGATGGTAGATGTACAACAGAGGTGAGATGGTAGATGTACACCAGAGGTGAGATGCAGAATAGCAGCTTTAAAAAAAATGGGGAAAATACTGCAATCCATTTTTGACAACAGAAACAAGAAAAAGAGTTCTTAAATGTTTGGTAGAGCCAGTCTTTACATATGAATGTGAATCATGGACAATAGACAAGAAAATCACTGGAGGCTGTAGAAATGTGGTTTTACAGAAGAATGTTGAGAATACCATGGACAGCTAAGGAGAGTAATGAAAAATTATCTGAAAGAAGCCAAAGCAAAAAGACAGCTAATTTCCAATATTAGGAAGAAATAAACAACTGAAAAAAATCGAGGGTCGAAGAGATAGAGGGAAGCAAAGAGAAAAGATACCAGACAGCTTAAGAGAATGACTTGGCAGAAAGTCAACAACAGAAATGATAAATAACTGTCGAGAGCGAAAGTTGGGGAGAGACATGATCACCTATGCCAGCAAACATGGTACTTGATGATGAAGATCATTTCTTAATACTTTACTGTCTTAGATTTAATATACGTTTTTATATAATAATGTTGGTGACGGTCCATTTTACATTCTTGAAACAATCAACCGTGGATGTAGGTGTTTGGGAACAAAGCCCTTCTATAGAAACTGGGGGAGGGGGCTGAACAAACAGTAAAATAGAGGGTGTAACGTGGTAGTAAACTAGAGGGTGTAACGTGGTAGTAAACTAGAGGGTGTAACGTGGTAGTAAACTAGAGGGTGTAACGTGGTAGTAAACTAGAGGCTGTAACGTGGTAGTAAACTAGAGGGTGTAACGTGTTAGTGGCGAGAGGGTATAACGTGGTAGTAAAGTAGAGGGTGTAACGAGGTAGTAAACTAGAGGGTGTAACGTGGTAGTAAAGTAGAGGGTATAATGTGGTGCTAAAATAGAGGGTGTAACGTGGTAGTAAAGTAGAGGGTGTAACGTGGTAGTAAAGTAGAGGTTGTAACGTGAGATAAAGTAGAGGGAATAACGTGGTAGTAAACTAGAGGGTGTAACGTGGTAGTAAAGTAGAGGTTGTAACGTGAGGTAAAGTAGAGGGAATAACGTGGTAGTAAACTAGAGGGTGTAACGTGGTAAAAAATTAGAGGATGTAACGTGGTAGTAAACTAGAGGGTGTAACGTGGTAGTAAAGTAGAGGGTATAACGTGGTTTAAAGTAGAGGGTGTAACGTGGTAGTAAAGTAGAGGGTGTAACGTGGTAGTAAAGTAGAGGGTATAACGTGGTTTAAAGTAGAGGGTGTAACGTGGTAGTAAAGTAGAGGGTGTAACGTGGTAGTAAATTAGAAGGTATAACATGGTAGTGACTAGAGGGTATAACGTGGTAGTAAAGTAGAAGGAGTAACGTGGTAGTAATATAGAGTGTGTAACGTGGTAGTAAAGTAGAGGGTTTAACGTGGTAATAAACTAGAGGGTGTAACGTGGTAGTAAAGTAGAGGGTATAACGTGGTTTAAAGTAGAGGGTGTAACGTGGTAGCAAAGTAGAGGGTGTAACGTGGTAGTAAAGTAGAGGGTGTAACGTGGTAGTAAAGTAGAGAGTGTAACGTGGTAGTAAAGTAAAGGGTATAACGTTGTAGTAACCTAGAGGGTGTAACGTGGTAGTAAAGTAGAGGGTGTAACGTGGTAGTAAACTAGAGGGTGTAACGTGGTAGTAAACTAGAGGGTGTAACGTGGTAGTAAACTAGAGGGTGTAACGTTGTAGTAATATAGAGTGTGTAACGTGGTAGTAAAGTAGAGGGTGTAACGTCGTGGTAAAGTAGAGGGTATAACGTGGTAGTAAACTAGAGGGTGTAACGTGGTAGTAAACTAGAGGCTGTAACGTGGTAGTAAACTAGAGGGGTTAACGTGGTAGTAAACTAGAGGATGTAACGTTGTATTAAACTAGAGGGTGTAAGGTGGTAGTAACCTAGAGGGTGTAATGTGGTAGTAAAATAGAGGATCTAACATGGTAGTAAAATAGATGATGTAACGTGGTAGTAATATAGAGTGTGTAACGTGGTAGTAAAGTAGAGGGTGTAACGTGGTAGTAAACTAGAGGGTGTAACGTGGTAGTAAACTAGAGGGTATAACGTGGTAGTAAAATAGAGGGTATAACGTGGTAGTAACTAGAGGGTATAACGTGGTAGTAATCTAGAGGGTGTAACGTGGTAGTAAACTAGATGGTGTAACGTGGTAGTAATCTAGAGGGTGTAACGTGGTAGTAAACTAGAGGGTATAACGTGGTAGTAATCTAGAGGGTGTAACGTGGTAGTAAACTAGAGGGTGTAACGTGGTAGTAAAATAGAGGATGTACATTGGTAGTAAAATAGATGATGTAACGTGGTAGTAAAGTAGAAGGAGTAACGTGGTAGTAATATAGAGTGTGTAACGTGGTAGTAAAGTAGAGGGTGTAACGTGGTAGTAAACTAGAGGGTGTAACGTGGTAGTAAACTAGAGGGTGTAACGTGGTAGTAAACTAGAGGGTATAACGTGGTAGTAAAATAGAGGGTATAACGTGGTAGTAACTAGAGGGTATAACGTGTTAGTAATCTAGAGGGTGTAACGTGGTAGTAAACTAGAGGGTGTAACGTGGTAGTAAAATAGAGGATGTACATTGGTAGTAAAGTAGAGGATGTAACGTGGTAGTAAAATAGAGGGAGAACAGGGATATTAAAATAGAGGGTGTAGTAAAATAGAAAGTACGCAGATGTAATCAAATAGAAGGAATAACGCGATAGTACAATAGAGGGTGAACGGCTGTAGTAAAATAGGAGTTAGTGGTGGTGAAATAGAGGGTTATGGTTGTGGAAAGCCCCGGTATCACTGCAAACGAATTAAAATCCATAATTGCTCAACCGCCCGTGCCAGCAGAATCATTAGAATCAATATCTCATCTCCCAAACAAAGAAAGATAGCTGCAGTCCCCATCATAGCAGTCTCAGCACACCCCAAAAGACATAAGGTGAAACCGCAAAGAAAGTGAACACAGCCATCTGTTTCCCGTTCTACGATATCACCATTCATCGTAAGCCAAAAGGAATATCGAAACAAGATCAAAACGGATGAAACGCACAGCTCACGGTGTGCACAGACCACCTAACTCAGTAGCTCCAGCAGCAAGCCGGACTTGGAACATGAGAGAACTGCAACCAGGAATACTTTTCAGACTGAGTCTTTAACGGTTCCTCCCGCCTATCCGCAATAATGACCACCATATTATACATCTACCATCTCACCTCTGTTGTACATCTACCATCTCACCTCTGTTGTACATCTACCATCTCACCTCTGTTGAACATCTACCATCTCATCTCTGTTGTACATCTACCATCTCATCTCTGTTGTACATCTACCATCTCATCTCTGTTGTACATCTACCATCTCATCTCTGTTGTACATCTACCATCTCATCTCTGTTGTACATCTACCATCTCATCTCTGTTGTACATCTACCATCTCACCTCTGTTGTACATCTACCATCTCATCTCTGTTGTACATCTACCATCTCACCTCTGTTGTACATCTACCATCTCACCTCTGTTGTACATCTACCATCTCATCTCTGTTGTACATCTACCATCGCATCTCTGTTGTACATCTACCATCTCACCTCTGTTGTACATCTACCATCTCACCTCTGGTGTACATCTACCATCTCACCTCTGTTGTACATCTACCATCTCACCTCTGTTGTACATCTACCATCTCACTTCTGTTGTACATCTACCATCTCACCTCTGTTGCACATCTACCATCTCACTTCTGTTGTACATCTACCATCTCACCTCTGTTGTACATCTACCATCTCACCTCTGTTGTACATCTACCATCTCACCTCTGTTGTACATCTACCATCTCACTTCTGTTGTACATCTACCATCTCACCTCTGTTGTACATCTACCATCTCACCTCTGTTGCACATCTACCGTCTCACCTCTTTTGTACACCTACCATCTGAGGTTAACACATACACTACAATCAACCACTGTAACGAATCATATGACCATCGATGGTACAATCAAAGCAGAAGATGGCTGACGGTAACGAATCATTACGTGTTGACAGAAGCAAGCCAATAATTATTGTAACAAAATGATCCGTTTTTATGGCGACCTGAAATATTCATAGCGACAGCTGTAAAATATGCGCTTGTTATTAAATTATAGCAAAGAATTTTTCTTTCTTGTCCCCACGTGCGATGCACTTTTCCTCCTAAATTAAAACTCCCATGCATCTGTAATCTTGGTGGGCGCATAGGTGTAAATAGCACATTTATTGTCACATAATATGAGCTCATTATGATCTGCTATCTGCGGAATTAATTACTACACAGCGCCACCTACCTTCCAGTTATCTCCAACAGTGAGTTTTATGTTGATTCCCCAGTGCATTCCTTCATTTTCAGTGAACTTTAATTTAGTCTCTGTATTTATCTGATATATTTCTGTTGAGTTTTCTTCCAATACAAATGTTATTATTTTATTATTTGTATTTATTTGTTAATATTATTTCAGGCTCTGTTCTTGTCCTCCTAGACCTTTGGATCGCTCGGCTGCGTGGAGAGAAGAAATATGTTGTATGGGCTGGGCTGTGTACAGAGAAGAAACATGTATGGGCTGGGCTGTGTACAGAGAAGAAACATGTTGTATGGGCTGTGCTGTGTGGAGAGAAGAAACATGTTGTATGTGCTCGACTGAGTGGAAAGAAGAAACATGTTGTATGTGCTCGACTGTGTGGAAAGAAGAAACATGTTGTATGTGCTCGACTGTGTGGAAAGAAGAAACATGTTGTATGTGCTCGACTGTGTGGAAAGAAGAAACATGTTGTATGTGCTCGACTGTGTGGAAAGAAGAAACATGTTGTATGTGCTCGGCTGCGTGGAGAGAAGAAACATGTTGTATGTGCTCGGCTGTGTGAAGAGAAAAAACATGCTGTATGTGCTCGGCTGTGTAGAGAGAAGAAACATGTTGTTTGTGCTCGGCTGTGTTGAGAGAAGAAACATATTGTATGTGCTGGGCTGTGTAGAGAGAAAAAACATATTGTATGGGCTGGGCTGTGTGGAGAGAAGAAACATGTTGTATGTGCTCGGCTGTGAGGAGAGAAGAAACATGTTGTATGTGCTCGGCTGTGTGGAGAGAAGAAACATGTTGTATGTGCTGGGCTGTGTAGAGAGAAAAAACATATTGTATGGGCTGGGCTGTGTAGAGAGAAGAAACATGTTGTATGGGCTGGGCTGTGTGGAGAAAAGAAACATGTTGTATGGGCTTGGCTGTGTGAAGAGAAGAAACATGTTGTATGGGCTGGGCTGTGTGAAGAGAAGGAACATGTTGTATGGGCTGGGCTGTGTGAAGAGAAGAAACATGTTGTATGGGCTGGGCTGTGTGAAGAGAAGAAACATGTTGTATGGGCTGGGCTGTGTGGAGAGAAGAAACATGTTGTATGGGCTGGGCTGTGTGGAGAGAAGAAACATGTTGTATGGGCTGGGCTGTGTGGAGAGAAGAAACGTGTTGTATGGGCTGGGCTGTGTGGAGAGAAGAAACATGTTGTATGGGCTGGGCTGTGTGGAGAGAAGAAACATGTTGTATGGGCTGGGCTGTGTGGAGAGAAGAAACATGTTGTATGGGCTGGGGTGTGTGGAGAGAAGAAACATGTTGTATGGGCTGGGCTGTGTGAAGAAAAGGAACATGTTGTATGAGCTGGGCTGTGTGAAGAGAAGAAACATGTTGTATGGGCTGGGCTGTGTGGAGAGAAGAAACATGTTGTATGGGCTGGGCTGTGTGGAGAGAAGAAACATGTTGTATGGGCTGGGGTGTGTGTAGAGAAGAAACATGTTGTATGTGCTGGGCTGTGTGGAGAGAAGAAACATGTTGTATGGGCTGGGCTGCGTGGAGAGAAGAAACATGTTGTATGGGCTGGGCTGTGTAGAGAGGAGAAACATGTTGTATGGGCTGGGCTGTGTGGAGAGAAGAAACATGTTGTATGGGCTGGGCTGTGTGAAGAGAAGAAACATGTTTTATGGGCTGGGCTGTGTGAAGAGAAGAAACATGTTGTATGGGCTGGGCTGTGCGGAGAGAAGAAACATGTTGTATGGGCTGGGCTGTATGAAGAGAAGAAACATGTTGTATGGGCTGGGCTGTGTGGGGAGAAGAAACATGTTGTATGGGCTGGGCTGTGTGAAGAGAAGAAACATGTTGTTTGGGCTGGGATGTGTGGAGAGAAGAAACATGTTGTATGGGCTGGGCTGTGTGAAGAGAAGAAACATGTTGTATGGGCTGGGCTGTGTGAAGAGAAGGAACATGTTGTATGGGTTGGGCTGTGTGAAGAGAAGAAACATGTTGTATGGGCTGGGCTGTGTGAAGAGAAGAAACATGTTGTATGGGCTGGGCTGTGTGAAGAGAAGTAACATGTTGTATGAGCTGGGCTTTGTGAAGAGAAGAAACATGTTGTATGGGCTGGGCTGTGTGGAGAGAAGAAACGTGTTGTATGGGCTGGGCTGTGTGGAGAGAAGAAACATGTTGTATGGGCTGGGCTGTGTGGAGAGAAGAAACGTGTTGTATGGGCTGGGCTGTGTGGAGAGAAGAAACGTGTTGTATGGGCTGGGCTGTGTGGAGAGAAGAAACGTGTTGTATGAGCTGGGCTGTGTGGAGAGAAAAAACATGTTGTATGGGCTGGGCTGTGTGGAGAGAAGAAACGTGTTGTATGGGCTGGGCTGTGTGAAGAGAAGAAACATGTTGTATGGGCTGGGCTGTGTGGAGAGAAAAAACATGTTGTATGGGCTGGGCTGTGTGGAGAGAAGAAACATGTTGTATGACCTGGGCTGTGTGGAGAGAAAAAACATGTTGTATGGGCTGGGCTGTGTGGAGAGAAGAAACGTGTTGTATGGGCTGGGCTGTGTGGAGAGAAGAAACATGTTGTATGGGCTGGGCTGTGTGGAGAGAAAAAAACATGTTGTATGGGCTGGGCTGTGTGGAGAGAAGAAACATGTTGTATGGGCTGGGCTGTGTGGAGAAAAGAAACATGTTGTATGGGCTGGGCTGCGTGGAGAGAAGAAACATGTTGTATGAGCGGGGCTGGGCTGTGTGGAGAGAAGAAACATGTTGTATGGGCTGGGCTGTGTGGAGAGAAGAAACATATTGTATGTGCTTGGCAGCGTGGAGAGAAGAAACATGTTGTATGGACTGGGCTGTGTGGAGAGAAGAAACATATTGTATGTGCTTGGCAGCGTGGAGAGAAGAAACATGTTGTATGAGCTAGGCTGTGTGAAGAGAAAAAACATGTTGTATGGGCTGGGCTGTGTGGAGAGAAGAAACATGTTGTATGTGCTCGACTGTGTGGAGAGAAGAAACATGTTGTGTGTGCTCGGCTGCGTGGAGAGAAGAAACATGTTGTATGTGCTCGGCTGTGTGCAGAGAAAAAACATGTTGTATGTGCTCGGCAGTGTAGAGAGAAGAAACATGTTGTTTGTGCTCGGCTGTGTTGAGAGAAAAAACATATTGTATGTGCTCGGCTGTGTGGAGAGAAGAAACATGTTGTATGTGCTCGGCTGTGTGGAGAGAAGAAACATGTTGTATGTGCTGGGCTGTGTAGAGAGAAAATACATATTGTATGGGCTGGGCTGTGTAGAGAGAAGAAACATGTTGTATGGGCTGGGCTGTGTGGAGAGAAGAAACATGTTGTATTGGCTGGGCTGTGTGAAGAGAAGGAACATGTTGTATGGGCTGGGCTGTGTGAAGAGAAGAAACATGTTGTATGGGCTGGGCTGTGTAGAGAGAAGAAACATGTTGTATGGGCTGGGCTGTGTGGAGAGAAGAAACATGTTGTATGGGCTGGGGTGTGTGGAGAGAAGAAACATGTTGTATGTGCTGGGCTGCGTGGAGAGACGAAACATGTTGTATGTGACCTGGGCTGTGTGAAGAGAAGAAACGTGTTGTATGGGCTGGGCTGTGTGAAGAGAAGAAACATGTTGTATGGGCTGGGCTGTGTGAAGAGAAGTAACATGTTGTATGGGCTGGGCTGTGGGAAGAGAAGAAACATGTTTTATGGGCTGGGCTGTGTGGAGAGAAGAAACGTGTTGTATGGGCTGGACTGTGTGGAGAGAAGAAACATGTTGTATGGGCTGGGCTGTGTGAATAGAAGAAACATGTTGTATGGGCTGGGCTGTGTGGAGAGAAAAAATATGTTGTATGGGCTGGGCTGTGTGGAGAGAAGAAACGTGTTGTATGGGCTGGGCTGTGTGGAGAAAAGAAACATGTTGTATGGGCTGGGCTGCGTGGAGAGAAGAAACATGTTGTATGGGCTGGGCTGGGCTGTGTGGAGAGAAGAAACATGTTGTATGGGCTGGGCTGCGTGGAGAGAAGAAACATGTTGTATGTGCTTGGCAGCGTTGAGAGAAGAAACATGTTATATGAGCTAGGCTGTGTGAACAGAAAAAAAAATGTTGTATGTGCTCGACTGTGTGGAGAGAAGAAACATGTTGTATGTGCTCGACTGTGTGGAGAGAAGAAACATGTTGTATGTGCTCGGCTGCTTGGAGAGAAGAAACATGTTGTATGTGCTCGGCTGTGTGAAGAGAAAAAACATGTTGTATGTGCTCGGCTGTGTAGAGAGAAGAAACATGTTGTTTGTGCTCGGCTGTGTTGAGAGAAGAAACATGTTGTATGTGCTCGACTGTGTGGAGAGAAAAAACACGTTGTATGTGCTCGGCTGTGTGGAGAGAAGAAACATGTTGTATGGGCTGGGCTGGGCTGTGTGGAGAGAAGAAACATGTTGTATGGGCTGGGCTGTGTGGAGAGAAGAAACATGTTGTATGGGCTCGCCTGTGTGGAGAGAAGAAACATGTTGTATGGGCTCGGCTGCGTGGAGAGAAGAAACATGTTGCATTGGCTCGGCTGTGTGGAGAGAAGAAACATGTTGTATGTGCTCGGCTGTGTGAAGAGAAGAAACATGTTGTATGGGCTCGGCTGTGTGGAGAGAAGAAACATGTTGTATGTGCTCGGCTGTGTGGAGAGAAGAAACATGTTGTATGTGCTCGGCTGTGTGGAGAGAAGAAACATGTTGTATGTGCTCGGCTGTGTGGAGAGAAGAAACATGTTGTATGTGCTCGGCTGTGTAGAGAGAAGAAACATGTTGTATGGGCAACAACTTGTCTCTTTCTTTATCTGCCCAAGCTCGCGCCCTGGAGAGGACACTCCGGCTTCGCCATTTTGGTGTCGACAGAAAACACGGCAATCAGCAGTTCGTGGGTGTATGGGATCAAACAAGCAGCAGTTAGTGGGTGTATGGGATCAAACAAGCAGCAGTTAGTGGGTGTATGGGATCAAACAAGCAGCAGTTAGTGGGTGTATGGGATCAAACAAGCAACAGTTAGTGGGTGTATGGGATCAAACAAGCAGCAGTTAGTGGGTGTATGGGATCAAACAAGAAGCAGTTAGTGGGTGTATGGGTTCAAACAAGCAGCAGTTAGTGGGTGTATGGGTTCAAACAAGCAGCAGTTAGTGGGTGTATGGGATCAAACAAGCAGCAGTTAGTGGGTGTATGGGTTCAAACAAGAAGCAGTTAGTGGGTGTATGGGATCAAACAAGCAGCAGTTAGTGGGTGTATGGGATCAAACAAGCAGCAGTTAGTGGGTGTATGGGATCAAACAAGCAGCAGTTAGTGGGTGTATGGGATCAAACAAGAAGCAGTTAGTGGGTGTATGGGTTCAAACAAGCAGCAGTTAGTGGGTGTATGTGATCAAACAAGCAGCAGTTAGTGGGTGTATGGGATCAAACAAGAAGCAGTTAGTGGGTGTATGGGATAAAACAAGCAGCAGTTAGTGGGTGTATGGGTTCAAACAAGCAGCAGTTAGTGGGTGTATGGGTTCAAACAAGCAGCAGTTAGTGGGTGTATGGGATCAAACAAGCAGCAGTTAGTGGGTGTATGGGATCAAACAAGAAGCAGTTAGTGGGTGTATGGGTTCAAACAAGCAGCAGTTAGTGGGTGTATGGGATCAAACAAGCAGCAGTTAGTGGGTGTATGGGATCAAACAAGAAGCAGTTAGTGGGTGTATGGGATCAAACAAGCAGCAGTTAGTGGGTGTATGGGATCAAACAAGAAGCAGTTAGTGGGTGTATGGGATCAAACAAGAAGCAGTTAGTGGGTGTATGGGATCAAACAAGCAGCAGTTAGTGGGTGTATGTGATCAAACAAGCAGCAGTTAGTGGGTGTATGGGATCAAACAATCAGCAGTTAGTGTGTGTATGGGATCAAACAAGCAGCAGTTAGTGGGTGTATGGGATCAAACAAGAAGCAGTTAGTGGGTGTATGGGATCAAACAAGCAGCAGTTAGTGGGTGTATGGGATCAAACAAGCAGCAGTTAGTGGGTGTATGGGATCAAACACGCAGCAGTTAGTGGGTGTATGGGATCAAACAAGAAGCAGAAAAGAGTCAAGGAAGAAGAGAATAAACGGCGAAAGATAAGAAAAAAAACACATCTAGGGGCGATGAAAAATACATAAACAACTATGACTGACGGAGGCTATTATAAGGAACTATGACTGACGGAGGCTATTATAATCAACTATGACTGACGGAGGTTACTATAATGAACTATGACTGACGAAGGCTACTATAATCAGCTATGACTGACGGAGGCTACTATAATCAGCTATGACTGACGGGGGCTATTATAATGAACTATGACTGACAGGGCTACTATAATCAACTATGACTGACGGAGGATACTATAATCAACTATGGCTGGCGGAGGCTACTATAATCAACTATGGCTGACGTAGGCTACTATAATCAACTATGGCTGACGTAGGCTACTATAATCAACTATGGCTGGCGAAGGATACTATAATCAACTATGGCTGACGGAGGCTACTATAATCAACTATGGCTGACGGAGGCTACTATAATCTATTATGGCTAACGGAGGCTACTATTACTAATATCTTGCCGAGAAGAGTAAGAGAAAGAGTAAGCGTTGAACCAATCCTAAGCTACATACAGAAACAACAATTAATCTGTTTTGTACAGCTAGAAAGAATGTCATGTGATTCCTTACCAAACAAACAATATGTTAAAAGAGGAGAAGGGCAGACCAGGAGTAAGATGGACAGATAACATCAAGGAAGAGCTAAAACAACATAAATTGACAATGATCACACCCGCGGAAAGGGCATGAGCCAGAACTTTGTATCTCCCTTGACACCCGAACCTGTGCAAGAGGAAGAAAAGAAAGAAGAGGGAAAGGAAGATTCTTTCACTATCTTGCAAATCACTTTCCTCCCCATCTAGCTTTCGAACAAAATAAATTATTCATCATCATGTGCTATACCGGTTGGCGTAGGCGATCATGTCCCTCCACAATCTTCTATCTACAGTGGATCGTATCAGTTCTGTTGTTGACTGTTTTCCATGCCATGACACCAAGCTATCCAGTATTTTCTCTCTTTGTCGTCAGCGATCTCTCTTTCCTTTTATTTTACCAGTTGTAACCAAGGATTCCAACTTTCCTCTTCTCATGATGTGCCCGAAAAATATTGATTGTTTCTTTCTGGTGTTTTTTAAGAGCTCCCTTTTAATAAACTATTAACTAACTAAAAAAAACTAATTTAACCAACCTAAGTAACTAACAAAATAATTAACTTACTAACTAATAACATAATAGTCTGAATTAAACATTATTGCTATCAAACCAACTGTCCAATTACCTAATACGATATCTAATAAACTACCTAACTATTTTGATAAATAATTAGATAAATAATGAGCTAACTACCTACCAAGCTAAGTAATAAAGCTGTCTATCATGTGACGTGCCTGTTATAATAACTCATCACGTGATTTCTAACTTTTGAAAGCAATAAGAATAGCAATGTTTACTATTTTACTGTCGATACGGCATTACCCCTATACAGGGGTCTACTGCTGGGGGAAGGGGGGGGGGAGTTTGGACGGGGGTGGATCACAAAAATGACCGGAGAAAAGAGGTCGCATGTCTTGAGCAATCGCCACAAGGTGTTCCAATCTGAGTTTTGATTTCACCCCCGACAGAAGTTTTAACATTCGACCCTGCAGGGATTGGAACCCACGATCTATTTGTTGGAATAACAACGAGTTATCCAGCTGCCCATAGGAACGTCTACTAGTGAATAATAGCCAACAACTAGGGCTGGCTCAAGGCACCGATAACTTTGGCAGTTGTCTGGGGCCTGTCGTGTGCTTAAGGGAGCCATCAAGGAACTTCCAAAGTTTTTTTTTTTTCCCTGTGCAAATTTGTATAATTATACTTTAAAAAGGGCGCCGAAGTTCATCTGCCCCAGGGCGCCAGTAACCATAGTGCCGTCACTGGAGCAACCACTTATTAAATAACGTTAAGTAAAGACAAAAACAAAGGATTGAAATGGCAGGACAAAAGCACTAATATAGAGTTATGCAAAAGTGCCAGTCAAATGCCAGTGGATAATGAGATACAGCCAAGACGATCGTGTTGGATTGGACGCACACTGCGGAGGTCAACTGAGATTATTACACAACATGTCCTTTATGGGGAATCCCAAAGGAAAAAAGACAAAGAGGAAGACCACAATAATCTTGGAGAAGACAGATAGAAGCAGAGATGGCGATGATGGGGAAGACATGGAAGGATCTTAAAAGAATGGCAAGAAACAGAGCGACTTGGAAAGTGTTTGTTGAAGACATGTGCTCCACAGGGAGCTGTAATGTTTCCACCAGGAGAAGAAGCACAACAACATATATTATGGATGTTTCACCAAATAACCTTCAACAAAAACAGGATAGACGATTTAACCACACTCTTCTCCTTAATAAGAACTACTAAACATTAATTGGATACATGTGAATACATTTGAATACATGTGAATACATGTGAATACATGTGAATACATGTGAATACATTCTGAACAGGTTACCTGCATGGATTTTACACACACATTTATTCCAAGACTTGGTAGGGAACGAATGAACGAAGCAGAAGAAGAAAGAAACCAGATTGAGACAATCTTCGCTTAAAAGACGACATTCTGTGAAAATGAAGTCGCGGCTATAATTTGTGAACGTTGTCCATCCCATAAAAATGAAGAGAATTTACCACATGGCTAACCAGAATCCTAGCGGAATCGATGTTTTCTACAAATGTGCACATTCTTGCACACGACGATATCGCCTCTGTCTGTGTATGTTATGTTGTCTGTCGATCGTTGAAGCAAATCATTGCATGATTTATTTCTTCTTCTATTTGCTAGATCTTTTTTTTATTTTGCCAGGAGTCGGGGAGTGGGAGGGGGGTGAGGAGTTGAGAGCAAACACAATGTTTTCAAGAGTAATACTATAGTTTGTTCAGAAACTCGAGCCCACAGAGTTGATCAATTATATCGGAAACTATTTGATGAATTTCTCTGATTCTTTTTCATGGTATCTTGTTATTTCACCGACCTTCAGATTTGATAACATTTCAGTACAAAGATAGTCTGAATTTTGCACAAATCGTTTTTTGTTATATAATTTTAGGAAAATAACAAACCGCGTGCTCTAAACATTAGATTTTACTGTAAATTATGTTAATTTTCTAACAATGCAAGCCAAAGGCGTACCGTATTACATTGAATAGGGCAGCATTTTTCATTTGATTTTATATCTTCGTCATAGAGATAGGTAAACTTTGACCAAAGTATCAAACACACATATTCGCCAAATAGCAGGCGTGTCATCAACAAAATACATGGAACAACCAGAACATCAAACACACATAGTCAACAAATAATAAGAGTGTGATCAACAAAATGGTGCACATGTCAAATTATATGTCATTCCGAATGAGAAGTCTCTAAGAGGTTAACAACTGTTATCGGTTGGACAAACTTTAATAACTTTTTCTTTTTATACCTACTAGACAGTACTGTTTTTGTTCGTGACATTTTGTGTATACAGGTACGTGTGAGTGTACACAGAATGGCTGGGAAGCTGGGAGATAGTACTTGTAGTTGTCGTTAGTCGAAGGACCCGGTTAAAATCCATAATTGCTCAACCGCCAGTGCCAGTGGAATCATCTGAATTAACATCTCATCTCATTGAAGGATCCAAACAAAGAAAGGCAGCTGCAGTCCCCATCATAGCAGCTACAGCACATGGCAAAAGACAGAAAGCCAAGCAGTACCGAAAGTGAACGTAGCTGAACTTTCCTTCGCCATACGATATCATCATTCATCGTAAATAATCGGAATATCGGAATATCGAAATACTATCCGGATGAAAAACACAGCTCACGGTGTGCACAGAGCACTAAACGCAGTAGCTCCAGCACCAAACCGGACTTGGAATCGAGGAAATTGCAAGAAGGAACATGTTTCAGACTGAGCCTCAATGTTTCCTGCCGTCTATCTGAAATTGACCGGAAATCCTTAGGAAGAAGCAGAATGCCAATACAATGTTTCAAAGACTAACATACTACCTGCTACACAATATGGTTTTTGTTTGTGATAGTTTGTGTCTACACATGTGTACGTGTGAGTTTACACATGATAGCTGGACGATGTAAACAAAAAAAAAGTAAAGAGCCCCCGTCACGCCAAGTGGGTGTATAGAGAATATGGTGTTAGTGACCCGTCACGCCAAGTGGGTGTATAGAGAATATGGTGTTAGTGATCATAATTTGTACAGACCTTCGACACATGATTTTGGGGTAATGTGGTCGGTATTACGCCCGTGCCGCTTTACTTTTCCAGAAAAAAAAATCAGGTACCCATTTAAAGCTGGGTGAACCCGGAAGCCGTCGGTCAGGATCGAACCGTACCTCTTGTCCTTTGCATTCCAGTTCACTAACCACTGAACTATCGCGGCTCCCAGCTGCACGATGTGATGGTAGCATATTCTGGACGAGCGAATGTTCAGTGGTAAAACCGGTAAAGAAATACTGGGGTCGGTAGCGAGTAAGACATACTGCGAAGTCAAAAACTGTAAATCCTTTGATGTTATCTGTACACTGGATGCCACTGTACACTGGACAATATGACAACAAAACTTGTTCTACAGGATTGCCCCCAGTACACAGACCTGAGAAGGTCAATGTGGTCCACACCCACCTCCCTGGAAGAGGAACTATATGGGGCAATCGATTCGCTTAAACAGACAGCTGACTTCGTAAGAGAGTCTGGAATCCTACTCTGATTGAGTTTTGATCGCAGAGAGAGAGAGAGAGAGAGAGAGAGAGGGAGAGAGAGAGAGAAAGAAGAAGTATTACTTTTATGCTACCTCTGAAACTATTTTAGTTCGGACAAATGCCATTCTCTAACCCAGATTTGAACAGTTTAACTGACACAAGAGGTCATAAAACCGAACTAAGAACAGCCGAACTGGACAGACAACACACACACAAACTGAAAATAGAATAGACCATAAAAGCATAAACTCCCAGACAGAATTCCAAAAAAAAAAAACTAGCAAACACACATTTTTGATAAGAAAATCCGGAAGTGACCATTTTGGAAACACGTTTTATCAGGTTAGTCAACGCTCTTAATCGATTCAATGACATTAACTATCATTAGTAACGAGTTTGTACAAGTAGACGCCAACGAAGGTTTTCAACTTTTGATCATAACTGTCACGCTGAATCGTCGATTTCTCTGCTTTAAAACTGAGTGACCAGCATTCTACATTTTGAAAACTGTTCGATTCATATTCTTCAGTATTTCAACAGTTAAAACCACGTTCACAAATTATATTAACTCTCCGATTGTGAATGTTCTGCTTTTCAAAAGTCTGACGTCGAGTGCTGTGCATTTGAACTGTTGTTAATCTGCAGGTTTTACTATTTCCCAGCTAACTTCTATTATTACATTCTCACTCTCGGCAACTCTATAACAATAATCGCTGTCCCAACAAATGAAGGCTTGCCTCCACGTTGGTGGGACACTCGATCTGAGCTGATGGCAAATGAAGGCTTGCCTCCACGTTGGTGGGACACTCGATCCGAGCTGATCTGCTGTCGAAAACAGACAGTTTATATGTCCCGTCCCAGGGCAAAGCTAGAACCTGGTACTTTTCCACTAAACTCAACGGCCACACGCCTGCAGCACTATCTCAGCGCGCTGGTGCCAAAACCAAGTTGATTTTGTGGTCACGTGAAAAATCTGGGGGTGGGGGGGGGGAGGCTAAGGCTGTATGCACGAGCGAAAATCCCAAACAGAAAGAATCACTTGAAATCGCGCTGCAACAAAAACGCCACTAATCCTGAATTTGATTTGACTAAGTGGTCATCTTGGCCTGCCAACCGGAAGTCTATAGAAGAATATTTCATATAGGATTACTATAGTGGCCATTGCCGCACACCCCTTCGGAGAGTGCCAAACATTAAAATAGTTTTTGTTTTGGCTGGTTTCTGTGTGTTTTTGTTCGATTTATTCGAGTGAAATGCAGTTGCAAGTGAATTTGGGCACTCTTTTTACGGTGATGTCGTTTGAAATTGTCGCCCAAGCAGCCGTCGTGGCTCGCACTGGTGATCGATCTTGCTAACGGCCGGATCCCGATAATACAAAATCAAAATGGCGGCATGTCGGCCTGTTTTTGCAGATACCACCGCAGTCGCTTAAACCCTTTCGGTTGCTTGGTTCTAAATGTGTGTTTTAAATGTGTGTTCTAAATGTGTGTTTTAAATGTGTGTTCTAAATGTGTGTTTTAAATGTGTGTTCTAAATGTGTGTTTTAAATGTGTGTTCTAAATGCGTGTTCTAAATGTGTGTTCTTAATGTGTGTTTTAAATGTGTGTTCTAAATGTGTGTTTTAAATGTGTGTTCTAAATGTGTGTTTTAAATGTGTGTTCTAAATGCGTGTTCTAAATGTGTGTTCTAAATGTGTGTTTTAAATGTGTGTTCTAAATGTGTGTTTTAAATGTGTGTTCTAAATGTGTGTTCTAAATGTGTGTTCTTAATGTGTGTTTTAAATGTGTGTTTTAAATGTGTGTTCTAAATGTGTGTTCTAAATGTGTGTTCTAAATGTGTGTTTTAAATGTGTGTTCTAAATGCTTGTTCTAAATGCGTGTTTTAAATGTTGTGTTTTAAATATGTGTTCTAAATGTGTGTTCTAAATGAGTGTTCTATCTAAAATGTGTGTTCTAAATGTGTGTTCTAAATGTGTGTTCTAAATGTGTGTTTTAAATGTGTGTTCTAAATGTGTGTTCTAAATGTGTGTTCTAAATGTGTGTTCTAAATATATGTTCTAAATGTGTGTTTTAAATCTATGTTCTAAATGTGTGTTCTAAATGTGTGTTCTAAATGTGTGTTTTAAATGTGTGTTCTAAATGTGTGTTCTAAATGTGTGTTTTAAATGTGTGTTCTAAATGTGTGTTCTAAATATATGTTCTAAATGTGTGTTCTAAATGTGTGTTCTAAATGTGTGTTCTAAATATATGTTCTAAATGTGTGTTCTAAATGTGTGTTCTAAATATATGTTCTAAATGTGTGTTCTAAATGTGTGTTCTAAATATATGTTCTAAATGTGTGTTCTAAATGTGTGCTTTCAAGGAAACTGGAGTAAGGAAGTGACTGTGCACTCGATGGAAGTCGATTGGAATCGTCGTCTGTGCAGATAAGGCTGCACGGTAGTCTACCTTGTCAACAGAAATGTCATCCCGCTTGTGTGAGAGTTGGGACATGAATCGGGCGGATATGGGGAATCCCGACTGCAGTTATTACAGATTCCATGGATAGAACAGCATTCATCATTATGAAGTACCATGCCTGCTGACGGAGGTGATCAAGTCTCTCCACAACTTTCGATCACGACAGTTATTTATCATTTCTGTTGTTGACTTTCTGTCAAGCCATTCTCTTAAGCTGTCTGTTATTTTTTCTCTTTGCTTTCCTCTATCTCTTCGTCCCTCAATTTTCCAGTTGTTACAATATATCCGAGCAGTTCCATTCTCATTACATGGCCAAAGAATGATAACTGCTTCCTAATATTAGAAATTAGCTCTCTCTTCGCTTTGGCCTCTTTCACAACGTTTTCATTACTCTTCTTATCTGTTCATGGTATATTCTCAACATTCTTCTGTAAAACCACTTTTCTACAGCCTTACTATACGTAAATCATCGAATATGCTCCACATTTGCGTGACTGAAGCCCCGAAAAAATCTTTCGTCTTTCTTCATCAATGAAATAACAGTAACAACAACAAAAACACGCACACAGACACACGCAAGCGTTGCCATATCTGTTATGTCTGTCTCGTATTCTGCATTTATTAAATAAATCGTAGCCACACGTAATAACAATTGTATTATCTGGCAGCAGAAGGAATCAACTCCGTGTTTCAAGTGTTGACAGTCTGCCCAGACAGCAAACATATCTACTGTACTTGTATGGTGTGTGCAGGACAGATCAATCGTTTAGGAAAGACGTGAGGGTCCCAATGAGAGCTAAAGTCATTTGAGGGCAGACCAACACTTTATAATTTAATTATTTGAAAATTAATTGTGTTAATAGTCAAGAATTAATTCAAGAGAAATTATTCTTGTATTATTTTTTCATTATTACTCTTCATGTTTTCTTCTTCTTCTACTACTACTTCTACTACTACTTCTACTACTACTTCTACTACTACGTCTACTACTACGTCTACTACTACTTCTACTACAACCTCTACTACTACTTCTACTACTACTTCTACTACTACTTCTACTACTACTTCTACTACTACTTCTACTACTACTTCTACTACTACTTCTACTACAACCTCTACTACTACTTCTACTACTACTTCTACTACTACTTCTACTACTACTTCCACTACTACGTCTACTACTACTTCTACTACAATCTCTACTACTACTTCTACTACTACTTCTACTACTACTTCTACTACTACTTCTACTACTACTTCTACTACTACGTCTACTACTACGTCTACTACAACCTCTACTACTACTTCTACTACTACTTCTACTACTACTTCTACTACTACTTCTACTACTACGTCTACTACTACTTCTACTACAACCTCTACTACTACTTCTACTACTACTTCTACTACTACTTCTACTACTACTTCTACTACTACGTCTATTACTACTTCTACTACAACCTCTACTACTACTTCTACTACTATTTCTACTACTACTTCTACTACTACTTCTACTACTACTTCTACTACTACGTCTACTACTACGTCTACTACTACTTCTACTACTATTTCTACTACTACTTCTACTACTACTTCTACTACTACTTCTACTACTACTTCTACTACAACCTCTACTACTACTTCTACTACAACCTCTACTACTACTTCTACTACTACTTCTACTACTACTTCTACTACTACTTCTACTACTACATCTACTACAACCTCTACTACTACTTCTACTACTACTTCTACTACTACTTCTACCACTACTTCTACTACTACATCGACTACAACCTCTACTACTACTTCTACTACTACTTCTACTACTACTTCTACTACTACTTCTACTACTACGTCTACTACTACTTCTACTACAACCTCTACTACTACTTCTACTACTACTTCTACTACTACATCTACTACTACCTCTAATACTACTTCTACTACTACATCTACTACTAACTCTAATACTACGTCTACTACTACTTCTACTACTACATCTACTACTACCTCTACTACAACGTCTATTACTACCTCTACTACTACCTCTACTACTACCTCTACTACTACCTCTACTACTACAAATACTACTACCTCTGCTACTACCTCTGCTACTACCTCTGCTACTACCTCTACTACCACCTCTGCTACCACCTCTGCTACTACCTCTACTACTACATCTGCTACTACCTCTGCTACTACCTCTGCTACTATCTCTACTACTACCTCTGCTACTACCTCTGCTACTACCTCTGCTACTACCTCTGCTACTACCTCTGCTACTACCTCTACTACTACCTCTACAACTACCTCTACTACTACCTCTATTACTACCTCTACTACTACCTCTACTGCTACCTCTATTACTACCTCTGCAACTATCTCTACTACTACCTCTACTACTACCTCTACTACTACCTCTGCTACAATCCTCTGCTACTACCTCTATTACTACCTCTACTACTACCTCTACTACTACCTCTACTACTACCTCTACTACTACCTCTACTACTACCTCTACTACTACCTCTACTACTACCTCTACTACTACCTCTGCTACTACATCTGCTACTACCTCTGCTACTACCTCTACTACTACCTCTGCTACTACCTCTGCTACTACCTATGCTACTACCTCTGCTACTACCTCTGCTACTACCTCTGCTACTACCTCTACTACTACCTCTGCTACTACATCTGCTACTACCTCTACTACTACCTCTACTACTACCTCTACTACTACCTCTATTACTACCTCTACTACTACCTCTACTGCTACCTCTATTACTACCTCTGCTACTACCTCTACTACTACCTCTATTACTACCTCTACTACTACCTCTACTGCTACCTCTATTGCTACCTCTTCTACTACCTCTACTGCTACCTCTATTACTACCTCTTCTACTACCTCTACTACTACCTCTGCTACTACCTCTACTACTACCTCTACTACTACCTCTACTACTACCTCTACTGCTACCTCTATTACTACCACTACTACTACCTCTGCTACTACCTCTACTACTACCTCTACTACTACTTCTGCTACTACCTCTATTAATTCCTATGCTACTACCTCTATTACTACCTCTGCTACTACCTCTATTACTACCTCTACTACTACCTCTACTACTATCTCTACTACTACATCTATTACTACCTCTGATACTATCTCTATTACTACCTCTGCTACTACCTCTACTGCTACTACCTCTATTACTACCTCTGATACTACCTCTATTACTACCTCTGCTACTAACTCTACTGCTACTACCTCTGCTACTAACTCTACTACTATTACCTCTGTTACTACCGCTGCTACTATCTCTACTATTACTACCTCTGCTACTACCTCTGCTGCTACCTCAGCAACTACCTCTGCTGCTACCTCTGCTACTACCTCTACTACTAAGTCTACTGTTACTAACTCTGCTACTGACTCTACTACTAACTCTACTACTACTACCTCTGCTACTGCCTCTGCTACTACCTCGGCTACTAAGTCTACTACTACTACCTCTGCTAATACCTCTGCTACTACCTCTGCTACTAACTCTATTACTACTACCTCTGCTACTAACTCTACAACTAACTCTATTACTACTACCTCTGCTACTAACTCTACTACTAACTCTATTACTACTACCTCTGCTACTACCTCTGCTACTACCTCTGATACTAACTCTACTACTATTACCTCTGCTACTACCTCTGCTACTACCTCTACTACTACCTCTGCTACTACCTCTACTACTACCTCTACTACTACCTCTGCTACTACCTCTACTACTACTACCTCTACTACTACTATCACTACTACTACAGCAGCTGCTGCTGCTATCGCTACTACGACTAATTTTACTGCCGCGACTACTACTAATACTGCTATCACTACCACTCTCACTACTACTACTGCTTCTACTACTTCTTTTAACCAACACTACCACTATCATTACCAACACCACTACTACTACTACCACTACAACTACCACTACTACTACTACTACCACTACTACCACCACTACTACTACTACAACCACCACTACCACTACAACTAACACTATCACTACTACCACTACCACTACTACTACTACTACTACTACTACTACTACTACCACCATAATCACTACCACCACTACCACTACCACTACAACTACAACTACCACTACCACCACTACCACTACCACTACTACCACTACCACTACTACTACTACAACCACCACTACAACTACCACTACCACCACTACCACTACCCCTACCACTACAACTACAACTACCACTACCACCACTACCACTACCACTACTACTACTACCACTACCACCACTACCACTACCACTACTACTACTATTACTACCACTACCACTACTACTACCACTACCACTACCACAACCACTACTACTGCCTTTACCACTTCTACTACTTTTAGTTAGTATATTTTTCTTTTTCGTTCTGTATCTTCTTCTTGTTATTACATGTGTGTCCCCTTTTTCTTCATATAACCCTAAGGATCATTGAGGCATTACTGAAAGACATCGTCAACCTTCTCTATTTCTCTCTATTTTCAGTCATTCTCTAGGATTCATCACAGCCGAAGCATATGCATTATGTTATGTTATCATCCCATCTCGTTCTCCACATAACTCGTCTTCTTCCTCCTTTCGTAGCCCCTTTCCCAAACAACATGATCAATAATACGCGGTCAAATCATTTCAATTCCGTATTTCTTCACAATAGTAAAATACCGATTGTATATCCCTAGACCGGTCACATGCTAATCTTACGGTCTGTTGTTTGATGTGCGTCGGGGATATTCTGACGACTGTGTTTTATATGTTCGGAATTGGAATAAAAAAACTATGTCCTAATATCATCAAGTGCTATACATTTTTTAAAATATGACGATCATCATTTTCAGGAGGACGTGAACTTCCGGTTAATATGGTGGATAGGCGGCAGGAAACATTGAAGGCTATGTATGAAAATGTTCCTTGTTGCAGTTTCCTCATATTTCAAGTCCGGTTTGTTGCAGGAGCTACTGAGTTAGGTGATCTGTGTACACCGTGAGCTGTGTATTTAATCCGTTTAGATCATATTTCGATATTCCAATTGTTTACGATGAATGATGATATCGTATGACAGGGAACAGTTGACTGTGTTCACTTTCTATGCGGTTTCGCCTTATGTCTTTTAGCATGTGCTGAGACTGCTATGATGGTGACTACAACTTTAACTCGAGGGGCCATCGAGGTAAGACTGATGTCTTGGTAACTGGCCTAGTATCATGCTCCTCTGATCACCTCAGTCGGCTGACTCTGGAACACTGTCTGATCGCTCGTTGGGGTTGCCTCACCCCTCGTAGCATCAATGTATGCCTGTCCCTTTGAGAACCCTCCTTCCTCCGATTCCATCCTCCCACCTACTTCTCTTCCTATTTCACTTCTTGGGTCCTCTACTCCTCGTCCATCCCTACTTTCCATATCCTCTTTGAGTAACCCTTATCTTGCCTTCTTCATCCAAAAAACCCCCCTCCTTCCTTCTCTTCTGACCACCTCCATGTCCTTCACCTCCTTATCACTATATCACCTCTCCACCTGGACTGCACCATCTCTCTGCCCACCTCTATTGTTCCTCGTCCTTCCCACCACCTCTCTGCTGATCCACTCCTAACTCACCCCTTTCCTCTCTATTCACTTGTAGTCACTGCTCCTCTATACCTACTATTCCAGTATCCACCTTAACCTGATGTCCACTTTCATTCCCCCCTAAGACCCTCATTATCCCCCTTTGTTCTATCATTTCCCAACTTCTTTACCTCCTATGATACATACCTCTTGCACACCATCCCCTATTACTCCACTTCTTCCAGACTCCCTCTCTTTCTATTTACTTCTGACCTACCGCCTGTCCTCCTATACACTTTTCACATACCTGCTTCTTATCCCTCCTCTCCATACCTCCTCCTCTAATACTTCCCTACCTCTCGATTGACTAACTTCCTCCTGACCACCCCTCTATCACTCTACCGCCCTTCTTCCTACCTACTTGACTTATACCGGCTTTCTTATTCTTCCTCTCCTTATCTCTTCCTCTGGTATTCACTTCCCCCCTCTTCCTCCCTTCGTTGACCTACCTCTCAACTCTTTCAGTCCCAAGCCATCCATTCTGTAGAGTCTACCTCTCTCACCCATCTCCCAGTCCCAGGCCATCCATTCTGTAGAGTCTATCTCCCCCCTCCCCCATCCTTTTGTCCCCTCTGATTTGTTTTCCCACCACACAGGTCCTCTTGTCCTTCTAAACTTGCGTGTTTCAGTCACGTGTTACTTTCTAGACACATCCTTTAAACTCCAAGTCATTCTGATGTATTTCAGCATGGGGGGGTGTGGGGGGGGGGGGGGGGGCCGCAGACTTGCTGTTTTAATCTAAGCGCATTTTATTTTATATTTTTCTCTGTTTCTATTTTATATATCTTGACGCCCGTCCTACCTCTCCTCATGTAGTATTCATTTCTCTCTTCTCTCTCCTTTCTTATTTCAACATCCTATTATCCTCGCCTTCCACATGATCATCTAACATGTATTTATAGATAATTGTGCTTCACCGTTTGCTCTCGTTGTCCTTATATTCTGAAAAAGGTCATAGGCCGAAACGTTATTATTATTGTGTTGTGTTCCTTCCTTGTAAGGCTGCCACCATACTTTGGAGTGTTTAGTACACCCCACCACTGGCTCCTCGCTACCAGCTTTACCGAAGCATTGCAGTAATTTGCCTCTTCCCTACAGTTACCTTTCTTTGTTTTGGAGATGAGTTAGTAATTCGCATGATTTGTCACTGGCACCTACTACTACCTCTGCTACTACATCTGCTACTACCTCTGCTACTACCTCTGCTACTACCTCTGCTACTACCTCTGCTACTACCTCTGCTACTACCTCTGCTACTACCTCTGCTACTACCTCTGCTACTACCTCTGCTACTACCTCTGCTACTACCTCTACTACTACCTCTACTACTACCTCTACTACTACCTCTATTACTACCTCTACTACTACCTCTACTGCTACCTCTATTACTACCTCTGCTACTACCTCTACTACTACCTCTATTACTACCTCTACTACTACCTCTACTGCTACCTCTATTGCTACCTCTATTACTACCTCTTCTACTACCTCTACTACTACCTCTGCTACTACCTCTACTACTACCTCTACTACTACCTCTACTACTACCTCTACTACTACCTCTACTACTACCTCTACTGCTACCTCTATTACTACCACTACTACTACCTCTGCTACTACCTCTACTACTACCTCTACTACTACTTCTGCTACTACCTCTATTAATTCCTATGCTACTACCTCTATTACTACCTCTGCTACTACCTCTATTACTACCTCTACTACTACCTCTACTACTATCTCTACTACTACATCTATTACTACCTCTGATACTATCTCTATTACTACCTCTGCTACTACCTCTACTGCTACTACCTCTATTACTACCTCTGATACTACCTCTATTACTACCTCTGCTACTAACTCTACTGCTACTACCTCTGCTACTAACTCTACTACTATTACCTCTGTTACTACCGCTGCTACTATCTCTACTATTACTACCTCTGCTACTACCTCTGCTGCTACCTCAGCAACTACCTCTGCTGCTACCTCTGCTACTACCTCTACTACTAAGTCTACTGTTACTAACTCTGCTACTGACTCTACTACTAACTCTACTACTACTACCTCTGCTACTGCCTCTGCTACTACCTCGGCTACTAAGTCTACTACTACTACCTCTGCTAATACCTCTGCTACTACCTCTGCTACTAACTCTATTACTACTACCTCTGCTACTAACTCTACAACTAACTCTATTACTACTACCTCTGCTACTAACTCTACTACTAACTCTATTACTACTACCTCTGCTACTACCTCTGCTACTACCTCTGATACTAACTCTACTACTATTACCTCTGCTACTACCTCTGCTACTACCTCTACTACTACCTCTGCTACTACCTCTACTACTACCTCTACTACTACCTCTGCTACTACCTCTACTACTACTACCTCTACTACTACTATCACTACTACTACAGCAGCTGCTGCTGCTATCGCTACTACGACTAATTTTACTGCCGCGACTACTACTAATACTGCTATCACTACCACTCTCACTACTACTACTGCTTCTACTACTTCTTTTAACCAACACTACCACTATCATTACCAACACCACTACTACTACTACCACTACAACTACCACTACTACTACTACTACCACTACTACCACCACTACTACTACTACAACCACCACTACCACTACAACTAACACTATCACTACTACCACTACCACTACTACTACTACTACTACTACTACTACTACTACCACCATAATCACTACCACCACTACCACTACCACTACAACTACAACTACCACTACCACCACTACCACTACCACTACTACCACTACCACTACTACTACTACAACCACCACTACAACTACCACTACCACCACTACCACTACCCCTACCACTACAACTACAACTACCACTACCACCACTACCACTACCACTACTACTACTACCACTACCACCACTACCACTACCACTACTACTACTATTACTACCACTACCACTACTACTACCACTACCACTACCACAACCACTACTACTGCCTTTACCACTTCTACTACTTTTAGTTAGTATATTTTTCTTTTTCGTTCTGTATCTTCTTCTTGTTATTACATGTGTGTCCCCTTTTTCTTCATATAACCCTAAGGATCATTGAGGCATTACTGAAAGACATCGTCAACCTTCTCTATTTCTCTCTATTTTCAGTCATTCTCTAGGATTCATCACAGCCGAAGCATATGCATTATGTTATGTTATCATCCCATCTCGTTCTCCACATAACTCGTCTTCTTCCTCCTTTCGTAGCCCCTTTCCCAAACAACATGATCAATAATACGCGGTCAAATCATTTCAATTCCGTATTTCTTCACAATAGTAAAATACCGATTGTATATCCCTAGACCGGTCACATGCTAATCTTACGGTCTGTTGTTTGATGTGCGTCGGGGATATTCTGACGACTGTGTTTTATATGTTCGGAATTGGAATAAAAAAACTATGTCCTAATATCATCAAGTGCTATACATTTTTTAAAATATGACGATCATCATTTTCAGGAGGACGTGAACTTCCGGTTAATATGGTGGATAGGCGGCAGGAAACATTGAAGGCTATGTATGAAAATGTTCCTTGTTGCAGTTTCCTCATATTTCAAGTCCGGTTTGTTGCAGGAGCTACTGAGTTAGGTGATCTGTGTACACCGTGAGCTGTGTATTTAATCCGTTTAGATCATATTTCGATATTCCAATTGTTTACGATGAATGATGATATCGTATGACAGGGAACAGTTGACTGTGTTCACTTTCTATGCGGTTTCGCCTTATGTCTTTTAGCATGTGCTGAGACTGCTATGATGGTGACTACAACTTTAACTCGAGGGGCCATCGAGGTAAGACTGATGTCTTGGTAACTGGCCTAGTATCATGCTCCTCTGATCACCTCAGTCGGCTGACTCTGGAACACTGTCTGATCGCTCGTTGGGGTTGCCTCACCCCTCGTAGCATCAATGTATGCCTGTCCCTTTGAGAACCCTCCTTCCTCCGATTCCATCCTCCCACCTACTTCTCTTCCTATTTCACTTCTTGGGTCCTCTACTCCTCGTCCATCCCTACTTTCCATATCCTCTTTGAGTAACCCTTATCTTGCCTTCTTCATCCAAAAAACCCCCCTCCTTCCTTCTCTTCTGACCACCTCCATGTCCTTCACCTCCTTATCACTATATCACCTCTCCACCTGGACTGCACCATCTCTCTGCCCACCTCTATTGTTCCTCGTCCTTCCCACCACCTCTCTGCTGATCCACTCCTAACTCACCCCTTTCCTCTCTATTCACTTGTAGTCACTGCTCCTCTATACCTACTATTCCAGTATCCACCTTAACCTGATGTCCACTTTCATTCCCCCCTAAGACCCTCATTATCCCCCTTTGTTCTATCATTTCCCAACTTCTTTACCTCCTATGATACATACCTCTTGCACACCATCCCCTATTACTCCACTTCTTCCAGACTCCCTCTCTTTCTATTTACTTCTGACCTACCGCCTGTCCTCCTATACACTTTTCACATACCTGCTTCTTATCCCTCCTCTCCATACCTCCTCCTCTAATACTTCCCTACCTCTCGATTGACTAACTTCCTCCTGACCACCCCTCTATCACTCTACCGCCCTTCTTCCTACCTACTTGACTTATACCGGCTTTCTTATTCTTCCTCTCCTTATCTCTTCCTCTGGTATTCACTTCCCCCCTCTTCCTCCCTTCGTTGACCTACCTCTCAACTCTTTCAGTCCCAAGCCATCCATTCTGTAGAGTCTACCTCTCTCACCCATCTCCCAGTCCCAGGCCATCCATTCTGTAGAGTCTATCTCCCCCCTCCCCCATCCTTTTGTCCCCTCTGATTTGTTTTCCCACCACACAGGTCCTCTTGTCCTTCTAAACTTGCGTGTTTCAGTCACGTGTTACTTTCTAGACACATCCTTTAAACTCCAAGTCATTCTGATGTATTTCAGCATGGGGGGTGTGGGGGGGGGGGGGGGCCGCAGACTTGCTGTTTTAATCTAAGCGCATTTTATTTTATATTTTTCTCTGTTTCTATTTTATATATCTTGACGCCCGTCCTACCTCTCCTCATGTAGTATTCATTTCTCTCTTCTCTCTCCTTTCTTATTTCAACATCCTATTATCCTCGCCTTCCACATGATCATCTAACATGTATTTATAGATAATTGTGCTTCACCGTTTGCTCTCGTTGTCCTTATATTCTGAAAAAGGTCATAGGCCGAAACATTATTATTATTGTGTTGTGTTCCTTCCTTGTAAGGCTGCCACCATACTTTGGAGTGTTTAGTACACCCCACCACTGGCTCCTCGCTACCAGCTTTACCGAAGCATTGCAGTAATTTGCCTCTTCCCTACAGTTACCTTTCTTTGTTTTGGAGATGAGTTAGTAATTCGCATGATTTGTCACTGGCACGGGCGGTTGAGCAATTATGGATTTTAATTCGTTTGCAGTGATACCGAGGCCTTCCATTACCAAAGAACCAAAGTAAAAATACCTTCATATTCCCCAACTGCTTGTTCAATCCATTTGTGGACTTGTTTTATTGATGGTACGATCTAAGTAATTGATGTCCAAAACCTAACGATAACATTTCATCTCTGTAACTTATATTTTCTTATCTTGCTCTGCTGTAAGAGATTACGTTTCGGAAGTGAATAGAGAAACTAATATAACAAGTGTGCAGAGCCAGGAGTGTTCTTATCTTTCCAAAAAAAAAAAAAAAAAGATTTCACTAACAAGAGCTGGTACTGTTTGCGCTATTCTAGCCGATATTTCAGCTCCTATACAGACAGACAGACAGACAGACAGACAGACAGACAGACAGACAGACAGACAGACAGACAGACAGACAGACAGACAGACAGACAGACAGACAGACAGACAGACAGACAGACAGACAGACAGACAGACAGACAGACAGACAGACAGACAGACAGACAGACAGACAGACAGACAGACAGACAGACAGACAGACAGACAGACAGACAGACAGACAGACAGACAGACAGACAGACAGACAGACAGACAGACAGACAGACAGATAGATAGATAGATAGATAGATAGATAGATAGATAGATAGATAGATAGATAGATAGATAGATAGATAGATAGATAGATAGATAGATAGATAGATAGATAGATAGATAGATAGATAGATAGATAGATAGATAGATAGATAATATGATCCACCGAGATGTCTCGAGTTCTACAACTTGAGATCTCGAGGGAGTTCATGAAACGAGTCATGCAATCATCGAAATAGCTGTTAATATTGTCTGGAACTGGCGGTACAAGGATACAAAAAGATGAAGAAAGAGTTGTCTAGTTTCACAACACAATAGCCAACACTGTCAACACCATCCAAAACAACAACAGCAACAACAATAGCAAAGACAGCAACAACAACAGCAACAACAACAGCAACAACAATAGCAGCAACAACAACAGCAACAACAATAGCAGCAACAACAGCAACAACAACAACAGCAACAACAACAGCAAGAGCAACAACAACAGCAGCAGCAGTAACAACAGCAGCAACAACATCAACAATAATAACAACAACAGCAGCAATAGTAACAGCAATAATAACAGCAACAACAACAACAGCAGCAGCAACAACATCAGCAGCAGCAGCAGCAACAACAGCAACAACAAAACAAGCAGCAACAACAACAGCGGCAGCGAGCGACAGCAACAACAACAGCAATAACAGCAACAACAGCAGCAGCAGTAACAACAACAACAGCAACAACAACAACAGCAGCAACAACAACAACAGCAACAGCAACAACAACAGCAGCAGCAACAACAGCAGCAGCAACAACAGCAACAACAACAATAGCAGCAACAACAGCAACAATAACAACAACAACAACAACAACAACAACAGCAGAAACAACAACCACAGCAACAGCGGCAACAGACAGACAGACACAGTGACAGTGAGCGACAGCAACAACAACAACAACAGCAGCAACAACAACAACAGCAACAACAACAGCAGAAACAACAACAACAGCAACAGCGGCAGCGGCAACAGACAGACAGACGCAGCGGCAGCGAGCGACAACAACAACAACAGCAACAGTGGCATCGAGCGACAACAACAACAGCGGCAGCGAGCGACAGCAACAACAACAGCAACAGCGGCAACGGCAACTGACTGACAGACGCAGCGGTAGCGAGCGACAACAACAACAACAACAACAGCAACAGCGGCAACGGCAACTGACAGACAGACGCAGCGGTAGCGAGCGACAAAAACAACAACAGCAGTAGCAGCGGCAGCGAGCGACAACAACAACAACAGCAACAGCGGCAACGGCAACTGACTGACAGACGCAGCGGTAGCGAGCGACAACAACAACAACAACAACAGCAACAGCGGCAACGGCAACTGACAG
Organism: Megaustenia siamemsis; assembly: GCA_032433765.1. Classification (NCBI taxonomy): domain Eukaryota; kingdom Metazoa; phylum Mollusca; class Gastropoda; order Stylommatophora; family Ariophantidae; genus Megaustenia; species Megaustenia siamemsis. The sequence continues at coordinate 70,621,795 of JAVIAB010000108.1, forward strand.
ACAGACGCAGCGGTAGCGAGCGACAAAAACAACAACAACAGCAACAACAACAACAACAACAGCAACATCGGCAGCGGCAACTGACAGACAGACGCAGCGGCAGCGAGCGACAACAAACAACAACAGCAACAGCAACAACAACAACAGCAACAGCGGCAGTGGCAACAGACAGACAGACGCAGCGGCAGAGAGCGACAACAACAACAACAGCGGCAGCGAGCGACAACAACAGCAACAGCGGCAGCGAGCAACAGCAACAACAACAACAGCGGCAGTGGCAACAGACAGACAGACGCAGCGGCAGAGAGCGACAACAACAACAACAGCGGCAGCGAGCGACAACAACAGCAACAGCGGGAACGGCAGCGGCAACTGACAGACAGACGCAGCGGCAGCGAGTGACAACAACAACAACAGCGGCAGCGAGCAACAGCAACAACAACAACAGCAGCAGCGGCAACAGACAGCCAGACGCAGCGGCAGCGAGCGACAACAACAACAACAACAGCGGCAGCGAGTGACAGCAACAACAACAACAGCAGCGGCAACAGACAGCCAGACGCAGCGGCAGCGAGCGACAACAACAACAGCAACAACAACAACAACAAAAACTACAACAACAACAAGAAACTTCTAAATGAATCCATTCACGAACGTTCCCAGATGCACCCAAAACACAGACACAAACTCAATCATTTCCGGTTCAAAGTTCGAGTTTTGTCAATTAACAACACATAATGGACGACAATAAATCTAACCTGATTTATTACCTTACATTTTTTGGTTATTATAAAACCTGAACATGTTGAGCTCCGGCCTAAACGTTTTAATGCCACGTTACAAATCCATTCTTCGCTGGAGATCATTACGTATTGAAATAATGTTTAGTTTGGCTTTAATAATTAACATTTTTGGTCTGAAGATTCTAGCCAGTTGAATTATCTGGAATGAAATATGTTCTACGAATGTTCTATATGGGTGTGTATGTTTATTATCTATAAACAGAAATCTTAAGGTGAAACAGTTTGAGACGAGTCGGTGAGAAGCATGCTGTTCAAGAGGCGAGAACGATCGCGAGTAATCTCTGTAATATTGTAAAAGGAACGAATTTGATTGATGGAACGGCGTTAGCTAAAGTGCAGGTTTAAAGGAGGTACATCATGGACAGCAGTGGGCGAGGAACTGGTGGAGAGATGGAGGGGAATTAGGAGATCTATGTTTTGAAACAGGTTAGTTTCTACCAGTGACGTATACTGGTTTTGGGATCTGGGCTACGCTGATATAATAAATTAAAACATACATTATATTCGGTAGGCTAACATAAAGAAAGTAATATTTTCTAATGACATCACTACATTTTAAATTACTTACTTATTTATATGTAAAATAATCCGTCTTATTTGGGACGAAAATGTCTTGATGACTTTGTCATTGAAAGTACTTTTGGGTTGGTTTCTAAGTTTCTGAAGGAATGATTTCTCAATGGGCACTGTTGCCAAACCAGATAAGCGTTCTCGTGTCTGAGTTGAGCGACAATAAGATTTAATTCTCTTGAGAGCAGAAAAAGTTTTTTCTACAGATGCTGATGCGCATAACGTAGTTATAAATAGGTTAGGAAGTTCCAATAATCAGACATAGTTTCACTTTCACTTTGTGACGATTCTGATTGGCTAGACCTAAAAATAACCCACGATATCGCATTCCTCTAGCGGTAACTTGGCCGCATTATTTTGACGGAAATTTTTGAATGTCAAGGTCATTAATTCTAAGTCGGAGAAAAGAGAACTGTATCGCTGCTGATTAGCGGTTTCATGCACTATTTTTTTATAGTAGTTTCTGTTTCATTCATAAACGTTGTAGTGGCCATAAAAAAACCTTGCTTTAATAAATGTAAATCAAAGCAAATAAATCATATTAGCATACGAAATGTGTAATAGAATATTCGAACATTTGTAATATAATTATGAAAAAAATATAATAAATTATAATTTCCATTTGTATTTCGTTAATATGTTCAGGCTACCGGCGGTAGCTGCGGTATCATAGAGAATACACCACTGGTTTCTGCGAGAGTTTTCAAACCGGATACGATTTGTGCATTTTTATGACGTGCATGTGCTGTATGTGTATATGTAGGTGTGTGTGTGTGTGTGTGTGTGTGTGTGTGTGTGTGTGTTTGTTTATGTGTGAGGCAGGCAGGCAGGCAGACCGATGACAGGCAGAGAGATAGACAAAGTGACAGACAGAGAGGCAGACAGACAGATAGATAGACAAAGTGAGAAAACAGACAGACAGATAGATAGATAATTGTTGACAGCGACAAAAATAATAGCATTTCAGAAAATGAAAAACGTCTTGTTTTTTTCTTTGTAGAAGTGAGAAAGAGAGTTCATCGGTGCTATATAGAGTTAATTCTGACCTAAGGAAGCGAATCATCGACGGTAAAGAAACAAATGAAAAGACGATTAGAGACCACAGAGATGAGACTTCTCATAAGAATGTTGAAAGTTTCCTGGACAGGTAAAAAGACCAATGAGGACATTCTCAAAGAAGCAAGCACAAAAAGGAAGCTCCTAAAAAAACATCAGAAAGAAAAAATCAACATTTATCGTGCACATTATGAGAAGAGGAAAGTTAGCACACTTGGTTACAACTGGTAAAATACAGGGATAGGGACAGATAGATCACAGACAACAAAATGCTAGATAGATTGGTGTCACGGCACAGAAAACATTCAACGACAGAATTGATGCGATGCAAAATGGATAGAAAACTGTGGACATGATCGTCCTATACCAACCGGTACGGCACATGATGATTGCAGCGATAATACAAATATAAGACAGGAGAGCGTACTAGGTCCGGTGTATTGCGATGTACTTGTTTGACGTCATAAGATGACATATCTAATTTGGTAGATTCTTTTTTTTTTGTCATTAAAAAAGAACATTGGTTGAAACTATGTCGATATTTCCGATACTTTTCCTCCACATTGATCTATGTGGTGCAGACATTTAGACCAGCTCGGGTCACGAACAAGATAGTTCGTTTGATGTCATCACAGGTTACCCTTAGCTTGTCATGTAGGGTTGTTTCTGTGGGCCATATTTGTATTCTTATGGTGTTTAAAGTGCTGCAGTTCTGTAGTGTATGCTCTGAAGTTTATCTGAATTCTCCGCAGTCACATGTTGCAAATTCATTGAATTATATCTTGTGTACGAGATGTTCAACAGAATACTGGCACTCCAGTGTCTTCCCACTTCAACTCCCCTGATCACCAGGGCAAAGACGACATCCGTGTCACTGGTATTGTCCTTTGTCACTCTGGCGACCGCAGCCGCTATACTTTGGAAAATCGCCTCATAGTCCAGTATGGTTCTCTGACCCCACGAGGTATGAATGTATCACACTCATACACATAGTTTCCTTTTGGTTGCTCCTTCCCTTTTGCATAGCCTTCTCTACTGCACATATTTGGGTTCTTTGGTCTACTTACTATGCCATGCTATTTATAGTTCTTCTCCTCTAGTCCCTAATGAGACACTTCGGTGTTCTCCTCTATACCTTTTTTCTGTGCTCCTTACTCCTCATTTGTTTTTTATTGTACCCCACTCTCAGACATCTTACTCTTACCGCCTTTTGAGCACCTGTTAGTCTACTGTTCTATTCTTTCTCCTTTGTGTTTGCACACTGACCCCTATGTGAACTCATCTGGTTCTGTGTGCATTTGCGCACATTTCTGCACGTTTCTGTACGTTCACGACAGCCGCACTTGATTGATATTTCCTTTTAGTTTTGACCTCTGTTTACGCACAGGATAGATAATTTTGTTTTCTTTAACACATTTCGATTGTTTTTGTTTTGGTTGTTTCGTTATTAGTTTGATGTAGGTGTTTTTTTGTTTGTTCCTGATGAAGGCCTATTGGGCCGAAACGTCGTTTAGTCTGTGTCGTTCACTTATCACGTAAAGCATCTTACATATAATTTTTTTCTTTTATTTTATTTTTCCTTAATTTCAGCCAACTCTTTTACTGAACAACTTTTGCCTGGAGTGTGGTTGTTGCAGGGTTTCTTTCAAACTTCTTTCTGACCTTACTACTTGTACTTTCTTTAGACACACATATATAACTCATCAATCTTTTTAAACAAGTATAAACAAGGTCTTTATTGGTGTTACTTGACATAGCCTATCGGCGATGATGAATTGTCAAATAACGTTTGTGTGTGGCCGTTTCGTATTCATAAAGTTCTATCTGTGGTTATCTATCTATCTTGTTGACCGTATACTCCGTATAGTATTCTTAAGTACATCTGCCTGTCTCTTTCTGATAGTGCTGAGGAACTAGTATCTGAATGTGCTCAGTCTGGCCGAGTGTGGCCGAATTGTCTCGAGTCTGGCTGAGTGTAGCTGAGTCTCCCGAGTGTAGCTAAATGTCTCTCTAGCTACTGCTCCTCGCCCCAAAAGCATTCTGGGGCTCTCCTCTCCTAAATCTCCCCAGTTCCCAGGGTCTCGGGGTTTAAGTCCCAGGTGACCACACCCCCCCGACCACTGATACGGCCTAACCTACGTCTCCTGACCGTCACTATCTCTCTAGCTCCGCCTTTTTTAATTATCTCTAAAGTCTTATTACTTTAGGATTCCTGTCGAACCTGTCCATCTTCCTAAGTCCGTCCCCTAACAACTAAAACTCGAGGCGATTTCCAATTCAGAGACTCAAAGAGTAATCACTGCTGAACGTAAAGATAACCTGGTCTTTTGATTACGCGGGGCAGTTTAGTTGTCCGCTTTCATCTCAGGTCTTCACTGGACTTCAAGGCGTCTGCCGATATAAGAGTTTCCTAGGAACCAGCGGCCGTGTCGTTGCGTTACGCAACTTTGTCGACCAGAGCAAACATCTGTCTGGCTTTAGGCTGACCACCTGTACGCATTTCACTGGTAATCTTCAAGTTGATTACGACTCAGCGACTGAGTTGGGTAGACTTAACGTCTCCTTCCTAATCCTCTGAAGAGTGTCTTTTCTACGCCGCCTAAAACTATCCTACTTCACATCGTCATCGCCTCATTCTTTTATTCTTCTGTCTATCGTCATATTCTTCTATTCTTCCATTATCGCCCATGACTGAGTCACACTATAACATGGTTAATTTCAGCCAACTCTTTTACTGAACAACTTTTGCACGGAGTGTGGTTAATTTCAGTCAACTCTTTTACTGAACAACTTTTACATGAAGTGTGATTAATTTCAGCCAACTCATTTACTGAACAACTTTTGCCTGGAGTGTGGTTAATTTCAGCCAACTCTTTTACTGAACAACTTTTGCCTGGAGTGTGGTTAATTTCAGCCAACTCTTTTACTGAACAACTTTTGCCTGGAGTGTGGTTAATTTCAGCCAACTCTTTTACTGAACAACTTTTGCCTGGAGTGTGGTTAATTTCAGCCAACTCTTTTACAGAACAACTTTTGCCTGGAGTGTGGTTAATTTCAGCCAACTCTTTTACTGAACAACTTTTGCACGGAGTGTGGTTAATTTCAGCCAACTCTTTTACTGAACAACTTTTGCCTGGAGTGTGGTTAATTTCAGCCAACTCTTTTACTGAACAACTTTTGCACGGAGTGTGGTTAATTTCAGCCAACTCTTTTACTGAACAACTTTTGCCTGGAGTGTGGTTAATTCCAGCCAACTCTTTTCACATGGTAACTGCTATGAGTTCTTTAACGTGCGTGATTGCACACGATATCTTGTTTGTCGCTGTTTACGAAACGGCTAGAAATAGAATACCACTACCCAGTGAACGGTAAAGCAGTAAAAAAACCCACTCATTCCAAGTTAAAAATGTGCACCGTGTTGCGGAAATCAAAACACGGGACCTTTCTGTCCAGAAGCCAATGCTTTACCTCTAGGCCATTTATTTTACCTGCGACGGTGTGATATTCACTGACTTTGTGATAATAAATAACATACGTGTTATGTTGTTATCTTTTCTCACGCTATTCTTCTTATTCTGAGATCATGGCTCATTCAGACAAGGACACAGGATTCTCTTATGATGGCAGATGTCTGTTTAAGTGATTCGGTTGCCCCGTATAGTTTCTCATCCAGAGAAGTGGTTGTGGGCCACATTGTATTTCTCAGGTCTGTGTGCTGGGGGCAATCCTGTAGAACATGTTTCGTTGTCATGTTATCCAGGGTACAGTGGCACTGGCTGGTAGTTCCTATTTTGAGTTTGGTGAACATGTGGTTTCTCATTCTGTAGTGGCCAGTGCGTAGGCGAAGTATGATGACTTGCCCTCATTGATAGTTGGAGGTAACAAATAAAATAACAAACGTCGTTCTAATATGTGTCGTCTATTTATTACATAAAACTTTAACAAACGTCGTTCTAATATGTGTCGTCCATTTATTACATAAAACTTTAACAAACGTCGTTCTAATATGTGTCGTCCATTTATTATATAAAACTTTAACAAACGTTCTAATATGTGTCGTCCATTTATTATATAAAACTTTAACAAACGTAGTTCTAATATGTGTTGTCAATTTATTACATAAAGCTTTAACAATCGTCGTTCTAATATGTGTCGTCCATTTATTATATAAATCTTTAACAAACGTAGTTCTAATATGTGTCGTCCATTTATTACTTAAAGCTTTAACAAACGTCGTTCTAATATGTGTCGTCCATTTATTACATAAAACTTTACCAATACCGTTTTTTCCTCATTTTTTTTCAATTTTTTTTTTCATTTCTCTTGACAAAGAGCTTTACTGCAGCTTTGCATTTATATCCATTTCTTTGCCTTGACCTTCACAAATAATAGCCATTTCAAACCACAGTCAGACAGTTATGCATATTTGAAGACTCGTGACCATCGTATAAAGAAATGCCAAGTTAACCTGCGCTGTTTAGCATTACGATCTTATGATCTAGTTGAAATCTTTCTCCAAAGAATAGCCACGAGATGGCACAGAAAATATATAAAACAGGAAAAGTGTTAGGGAGAAAACATCACAGAATGGTAAAGTCTCGATCATGTTCGGTCACAGCTCGCACCCATCAGGGCACAGATAGGAATTGTGGAAGTTGGTTGCTTCTCTTCAATGTTGTCCTTAAGATGTTGGGTGTTACGGGGATGGAAGGAAGCAATGGAGAGTTGGTCTTAGCCATTTATTATCTCTTTCCCACTCATCTCTCTCTCTCTCTCTCTCTCTCTCTCTCTCTCTACCCATCTCTCACTCCTCTGTATGAGCAGAGAAGTAGACATGATGAATGCATGAATAAAAATATATTGAAAAAAAGAAAGAAGGAACGAAATAAATAATTAATGAATAAAAGAAAACAAGGAACAAAGAAAGAACTAAGAAAAAAGGAAAAATAAAAGAAAGAAGGAATGAATGAAAGAAAGAAAGAAAGAAAGAAAGAAAGGAAAAAAAGAAAGAAAGAAAAAAGAAAGAAAGAAAAAAAAAAAAGAAAGAAAGAAAGAATAGCGGTCCAGAAAAAAAACAAGTTAAAATAAAAAGAATTAAAAAGCGCAAAACGAGGCAAGCGCAGAAAAAAAAATAGCACACACAGAGAAAAGACACAGAGAAAAGACACATGTAGCGAATTTCAATCAATATTTATTGGAGCATTCACGAACACTGCCTTTTGTGTCGAAGACTCTGACATTCTCGTTGTAATATTTTCCTGCCTGTCTACTGAATTCTTCACGAAGAGCCTATTTACTATCTGCAAGATTTGAACAGTCCAAGAGACAGATCAGTTATCTTGATTGAATATATTCGGAACACGTGACAGAATAATAAAAGATGAAATGAAATATTAAATTACATTAAAAAATAATACAGGAAAAATGAAAGAAACTATAGAGTCAAATGGAATGTAAAATATACAATAAAGCGTATTGCTTGTATTTACATATCTGTTTGCGTCACACCCAGAAGGCTTTGGTGTGAATTTATATATATAAAAATATATAGTTAATTTCCTAGTTTAAGCACATATATTATTTCAGACAAAACGAGTGATCTCATCCTAGTTGGCGTCGTAACAAAACAACAGTGGCTTTCAAATCATCATCATCATCATCATCATCATTGAGTGTCGTCTCCGCATCGAAGATTGGCCACCATGGAGCGTCATTCCGCTCTGTCTCTTGCATTGATGGTGCAGATTGTCATAGGCTGACTTGTCCATCTTTTGATGTTACTCGTCTATGTTAGTCTAGGTCTGTCTCTGCCTCTTTTGCCTTGTATGTTCCCTTCCAAGATTACTTTTGGTAGGTTGGTGTGTCTTTTAACATGCCTCAAAAATCTCATTTGTCTTTTTTGAATTGTGTTAAGTAGTTTTATTTTCATTTTGAGTAGTTTTAAGACTTCATCATTTGTTTTCTTTTCTTTCCATCCAATTCTAACTATTCTTCTATATATCCACATTTCAAAAGCTTCAATTTTCGATTCTGTTTTCTTATCTAATGTCCATGTTTCTGCACCATACAGGAATGTTGAGAAGATATAACATTTTGCTATTCTTAGTTTTAGTCCTGATGTTATTTGTTTCGATGTTAGTATATTTTTAATGGCATTAACATTACTTTTTGCCATTCCTATTCTTTTGTTTATTCAGTTGTACATTTTCCATCACTGGTTATATAGTATGTCCAAGGCAGTTCTTGTTCTGAACTATCTCATAGGTTATTGATTATCTTTCCATTAATTTGTAGGCCTGGCATCTGTATGATGTTTTTAAAGATTTGCTCAGTGTATAGATTGAACAAGCTTGGTGATAGGATGCATCCCTGTCTTACTCCTCTTTTTATATCAATGGGTGTAGATTTCTCTTTGTTATATTTATTATTGCTGTTTGTTCCCAATATAGATTACATATTAATCGTATGTCCATGTCATCTAGATGTATCTCTTTTATGCATTCTATAAGTTGTTTGTGTTGTACTCTATCAAAAGCTTTGGTGTACTATATTAAATTCTTTGTTGTACTCTATCAAAAGCTTTGTTGTACTCTATCAAAAGCTTTGTTGTACTCTATCAAAAGCTTTGGTGTACTCTATCAAAAGCTTTGGTGTACTCTATCAAAAGCTTTAATGTATTTGTGTATAGGTTGTCAAATACTTAAATTAAAAAATATGTTAGAGTTTAGGGTTTGGGTTCAGTTTAAGGGTTTGGGTTCAGTTTAAGGGTTTGGGTTTAGGGTTAGCATCTCTTCTCTTTACTCGACAATAATGACAGATTAGAGTTAGCATCTCTTCTCTTTACTCGACAATAATGACAGATTAGAGTTAGCATCTCTTCTCTTTACTCGACAATAATGACAGATTAGAGTTAGCATCTCTTCTCTTTACTCGACAATAATGACAGATTAGAGAACCACTCAATAATACAGTGCTATGTTACTCAAGGAAACGCCACCTTCCCGAAAGATAATTGATATGATTAGACTAGCAACTTACTTATATACATAGTGCTTTTGTCACTTTGTATCATGGACAATAGGACAACAGACAAGCAAATCACTGGAGTCTGTCGAAATGTGGTTTTACAGAAGAATGTTGAGAGTACCATGGACAGCTAAGAAGAGTAATGAAGATGTTCTGAGAGAGATTAAAGCAAAAAGAGAGCTAATTTCCAATATTAGGAAGAAACAATCATCATTTTTGGCCATGTAATGAGAAGAGAACAACTGGAATATATTGTAACAACTGGGGAAATTGAGGGACGAAGAGATAGAGGGAAGCAAATAGAAAAAATAACAGACAGCTTAAGAGAATGGCTTGGCAGAAGCTCAACAACAGAAATGATTATATAGAAGCCGAGATCGAAAGTTCTGGAGAGACATGATCACCTACGCCAGTAGGCCCGGTACTTGATGATGATGAGTGCTTTTGTCTGGTAAAAAAAGTATCGGTACTCAGCCTGAAGATGTTATTATCTCCACTTCTACACTTGTAACATATCCTCTTATATACCCTTGTCGTGTCTAGATAGCTTCCTGGGTATCAACTACAGAATAACGACATAGGAGCAGCCCTCTACAACATTGCTAGAGATGAATTTACTTTCATATATTATTATTATTATTATTATTATTATTATTATTATTATTAAATTGCTTTTTTGTTATGGGAAAAAGTGCCGTTATTGACCGTGAAGGTTTGACAGCAACTTCCGCACTTTCAACATATCCTCTGATGTAGCCTCGTCGTCTCTAGATCGCTTCTGGCTTTTGTTATCAACTGCGGAACAACGACCTGGGTGTAGCCGTGGATCCACATTTTTGCTAGGAATGAATTTGGTGAGAGGAGAACCCACTATCCTTATGAACATCAGTGCAGAGGTTGTCCGTACAAGCATAGATGACCTAGATGAAGATACTAAAAGGTTCATCTAAAAGAAACCCCTTTCACATTTATTACATAAAGCGACTACCAGCACCAGAGCTGGAAGTTGTCAGCGACCCACAGCTGATGGCTTGCGCCAAGATCGGTGACCCAAAGCCATCCAGACCCTGCTCCACCTCTCCGTGGTGCCTCCAGTAACAGACTAACCTGTCTAGTCTGGCCAAGCGTGCAGGGATCGAAGAGGGAAGACAACTCGGTACTTAAAAATGTCGTGCTGAAGTCGGATGTGTTGGGCCGAAAGGCGCAAATATAACAGTTATACTGTAAACCACAACACAACGCAGACACGTCCACTACGTCCTTTTAAGGGCGGATGATGATGAGGAATATTCTAGTCTACTACGATACTCTAGAATACTTTAATCATCGAGCGAACGCAACCAACCAACCAACCACATTCACTGGAAGATACTACAATTGGTATACAAAGTGAGTTTGAAAGGAATTTGTATGTCTGGGAATTTATTTTCACTGAAACCACAAAGTATATTTTTACTGTCAATAAGTTGGAATTTTAATATAAAAAAGGTGCCAGTACCAGAAAAAAGCACTGTATATATATACATGGTTATGGTTATGGAAGGCCCCAGTATCCCTACAAGCGAACTAAAATCCATAATTGCTCAATCGCTCGGGCCAGTGGAATCATCCAAATTAAAACTCATCTCATTGAAGGATTCAAACAAGAAGGCATATGGAGACCCATCATAGCACCTACAGCACACGGCATAAGACATAAGGCCAAGTGGCACCGAAAGTGAACGCAGCTGAACTGGCCTTTGTCATACGATATCATCATTCATCGTAAACAATCGTAATATGGAAACACAATCAATATATAAATATAGAAGGAGAGAGCATAACAAAAATATATATATTGAGAGAGAGAAAGAGAAATAGAGCACCACAATAAATAAATATATATATATATATATATATATATATATATATATATATATATATATATATATATATAGAGAGAGAGAGAGAGAGAGAGAAAGATACTGCGCACTACTATATATATATTAGTATAGCCTTTGGCTAAACTAAACTGGCCATTGACAAACGTTTGGTAGCAAGAAATCGTGATAAATCGGTTGTTTGGTAGCAAGAAATCATGATAAATCGGTTGTTTGGTAGCAAGAAATCGTGATAAATCGGTTGTTTGGTAGCAAGAAATCATGATAAATCGGTTGTTTGGTAGCAAGAAATTATGATAAATCGGTTGTTTGGTAGCAAGAAATCATGATAAATCGGTTGTTTGGTAGCAAGAAATCATGATAAATCGGTTGTTTGGTAGCAAGAAATCATGATAAATCGGTTGTTTGGTAGCAGGAAATCATGATAAATCGGTTGTTTGGTAGCAAGAAATCATGATAAATCGGTTGTTTGGTAGCAAGAAATCATAATAAATCGGTAGTTTGGTAGCAAGAAATCATGATAAATCGGTAGTTTGGTACAATATTAGTCGGCTTCTCCCGTGGCTGAATTTGCCAATATTGGATAGACAGATCCATCCACGAGGAAGGTGTATTTCCAGTACCTGGCCTTGTCTCTTTTCTCTTGCGCCTTTTGTCTTCCGAATTTCATATCAGCGCTGTCTCGAAAGTTGTTGTGCCATGTTTTTATGTTTGTTCTCCATGTGCTACGATCCACATTTTCCCAGTTTCCCTCAAGGTAGCCCTGCAAACATACTTATATCTCAACACTGGTCTGCCCTTTGGTCTCTTTCTATCCTTAAGTTCGCCATACAATGTTTGTTTGGGGATACGATTGTTTGCCATTCTTCTTACATGGCCCAGTCACCATAGTCTACGAATCCTAAGTGTTGCCATGATCGATGGGAGTTGGGCTCGTTGTAAGACATTAGAGTTGGTTACTTTGTCCTGCTATGATCGATGGGAGTCTGTCTCCTTGTAAGACATTAGAGTTGGTTACTTTGTCCTGCCATGATCGATGGGAGTCTGTCTCCTTGTAAGACATTAGAGTTGGTTACTCTGTCCTGCTATGATCGATGGGAGTTTGGCTCGTTGTAAGACATTAGAGTTGGTTACATTGTCCTGCTATGATCGATGGGAGTTTGGCTCGTTGTAAGACATTAGAGTTGGTTACATTGTCCTGCCATGATCGATGGGAGTCTGTCTCCTTGTAAGACATTAGAGTTGGTTACATTGTCCTGCTATGATCGATGGGAGTCTGTCTCCTTGTAAGACATTAGAGTTGGTTACTTTGTCCTGCCATGATCGATGGGAGTCTGTCTCCTTGTAAGACATTAGAGTTGGTTACTCTGTCCTGCTATGATCGATGGGAGTTGGGCTCGTTGTAAGACATTAGAGTTGGTTACTTTGTCCTGCCATGATCGATGGGAGTCTGTCTCCTTGTAAGACATTAGAGTTGGTTACTCTGTCCTGCTATGATCGATGGGAGTTTGGCTCGTTGTAAGACATTAGAGTTGGTTACATTGTCCTGCTATGATCGATGGGAGTTTGGCTCGTTGTAAGACATTAAAGTTGGTTACATTGTCCTGCCATGATCGATGGGAGTCTGTCTCCTTGTAAGACATTAGAGTTGGTTACATTGTCCTGCTATGATCGATGGGAGTCTGTCTCCTTGTAAGACATTAGAGTTGGTTACTTTGTCCTGCCATGATCGATGGGAGTCTGTCTCCTTGTAAGACATTAGAGTTGGTTACTCTGTCCTGCTATGATCGATGGGAGTTTGGCTCGTTGTAAGACATTAGAGTTGGTTACTCTGTCCTGCTATGATCGATGGGAGTTTGGCTCGTTGTAAGACATTAGAGTTGGTTACTTTGTCCTGCCATTTGATGTTCATAATTCCTCAATGGCAGCTTACATGAGCTGTTTAATCTTTTCTCCTGCCCTGCATAGGTAGTCCAAGTTTCTGATCCATATAGAAGTATACTTAACACACAACTTTGGTAAATTTGAATCTTAGTCATGAGTGTTAATTTGGTGTTGGCCTATGCTCTATCTTTAGGTTTACCAAATGTGGAAGCTACCTTTCCGATTTGGGAATTTATTTGTTCTTCAAGGGACTTGATATAGCTGCGGGGCTGGCTACACCTTGTTGATGCTCCACAGTCTTCTGTATACTTATTGACAGGGAGAATAAATCACATGATCTAGCTAGATTGTCAATCATTGACTGCAGGAGGGACCCATCGTGAGCAACAAGTGCGGCATCATGAGCGAAAAGATGCTCCTTGATTAGGGTCTCAGTTGTTTTTAATTATAACTCAGACGTGCAAGATTGAATAAGGAGCCGTCAGATCTTGTACGGATGTAGATGTCTCCAGAGACGGTTTCAAATGCATTATGTAGAAGGGCAGCGAAAAATATGCTGAACAGATTAGGGGCAAGGACACATCCTTGACTCCACAGTTCACCTCAAAGGGCTGGGAAGATCTACCGTCGAAGTGGATGATGGCTGACATATTGTTGTGAAACGACTTGATCAGCTTAAGTTATGTAGGAGGGCAGCCAACATTTTCCAACACCTTGTATGGATCTGCTCTGTCACTGTGTCAAACGCCTTTGTGAGATCAACAAAGGCTATAAATAGAGGTCTTTTCTGCTCCTTGCATTTTTCTTGCAACTGGCGGAGAGTAAAAACCATATCCGTGGTTGACCGTCCAGCTCTAAACCCACACTGGGACTCAGGAAGGATACGCTTCGCCAATTGATGTAAGCGCTTTAAAACAATTCTTGCGAATGCCTTTCCCGTTATACTCAGGAGGGATATACCCCTATAATTGTTGTAATCGCCCTTGTCTCCCTTAATTTTATATAACGTTACAATCTTGGCATCTTTCATGTCTTGGGGTATATCACCACTTCTCCAGCATTGGACAAGGAGTTTGTAGAGGTGGGGCAGGAGTGTTTCAAGGTTATCCTTCAGTATCTCGGCTGGGATGTTGTCGTTACCAGAAGCTTTTCCACTTGAGAGGTCATGGATGACATCATGAGGTTCTTTCTCAGTAGGTTCATTGTCCAGTTCAGTCAGCACTGAGAGGTCGCGGATGACATCATGAAGTTCTTTCTCAGTAGGTTCATTGTCCAGTTCAGTCAGCACTGAGAGGTCGCGGATGACATCATGAAGTTCTTTCTCAGTAGGTTCATTGTCCAGTTCAGTCAGCACTGAGAGGTCGCGGATGACATCATGAAGTTCTTTCTCAGTAGGTTCATTGTCCAGTTCAGTCAGCACTGAGAGGTCATGGATGACATCATGAAGTTCTTTCTCAGTAGGTTCATTGTCCAGTTCAGTGAGCACTGAGAGGTCATGGATGACATCATGAAGTTCTTTCTCAGTATTTTCATTGTCCAGTTCAGTCAGCACTGAGTATTTTGGGACTAGCTGGTCTAGGAGTGGGCTTGCTGGTCTGTCTACAGAATATAGACATGAGTAATGTTCGACCCATCTTTCCATAATGTTCGACCCATCTTTCCATAATGTTCGACCCATCTTTCCAGCTGTGTAGTTTAGTCACTGATAGACTCACCGTTAGCATCTTTTAAGGGAGCAATTATTGAGATGTTTGGGCCTAGAGCAATACGAATGTTGTTGAACATAGTTCGTGAATCACCCAGTTCAGCAGCTTTCTCGATCGTAGAGCACAGATTTGACCAGTACTCATTCGACCATCTCCTTGATTCCCTTTGTACTTCTGCTCTTGCTTGTTCGAAGTTGTCGTTTGTGTTCGGCATGGGTAGTTCTTCAAGGCTAGGAAAGCCCTCTTTTTCTTCTCTACAAGTGGCATGAGTTTAATCGAGTTTTCTTGAACCCAATCCTTGGTGGAGTGTTGCTCTTTTCCAAAAGAAGAGATTGTACAGTCAATGATGTGAGATTTTAGCCGGTTCCATGAATCATCAACACTGTCCAGGTCTTCTGCTTTCTCCATGCATTTCTGGAAGGCATTCGTGAACAGGACTTAGTTGTTGGGTAATTTTGTTGCAGCGATATTGATCCTAGGCCTGCATGGTTCTCTAGATTTGTAAAACCTTTTGGTGGTTGCCTTCACTTTGCTAATGACAAGTGCGTGGTCTGTGTCACAGTCTGTGCTATGGTATGTTCTGGTTACTCTAACATTACTTAAGTATTGTCTGTGTCACAGTCTGCGCTATGGCATGTTCTGGTTACTCTAACATTATTTAAGTGTTGTCTGTGTCACAGTCTGTGCTATGGTATGTTCTGGTTACTCTAACATTATTTAAGTGTTGTCTGTGTCACAGTCTGTGCTATGGTATGTTCTGGTTACTCTAACATTATTTAAGTGTTGTCTGTGTCACAGTCTGTGCTATGGTATGCTCTGGTTACTCTAACATTATTTAAGTGTTGTCTGTGTCACAGTCTGTGCTATGGTATGCTCTGGTTACTCTAACATTATTTAAGTGTTGTCTGTGTCACAGTTTGCGCTATGGTATGTTCTGGTTACTCTAACATTATTTAAGTGTTGTCTGTGTCACAGTCTGTGCTATGGTATGCTCTGGTTACTCTAACATTATTTAAGTGTTGTCTGTGTCACAGTCTGTGCTATGGTATGCTCTGCTCTGGTTACTCTAACATTATTTAAGTGTTGTCTGCAAACTAGGACAAAGTCCAGCTGGTGCCAATGCTCGGACCTTGGGTTGCACCATGTTGCTTTTTGTATGTTCTTGACGCTGAAAAAGATGTTGGTAGCACACACACACACACACACACACACACATATATATATATATATATATATATATATATATATATATATAGAGAGAGAGAGAGAGAGAGAGAGGGAGGAATGAGTGTAATGTGAAATGTTTAATTATGTAAATGTGTAATTATGTTAATGTCTAATGTGTAAAAATGTAATTATACATATGTGTAAAGCTGCAGAAAATGTCCTTTCCAAAGAAGTGCGGCGATATACCTCAAACCACAGAGGTAGTAATGCTAATGGAAGCACTAGAAACCACAGAGGTAGTAATGCTAATGGAAGCACTACAAACAAAAACATATCATAAATGTAGCTGCATTTTTTTTCCTACTTCTAGTTATCTTCTCTTACTCTTTGGCGCTGAAGAGAATGTTTATATCTTGTGGCGTAGTTTACATCAAAGTTGCAATATTTATGCCTTTAGGCCAAAACATCAGACTTGATGTGTGCATTTCTTTGCCAGTTGGTTTGCTTCTCTCTTCGATCTCTACTCAGTGATCCAGACTGAAATCTTGCTTCAGAAACCATCACTTAACGGTGTTTTTACGACTTAACATCAACAGGCACAAACTTAAAACCAACGATCAAAGACGGCGGCAAACAAAAAATTAAAACAAAAAAACAGACGAATCAGCTGATCAGCTTTCGGAGCTCCATCAATTCATTAAACTCCAGCAGCAAACTTAACATCTTGTCACATCCATCCACATCGCTCCAGGGCCGTTGTCCAGTTCTCTGACCTGCCACAAACAATAGCTTTCAGTTGCAGCAACGATTTCCCAATAATGCGTTCAGCAAGCGCAAAATGGCCGTCTTCTTGTAGTTACCACGAGACATTTCTTTCTCTAATTTTGCATTCAGAATTTTCAGTCGCCTGGAAATGGCCAATTTTGTTCCATTTATGTTTCTCTTGTGGCCCAAGATGGGAATAAATATAATGGGGGGGGGGGGGGGGAGCACAACGAAATGTAAGAAAGAAACCCTGTGCAGGATATAGAGAAGGTGGGAGTGTTGACAAAACAAGCTCAGCGGTTACCACAATTCTTAACCGGGTCTCTAGAACAAAGGAAGAAGTAATGACGGAGGGACAACAGAGAAATAAATATTAAAAGATGATATCTGTGAAAGCTCGGTGGTTAGTGAACTAGAAATCGATATTAAAAGATGATAGCTGTGAAAGCTCGGTGGTTAGTGAACTAGAAATCGATATTAAAAGATGATAGCTGTGAAAGCTCGGTGGTTAGTGAACTAGAAATCGATATTAAAAGATGATAGCTGTGAAAGCTCGGTGGTTAGTGAACTAGAAATCGATATTAAAAGATGATAGCTGTGAAAGCTCGGTGGTTAGTGAACTAGAAATCGATATTAAAAGATGATAGCTGTGAAAGCTCGGTGGTTAGTGAACTAGAAATCGATATTAAAAGATGATAGCTGTGAAAGCTCGGTGGTTAGTGAACTAGAAATCGATATTAAAAGATGATAGCTGTGAAAGCTCGGTGGTTAGTGAACTAGAAATCGATATTAAAAGATGATAGCTGTGAAAGCTCGGTGGTTAGTGAACTAGAAATCGATATTAAAAGATGATAGCTGTGAAAGCTCGGTGGTTAGTGAACTAGAAATCGATATTAAAAGATGATAGCTGTGAAAGCTCGGTGGTTAGTGAACTAGAAATCGATATTAAAAGATGATAGCTGTGAAAGCTCGGTGGTTAGTGAACTAGAAATCGATATTAAAAGATGATAGCTGTGAAAGCTCGGTGGTTAGTGAACTAGAAATCGATATTAAAAGATGATAGCTGTGAAAGCTCGGTGGTTAGTGAACTAGAAATCGATATTAAAAGATGATAGCTGTGAAAGCTCGGTGGTTAGTGAACTAGAAATCGATATTAAAAGATGATAGCTGTGAAAGCTCGGTGGTTAGTGAACTAGAAATCGATATTAAAAGATGATAGCTGTGAAAGCTCGGTGGTTAGTGAACTAGAAATCGATATTAAAAGATGATAGCTGTGAAAGCTCGGTGGTTAGTGAACTAGAAATCGATATTAAAAGATGATAGCTGTGAAAGCTCGGTGGTTAGTGAACTAGAAATCGATATTAAAAGATGATAGCTGTGAAAGCTCGGTGGTTAGTGAATTAGAAATCAATATTAAAAGATGATAGCTGTGAAAGCTCGGTGGTTAGTGAACTAGAAATCAATATTAAAAGATGATAGCTGTGAAAGCTCGGTGGTTAGTGAACTAGAAATCAATATTAAAAGATGATAGCTGTGAAAGCTCGGTGGTTAGTGAACTAGAAATCAATATTAAAAGATGATAGCTGTGAAAGCTCGGTGGTTAGTGAACTAGAAATCAATATTAAAAGATGATAGCTGTGAAAGCTCGGTGGTTAGTGAACTAGAAATCAATATTAAAAGATGATAGCTGTGAAAGCTCGGTGGTTAGTGAACTAGAAATCAATATTAAAAGATGATAGCTGTGAAAGCTCGGTGGTTAGTGAACTAGAAATCAATATTAAAAGATGATAGCTGTGAAAGCTCGGTGGTTAGTGAACTAGAAATCAATATTAAAAGATGATAGCTGTGAAAGCTCGGTGGTTAGTGAACTAGAAATCAATATTAAAAGATGATAGCTGTGAAAGCTCGGTGGTTAGTGAACTAGAAATCAATATTAAAAGATGATAGCTGTGAAAGCTCGGTGGTTAGTGAACTAGAAATCAATATTAAAAGATGATAGCTGTGAAAGCTCGGTGGTTAGTGAACTAGAAATCAATATTAAAAGGTGATAGCTGTGAAAGCTCGGTGGTTAGTGAACCAGAAATCAATATTAAAAGGTGATAGCTGTGAAAGCTCGGTGGTTAGTGAACTAGAAATCAATATTAAAAGATGATAGCTGTGAAAGCTCGGTGGTTAGTGAACTAGAAATCAATATTAAAAGATGATAGCTGTGAAAGCTCGGTGGTTAGTGAACTAGAAATCAATATTAAAAGATGATAGCTGTGAAAGCTCGGTGGTTAGTGAACTAGAAATCAATATTAAAAGATGATAGCTGTGAAAGCTCGGTGGTTAGTGAACTAGAAATCAATATTAAAAGATGATAGCTGTGAAAGCTCGGTGGTTAGTGAACTAGAAATCAATATTAAAAGATGATAGCTGTGAAAGCTCGGTGGTTAGTGAACTAGAAATCAATATTAAAAGATGATAGCTGTGAAAGCTCGGTGGTTAGTGAACTAGAAATCAATATTAAAAGATGATAGCTGTGAAAGCTCGGTGGTTAGTGAACTAGAAATCAATATTAAAAGATGATAGCTGTGAAAGCTCGGTGGTTAGTGAACTAGAAATCAATATTAAAAGATGATAGCTGTGAAAGCTCGGTGGTTAGTGAACTAGAAATCGATATTAAAAGATGATAGCTGTGAAAGCTCGGTGGTTAGTGAACTAGAAATCAATATTAAAAGATGATAGCTGTGAAAGCTCGGTGGTTAGTGAACTAGAAATCAATATTAAAAGATGATAGCTGTGAAAGCTCGGTGGTTAGTGAACCAGAAATCAATATTAAAAGATGATAGCTGTGAAAGCTCGGTGGTTAGTGAACTAGAAATCAATATTAAAAGATGATAGCTGTGAAAGCTCGGTGGTTAGTGAACTAGAAATCAATATTAAAAGATGATAGCTGTGAAAGCTCGGTGGTTAGTGAACTAGAAATCAATATTAAAAGATGATAGCTGTGAAAGCTCGGTGGTTAGTGAACTAGAAATCAATATTAAAAGATGATAGCTGTGAAAGCTCGGTGGTTAGTGAACTAGAAATCAATATTAAAAGATGATAGCTGTGAAAGCTCGGTGGTTAGTGAACTAGAAATCAATATTAAAAGATGATAGCTGTGAAAGCTCGGTGGTTAGTGAACTAGAAATCAATATTAAAAGATGATAGCTGTGAAAGCTCGGTGGTTGGTGAACTAGAAATCAATATTAAAAGATGATAGCTGTGAAAGCTCGGTGGTTAGTGAACTAGAAATCAATATTAAAAGATGATAGCTGTGAAAGCTCGGTGGTTAGTGAACTAGAAATCAATATTAAAAGATGATAGCTGTGAAAGCTCGGTGGTTAGTGAACTAGATTGCTAGAGAGCTTGGGGTTCTATCATGATTGACAGCTTTCAGAGTCCTCCCGACTTAAATGGGTGCCTGACATTTTTTGTGAAAATAAGCTTAATATGGCGTAATACTGACCACATTACCCTATAAAATCATGTGTCGAAGGTCTGTACAAAATATAGGCTTTAACTCCATATTTCCTGACTGCGACGGGGCTCTAGTTTTTTTCTTTTGTTTTCCATTAAATCTGATTGTATTCCAATTTGTAAGGTTCACAAAATGACATTTTTTCCAATAATCTTCACTAAAATGGTGATTGTTTTCTGCGTGCTTTGATATTACGTTCTGTTTTGGCTTTGCCCATCTGTCGATCATCTTCGCTGATCTTTTAGCACTCATCATCATCATCATCATCATCATCATCGTCGTCGTCGTCGTCATCATCATCATCATCATCATCATCATCATCATCATCATCATCATCATCATCATCATCATCATCATCATCATCATCATCATCATCATCATCATCGTCGTCGTCGTCATCGCCATCTTCATCATCATTATAGTCTTTAACATCATTCTTATTGTCATTATCATCATTATTATTATCATTACTATAATCATCATCGTCATAATCTTCATCGTTACAATCTTCATAATTATTATCATCATCTATATCATTATCAGCATCATCATCATTATCATTATCATCATCAACTATATCATCATCATAATTATCATTGTCAGCATAATTTTTTTAAAGCTACATTATTGTGGCTTCCCTGTTGTCTAATTGTCCATGATTTACTTCCATATGTCACTAAAAGCTGTACATGGCACCGAATGACCACCTTGTCATTCTTTAATTAATATCAGTATCTTCACTGCCTACAGAACGCAGCATTTCGTTAATAATGTTTCCACTAATGATGATTTTGCAACGAAGTTTCAAGCGGACTTCTTCATTTTGTAAAAGATGAAACGACATTACGACATCTGCTGGAAGCGATCACCATTTGCGTCTAAAGAGAACGATAATTACTGAGGAGATGTCGGGTTCTGTAGCTAATGAGACATCTTACATCATCTTTAATAACGTTTTAAACAATACATGTTATCATCATCATTAAGTGCCGTCTCAACATCGAAGTTTGACTACCATGGAGCGCCATTCCGCTCTTATCTTTATCTTTGAGAGTGCATGTTGTCAAAAGCTTACATGTCCATCTTTTGATGTTACTTGTCCATGTTAGTCTTGGTCTGCCTCTGCGTTTTTTACCTTGTATTTTCCCTTCCAAGATTACTTTTATTAGGCTACGTGTATTTTAACATGATCCAAAAATCTAATTCGTCTTGTTTGAATTGTGTTTAGTATTTATCATTTAAACTTTAGTAGCTTTACAATTGTGTAAATTTGTTTTCTTTTATTTTCATTCAGTTCTTCCCATTCTTCTATAAATCCACATTTAAAAGGCTTCAATTTTATTGTTCCGTTTTCTTATCTAATGTCCATGTTTCTGTACCATACAGGAATAATGAGAAGATATAACATTTTGCTGTTTTCAGTTTTAGCCCTGATTTTATTTGCCTTGATGCTGGTATATTTTTCATTGCGTAGTGATTTCTAAAAACTGTCAGAATTTTGGTTGAAAATGCAATCTGACATCAGGAAATTACTGTCACAGCAAATATAGTAAGTAAAAAGTAAAGTACCCCGTCACGCCAAGTGGCGTATAGGGAAATATGGTGTTAGTGACCCTATATTTTACAGACCTTCAGCACATGATTTTTGGGGTAATGTGGTCAATATTACGCCCGTGCTGCTTTACTTTCCCAGAAAAAAATCCGGTACCCATTTAAGGCTGGGTGAACCCGGAAGCCGTCGGTTGGGATCGAACAAATATGCTTAATTATAATTAATGGCTTGTGAAATGATAGGAACTCAAAGTGAATTATTCCAACTCTGTTTATATTGTGTAGACAATATCAAGAATTATTAATTAATAATGGCTGATGTTGCCAAGAAGGCGAGAACTAGATTTCTGTGTTTTACTCAAGACTCGAAGGAAAATGGGAGAAGGTAAAGGACTTGTGCGATAGAATGCGGGGTCTCGAACTATTGAATGTTGCAAGCATCGTGATGGTTGCTAGGTAAAAGTCTCGCTGTGGATAACTTCACGTTTCATTCTTCTCCTTATCTTGTCTACCAAATGGGACGTCAAATGTTGCATAGAGTAGGTCCGATTAGTTCTCTGACCCTAGCTAGTCGGACTTGTTTATGAGTTGTGATGTGTAAGAAGTTGTTGAATAAACGTTTTAACGAGATCTCGACGACGTCTTTTGTCATCTCGACGACGTCTTCTGTCATCTCGACGACGTCTTCTGTCATCTCGACGACGTCTTCTGTCATCTCGACGACGTCTTCTGTCATCTCAACGACGTCTTCTGTCATCTCGACGACGTCTTCTGTCATCTCAACGACGTCTTCTGTCATCTCGACGACGTCTTCTGTCATCTCAACGACGTCTTCTGTCATCTCGACGACGTCTTCTGTCATCTTATGAAATATCGAATACAAGTGTTGTTCTCAATATGTGGAGTTCATCATCATCATCATCACTGAACGCAGTCTCCACATCGAAGATTGGCTACCGTGGAGCGCCATTCCGGGAAAATTGTATTTTCCCTTCCAATATTACTTTTAGTAGGCTGCTGTGTCTTTTTACTAGCCCCAAAAATCTCATTTGTCTTGTTTGAATTGTGTTTGATAGTTCTCTTTTTATTTTAAGTTTTTTAAAGACTGTTTGGAATTACATATTCTCTCTAATGTGTACATAAACATTTAGGGGCGAATGAAGGGAAGTAGGTAGAGTGAGGAAGGAAGGAAGGAAAGAAGAAAGAAAGGAAGGGAAGGAAGGAAGGGAAGGAATAATAATTTGTCAAGAAATAGCTAAAGTCGATCAGTAGAGCTCCAACGACCCCTAAGTGATCAGACGAGGTAACCACCTCTGCTGTGGTCTACATCATTACTTGCTGAAACTTTCACTACATATCTCTACCCCCGCCCCCTATGTTTAAAAACCTTCCTTCTTTTGTTTGTAATCCTCTTTTCTCCATCTCATTTTGCAAGCCGCGATTACACGCTTAATGTGTCTTCCAAAGATTGTCCATGTTTGGCGTTATCAGACTTTGGTTAGATGTAGTTTATAAAGTTGTTCTTTGTCCTTGCTGTTGATAATAATAATTGCGCCTTGTCCTAGATCCTGTCTGTTCTGCTATACAGTTTCCTCTCTGCCAGTATACGAGACTGCTCATAATTGTTCTCTCTCTATTTCGCTCTTCGTTGAAACTAACCTCTTCTTCTGCCAACTTTATGTTATCACCACTCGTACTGAGTTATTTTTTTCTTCCTCAATTACCTTCCAAATTAGAGTGGAGATTCAATTTCATGTCTTGAGCTCTTTTAATGACTTCACCTCCTGTTATTTTTCTAGTGCCATTCTAATACCATTAAGTATCCAAGTATCCCTTTGTAAAACCTATACATGAAATGACATTGCAGATATAGATAAAATACTTAACGCGAACGAAAAACGAAAAAAATGTGTCTCCATTTCGTGGTATGTGGTTGATATTACGCCAGTGTTACCTTTCTTTCATTGGAAAAATCATGTACCCATTTATAGCGTACGGTCAGGTGAACCTGAAAGCCTTCGATCAGGATTGAACACCACATCTTGTCCTTACCAGTCTAACTCATTACCCACAGAACTATCGCAATCCCATGAAATAAATACTCAACAATTTATAGTTTCAAGCAAATGTTCAAATGCCCACCCGCCGCTCTATTTATCTTGGCCTACAGAAACTACAATATTAAACATCGACCAAACAACAACCGAATTTCCAATCAGCTAAAACAAAAATAGCGTCAAGTTAATTATGAAATAAGCAATTAATTGTCTTGTTACAAATGATAAAATATGTCGTCAAAGTGTAAGCATTACTTATATATTACTAAATCACATCGTGTAATCTTTGATTTAAGTTCGGCACTCTTATCCTGGCCTTAGTTATATCGGGTCAACCTTAAGTTGGCCATAGCTAGTTTAAAGTTTAGAAAAACAATGACCAAATCACTTAACTCAATGTACAAATTGTCATTTCAGACTCATGTTCTGGGCTCATCCAAAATTCCTGAAAGGTGCAATCTGGCATTGATGGGAAACCACTTTTGGACTGACAGTTGAACAGGCAGGACTCGTGTCCAGTAATGACAAACTAAGCTCAAATAGACTTGAAACCCGGACATTGCATCGTCCTATCTCCGAGAGCCATCTTATTTCCCTGGTTGACCCAATTTACAAGCGTTAAGTTGGGTGGTTTAGTACATACCAGGGAATCTCACGATGGTTATCGAACACGTCCATTAGTTTATATAACTCAATTATAAATATTGTGAGTGATAAAAGTCGCTTTGATAACATCAAAACTTAAAGAACCATTACCTCGTTATACTTGAGAGCTTGTAGCCAAGGCAAGGGGCGGAAATTATATTTAAAAAATTGAGAAAAAAGGTAAATTGTATGTAATAGCTTTACTGTAAAGGAGACAGAATACTATAATAAAGAACTGGATGACAAAGGACAAGAGGTAGGGTTTGCTCCCAACCGATGGCTTCCGGTTCACCCAGCCTTTAATGGGTACCGGATTTTTTTCTGGAAAGTAAATCGGCACGGGCGTAATACCGACTACATTACCCCAAAAATCATGTTCTGAAGGTCTGTAACATTTATGGTCACTAACACCATATTGCCTATACGCCACTTGGCGTGACGGGGGTACTTTACTTTTTTATACACAATAATAAACATTTAGACAACAGACCTTCATTAATATTTCCAGATAACAAACATGTGCACGATTCAATTACATAGATTTCTCCCTAACTTCAGTCAGAGAAGCATTTTCGTGAGAAAAGATTGCCACTTGTATTACAGTGTGTGAATGTGAAGCAACACCAACATCAATAGAAAGATAAATAGGGACAGAAAAGTTTCGTGCAAGTCAAATAAATGACGACACCCAGAAACGGTCACTTTCTAAGTCAAATAAATGACGTCATCCGTAACTAGTCACTTCGTAAGTAAAAATAGATGACGTAGTCCACAAGTGATCACGTCCTAAGTCAAATAAATGACGACACACCTGACCATTACTTGGCAAGTCAAAAAATGACGTCATCCAGAAGTGATCACTTCCCATGTAAAATATATGACGTCATCCGTAACTAGTCAATTCGGAAGTCAAATAAATGACGTCATCCAGACTTGGTCACACAGCAAGTTAAACATTCCATCATGAACGAAACAGCGCAGAACAATGAACCGAAAACTCAATTCTTCTCTAAAACTGAAAGGTTACAAAGTTGGAAACAAACAAAATAAAACTATTAGAAAGAAGGAAGAAGGAAGAATGTTATTTCATGAGCAGAGCGCCCCAAATCTATGCAAGTTGAGAATCCTTGTTCTTAACCTCGAGGGCACGAACAGGAAAATGAATAACAGCTATTCCCAGCGTCTGAGCAGAGCAAAAAATGTCTCCCCACGTACTTCACAAAGAGGTTACATTTATAGCATAAAAAAGCAAGCGTATTCCGTGAATGTTTGAATATAAGAAATCGTCATTATCAGGTCGCATGTCCCTTTACAGAGCGTTGCATTCATCACAGCCCGTCTGAGAAGAATCTCTAGCCAGCTCACCCATTTCTGTTGTCATGTTGAAGGCTCATTTGATGTCTTGAAACCACCTTCTTCTTGATCTGCCCCTGTCATCTTGGGATAATGTCCACCATTATTGTTTATTCTAGCCGCTGTGTCTGTTGACATGGTCATAGCATGCGAATTTTCTCTGTAGGATGGTGTTTATAAACCTATTCTTTCGAATTTATTTTAGTAAGATAGTGTTTATTCGCCTATTCTTTCAATTTTCTAGTCTTGTCTATGCATTAGTTGCTCTTTTTCATTATTCAGGATACATTAAGAATCTTAATACAATCCGAGACCCCGGCATCATGTTCACGAACACTGTAGCACGGCCTGGGACCACGGTGTGGGCAGGTTTTTTGTTAACATTTTCTTCCAGCAGAGACCCAATTTAATGGACTACTCTTTTTCCACTTTAACTGCCAAGGTTTATTTAACGTGCGCGAGTGCACACGGGATATCCTCTTTATCAGTGTTATCCGAGGGGGCAAGACATCGGATTTAACTCTCCAATAAATCAGGGGAGGGTAACTTCATGAAGAAACCAGACATTTCTTGTTCCTATATATTTATTTCAAAAATGACCACCGGATGCTGTGTGGGATTGAACCAGGGTCTTTCCTGTCCAAACGCTGACGTGGTACCTCTAGACTACACCTTCTCTCCCCTTACCCCTCCCCACCCCATACAGTACATTCCTACAAACATGAATAACACGGATTTTTTAAAAAAGAAATAGGACAAAAACATCAAACTCATAGGATGATTTGGCAAGCGCTAAACAGCACACAAGTTACTGTGATTGAACCCAAAAAAAGCTAAATTCAGCTACCAACAAATTGCCTTTCTCCATGTCATGAACCACAAACGGACAGACAACATAACAGCTTGTTTCTTCGTCTAATTGTTTAATAACTCCAAATTCTGTCCAAGACATGGCCTGTCACTTTCTTATTATCAAATCATAATTATCTTCATCCTTTCATCTTCTTCTAATAACATTTTGATAGCATCAGCAATACCCTGTTATCTCCACATCTATTACTCTTATATTATAATTACCCTTTTATTATTGTTATTCTATTATTATTATTATATTATTTCATAACTGTGT
The DNA here is from genome assembly GCA_032433765.1 of Megaustenia siamemsis. Taxonomy (NCBI): domain Eukaryota; kingdom Metazoa; phylum Mollusca; class Gastropoda; order Stylommatophora; family Ariophantidae; genus Megaustenia; species Megaustenia siamemsis. The sequence goes on from JAVIAB010000108.1 coordinate 70,648,892, forward strand.
AATTATAATCAAACTATTATTATTATTACTCTATTATCATTATCATTATTACTATTATTACTCTATTATCATTATCATTATTACTATTATTACTCTATTATTATTACTGTATTCTAAAGTCATGAAAAGCTTAATTCAAACAGACGACAAAATATACATGGAAAACAAACCAGTGGAAGAGATCGATCACTTTATCTATCTTGGAAATCACATTGATCGAGAAGGGGATACAAGCAAAGAAATTAGAATCAGACTGGCTAAAGCAGCAATGTCTTTCAGAAGCCTTGAAAAGTTGTGGAAATCAAAACTCATCAGCATAAACACAAAACTTAGACTATTCAAATCAAATGTACTATCATCCTTACGTATGCGTGCGAGAGCTGGAAAACAACAAGAGATATAGAAACAAAGTTGAACGCATTCGAAAATAAATGTCTAAGGAAAATACTTGGTATAGCGTGGAATGAATTCAAGATAAACGAGGAAATTAGAGAAATCGCCAATCAACCACTAATATCGTCAGTAATAAAGAAAAGACGATGGTCATATGTTGGACATGTGATGAGAAGAGATAATAACCGAATAACAAAGCAAGCTCTCATGTGGGAAACAACGGGTAAGAGGAAAAGAGGCCGACCCAGAGAGACACTGAGAAGAACATTGATGAGAGAGGCAAGAGCAACGGGAATCGGCTCTCTCAAATGAGATAGAGTTGCTTGCACAGAACAGAGACAAATGGCGAGATTTGATAAAATGTCTTTAAAAGAATTGAAAACTGCTAGAATACAAATGTGAGATAAGAGAAAGAGTATCTAGATCTAGCCCTATGGGCCGGCTACAGTTCGAAAGGTCAATAGATAGATAGATAGATAGATAGATAGATAGATAGATAGATAGATAGATAGATAGATAGATAGATAGATAGATAGATAGACAGATAGACAGATAGATAGATAGATAGATAGACAGACAGACAGACAGACAGACAGACAGACAGACAGACGGACAGACAGATAGACAGATAGACAGATAGATAGATAGATAGACAGACAGACAGACAGACAGACAGACAGACAGACAGACAGACAGACAGACAGACAGACAGACAGACAGACAGACAGACAGATAGATAGATAGATAGATAGATAGATAGATAGATAGATAGATAGATAGATAGATAGATAGATAGATAGATAGATAGATAGATAGATAGATAGATAGATAGATAGATAGATAGATAGATAGATAGATAGATAGATAGATAGATAGATAGATAGATAGATAGATAGATAGATAGATAGATAGATTATTACTTTATCTATAATTATTACTCTGTTATTATTAGTCTAATTTTGTTTTTGAAAATTATTAGATATTATTTTTTTCCAGAAAATGAAAAAAAAACGTCTTGTGCAGTAAGTCTATGTCAATAGAAGTGAGAAAGAGAGTTCATCGGTGCTATATAGAACCAATTTTGACCTATGGAAGCGAATCATGGATAGTAGACAAACAAATGAAGAGACGATTACAGGCCACAGAGATGTTCAGAAGAATGTTGAAAATTCCTTGGACAGCTAAAATAACAAACAAGGACATCTTCAAAGAGGCCAACACAAAAAGGGAGCTCATTAAAAAACATAAGAAATAAACAATCAACATTTTTGGGGCACATCATGGAAAGACGAAAGTTGGAAAACTTGGTTATAACTGGCAAAACACAGGGAAAGAGAGATCGTGGACGACAAAGAGAAAAGAAACTAGATAACTTGGTGACTTAGCATGGAAAATAGTCAACAATAGAATTAATACGATGCCATGTGGATGGAAAAATTATGGAAGGTCATGATCGCCCACGCCAACTGGTATGGCTAATGATGATGATGATGATTGTATGCTCGGCTCCCGATCAGAATGGTCCTGCTTCCATGTCTGGAAGCGGTGCATATTTTTTTTTTATTGGACTGAAAATGCTCCGGGGATCACCCAGTCTCTAAAAGCGAATACCAGAGATTTTGTTCTGGGAAATAATGGCCGTCTGGCGTGACACCGATCACAAAATGTAAAAATGGGTCGAGTTCCTGGAAAAAATATGATCACTAATATCATGTTCCCCATTCGAGTAGTATGGCGTGGAAAGAACCTTTCATCATCTTCTATCTTTCAGCTCCCTGTGGAGCATAGACCTACAACAAACACTTTCAGCTCACTGTGGAGCATAGACCTACAACAAACACTTTCATCTCCCTGTGGGGCATAGACCTACAACAAACACTTTCATCTCCCTGTGGAGCATAATCCTACAACAAACAGTTTCAGCTCCCTGTGGAGCATAGACCTACAACAAACACTTTCATCTCCCTGTGGAGCATAATCCTACAACAAACACTTTCATCTCCCTGTGGAGCATAGACCTACAACAAACACTTTCAGCTCCCTGTGGAGCATAGACCTACAACAAACACTTTCAGCTCCCTGTGGAGCATAAACCTACAACAAACACTTTCAGCTCCCTGTGGAGCATAAACCTACAACAAACACTTTCCAAGTCGTTCTGTTTCTTGCCATTTTTTTACGATCATGCCTTGTCCTACCCATCATCTTCACCTCTGCTTCCATCTGTCTTCTCCAAGGACATTTTGGTCTTCATCTTTGTCTTTTTCCTTGGTGTTCCATAAAGGGGGATTTTATGTAAAACTCTCATTTGTCTTCCACAGTGTGTGTCCTACCCAGCGTCATCGTCTTCGCTGTATCTCTTTATCCACTGATATTTGACTGGTACTTTTCTATAATTCTAAATTAATGCATTTGTCCTGCAATTTCCATCCTTTTATTCTGCGCAAGCATCCATTAATGAAGGTTTGTATCCTCATGATTGTCATTTTTGTTGATCTCCGTGTTTCACAGCCATATAGTAGGGCTGACTTAACATTGGAGTTGACAACTGCTATTTTTGTATTTAACCTAATTTATTTGGATTTCCATGGTTTCCAGTGCAACGAATGCTCCTCTACCTTTTGATATCCTTATTTTGGTATCATTTTCTGTTCCCCTCCTCTTTATCTATTTACTGTCCAGATATATGTCAGAATGAGAGATCCATTACTTTTCCTTTATTATTATTTTGCTTCTTCTTCTTCTTACTATAATTTTAATGTTATATGGCTAATGTTGTTATTTAATGTTGTTATTTAATGTTGTTATATGTTTGTGTTTGTGTATATATGTATATGCAAGAAATGTTAGACATAGTGAAAGAAATCCAAATGAAAGGACTCGGCCTTAATAGCAAAAAGACAGAAGTAATGGTAACAACAAAGAAAAAGACATCACCTCAGTGCACAATAAAGACATGTTGAACAATATTAAAACAGGTAAATGAATTTAAATATTTGGGAACTTTGTTAACCTCAGACGGAAGATGTACAAAAGAGGTGAGATGCAGAATGGCTCAGGCAAAAGCAGCTTTCCAAAAATATTAGGAAGATACTATGCAATCCATTTTTGACAATAGAAACAAGAAAAAGAGTTCTTAAATGTTATGTAGAGCCAGTCTTAACATATGGATGTGAATCATGGACAATAGGACAACAGACAAGAAAATCACTGGAGGCTGTAGAAATGTGGTTTTACAGAAGAATGTTGAGAATACCATGGACAGCTAAGAAGAGAAACAAAAGAGGCCAAAGCAAAAAGAGAATATCGTGATCAACAAGAGAACATTATCTACTAAATTATATAAATTCTACTCTCTGTATTTTTTTACCCTACTCCCAGAACAAGTCCAACAACTCATGAAATCCAATTACTGCTATTGAATCCACTTCATATAAATGTCAACATACACAACCCACAAATTCATAAATTCTCGGTAGTTATTCATGTACACGATGAAAACTTTCCTGATATTTTTTTTCAACTTAAACAACAAAAATTATGTTGAAAATGGTGATAATGATGATGATCATCATGAAGAAGGTGGTGGTGATTATGAGGGCATTAATGATGATGGTGGTGATTATGATGGTATTGATGATGATGGTGGTGATTATGATGGTATTGATGATGGTGGTGGTGGTGATTATGATGGTATTGATGATGATGGTGGTGATTATGATTGCATTGATGATGATGGTGGTGATTATGATGGTATTGATGATGATGGTGGTGATTATGATGGTATTGATGATGATGGTTGTGGTGATTATAATGGTATTGATGATGATGGTGGTGATTATGATGGTATTGATGATGATGGTGGTGGTGATTATGATGGTATTGATGATGATGGTGGTGGTGATTATAATGGTATTGATGATGATGGTGGTGATTATGATGGTATTGATGATGATGGTGGTGGTGATTATGATGGTATTGATGATGATGGTGGTGGTGATTATGATGGTATTGATGATGATGGTGGTGATTATGATGGTATTGATGATGGTGGTGATGATTATGATGGTATTGATGGTGGTGGTGGTGATTATGATGGTATTGATGATGATGGTGGTGATTATGATGGTACTGATGATGATGGTGGTGGTGAATATTATGGTATTGATGATGATGGTGGTGGTGGCGGTTATGATGGTATTGATGATGGTGGTGGTGATTATGATTGTCTTGATCATGATGGTGGTGATTATGGTGTTATTGATGATGGTGATGGTGATTATGGTGTTGTTGATGATGGTGGTTGTGGTGGTCATGATGATTATGACGACGATTGTTATGATGGTGGTGATAATTATGGTGATGATGATGATGATGGTGTTCATGGTTGTGATGATGGTGTGATGATGGTAGTGATGATAATGGTTGTGGTGCTAATGGTGGTTATGATGATGATGGTGATGGTGTTGATGGTTGTGTTGATGGTAGTGATGATAATGGTTGTGGTGCTAATGATAGTGATGATGATGGTGGTGTTGATGGTTGTGATGATGGTAGTGATGATAATGGTTGTGGTGGTAATGGTGGTGATGATGATGGTGGTGGTGATGATGATTATGACGACGATTGTAATGATGGTGGTGATAATTATGGTGATGATGACGATGGTGATGATGATAGTGTTGATAATGGTGGTAATGATGGTGGTGTTGATGATGGTAGTGGTGATGATGATGGTGATAGTGGTGGTAGTGATGATAATGGTGGTGGTGCTAATGGTGTTGATGATGGTAGTGTTGATGATGGTGGTGGTGACGATGATGGTGGTGGTAGTGATGATGATGGTGGTGGTGCTAATGGTAGTGATGATAATGGTGATGGTGATAATGAAAAGAAAACAAAAACTGGTATAGTCGCAGCTTAACACAAACGTCAGCATGAATAATTCACATCTTCAAACGTATCATCAACTTTACAGCAGCTCTGCATATTTATACCTTTTACACATTTGTATACCACTCTCCACCATTTTATCAGATGTATCTTCTTCTAGTTTCACTTTTCGTCTCTTCTATAACGAAAATTATCTTTATTCCCCAGAGGTTTTGTCTTGTAAAACATGTCTTATTTAGACACAAAATCAATGAATCTACTGCCATTTAAAGTTGTTTTTTTAATCCTGCTAGCTTGATGGCCTATACTTACAAGTGACGGTCTGATCAGAGTTGTCCTTCGTTATTGCGACAGGGAGAGAACAATTGCAGTGCTAGACTGGATTACGCTCCAAATTGGCTTGAACGTGTTTTAGAAGCTTAACGAGATAGACTGTCTTGTGTGTGTGTTATCGATGCAGTAATGCATAGTCGAAGAGTCTAGAAGGAATGATACATACAATGGGAGTTGTTTCATAGTTTCTTATCGATATCATCATCAAGCACCATTCTTGCTGGGATAGGTGATCATGTCTCTGCACAACTTTCGATCTCGACAGTTATTTATCATTTCTGTTGTTGACCTTCTGCCATGCCATTCTCTTAAGCTGTCTGGTATCTTTTCTCTTTGCTTCCCTCTATCTCTTCGTCCCTCAATTGTCACAGTTGTCACAATATATTCAAGCTGTTCCCTTCTCATTACATGGCCAAAAAAGTATGATTGTTTCCTCCTAATTTGGAAAGTAGCTCTCTGTTTGCTTAGGCCTCTTTCAGAACGTTTTCATTAATCTTTTTAGCTGTCCATGGTACTTCAACATTCTTTTGCAAAACCAGATTTCTACAGCTTCCAGTGATTGTCTTTTGTCCTATTGCTCCTGTCCTATTATTCTTATGAATAAAGAGATGAGTTTTGGAGCAAGTTGTTAGTATAGAAATAGTTTTCAATCATATGAGCTTTATTATTTTTTATTTATGTAACATTTAAACGATTTGTGTAGTTTCTTGTCAACAAAACAACAAGTTTTCAGAGCGCCGTGAAGATACATCATTGAGATAGTTTTCAGAGCGCCGTGGCAATACAACATTGAGCTAGTTTTTAGAGGGCCGTGACAATACAACATTGAGATAGTTTTCAGAGCGCCGTGGCAATACAACATTGAGATAGTTTTAGAGCGCTGTGGCAATACAACATTGAAATAGTTTTTAGAGGGCCGTGACAATACAACATTGAGATAATTTTCAGAGCGCCGTGACAATACAACATTGAGAAAGATTTATAGCGCCGTGGCAATACAACATTGAAATAGTTTTTATAGCGCCGTGACAATACAACATTGTGATAGTTTATAGTTTTTATAGCGCCGTGACAATACAACATTGAGATAGTTTTTATAGCGCCGTGACAATACAACATTGAGATAGATTTATAGCGCCGTGACAATACAACATTGTGATAGATAGTTTTTATAGCGCCGTGACAATACAACATTGAGATAGTTTTTATAGCGCCGTGACAATACAACATTGAGATAGTTTTTATAGCGCCGTGACAATACAACATTGAGATAGTTTTTATAGCGCCGTGACAATACAACATTGAGAAAGTTTTTATCGCGCCGTGACAATACAACATTGAGATAGTTTTTATAGCGCCGTGACAATACAACATTGAGATAGTTTTTATAGCGCCGTGACAATACAAAATTGAGATAGTTTTTATAGCGCCGTGACAATACAACATTGAGCTAGTTTTTATAGCGCCGTGGCAATACAACATTGAGCTAGATTTTATAGCGCCGTGACAATACAACATTGAGATAGTTTTTTATAGCGCCGTGACAATACAACATTGAGAAAGTTTTTATAGCGCCGTGACAATACAACATTGAGATAGTTTTCAGAGCGCCGTGACAATACAACGGTGAGATAGATTTAGAGTATCTTATTAATACAACAATGAGATATTTTTATGTATATTAGACATACAACATTGAGACAGGTTGTAATGACATCGTTACAGCACGACAATTTGAGCATTGTTTTTATTCTTCTATAATACATATGACCTTCAAAGCACAACTTTTAGTGATTGAACTAAGTTCATAACACTTTGTATAAAACAAAACAGACAATACATGTCTAACCATTTAAAGAATTAAACAAGGGCTTATTTAACTAAACATTAAGAGAGGAACTATATCGGAGTTATCAAGCAATAAGAGTGGGAACTATATCGTAGTTTATCAAGCAATAAGAGTCCTGACTAATCGTAGTTTATCTAAACAATAAGAGTGGGAACTATATCGGAGTTTATCTAAACAATAAGAGTCCTGACTATATCATTGTTTTGTAAACAATAAGGGTTCTAACTATATCGCAGTTTATCTAAACAATAAGAGTGGGAACTATAACTTAGTTTATCTAAACAATAAGAGTGGGAACCATATCGTAGTTTATCTAAACAATAAGAGTGGGAACTATATCGTAGTGTATCTAAACATAAGAGTGGGAACTATTTCGCAGTTTATCTAAACAATAAGAGTGAGGACTATATAGTAGTTATCTAAACAATAAGAGTGGGAACCATATCGTAGTTTATCTAAACAATAAGAGTGGGACTATATCGTAGTTTATCTAAACAATAAGAGTGGGAACTATATCGTGGTTTATTTAAACAATAAGAGTGGGAACTATATCGTAGTTTATCTAAACAATAAGAGTGGGAACTATTTCGCAGTTTATCTAAACAATAAGAGTGAGGACTATATAGTAGTTTATCTAAGCAATAAGAGTCCTGACTATATCGCAGTTTATCTAAAAATAATAAGTCTTGACTATATCGTCGTTTATCTAAACAATAAGAGTCCTGAACTATATCGCAGTTTATCTAAGCAATAAGAGTGGGAACTATATCGTAGTTTATCTAAACAATAAGAGTGGGAACTATATCCTAGTTTATCTAAACAATAAGAGTGGGGACTATATCGTAGTTTATCTAAACAATAAGAGTGGGAACTATATCGTAGTTTATCTAAAAAAATAAGAGTGGGAACTATATCGTAGTTTATCTAAACAATAAGAGTGGGAACTATATCGCAGTTTATCTAAACAATAACAGTCTTGACTATATCGTCGTTTATCTAAACAATAAGAGTCCTGACTATATCGCAGTTTATCTAAACAATAAGAGTGGGAACTATATCGTAGTTTATCTAAACAATAAGAGTGGGAACTATATCGTAGTTAATCTAAACAATAAGAGTCCTGACTATATCATTGTTCATGTAAACAATAAGAGTTCTAACTATATCGCGTTTATCAAAACAATAAGAGTGGGAGCTATATCGTAGTTTATCTAAACAATAAGAGTGGGAACTATATCGTAGTTTATCTAAACAATAAGAGTCGGAACTATATCCTAGTTTATCTAAACAATAAAAGTGGGAACTATATCGTATTTTATTTAAACAATAAGAGTGGGAACTATATCGTAGTTTATCTAAACAATAAGAGTGGGAACTATATCGTAGTTTATCTAAACAATAAAAGTCTTGACTATAGCGTAGTTTATCTAAACAATAAGAGTCCTGACTATATCATTGTTTATGTAAACAATAAGAGTCGGAACTATATCGTAGTTTATCTAAACAATAAGAGTGGGAACAATATCGTAGTTTGTATAAACAATAAGAGTGGGAAATATATCGTAGTTTGTCTAAACAATAAGAATGGGAACTATATCGTACTTTATCTAAACAATAAGAGTGGGAACTATATCATTGTTTATCTAAACAATAAGAGTGGGAACTATATCGTAGTTTATCTAAACAATAAGAGTGGGACTATATCGTAGTTTGTATAAACAATAAGAGTGGGAACTATATCGTAGTTTATCTAAACAATAAGAGTGGGAACTATATCGTAGTTTATCTAAACAATAAGAGTGGGGACTATATCGTAGTTTATCTAAACAATAAGAATGGGAACTATATCGTAGTTTATCTAAACAATAAGAGTGTGGACTATATCGCAGTTTATCTAAACAATAAGAGTGGGAACTATAACGTAGTTTATCTAAACAATAAGAGTGGGAACTATATCGTAGTTTATCTAAACAATAAGAGTGGGGACTATATCGTAGTTTATCTAAACAATAAGAATGGGAACTATATCGTAGTTTATCTAAACAATAAGAGTACTGTCTATAACGTAGTTTATCTAAACAATAAGAGTACTGCCTATAACGTAGTTTATCTAAACAATAAGAGTACTGCCTATAACGTAGTTTATCTAAACAACGAAAAGATAGAAGGAAAACATTCTGTTTTCAATCAACAATGAAACAGACCACTGTGTAGCTTATGTAAACAACGAGACTGGTTGCATACATCCTTGAGTGCTCGCGAGAGATAACGAGGCGGTAGCGTGTGGTCAATATGTCAACGAGTGACAGTGATGTTCCCAAAAGATTTCACTTTATCTCCCTTTACGTGGGAGAACAGAAAAACTCATTCGCAGTCTGTCACTTCCAAAGTTCAAAACAAATTTAGGACTAATTTGCGAGTAAGATAACACATGTGCTGGTTTGCATAACACGTACTGAAAGTTGACATGACATACCCCTATCCAAAGATATATTTTTTGGGGGTATGTTTTTCATTTAATTACTTTCAGATATTTAATTGAAGACAACAGCAACATGTTAAATTAGATTATTATTTCATTCTTTGTTTAACCGATAGTTCACAAGCAGCAGAAATAGACTCAAGATACAACAAAGCTTATCAAATCATTGGACAGCTATCACCACTATTGTCCAACAAGGAAAGAAGTGCAAAACGGGAGCTCTACAATACAATCTTCATCCCAGTGTTGTGCTACCAATGCCAGTCCTGGACCATAGATGCGAGAATAATAAGAAAAATAACCACTACCGAGATGAAATGTGTTAGACGAATGATAGGAAACAGCTTGAGAGATAAAATAAAAAATGAAGAACAAAAAAGGCTAGGAATAAAACCACCCATAGAATACATAAAGAAACAGCAGATAATATGATATGGACATGTGATAATGCAGAAATTTCAAAACACAACACAACGAGCTTTCAATAAACGTTGCTAAAACACCAGACACAAGGGCCGACCACAAAAATGAAAGATTGTGGGGAGGGGTGGCGAGGGAGGCTAGAGACGAAGTTGGTATAAGAGAGGGCAGGAAAGAGAAAGAATGATAGAGAGAACGAGAGATTGCTTCAGGTAATGAATGTTATAGTATGTCTGGTTTCAGGTTGTGTGTCTTATAGAACAAATGTTCCGGTGTCAGGAGGAATGACTGTTAGTATGTCTGGTTTCAGGTTGTGTGTCTTATAGAACAAATGTTCCGGTGTCAGGAGGCATGACTGTTAGTATGTCTGGTTTCAGGTTGTGTGTCTTATAGAACAAATGTTCCGGTGTCAGGAGGAATGACTGTTAGTATGTCTGGTTTCAGGTTGTGTGTCTTATAGAACAAATGTTCCGGTGTCAGGAGGCATGACTGTTAGTATGTCTGGTTTCAGGTTGTGTGTCTTATAGAACAAATGTTCCGGTGTCAGGAGGCATGACTGTTAGTATGTCTGGTTTCAGGTTGTGTGTCTTATAGAACAAATGTTCCGGTGTCAGGAGGCATGACTGTTAGTATGTCTGGTTTCAGGTTGTGTGTCTTATAGAACAAATGTTCCGGTGTCAGGAGGCATGACTGTTAGTATGTCTGGTTTCAGGTTGTGTGTCTTATAGAACAAATGTTCCGGTGTCAGGAGGCATGACTGTTAGTATGTCTGGTTTCAGGTTGTGTGTCTTATAGAACAAATGTTCCGGTGTCAGGAGGCATGACTGTTAGTATGTCTGGTTTCAGGTTGTGTCTTATAGAACAAATGTTCCGGTGTCAGGAGGCATGACTGTTAGTATGTCTGGTTTCAGGTTGTGTGTCTTATAGAACAAATGTTCCGGTGTCAGGAGGCATGACTGTTAGTATGTCTGGTTTCAGGTTGTGTGTCTTATAGAACAAATGTTCCGGTGTCAGGAGGCATGACTGTTAGTATGTCTGGTTTCAGGTTGTGTGTCTTATAGAACAAATGTTCCGGTGTCAGGAGGCATGACTGTTAGTATGTCTGCTCGTTCGAATGTTCCTCTGTCTGCGTGACTCAGTCTTCATGTTTTGACCTTCAATAATGTCTTTAAAAAAAAAAAACTATTTTAGTGTCTACTTATGTGACGTTTGAAAAACTGATAAATGCTAGACTGATAGCTTTCTCTCTCTCTCTCTCTCTCTCTCTCTCTCTCTCTCTCTCTCTCTCTCTCTATTTCTCTCTTTCTCTCATTCTTTCTCTCTTTTCTTTCACTCTTTTTTCACTCCTTCTTTCTTTCTTTCACTCATTTTTTTCTTTCTTCTCCTCTCTCTCTCTCTCCCTTTCTATCTTACTTTCTTTCTTTCTCTTTCTTTCTCATTCTTTCTCTCTTTCTTTCATTCTTTCTCTCTTTTTCTTTCACTCTTTTTTCACTCCTTCTTTCTTTCTTTCACTCGTTTTTCTTTCTTTCCCCCCCCCCCTCTCTCTCCCTTCCAATCTTACTTTCTTTCTTTCTCTTCCTTTCTCATTCTTTCTCTCTTTCTCTCATTCTTTCTCTCTTTTTCTTTCACTCTTTTTTCACTCCTTCTTTCTTTCTTTCACTCGTTTTTCTTTCTTTCTCCCCCCTCTCTCTCCCTTCCAATCTTACTTTCTTTCTTTCTCTTCCTTTCTCATTCTTTCTCTCTTTTTCTTGCCTGCACGTCTTTCTTTCTTCATTTCTTTCTTTCAAAATACCTCAGTCCATTTACAATAAAGTAGCAAGAGATCGCCTTACACGTACTGATCATTCTACTCATGCAGTAAAGAACAGCGTAAAACAAATCCTAGGACACGTACAAGACTGCCCAAAAGCCTCTACGTGCATTATTGTATGTTTTAAAATTGTACTATTGTAGCTCGGAAAATGAAGAAAGGTTCTAGCATTACACAAAATGTTTCCTTCTTTCTGCACACGCCCATCGGCTACTCCTCTTTACTGTCCGCCATTAAAAGAATGTTTTAAGCCCGTACCACTTTACTTTCCAATAAAAAAAAAATCGGGTACCTATTTAAGGCTGGGTTAACCTGGAAGCTGTCGATTAGGATTGGACCCAACCTCTTCTCATTAGTAATCTAGTGCACTGGCCACTGGAGATATAGAAAAAGAAAAGAAAAAAACAGTATAGTTAAAACTTTCCGTAATAAGTGGACGATAGAAATTAGAACAAGATTTCGGCTCAATGTGCCTTCAGCAGGAACAAACATACAACACAAACATACGACACAAACATACAACACAAACACAGACATTTATTTAAAATAGACAATAATTATTTCCAACTAGAAAGAGAAATAAAAATAAAATAAATCCCTGTATATACTGCGCTGTGGCCAGAAGAACAATGAACGTTAGTACGCACAGGGCATGTGTACGTGCACCCAAGTGAAAATGTGCGCACTTATCTTTATTTTATTTCTCAATCTAGTTCGAAATTATTATATTTTAAATTACGCATTAATTTAAACACATATCTTCGTGTGTGTGTGTGTGTGTTGTATGTTTGTTCCTGTTAAGGGCCTATTGAGCCGAACCATTGTTCTAATTTGTGTCATCCACGTGTTGCGTTCTTTTCTTTGATCTCACTAACCACTGAGATGTCGAGGCACTTTCTTTTTCATTATTTCTTTTTCATTATTTCTTTTTCTTTTTTTTCTGTGATTACTTCTTCCTTTCTTCTAGAGACCACGTCCAAAAGTATAATAACCGCTGATCTGTAGTCTACACTCCCTCCATCCCGCCTTCCCTACATCCCTCCATCCCAACATCCGCACAGCGTTTCTTTCTATCACTTTGTGTGCTCTCCTCCCCCCCCCCCCATTATACTTAATGCCATCTCTTACCACAAGGTATACATAAATGGAGCAAATCGGCCATCCCCACGTGACTAGGGATTCCTCATCTCTTAATTAGAGGAAGAAATGTCTCGTGGTAGCTGCCAGAACACGGCCATAAGTCTGCGTAAATGAGTTGTCTTGTAGTTTAACGTGACATTTTATACTTGAGTTTGTTAGGTCCAACACATCCGACTACATAATGGCGATTTGACCTACCGGGTTTGACAAACCCGAAGCGACACCTACTCACTTGGCTGGTTAGTCTGTAATCAAAGCAGTCTCGTGAAGGTAGGGTAGGGTCAATGCAAAGCAATGTACATAAATACATCAAAATGTGAAGCTTCAGTGAAGATAATAGTTCTGGTAATTATTATTTTATCATTTTCTTGTTTTTAAATAAAAGAGAAAATAAAGAGTTCCCGTCACGCCAAGTGGCAAATATGGAATATGGTGTTAGTGACCATAATTTTTAACAGACCTTTGGCACATGATTTTTGGGGTAATGTGGTCGGTATTACGCCCGTGCCGCTTTGCTTTCCCAGAAAAAATCCGGTACCCATTTAAGGCTGGGCGAACCCGGAAGTCTTCGATCAGGATCGAACCCGACCTCATGTCCTTTGTATCCCTGATCACTAACCACTGGCTCCCTTGTTATAAAACAGGCATTATTATATTTTTGTTATTATTTATTTTTTTATTTTAAATACACTTCTCCTTCTAGTTCAAAATTATTATATATTTTTATTATTCATTATTTTGAAAATTTTAAATACATATTTATACGTGTGTTGTATGTTTGTTCCTGCTGAAGGCCTATTCCACTGAAACGTCGTTCTCGTTTGTGTTGTCCACTTATTACTTGAAGCTTTAACCATACCGTTTTTTTCTTGTTTTTTTTTTTGCCGCAGTTCCTTACAACAAAAACAGCCAGCTTTGAGTCGCCGAATCAGCCCATGTATTTTTTGGGCATTTTGGTTCATAAACAATGTGAGTTGTTGAAAAAAAGCGATCGAAAAATTGTGTCCCGTCTTCTCGGAATTGGCGATCAATTATTTCCGCGACCAACGACAGAGCCGGACGTGATAAAGAGGAAACTCATCAGTCTCTGGCCCTCTATCAACGGCTCGGTTGAAGTAGTTTGTGACGAGAGACTTATTAAGAAAGAAATTTGTCTGTGGCAATAAGGTTAACTGACTTTGCTCTATCGGTCTTGGGGTGTATTATCAAGGTGTACATTATCATCATCGCCGTCATCGTTATGATCACCAAAGCCGTCATCACCATCGCCATCACGACTACGGAAACCACCATCACAGCCACGAGCTTCATGACAATCAACATTGTCACCACCATCATCTTAATTTTCATAATGTTTATTTTCATCATCATCTTCATCACAAATATCATCATCACCACCACCATTATTACCTGCACCACCATCATCACCGTCACCAATCACCATACTTGCTTACACAGCTTCTTTATTTGCTGCTGTATTTCCTTTAGACATCCACCCTTAGACAATTGGGCACAATTCCTAAGTGTATATAATCGGGTTTGTTTTCTCTATGTCCCCAGATGACGATATCAAGGTAGAAACGTTGGTGATGCCTATTTCCGTCTATATCCATGGGATCATTTTAAAGAATCATCGTCAGTAAACCAAAATCATCCATTCAAGAAAAAAAAATTATCTCAGTCTTCTATCTTTTATCCTTGTTTCCATATATTTTTTACCACTGTTTTCAACTATCTATTATGCTTGTTTCCAGCCGTTTTTATCCCTGTTTCCACCTGCTATCCATGTTTCCTCCCATCTTTTATCCCCGTTTCCACCTTTATCCCTGATCCAAGTATCTTTTATCCCTGTTTCTACCTTTATTCATGTTTCCTACTATCTTTTATCCATGTTTTCACCTTTTATCCCTGTTTCCACATATCTTGTACCCGTGTCTCCATTTGTTATCCATGCTTCCTACTATCTTGTATCCCTGTTTCCACATTTTATCCCTGTTTCCACCTTTATCCATGTTTTTTCCTACCTTTAAACATAACAAGGAGGTGGTGAAATGGGATAACAAGGAGGTGGTAAAGGGGGATAACAAGGAGGTGGTAAAGGTGGATAACAAGGAGGTGGAGAAGGGGGATAACAAGGAGGTGGTAAAGGGGGATAACAAGGAGGTGGTAAAGGGGGATAACAAGGAAGTGGTGAAGAAAGATAACAAGGAGGTGGAAAAGGGGATAACAAGGAGGTGTTGAAGGGAAATAACAAGGAGGTGGTGAAGGGGGATAACAAAGAGTGGTAAAGGGGGATAACAAGGAGGTGGTGAAGGGAGATAACAACAAGGAGGTGGTAAAGGGGGATAACAAGGAGGTGGTAAAGGGGGATAACAAGGAGATGGTGAAGGGGGATAACAAGGAGGTGGTAAAGGGGGGTAACAAGGAGGTGGTAAAGGGGGATAACAAGGAGGTGGTAAAGGGGGATAACAAGGAAGTGGTAAAGGGGGATAACAAGGAGATGGTAAAGGGGATAACAAGGAGGTATTGAAGGGAGATAACAAGGAGGTGTTGAAGGGGGATAACAAGGAGGTGTTGAAGGGGGATAACAAGGAGGTGTTTAAGGGGGATAACAAGGAGGTGTTGAAGGGGGATAACAAGGAGGTGTTGAAGGGGGATAACAAGGAGGTCTTGAAGGGAGATAACAAGGAGATGGTAAAGGGGGATAACAAGGAGGTGGTAAAGGGGGATGACAAGGAGGTCTTGAAGGGAGATAACAAGGAGATGGTAAAGGGGGATAACAAGGAGGTGGTAAAGGGGGATGACAAGGAGTGTTGAAGGGGGATAACAAGGAGGTATTGAAGGGAGATAACAAGGAGGTGTTGAAGGGGGATAACAAGGAGGTGTTGAAGGGGGATAACAAGGAGGTGTTTAAGGGGATAACAAGGAGGTGTTGAAGGGGGATAACAAGGAGGTGTTGAAGGGGGATAACAAGGAGGTCTTGAAGGGAGATAACAAGGAGAGGTATAGGGGGATAACAAGGAGGTGGTAAAGGGGGATGACAAGGAGGTGTTGAAGGGGGATAACAAGGAGGTGTTGAAGGAAGATAACAAGGAGGTGGTGAAAGGGGATAACAAGGAGGTGTTGAAGGGGGATAACAAGGAGGTGTGAAGGGAGATAACAAGGAGGTGGTGAAGGGGGATAACAAGGAGGTGTTGAAGGGAGATAACAAGGAGGTGTTGAAGGTGGATAACAAGGAGGTGGTGAAGGGGGATAACGAGGAGGTGTTGAAGGGGATAACAAGGAGGTGGTAAAGGGGGATAACAAGGAGATGGTAAGGGGGATAACAAGGAGATGTTGAAGGGGATAACAAAGAGGTGTTGAAGGGGGATAACAAGGAGGTGGTAAAGGGGGATAACAAGGTGGTGGTAAAGGGGATAAAAAGGAGGTGTTGAATGGGGATAACAGGAGGTGTTGAAGGGAGATAACAAGGAGATGGTGAAGGGGGATAACAAGGAGGTGGTAAAGGGGGATAACAAGGAGGTGGTAAAGGGGTATAACAAGGAGGTGTTGAAGGAGGATAACAAGGAGTGTTGAAGAGAGATAACAAGGAGATGGTGAAGGGGGATAACAAGGAAAGGTTGAAGGGGGATAACAAGGAGATGTACCGGGGGATAACAAGGAGATGTTGAAAGGGGATAACAAGGTGATGGTGAAGGGGGATAACAAGGAGTGGAGAAAAGGGATAACAAGGAGGTGTTGAAGGGGATAACAAGGTGATGGTAAAGGGGATAACAAGGAGATATTGAAAGGGGATAACAAGGTGATGGTGAAGGGGGATAACAAGAAGGTGGAGAAAGGGATAACAAGGAGATGGTAAAGGGGGATAACAAGGAGATGTTGAAGGGGGAAAACAAGGAGGTGGTAAAGGGGATAACAAGGAGGTGGTAAAAGGGGATAACAATGAGGTGGTAAAGGGGGATAACAAGGAGATGGTGAAGGGGGATAACAAGGAGGTGGTAAATGGGGATAACAAGGAGGTGGTCAAGGGGTATAACAAGGAGGTGTTGAAGGAGGATAACAAGGAGGTGTTGAAGGGGGATAACAAGGAGATGGTACCGGGGGATAACAAGGTGATGGTGAAGGGGGATAAGAAGGTGATGGTGAAGGGGGATAACAAGGAGATGTTGAAGGGGGATAACAAGGAGATGGTACCGGGGGATAACAGGAGATGGTACCGGGGGATAACAAGGAGATGTTGAAAGGGGATAACAAGGAGGTGTTGAAGGGGGATAACAAGGAGGTGTTGAAGGGGGATAACAAGGTGGTGTTGAAGGGGGATAACAAGGAGATGTTGAAGGGGGATAACAAGGAGGTGTTGAAGGGGGATAACAAGGAGGTGTTGAAGGGGGATAACAAGGAGGTGTTGAAGGGGGATAACAAGGAGATGTTGAAAGGGGATAACAAGGTGATGGTGAAGGGGGATAACAAGGAGATGGTACCGGGGATAACAAGGAGATGTTGAAAGGGGATAACAAGGTGATGGTACCGGGGATAACAAGGAGATGTTGAAAGGGGATAACAAGGTGATGGTGAAGGGGGATAAGAAGGTGATGGTGAAGGGGGATAACAAGGAGATGTTGAAAGGGGATAACAAGGTGATGGTAAAGGGGGATAACAAGGAGATGTTGAAAGGGGATAACAAGGTGATGGTGAAGGGGGATAACAAGAAGGTGGAGAAAAGGGATAACAAGGAGATGGTAAAGGGGGATAACAAGGAGATGTTGAAGGGGGAAAACAAGGAGGTGGTAAAGGGGGATAACAAGGAGGTGGTAAAGGGGGATAACAATGAGGTGGTAAAGGGGGATAACAAGGCGATGGCGAAGGGGGATAACAAGAAGGTGGAGAAGGGGGATACCAAGGAGATGGTAACGGGGGATAACAAGGACGTGGTAAAGGGGATAACAAGGACGTGGTAAAGAGGGATAACTAGGAGGTGTTGAAGGGAGATAACAAGGAGGTGGTGAAGGGGGATAACAAGGAGATGGTGAAGGGGATAACAAGGAGATGGTGAAGGAGGATAACATGGAGGTGGTAAAGGGGGATAACAAGAAGGTGGTAAAGGGGGATAACAAGGAGGTGGTAAGGGGGATAACAAGGAGGTGGTAAAGGGGGATAACAAGGAGGTGTTGAAGGGGGATAACAAGGAGTGTTTGCAGGGGGATAACAAGGAGTTGTTGAAGGGGGATAACAAGGAGGTGGTAAAGGGGGATAACAACGAGGTGTTGAAGGGGGATAACAAGGAGGTGGTAAAGGGGGATAACAACGAGGTGTTGAAGGGGGATAACAAGGAGGTGTTGCAGGGGGATAACAAGGAGGTGTTGAAGGGGGATAACGAGGTGTTGAAGGGGATAACAAGGAGGTGTTGAAGGGGAATAACAAGGAGATGTTGAAGGGGGATAACGAGGTGTTTGAAGGGGGATAACAAGGAGGTGTTGAAGGGGGATAACAAGGAGGTGGTGAAGTGGCATAACAAGGAGGTGTTGAAGGGTGATAACAAGGAGGTGTTGAAGGGGGATAACAAGGAGGTGGTGAAGTGGATAACAAGGAGGTGTTGAAGGGTGATAACAAGGAGGTGTTGTAGGGGATAACAAGGAGATGGTGAAGGGGGATAACAAGGAGGTGTTGAAGGGAGATAACAAGGAGGTGTTGAAGGGAGATAACAAGGAGGTGTTGAAGGGATATAACAAGGAGGTGTTGAAGGGAGATAACAAGTAGGTGTTGAAGGGAGATAACAAAGGAGGTGTTGAAGGGAGATAACAAGGAGATGTTGAAGGGAGATAACAAGGAGGTTTTGAAGGGATATAACAAGGAAGTGTTGAAGGGGATAACAAGGAGGTGTTGAAGGGAGATAACAAGGAGATGGTGAAGGGGGATAACAAGGAGGTGTTGAAGGGGGATAACAAGCAGGTGTTAAAAGGGGATAACAAGGAGATGGTGAAGGGAGACAAAAAGGATGTGTTGAAGGGGGATAACAAAGAGGTGTTGAAGGGAGATAACAAGGAGATGGTGAAGGGAGATAACAAGGAGATGGTGAAGGGAGATAACAAGGAGGTGTTGAAGGGGGATAACAAAGAGGTGTTGAAGGGGGATAACAAGGAGGTGTTGAAGGGGGATAACAAGGAGATGGTAAATGGGATAACAAGGTGATGGTAAAAAGGTGATAACAAGGATATGGTAAAGGGAGATAACAAGGAGGTGTTGAAGGGGGATAACAAGGAGATGGTAAAGGGGTATAACAAGGAGATGGTGAAGGGGGATAACAAGGATATGGTAAAGGGAGATAACAAGGAGGTGTTGAAGGGGGATAACAAGGAGATGGTGAAGGGTGATAACAAGGAGATGGTGAAGGGGATAACAAGGAGGTGTTGAAGGGAGATAACAAGGAGGTGTTGAAGGAGATAACAAGGAGGTGTTGAAGGGGGATAACAAGGAGGTGGAGAAGGGAGATAACAAGGAGGTGGAGAAAGGAAATAGCAAGAAGGTGGAGAAGGGAGATAACAAGGAGATGGAGAAGGAAGGAAACAAGGAGGTGGTGAAAGGGATAACAAGGAGGTGGAAAAGGGGGATAACAAGGAGATGGAGAAGGGGGATAACAAGGAGGTGGAGAAGGGGGATAACAAGGAGGTGGAGAAGTGGGATAACAAGGAGGTGGAGAAGGGAGATAACAAGTAGGTGGAGAAGGGGGATAACAAGGAGGTGGTGAAGGGAGATAACAAGGAGGTGGAGAAGGGGGATAACAAGGGGTGGAGAAGGGAGATAACAAGGAGGTGGAGAAGGGGGATAACAAGGAGGTGGTGAAGGGGGATAACAAGAAGGTGGAGAGGGGGATAACAAGGAGGTGGAGAAGGGGGATAACAAGGAGGTGGAGAAGGAGGATAACAAGGAGGTGGAGAAGGAAGGAAACAAGGAGGTGGAGAAGGGGGATAACAAGGAGGTGGAGAAGGGGATAACAAGGAGGTGGAGAAGGGGGATAACAAGGAGGTGGAGAAGGGGGATAACAAGGAGGTGGAGAAGGGGGATAACAAGGAGGTGGTGAAGGGGGATAAAAAGGAGGTGGAGAAGGGGGATAACAAGGAGGTGGAGAAGGAAGGAAACAAGGAGATGGAGAAGGGGGATAACAAGGAGGTGTTGAAGGGGGATAACAAGGAGGTGGAGAAGGAAGGAAACAAGGAGGTGGAGAAGGGGGATAACAAGGAGGTGGAGAAGGAAGGAAACATGATGTGGAGAAGTGGGATAACAAGGAGGTGGAGAAGGGGGATAACAAGGAGGTGGAGAAGCGGGATAACAAGGAGGTGGAGAAGGAAGGAAACAAGGAGGTGGAGAAGGGGGATAACAAGGAGGTGGAGAAGGGGGATAACAAGGAGGTGGAGAAGGGGGATAACAAGGAGGTGGAGAAGGGGATAACAAGGAGGTGGAGAAGGAAGGAAACAAGGAGGTGCAGAAGGGAGGTAACAAGGAGGTGGAGAAGGAAGGAAACAAGGAGGTGGAGAAGGGGGATAACAAGGAGGTTGAGAAGGGGGATAACAAGGAGGTGGAGAAGGAAGGAAACAAGGAGGTGGAGAAGGGGGATAACAAGGAGGTGGAGAAGGGGGATAACAAGGAGGTGGAGAAGGGGGATAACAAGGAGGTGGTGAAAGGGGATAACAAGGAGGTGGAGAAGGGGATAACAAGGAGGTGGTGAAAGGGGATAACAAGGAGGTGGAGAAGGGGATAACAAGGAGGTGGAGAAGGGGGATAACATGGAGGTAGAGAAGGGGGATAACAAGAAAGTGGTGAAGGTGGATAACAAGGAGATGCTGAAGGGGGATAACATGGAAATGGTGAAGGGGGATAACAAGGAGGTGGTGAAGGGGGATAACAAGGAAATGGTGAAGGGGGATAACAAGGAGGTGGTGAAGGGGGATAACAAGAAGGTGGTGAAGGGAGATAACAAGGAGGTGGAGAAGGGAGATAACAAGGAGGTGGAGAAGGGGGATAACAAGGAGTTGGAGAAGGGGGAAACAAGGAGGTGGTGAAGGGGGATAACAAGAAGTTGGAGATGGGAGATAACAAGGAGGTGTTGAAGGGAAATAACAAGAAGGTGGTGAAGGGGGATAACAAGGAGGTGTTGAAGGGGGATAACAAGGAGATGGTGGAGGGGGATAACAAGGATGTGGAGAAGGGGATAACAAGAAGGTGGTGAAGGGGGATAACAAAGATGTGGTGAAGGGGGATACAAGGAAAGGTTAAAGGGGGTTAACAAGGAGATGGTGAAGGGCGATAAAAAGGAAGTGGAGAAGGGAGATAACAAGGAGGTGGTGAAAGGAGATAACAAGGAGGTGGTGAAGGGAGATAACAAGGAGGTGGAGAAGGGAGATAACAAGGAGGTTGTGAAGAAAACCGTGAAAATGATAATGACGATGAAGAAAAGAAGAAGCCACCCAAATTTGATCAATTTGATCAATGGACGATGATTGCCATCAGATGTTAAGAATTAATAAAATACACATTTCGTGAGTCATGTACACAATATCATAACTGGGTATTTAAAGCAGGGATTGAGGTAAGATATATGCGACTCTAATTGTTTGAATCCCGATCTATCCGTATCTTTGATCACAATCTGCACAGATATAACTCTGAGTTAAAGAAATAACCGCGAGGAAAAGATTAAGGTTAAGTTTAGGAATGCTGCCGTCTTTTACACATCATTATTTATAATTTCTGGGAGCCGTGATAGCTCAGTGGTTAGTGAACTCGACCACAAAGGACAAGAGGCCAGGTTCGATCCTGATCGACGGCGTCCGGGTTCACCCAGCCTTAAATGGGTGCCGGATTTTTCTGGGAAAGTAAAGCGGCACGGGCGTAATACCGACCACATTACTCCAAAAATCATGTGCCGAGGGGCTGTAAAATTTATGGTCGCTGACACCACATTTACGCCACTTGGCGTGACGGGGTTCTGTACTTTCGTTTTTTTACTTATAATTGCTACAGCCTGATCATGAATGGAAGTTCTTCTTTTGGTCTCATTTTCCTGTTCTCAAAAAGAGAATTCGTTCATATCTTTTATTTCTCTTCATTTCCTTCCAGCGGATGGATTTGGTCTGCTTCTTTTTCACATTCACTCTTGAATTCACTTTCAGCAAGTTCATGTGAATGTTTTTAGATTTCTGAGCACGTGACTCGTTCAGTTTCATCGTCTCCTTGGGGGCTTTGGTAGTGTAGTCGGAAGCCCAATCCACTAGTTATCGCGTTCGATTCCCACTGGAAGCAGTTTGTGAATTGTTATGGAAGGCCCCGGTATCACTGCAAACGAATTAAAATCCATAATTCCTCAACCGCCCGTACCAGTGGAATCATCCGAATTACTAACTCATCTCCCAAACAAAGAACGGTAGCTGTAGCTACCTTATCATAGCAGTCTCAGCACACGCCAAAAGACATAAGGCGAAACCACACAGAAAGTGAACAAAGACATTTCTGTAAAAATAAAGTGTGAATTGAACTCGTGGTTGAAGAAAAAAAAAAAAATAAAGGTACCCCTGCAGTCGACCCAGGCACTGGCAGAAATGGGTACCATGGTTCAAAATCTGGGAAGATGAGGAATGGAGCCTCGCTCGTGAGTTACCATGCTTGAGGCGACACTAGACAGGAGTTTTCGAAAACTTCTGGATGGGCGGCCGTGTTTATATTGGTAAAATACCTGCGTGCTATGACGTCGATTCAAGTCTCGTACCCTTACCTTTAACTTTAGCACCAGCTTGCACGAAATGGTTAAGAGTTCCGTAGGTGATGAAGACTCATTTACTTCGTCTCTCATTTGATCTCACCGGGAACGAGTCTCCGTTGTAAGAAAATGGATAAAGTGAAAATCGCCAATATTCCGCAGTAATGAGAAATGTTGTTATAAAAGAAATAGTAGCGCAGTTCTTCCAGCATGGAAGATGCAACTTCTCTAGCAGAATATTGGAAAGCAAGAAAGTGTAATCTCCATTATCCCCTTCCTGAGTCTGGAAACTAACGGCTATCTTCGAGTCTGTGACGAGATCACCATAGCATGATGATGTGCTAATTATCACTCTATGTATCCCTTCTTGGTTGCAATTTTCGATTGCTCCTTTTGTTTTCACGTAAATATGAGGAAACTATTGCTATTTTTACATTATACGCACACGTTCGATATGTTTAAATTTAATATACGTGACTGAGTTGACTGGACAGAGAATTGTGGAAGGACACGATCGTCTGAGCCAGCCACATGATTAAGATATTAATGCGGGAGAACATCTGTTATAGATTAGGTCATAGGTATATGCATAAGGAGAGGGATATTAATAAAGGAAAGGGCGATATGCTTCTGTCTGTGTCAATGACAGAACAAACATGGTGTCGCTTGTGCATTATTTTCTTCAATTTCGCAAACTGTGACCGCGTATAGTGATCGCGTGCACTGACGTATTTAGTCCATGATTTTTCTGAATGAAAATCCATTCATTAACGTGATCGCTGGAAGTTATTTTCACTCGACATGAGTTTCGGTGTTTGGTGCAGAGAAACGAGAGGTCATTGAATGACCTGCGCATTTTGTCAACATAACGTGTCATTTATTATTGAGTTCGTTTAATCTACACATCAGTCTTTCTAAAGTGTTTCAACGTGTCTTTTTACTGTAATAGTCTATTAGCCAGTACTAGTTCTTTCCTTTTTTTCTCCCCACAGTATTTTCTTTACTATTTTCTTTCCTATCGTTATGCGTTTGAAACTTAGAATATTCAACTCAAACGTACTATCAACCATTAACTAGACACATGAATGCTGGAAAACAATAAAAAAAAAACTAAATGCTTTTGAAGACAACTGCATAAGAAAAAATAATATGTGTACAATGGAATAATTCAAGACTAATATAGGGGTAAAAGAAATGACCACGGACCTAAAATTCTCATCTACAGTTAGGAAGAGAAAATGATATATGACGGGTATATATTGAGAAGAGACAACAAACAATTCCAAAACATGTCTCTTTTATGGGAAACATCAGGATTCAGAAAGAGAGGAAGACATAGAGAGAAACTAAAAAGAACACTTATAAGAGAAGCAAAGTTGGCAGGCATAGGCTCATTAGATGAGATTGAACATCTGGCCAAGTATAGAGATGGATGGAGAAAAACATTACGAGCTTTATTTGACGGTCGGCGACGCTGGAAAGATAAAGATCAATATGTGGTTGGTGGACACAACCACATATATATGTTGAGGATCAACCTCAATTTGCTTCAGGCTACTGCACTATCCTACCCACATATGACCCAAAGCGTGGCAGGAAGTAGCAGATTCTTGTGACGTTATGGTCGGTTTTTGTTTACACCGCACCAGCGTTGAGCTGTTTATCCATCAAATTGTTGGTCGTTTTGTGTCATGAGGTAGGCCACAGACTGTAATAAACAATCAATGGTAGCTGGACTACGTGGGTCAGACCAAGAAGAAGTATCATGAGGTAGGCCACAGACTGTAATAAAAAATTAATGGTAGCTGGACTACGTAGGGCAGATCAAGAAGAAGTGACATGAGGTAGGCCACAGACTGTAATAAACAATCAATGGTAGCTGGACTACGTAGGTCAGATCAAGAAGAAGTGACATGAGGTAGGCCACAGACTGTAATAAACAATTAATGGTAGCTGGACTACGTAGGTCAGATCAAGAAGAAGTGTCATAAGGTAGACCACAGACTGTAATAAACAATTAATGGTAGCTGGACTACGTAGGTCAGATCAAGAAGAAGTGTCATAAGGTAGGCCACAGACTGTAATAAACAATAAATGGTAGCTGGACTACGTAGGGCAGACCAAAAAGAAGTGTCATAAGGTAGACCACAGACTGTAATAAACAATCAATGGTAGCTGGACTACGTAGGGCAGACAAAGAAGAAGTGTCATAAGGTAGGCCACAGACTGTAATAAACAATCAATTGTAGCTGGACTACGTAGGTCAGATCAAGAAGAAGTGTCATAAGGTAGGCCACAGACTGTAATAAACAATCAATGGTAGCTGGACTACGTAGGTCAGATCAAGAAGAAGCGACATGAGGTAGGCCACAGACTGTAATAAACAATTAATGGTAGCTGGACTACGTAGGTCAGATCAAGAAGAAGCGACATGAGGTAGGCCACAGACTGTAATAAACAATTAATGGTAGCTGGACTACGTAGGTCAGATCAAGAAGAAGCGACATGAGGTAGGCCACAGACTGTAATAAACAATTAATGGTAGCTGGACTACGTAGGTCAGATCAAGAAGAAGTGTCATAAGGTAGGCCACAGACTGTAATAAACAATCAATGGTAGCTGGACTACGTAGGGCAGACCAAGAAGAAGTGTCATATGGTAGGCCACAGACTGTAATAAACAATCAATGGTAGCTGGACTACGTAGGGCAGACCAAGAAGAAGTGTCATATGGTAGGCCACAGACTGTAATAAACAATCAATGGTAGCTGGACTACGTAGGGCAGACCAAGAAGAAGTGTCATAAGGTAGACCACAGACTGTAATAAACAATCAATGGTAGCTGGACTACGTAGGGCAGACAAAGAAGAAGTGTCATAAGGTAGGCCACAGACTGTAATAAACAATCAATAGTAGCTGGACAACGTAGGTCAGATCAAGAAGAAGTGTCATGAGGTAGGCCACAGACTGTAATAAACAATTAATGGTACCTGGACTACGCGGGTCAGATCAAGAAGAAGTGTCATGAGGTAGGCCACAGACTGTAATAAACAATCAATGATAGCTGGACTACGTAGGGCAGACCAAGAAGAAGTGTCATGAGGTAGGCCACAGACTGTAATAAACAATCAATGGTAGCTGGACTACGTAGGGCAGACCAAGAAGAAGCGTCATGAGGTAGGCCACAGACTGTAATAAACAATCAATGGTAGCTGGACTACGTAGGGCAGACCAAGAAGAAGTGTCATAAGGTAGGCCAAAGACTGTAATAAACACTCAATGGTAGCTGGACTACGTAGGGCAGACCAAGAAAAAGTGTCATGAGGTAGGCAACAGACTGTAATAAAAAATTAATGGTAGCTGGACTACGTAGGTCAGATCAAGAAGAAGTGTCATGAGGTAGGCCACAGACTGTAATAAACAATCAATGGTAGCTGGACTACGTAGGACAGACCAAGAAGAAGCGTCATAAGGTAGGCCACAGACTGTAAAAAACATCAATGGTAGCTGGACTACGTAGGGCAGACCAAGAAGAAGCGTCATAAAGTAGACCACAGACTGTAATAAACAATCAATGGTAGCTGGACTACGTAGGGCAGACAAAGAAGAAGCGTCATAAGGTAGGCCACAGACTGTAATAAACAATTAATGGTAGCTGGACTACGTAGGTTAGACCAAGAAGAAGTGTCATAAGGTAGGCCACAGACTGTAATAAACAATCAATGGTAGCTGGACTACGTAGGGCAGACCAAGAAGAAGCGTAAAAAGTCGACCACAGACTGTAATAAACAATCAATGGTAGCTGGACTACGTAGGGCAGACAAAGAAGAAGTGTCATAAGGTAGGCCACAGACTGTAATAAACAATTAATGGTAGCTGGACAACGTAGGGCAGACCAAGAAGAAGTGTCATGAGGTAGACCACAGACTGTAATAAACAATCAATGGTAGCTGAACTACGTGGGTCAGATCTAGAAGAAGTGTCATAAGTAGACCACAGACTGTAATAAACAATCAATGGTAGCTGAACTACGTGGGTCAGATCAAGTAGAAGTGTCATAAGGTAGACCACAGACTGTAATAAACAATCAATGGTAGCTGGACTACGTGGGGCAGACAAAGAAGAAGTGTCATAAGGTAGGCCACAGACTGTAATAAACAATCAATGGTAGCTGGAATACGTGGGTCAGATCAAGAAGAAGTGTCATAAGGTAGGCCACAGGCTGTAATAAAATATCAATGGTAGCTGGACTACGTAGGGCAGACCAAGAAGAAGTGTCATAAGGTAGGCCACAGACTGTAATAAACAATTAATGGTAGCTGGACTACGTAGGTCAGATCAAGAAGATGTGTCATAAGGTAGGCCACAGACTGTAATAAACAATCAATGGTAGCTGGACTACGTATGGCAGACAAAGAGGAAGTGTCATAAGGTAGGCAACAGACTATAATAAACAATTAATGGTAGCTGGACTACGTGGGTCAGATCAAGAAGAAGTGTCATAAGGTAGACCACAGACTGTAATAAACAATCAATGGTAGCTGGACTACATGGGTCAGATCAAGTAGAAGTTTCATAAGGTAGACCACAGACTGTAATAAACAATCAATGGTAGCTGGACTACGTAGGGCAGACAAAGAAGAAGTGTCATAAGGTAGGCCACAGACTGTAATAAACAATCAATGGTAGCTGGACTACGTGGGTCAGATCAAGAAGAAGTGTCATAAGGTAGGCCACAGACTGTAATAAAATATCAATGGTAGCTGGACTACGTAGGGCAGACCAAGAAGAAGTGTCATAAGGTAGGCCACAGACTGTAATAAACAATTAATGGTAGCTGGACTACGTGGGTCAGATCAAGAAGAAGTGTCATAAGGTAGGCCACAGACTGTAATAAACAATCAATGGTAGCTGGACTACGTATGGCAGACAAAGAGGAAGTGTCATAAGGTAGGCAACAGACTGTAATAAACAATCAATGGTAGCTGGACTACGTATGGCAGACAAAGAGGAAGTGTCATAAGGTAGGCCACCGACTGTAATAAACAATCAATTGTAGCCGGACTACGTGGGTCAGATCAAGAAGAAGTGTCATAAGGTAGACCACAGACTGTAATAAACAATCAATGGTAGCTGGACTACGTGGGTCAGATCAAGAAGAAGTGTAATAAGGTAGGCCACAGACTGTAATAAACAATCAATGGTAGCTGGACTACGTAGGGCAGACCAAGAAGAAGCGTCATAAGGTAGGCCACAGACTGTAATAAACAATCAATGGTAGCTGGACTACGTAGGGCAGACAAAGAAGAAGTGTCATGAGGTAGGCCACAGACTGTAATAAACAATCAATGGTAGCTGGACTACGTAGGGCAGACAAAGAAGAAGCGTCATAAGGTAGGCCACAGACTGTAATAAACAATCAATGGTAGCTGGACTAAGTAGGGCAGACCAAGAAGAAGCGTCATAAGGTAGGCCACAGACTGTAATAAACATCATGGTAGCTGGACTACGTAGGGCAGACCAAGAAGAAGCGTCATAAGGTAGGCCACAGACTGTAATAAACAATCAATGGTAGCTGGACTACGTAGGGCAGACAAAGAAGAAATGTCATAAGGTAGCCACAGACTGTAATAAACAATCAATGGTAGCTGGACTACGTAGGGCAGATCAAGAAGAAGTGTCATAAGGTAGACCACAGACTGTAATAAATAATCAGTGGTAAATAAATGTCCATTATTGGTTTACTAGAATCCAGAAACTCATAATTGTTATCACCAACTTTCTAGTTGTCTAATCACGCCGTTACCACAGATCACTGCTTGGGTTAAACTCTCTATGACACAATTATTTATGTCGACTTCTAAAACAGAAATGAGTTTTGTCCTCCTCTTTCTGACATGTTAAACCATTCACTATCTGGGTATTCATCAAAAGAACAGCCGTTCCAGTACATTGGTCTGGTGTAAACAAACACGCCAGTCGCAAGAGACGCAATTACATCGTGCTGAAAGCATGACATGTACTGTAAGAGAGCGTGCTATACCTGCATGAGGTGACACTGCTTTATCCATGAGCGCTGATTTGAAGGACGTTTCTCCTTGTCCTAAATTCATGGGAGTAACTATAATATTCCTGCTGCTTGTTCTTTCCTTCCTCACTTGCCTTTCAGCATCTAGGAGAGATGTCATTTGCTCATCTGTTCGCCTCTGCTACTGTTATATTTCCTAGTGTTTCTAATATTCCGTCAATCCATCATTTTCGTGGTCGGCCCTTGGGTCCTGTGTTCTCGCACGTTTATTGAAGGCTCTTTGTTTTGTGTTTTGATCTTTCTGCCTTGTCACGTGGCCAAACCATTTTATCTGTTGTTTCTTTATATATTCTATGGCAGGTGTTATTCCTTTCTTTTTTTCTCAGTTCTTCATTTCTGATCTTATCTCCCAGATTGTTTCCTGTCATTAGTCTAACACTTTTAATCTCAGTAGAGATTAATTTTCTTATTGTTCTTGCATCTAGGGTTCAGGTCTGGCATTGGTAGCACACTTTGGGATGAAGATTGTATTGTAGAGTGCCCGTTTTGCCTCGTTATTTCCTTGTTGGACAATAGTGGCGATAACTGTTCAATAATTTAACAAGCTTTGTTGCATCTTGAGTCTATCTCGTGAATTGTGGTTTGTCACTTAACTTCCCATTTGTTTACATTCTTCTATTTATTTTAGTTGCTATGGCTCTATGGGTGTCTATAAAGTTGAGGAGGAAGGAAAATAACGAGGCTGTTGCGAGGTTCGCCATGTTGGTGCTTTCTCACGAGTTCTGTTTTAATATCAAAATCAGGGGCGGATTTAGACTTGGTGGAGCCCTGAGCTGCTAAGCTAAAGGAACTCTATCATCTATTACAACATCAACAAATGTGAGGCCCCCTCAGCCTGTGAGTGTGGGCTAGGCCTATATATGGCCCTGATCCAAATGTTAACACTGCTAAAATTTTGTCTGC
Source organism: Megaustenia siamemsis (assembly GCA_032433765.1). NCBI lineage: Eukaryota > Metazoa > Mollusca > Gastropoda > Stylommatophora > Ariophantidae > Megaustenia > Megaustenia siamemsis. The sequence continues at coordinate 70,678,953 of JAVIAB010000108.1, forward strand.
AACAAACTGAGTGTTTAACATTTGTTCTCAAAATGATAGCGTATTTATAGTTTTGTAGATTACACAATAAGATAAGTAATTTAAGGTAATATACTAACAATTATACTTTTGGTGTCACGTGCCTAAACTGTTATAATTTATGTGCCACATGATGACAAAGATATAGTTTGCACGGCAGCATGCTGTTGGGTTATAGTTTTGATTTCACGAGCCACAATTTATAATTTCGATAACAGAAAGCTAGGCTAGCTTTCATTGATTATGTTTCAAACAATAGAATGTAAAAAAGTGAAGACGAGAGAGAGAGAGAGAGATAGAGAGAGAGAGAGAGAGAGAGAGAGAGAGTGAGGGATGTTGAGTGATGGAAAGTGAAGTCGACAGAGGGTGAATGAGGAATATTGAGTGATGGAAAGTGAAGACGAGAGAGAGTGAGGGATATTGAGTTATGGAAAGTGAAGATGAGAGAGAGTGAGGGATATTGAGTTATGGAAAGTGAAGATGAGAGAGAGTGAGGGATATTGAGTTATGGAAAGTGAAGATGAGAGAGAGAGAGAGAGGGATATTGAGTGATGAAAAGTGAAGACGAGAGAGAGAGAGAGAGAGAGAGAGAGGAATATTGAGTGATGGAAATTGAAGACGAGAGAGAATAAGGGATATTGAGTGATGGAAAGTGAAGACGAGAGAGAAAATGATGGATATTGAGTGATGAAAAGTGAAGACGATAGAGAGTGAATGAGGGATATTGAGTGATGAAAAGTGAGACGATAGAGAGAGAATGAGGGATATTGTGTGATGGAAGTGAAGACGAGAGAGAATGATTGATATTGTGTGATGGAAAGTAAAGACGAGAGAGAATGGGGGATATTGTGTGATGGAAAGTGAAGACGAGAGAGAATGAGGGATATTGTGTGATGGAAAGTGAAGACAAGAGAGAATGAGGGATATTGTGTGATGGAAAGTGAAGACGAGAGAGAATGAGGGATATTGTGTGATGGAAAGTGAAGACAAGAGAGAATGGGGGATATTGTGTGATGGAAAGTGAAGACGAGAGAGAATGAGGGATATTGTGTGATGGAAAGTGAAGACGAGAGAGAATGAGGGATATTGTGTGATGGAAAGTGAAGACGAGAGTGAATGTGGGATATTGTGTGATGGAAAGTGAAGCCGATAGAGAGAGAGAATGAGGGATATTGAGTGATGAAAAGTGAAGACGAATAGAGAGAATGAGGATATTGAGTGATGAAAAGTGAAGACGAAAGAGAGAGAATGAGGATATTGAGTGATGAAAAGTGAAGACGAAAGAGAAAGAATGAAGGATATTGAGTGATGGAAGTGAAGACGATAGAGAATGAATGAGGGATATTGAGTGATGGAAAGTGAAGACGATAGAGAAAGAATGAGGGATATTGAGTGATGAAAAGTGAAGACGATAGAGAAAGAATGAGGGATATTGAGTGATGGAAAGTGAAGACGATAGAGAGTGAATGAGGGATATTGAGTGATGAAAAGTGAAGACGATAGAGAGTGAATGAGGGATATTGAGTGATGGAAAGTGAAGACGAGAGAGAATAGGGATATTGAGTGATGAAAAGTGAACACTATAGAGAGTGAATGAGGGATATTGAGTGATGGAAGTGAAGACGATAGAGAGTGAATGAGGGATATTGAGTGATGGAAAGTGAAGACGATAGAGAGTGAATGATGGATATTGAGTGATGAAAAGTGAAGACGATAGTGAATGAGGATATTGAGTGATGAAAAGTGAAGATGATAGAGAGTGAATGAGGGATATTGAGTGATGGAAAGTGAAGACGAGAGAGAATGAGGGATATTGTGTGATGGAAAGTGAAGACAAGAGAGAATGGGGGATATTGTGTGATGGAAAGTGAAGACGAGAGAGAATGAGGGATATTGTGTGATGGAAAGTGAAGACGAGAGAGAATGAGGGATATTGTGTGATGGAAAGTGAAGGCGAGAGTGAATGTGGGATATTGTGTGATGGAAAGTGAAGCCGATAGAGAGAGAGAATGAGGGATATTGAGTGATAAAAAGTGAAGACGAAATAGAGAGAATGAGGATATTGAGTGATGAAAAGTGAAGACGAAAGAGAGAGAATGAGGATATTGAGTGATGAAAAGTGAAGACGAAAGAGAAAGAATGAAGGATATTGAGTGATGGAAAGTGAAGACGATAGAGATTGAATGAGGGATATTGAGTGATAGAAAGTGAAGACGAAAGAGAGAGAATGAGGGATATTGAGTGATGAAAAGTGAAGACGATAGAGAAAGAATGAGGGATATTGAGTGATGAAAAGCGAAGACGAAAGAGAGAGAATGAGGGATATTGAGTGATGGAAAGTGAAGACGATAGAGAAAGAATGAGGGATATTGAGTGATGAAAAGCGAAGACGATAGAGAAAGAATGAGGGATATTGAGTGATGGAAAGTGAAGACGATAGAGAGTGAATGAGGGATATTGAGTGATGAAAAGTGAAGACGATCGAGAGTGAATGAGGGATATTGAGTGATGGAAAGTGAAGACGAGAGAGAATGAGGGATATTGAGTGATGAAAAGTGAACACTATAGAGAGTGAATGAGGGATATTGAGTGATGGAAAGTGAAGACGATAGAGAGTGAATGAGGGATATTGAGTGATGGAAAGTGAAGACGATAGAGAGTGAATGATGGATATTGAGTGATGAAAAGTGAAGACGATAGTGAATGAGGATATTGAGTGATGAAAAGTGAAGATGATAGAGAGTGAATGAGGGATATTGAGTGATGGAAAGTGAAGACGATAGAGAGTGAATGAGGGATATTGAGTGATGGAAAGTGAAGACGAAAGAGAGAGAATGAGGGATGAAAAGTGAAGACGCTAGAGAGAGAATGAGGGATATTGAGTGATGGAAAGTGAAGACGTGAGAGTGAGGGATATTGAGTGATGGAAAGTGAAGATGTGAGAGAGAGTGAAGGATATTGAGTGATGGAAAGTGAAGACGAGAGAGAGAAAGTGAGTGAAATTGAGTGATGGAAAGTGAATTTGAGAGAGAGAGAGAGAGAGAGAGAGAGAGAGAGAGAGAGGGATATTGAGTTATGAAAAGTGAAGATGAGAGGGAGAGAGTGAGGGATAATGAGTCATGGTAAGTGAAGACGAGAGAAAGAGAGTGATGGATAATGCGTGATGGAAAGTGAATTCGAGAGAGAGTGAGGGATACTGAGTGATGGAAAGTGAAGACGAGAGAGAGAGAGAGAGAGAGAGTGAGGGATACTGAGTGATGGAAAGTGAAGACGAGAGAGAGTGAGGGATACTGAGTGCTGGAAATTTAAGACGAGAGAGAGAGAGAGAGAGAGAGAGAGTGAGGGATACTGAGTGATGGAAAGTGAAAACGAGAGAGAGAGAGAGAGTGAGGGATACTGAGTGATGAAAAGTGAAGACGAGAGAGAGTGAGGGATACTGAGTGATGGAAAGATGAAGACGAGAGAGAGAGTGAGGGATACTGAGTGATGGAAAGTGAAGACGAGAGAGAGTGAGGGATACTGAGTGATGGAAATTGAAGACGAGAGAGAGAGAGAGAGAGAGAGAGAGAGAGTGAGGGATACTCAGTGATGGAAAGTGAAGACGAGAGAGAGAGAGTGAGGGATACTGAGTGATGAAAGTGAAGACGAGAGAGAGAGAGTGAGGGATACTGAGTGATGGAAAGATGAAGACGAGAGAGAGAGTGAGGGATACTGAGTGATGGAAAGTGAAGACGAGAGAGAGTGAGGGATACTGAGTGATGGAAATTGAAGACGAGAGAGAGAGAGAGAGAGAGAGTGAGGGATACTGAGTGATGGAAAGTGAAGACGAGAGAGAGAGAGTGAGGGATACTGAGTGATGGAAAGTGAAAGCGAGAGAGAGAGAGTGAGGGATACTGAGTGATGGAAAGTGAAGACGAGAGAGAGTGAGGGATACTGAGTGATGGAAAGTGAAGACGAGAGAGAGAGAGAGAGAGAGAGAGAGAGAGAGAAAGATAGTGAGTGAAGGCAAGGGAAGATCAGAGAAGAAGAAAGAAGTCAGGAAAAGGCTAGAGAAAGTGATTGAAAGTGTGGTAAGGCAAGGATAATATGGGGAGGGGACTGAGAGAAGGCAAAGCACGGACAAGCTAGATATGAACGTTAGAAGCAGCGAGCGATAAAGCTCCAGACTTTGGTGAACTAGCACAGGATGCCCTCGGACTAGAGGAACTGTATGGTTGATCTACACAATATACCGGCAACCTAGTAGAGTTAGTCGGTCTGGTACAAACAAACAAACAATGCCAACGAAGGTACTTTTCTCTTATAAGTATGGAGCATTGAATTGCCTTTGTAAAAGCAATCAGTGATACTGAAACATAAATGAAAAGATAATGACAATAACCGATGACGTCACCTTTGAGATGTCTAAAAAAATATCTCATCGACACGAGCTATTTTTCCAGAGATAAAAGCTGAACCAACAAAAATACGAAACAAAACTAATCAAATGAAAACCGAAATATAATACAGCATGAAAATATGGCAGGTATGATGAAATTCATCTGTCCACTCCCACAGAGATTTCACAGTGAGCCATATGTGAATGCTATTAAAAATACCGGGTTCAAATGTAGCGCGGACACCAACTGTGACAGATGAAGTAAGCTCAGACCTCGAAGTGCAGCAAATCCACATAAACCATTAATATGGATCACATTGTTTTGTGTAAATAAAGGACACAAGTACATCGGCGGTTGGATTCAGTACAAACACAATAAGTTTGCATCTTATCGATGTCATTGTCCCAACGTTACCTAATACACGAGATGTAATTGTTCCAACGTTACCTTATCCAGCGGATGTAATTTCTCCATCCCTACATTATCCAGCGTATGTAATTTATCCATCCCTACCTTATCCAGTGGATGTAATTTATCCATCCTTACCTTATCCAGCGTATGTAATTTATCCATCCCTACCTTATCCAGTGGATGTAATTTATCCATCCCTACCTTATCCAGTGGATGTAATTTATCCATTCCTACGTTATCCAGCGTATGTAATTCCTCCATTCCTACGTTATCCAGCGGATGTAATTTCTCCACCCCTACCTTATCCAGCGGATGTAATTTCCTCATCGTTACTTTAGCCAGCGGATATAATTTTCCCCCTCCATTACCTTATCCAGCGGATGTAATTTCCCCATCGTTACCTTATCCAGCTGATATAATTTCCCCATCGTTACCTTACCCAGCGGATATAATTTCCCCATCGTTACCTTATCCAGCGGATATAATTTCCCCCATCGTTACCTTATCCAGCGGATATAATTTCCCCATCGTTACCTTATCCAGCGGATATAATTTCCCCATCGTTACCTTATCCAGCGGATATAATTTCCCCATTGTTACCTTATCCAGCGGATATAATTTCCCCATCGTTACCTTATCTAGCGGATATAATTTCCCCATCATTACCTTATCCAGCGCATATAATTTACCCCATCGTTACCTTATCCAGCGGATATAATTTCCCCCATCGTTACCTTATCCAGCGGATATAATTTTTCCCCTCCATTACCTTATCCAGCGGATATAATTTTTCCCCTCCATTACCTTATCCAGCGGATATAATTTTTCCCCTCCATTACCTTATCCAGCGGATATAATTTTTCCCCTCCATTACCTTATCCAGCGGATATAATTTTTCCCCTCCATTACCTTATCCAGGGATATAATTTCCCCATCGTTACCTTATCCAGCGGATATAATTATCCTGTCGTTACCTTGCCTTCGAGATCTAATATCCTGAGAGTTTACTTTCCCATGTCATTTTCTTAATATATCTTTGCAAATTGTATCTGATCAATGAAAAATACTCAAATATGTAATGTGTGCTGCAGCTTTACAGATCAGACCGGACTTAAAGAAAAAAGCGTTTCGACTTTTTCTTCATCAGTAAATAATGACAAAGACACAAAGAATAAAACTGATTATAAGAATAGAACATATAATGATATATGCTAATCTCAAACATGTCGACATGACCGGCAAAGCGGATCAGTATTATTCTGTCAGGGCTAGGGATATTTTCATGCGCGTTACAGTAGTGAATGGGGACAGGATAAAACTGATCCGAAACTAGCAATCTATGACCTTCTTCTTAGCCTTCACCAGTTGGTGGGTGTGAAAGCGTTGTGTCGCTAGTTGACGGCAGCGCATCGATATTTGTGCCTTTCGACCCGACATATCCGTCTTTGGCTTCGATGAGTTGATTCCCTTAACAAATTGTGCCCGGATAGAGGCCATTATTTTGCCCATTCTTTTCGTTTTTTTTAAACTGATAAGGGTTTTTAACGTGCGCGAGTGCACATGGAACATTGCTGTTTCCGAGATGACTAGACGTACGACCTCGCTACCGAGAGATAAGGGAAGGGCAAAGCCATGAAGAAACCACGGAATCGATTTTTGACAACTTCTCACCGCCTCTGATAGGGATCAAACCCGGGACCGTCTTGTCCAGAGACCAACGTCTTACCTCTAGACCAGAGGGCGAGTTGGCAGTGTCCTCTAGTGTTTAGCTGAGTGGCAGTGTTCCCTGGTGTTTAGCTGAGTGGTAGTATTCGGGAGTTTTTAGCTGAGTTGGCAGTGTCCCCTAGCGTTTAGCTGAGTGGTAGTGTTCCCTAGTGTTTAGCTGAGTGGCAGTATTCCCTAGCGTTTAGCTGAGTGGCAGTGTTCCCTAGCGGTTAGTTTGGTTGACAGTGTTCCCTAGCGTTTAGCTGAGTGGCAGCATTCCCTAGCGTTTGACTTTTCGCGGCAATGCGCTGTGCTACTGAGTACGAGTTCGATCCTGCTTCGGACCATATATTGTTCTTTGTTTTTTGGTTTCTGTTGTTGATTATTTGTCATTTTTTCCGAGTGCTGTAAACATACCTCTTCCTCTGAATTGATTTGCTTCTAGACCACCGAGTTCCTCATTCCTGTGATGAAACAGCCATTACTCACCCCATCTCACAGTTTGTTTCTCTAGTGTCTGAGATACAATTAACAAAGGTCATGTCATTCTCTTGGGGTCAAGACACCCGTCTTTTCGAGCTAAGTGTGGTCAGCGAACAAAATTGACCGAATGTGTCAGGGTCGGCGAGCTACATAGCTGATGAAGACCCTTCTCCGCCTCTTAGCAGTGTTCAGGTAAACAACTATCCTATCAGGCCAGGCGTGTAAGGATCGAAGAAGGAAAGCAACCCTGTACTAATAATGCCGCGCTGATGTCGGTTGATTTGGTCCGAAAATGCAAATATCAAAGCCTTGCTGCAAAAACAGCCCAGTACATTATCATCCTTTTAACACTTTCCGAACGTTTCGACTCACAGTGCGTCACTCTCAATGTTACTAGTGTGAACCGTCACCAACCAGATTTATTAAATGTCTTCTATCACCTTGGTATTGGTGGAATATAATTATTTGTTCGATTGTGTTCAACAAACTCATATATAATATGTTATATGTTAGATAAATATCAATATGTAGATTAACTCTTAAAACCACGAAAAATCTTGTCTCTGAAATCTCTTCTGTTGCTTTGATAAAAAGCTTCTGTCCGGAAAGAGTTAAGGGCGGATAATAAGACCATTCAGTCCTTCTGTAGTCATTTGTTGAACGCCAGTTCCAGAGACTTACAAGATGCAAAACTTGGTTCAAAACTATTTTCTAGGTTCCCTGGACGCACATGACAAGTGATACGCCACTGCTTCAACCAAAGCCATTGTGTATCCTCGATAGGACTTGACAAACATTTTAGAATTAAATTTCCCTCGGACTAGCAAACATAACCGGATGTGACGCAAGACTCAGATAATCTATAGTTTTACTTGTAAACAAAGACAAAAGTTCACACGGAGAAGCTTAAACACAGACACCATGGGATGGGAGATCAAAGGATGCTAATGGTTATTGGTTGTGGCGCTGAGTTCACAGCTCTGGTTAAGATTATAAGTTATCATTTATATTTAATCAGCAAGCTGCAGAAACCAGAGAACGCGTGATGTGTTGTACTCATCGATGTTTTTTTTTTTTTTAAACGGCATCTCGCTGATTGAAACGCAATATGTCTGGACTAATATAGCACTATCAATGAGGGATACAAGGCTGTTTGTATCTTGAATATCTCTTTATTAAAAAAAAATGTGATATATTTTGTTCTTCTTTCATGAGGTTTAACAAAGTTTAACCTCGATACACACACGTCTATAAAATAGGGGGATAACAAAGATAAGCAGAAATATTGAACATAGAATGATATGCGGGTCGCGAGTACAGCTGCAAAGAACATAAACAAGATACGGTATGAAGCAGATAAACTAAGAGAAAGACAAAACAAAGTATTATTTTGCAGCAAAATCCGTCATCGGTTGTGTCATTGTTTGATAAAACAAATCATTCAAATCAAACACAGAAGTAGAGAACGAAAACCAAACACTGATTTTAAAAAAATAACAGAAAGAAACGGTGGTTAGCATTCACGTAGATATTAGTTATATTATTAATGAACAATATGAAAGGTAGGATCTAACTGGACCAAAAGGAACAACCAAGTGGAAAAATAGAAAGAGGGTTTCATGATGAAGAATTAAAGATGGTGTCCTATATTATACTGTGACAACGAGGAAAAAGAAGAAATGAGAGAGGTAAAAAAAAAAGCAGGAGAAGTAATACAGCTAACGCAGGGAGGATTAGGGACAGGACACAGACAAGAAATGGAGGAGAGGCCAGTGATGAAAGAAAAGAGCGGAACCAGTTTAAACCTCTCAGCTGGAGAGTGCCGAAACGGCTGTGAGTCGGTTCTCCAACGCGAATCTACTACGGGTATCAGAGGAACAAGAGATGATAAAAGTAACCCGGAAGTACTCACAGGTATTATGACCTCGCGATCTGAAATGGTAGGAGACAGGAGTGTCAAAATCACGTTCGATGTTATACAAGTGTCCACGGACTCTATAAAACATAAAAATCAGCCTATTTAGTCAATAAATGGACAGCAGTGGTAGATGCAACAAAGCTTGTCAAATCATCGGACAGTTATCACCACTATTGTCCAACAAGGAAATAACTCTGGAGACAAAGCGAGCACTCTACAATACAATCTTCATCTCAACGTTGTGCTACCAATGCCAGACCTGGACCCTAGATGCAAGAAAAATAAAAAAATAGCCTCTACTGAGATTAAACGTATCAGACGAATGATAGGAAACAGTATGAGAGATAAGATCAGAAATGAAGAACTGAGAAAAAAGCTAGGAATAGCCCCGCCATAGAATATATAAAGAAACAACAGATAAAATGGTTTGGCCATCTGACAAGGCAGATAGAACAAAACACAACACAACGAGCCTTCACCAAACGTTGTGGGGATACAAGATCTAAGTGTCGACCATGAAAAAGATGGGTCGATGGAATATTAGAAGCACTAGGAAACATAACAGCAGCAGAGGCGAACAGAAGAGCAAAAGACCGCAAATTGTATCTCCCCTCGACGCTGAAAGGCAGATGAGGAAGGAAAGAAGAAGAAGTGGTAGGTGATGGTGTATATCTGATTCAGGGATATACACGTGAGGTTGTTCAGAATATCAAAGTGAATATTCAGGAACAAGACTGGGTGAGTCTGCAGAACAATAGGTCGTAGCCAGCAGCTTCTGGCCAGCGTTACGAAAGTGGCTTCTAACCAAAATAAGATCCACATAATCACATAGACAGTTACACAGAGACGGAACCACATACAGACATACACACAAACACATATACTCAGACAAAGAATACTCAGGCACATGCAAAGAGATACACAAACAGGCACATTCATACACACACACACCACTCAAACACACATCCAGCATCTTAAAATTGCTCGATCTGGCCACAATCATGCTATATTTTCAATTTCTAATTTAGACTTTAAAAATCCAGGCCAAAAAATATTGTGCCATTTATCTGAGCGTACATGAATTAGGCTTCCAGTCTCAACAAAAAGCTTGGCATTAATGTCCCAGAAGATCAAATCTCTTTGTTCATTTACGATTGCGAGTCATTGTAACCGCGAGCAGACAAGTTTCTGTCTGTTGCTAATGTTTTTACTGTTTATCTTTATAACAAGAAAAAAAGACTAAACGAAACAATAATAACAAGAAATTTGGATAATAAGACATTCTGAAGTCTTTTCTAACCCGTGAAATTGTCAAAAATACGGATTCATTCAACATCCACAAAACGTAGAGGTAATAACTGGAGTTATTTTAGAACAGACAAAGAACATGATGAACTGGGAGACAGCGAATATTATCTATTTACTTTAGTGTTTATCAAAGGATGAATGAAAGCATCTAGAAGTTGTTGCAATAGGGGTTTTCAAATTATTAGGGATATCAACTTAGCTATAACTCTTAGCTAGGGATGAAAATCATTTAGAAAAACTTACTTTGAAAAAAAAATCTAATTTATGAGCTGTGTTTTTTATGCGGATCGTGTGTTTGGATATTCCGATTGTTTACGATGAATAATGATATCGTATCACGAAGGACAGTTCAGCTGCGTTCACTTTCGGTGCGGTTACGCCTTTTGTCTTTTCGCGTTTGCTGTTGTTGCTACGATGAGGACTGAATTTACCTTTCTTTCTTTGGATCCTTCATTGCGAGAGATGTTAATTCGGATGATTCCACTGGCAAGGGCGGTTGAGCAATTTTGGATTTTAATTCGTTTGCAGCGATACCGGGGTCTTCGACTAACTATAAATACAATCTAATGTCTTGAAAATAGTTTTCATTGACAAGAGGCTATAGGAGCTCATCCACATAGAAAAATAGACAGAAGCCGAAGTGATCATGAGCCTGTAAGTCCAGGTCGTTCAGAATTTGCTGAACAGTTTTTTGGAAATATGGGGACATTTAATGTACATTGCTGTATCTCACATGCCAACTCCAAATGATCTCATAAAGAAGGAATCCATGTCCAGCTGATCTATTTTACGTTCCTCGGAGAAATGTGTGCAACCACCACAAATAGTTATCTTCGGCTCCTCTTGAGAACTGTAGAACCAAATAAATCGAGCTTTCTTTAGTTCCTCTTATGGAATATAGAACCAAACCAATTGGGCTACCTTCGGTTCCTCTAAGAACTATAGAACCAATTCAAACTGAGCTATCTTTGGTTCCTCTAAAGAACTATAGAACCAATTCAAACTGAGCTATCTTTGGTTCCTCTAAAGAACTATAGAACCAATTCAAACTGAGCTATCTTTGGTTCCTCTAAAGAACTATAGAACCAACTCAATCGAGCTATCATTAGTTCCTCTAAAGACTGTAGACAATACTGAAGCACATTACTGATAAGTTATTGATGTCTGACAACTCAAATTGCCAAGAACGATGTTGGAATACTGTAGGCGGCGTGTTTTCGTAAAACTGTAGAACACTATGTATTCTATCTGTTCTTTCTTCACAAACGATGTGATGTAACTTGTCAAGCAATTTTATACTGCTTCCATGTTATCACCACCATCATGTAACCCTGGAGGACTATGGTCACCACTGACAGACTTCGTCAACCTTCTCCATTTCTCTCTCTCTCTCTCTCTCTCTCTTCAGTCATTCTTTGGGTACAAACTCGAGTCCTGCTCATTCTTTGATGATATCTTCTCACCTCTTTCTCAATCTACCTCTTCTGCTTGCTAAGCTGTAGATTCAATAAAACGGGTCCAATGAAACATATCAGAGGAAGAGGCATGTTTACAGCACTCGGAAAAAATGACAAATAATTAACAACAGAAAAAATGACAAATAATTAACAACAGAAAAAATGACAAATAATTAACAACAGAAAAAATGACAAATAATTAACAACAGAAAAAATGACAAATAATTAACAACAGAAAAATGACAAATAATTAACAACAGAAAAAAACAAAAACAATGAACAATATATGGTCAGAAGCAGGATCGAACCCCTACTCAGTAGCACAGCGCCTTGCAAACGCTAGGGAACACTGCCAATTACCCAGCTAACTGCTTGATCTGTTTAGTTAGCCGATTTGGTAGCTATATTTCCCTGGTTCCCTAGCGTGTGGCTTTTCGTGGCAAGGCGCTGTGCTACTTAATACGGGTTCGAATCCTACTTCGGACCATATATTGTTTTTTTTTAACTGTTGCTGGTTATTAATCTTTGTTTCCAAGTGCTGTAAACATAGCTCTTCCTCCTATGATTCGCTGAATTATCGCCTCTGAAGTTTCCATCTATAATCATCTTCATCATTGAGTGCCATCTATAATAATATTCATTTATTGTTTTTTGTCTCCAATGAAACATAGTTTGATAACCCTTGCATTTCAGAAACAAAAAAGCAAGCAAATAATAACAGTGAAAAGAATGGGCAAATAATAACGTGGACAGAGCCAGCAAATAAAAGCAAAGGAAAGATTACACAAACATCAGAAATGATTCTAAACATACTGAAAAGTGTTCTGGAGAATTTTGTTGTCCATTCCTTAATGGCCTAAGCTTGGAATTTGTTTTAAGAAATGTCCCAACTGACAGCCTTGACATTTATAGAGACTGCATCTTCAAAGTAATTAATATTTCCTTCTTAGTTCCGGCTTATTTGACTAAACATTCCATTATTCATTATTTTGCTTTTACATAATTGCTTGTACTAATTTCTAATTAACTCTTTGTTTCCCTATACCAAAGTAACCTCCGCGAATAGGTTTTTGTTGTTGTCTTCACTTCGTTAACTCTTTGTCCCGTCTGAGAATTAAACGTTGAATATTCTGGACACACCGACATATAGATTCTATGTAATCATTTACTTCTCTTTTTCTCTTTATTTCTCTTAATCTTATAAATCTTGTCAGGTGTCATGGGAAATGAAAGTTCGCCCTCTCTCTATCTCTCTCTCTCTCTCTCTCTCTCTCTCTCTCTCTCTCTGTCTCTCTCCTGGCAGACTCAATTATTGATGATTGATGACGTTCCCGAGTTTACTTAATGCTCTTACTATGCTTAGTCTGAGTCTGTTCGACCTCTACTCTGTTTTGTTTGTATTTACCTAGTATGAGTTCAACCACAAGGCATAGACTCCAGCTGGCAAACTCTTCATGTATTGTTTGTGTATGTAGATCATACTAATTACTTTATTTATTGTTTGTGTGTGTAGATCATACTAATTACTTTATTTATTGTTTGTGTATGTAGATCATACTAATTACTTTATTTATTGTTTGTGTGTGTAGATCATACTAATTACTTTATTTATTGTTTGTGTGTGTAGATCATACTAATTACTTTATTTATTGTTTGTGTGTGTAGATCATACTAGTTACTTTATTTATTGTTTGTGTATGTAGATCAAAACTCGTTATTTATTGTTTGTGTATGTAGATCACAACTAATTATTTATTATATAATCATGTCGATCAAAACTAGTTGCTTTGTGTATTGTATGTGCATGTAGATCAAAACTAGTTACTTTATATTGTATGTGCATGTAGATCAAAACTAGTTACTTTATATTGTATGTGTATGTCGATCAAAACTAATTACTTTAATTATTGTTTGTGTATGTAGATCACAACTAATTACTGTATTCATTATCTGTATATGTCGATCAAAACTAATTACTTTATTTACTAAGAAATATAATTTCGTTCCATCATTTTTCCCTTTAAAATTAATATTGTGCATGTCGTACATGAAAGGAAATGAACGAGTTAACAGCCAGGCTTTGAGCGGCAACTGTGGATGCCGTATAATGGACCAGGCTGACACTCTGAATGCCCTCATGAAGGTAGGACGCGCTAATGACTCAATCTATGATCATGAATTTACAACCATGTGGAGACATTACAAACGTCTGGTCAACATTACAAACGTCTGGTCAACATTACAAACGTCTGGTCAACATTATAAACGTCTGGTCAACATTACAAACGTCTGGTCAGCATTACAAACGTCTGGTTAAAATTACAAACGTCCTGGTTAAAATTACAAACGTCTGGTCAACATTACAAACGTCTGGTCAACATTACAAACGTCTGGTCAACTTTACAAACGTCTGGTCAACTTTACAAACGTCTGGTCAACATTACAAACGTCTGGTAAACATTACAAACGTCTGGTCACATTACAAACGTCTTGTCAACTTTACAAACGTCTAGTCAACATTACAAACGTCTGGTCAACATTACAAACGTCTGGTAAACATTACAAACGTCTGGTCAACTTTACAAACGTCTGGTAAACATTACAAACGTCTGGTCAACATTACAAACGTCTGGTAAACATTACAAACGTCTGGTAAACTTTACAAAACGTCTGGTAAACATTACAAACGTCTGGTAAACATTACAAACGTCTGGTAAACATTACAAACGTCTGGTAAACATTACAAACGTCTGGTAAACATTACAAACGTCTGGTAAACATTACAAACGTCTGGTAAACATTACAAAAGTCTGGTAAACATTACAAACGTCTGGTAAACATTACAAACGTCTGGTAAACATTACAAACGTCTGGTAAACATTACAAACATCTGGTAAACATTACAAACGTCTGGTAAACATTACAAACGTCTGGTCATAATTGGAAACGCCAGAAATGAGAGCTGTGCTGGAAACAGAAGAATAACAAATCAGCGCAGAACTGAAGTAGTCAGTCTTTCCACACAGAGAGAGTCAGTCTTTCCACACAGAGAGAGTCAGTCTTTACACACAGAGAGAGTCAGTCTTTACACACAGAGAGAGTCAGTCTTTATACACAGAGAGAGTCAGTCTGTATACACAGAGAGAGTCAGTCTTTATACACAGAGAGAGTCAGTCTTTACACACAGAGAGAGTCAGTCTTTATACACAGAGAGAGTCAGTCTTTACACACAGAGAGAGTCAGTCTTTACACACAGAGAGAGTCAGTCTTTATACACAGAGAGAGTCAGTCTTTATACACAGAGAGAGTCAGTCTTTCCACACAGAGAGAGTCAGTCTTTATACACTGAGAGAGTCAGTCTTTACACACTGAAATTCATACTGGGGTCAGCATTTATGACGTGTCCGATATGCGGTGTAGATTATCCTTAAACTAAACTAAACTAAACTAAACTAAACTAAACTAAACTAAACTGAACTGACTGAACTGAACTGAACTGAACTGAACTGAACGTTTAAAATTAAATGAAACTAAACTAAACTTCTTAAACTAAATTAAACTTTTTAAAACTAAACTAAACTAAACTAAACTAAACTAAATTAAACTAATCTGAACTGAACTGAAATAAACTAAACTAAACTAAACTAAACTAAACTAAACTAAACTAAACTAAACTAAACTAAACTAAACTAAACTAAACTAAACTGAACTGAACTAAACTGAACTGAACTGAACTTTTAAATTAAATTAAACTAAACTAAACTACTTAAACTAAACTAAACTAAACTTATTAAACTAAAAGAAAAACACAATAAGCTGGTCACGCGTCGGTACTCCTTTGCGCGTGTGTGTCCTGTCTTCATCCCCCCCCTCCAAATCTGCGCCGTGGCTGATGCCCCCCCCCCCCCCGTTTTGGGCAGGCTGAATACTGATGTAAAGAGTTCCGATGATAAAATTTCAATCGTACACAGTTCTGTTTGTAAATTTCATGAGAATCTTAAGGGCAATTGAAAAGAAAATATCAGAAATAGAGAGTTATTTTACAATAATTAGAGATGTCAGAGCTGGACAAAGGAGAGCAGAGATAAGTGCTATGTGGCTGTTGACATGGAACAGATGTTCTCGATGTGGTCAAGTGACAGGTCTATATAGACACAAGTCCTAGATGGCGTTATTTGTTGTAATGCTTTAATAATGTTGAATACGCATCACATAACTATGCAAGCTATAACAATGTGTGTATTATAACTTATGTTAATGACGTCAGTAAATTAGTTCAGGGCAAGAGGTATGTTTACAACACTGGGGGGGGGGGGAAATTACAAATAATCAACAGAAAACAGAAATAATATACAGCCTGAAGCAGGCTCGAACACGTACTCTTCAGACACGTACATCCGTGTGTCTCATGGCAGGATGCTGTGTCGAGGAGTACGGGTTCGTTGAGTCCACGTCACTCCTTCGGATGAAAGCGATGGGAGTTAAGATGGGCACAGCCAGAAATGAGAAACTTAGTGGGCGTGTGAGAAGACTAATCAACCAACACAGAACTGGAGTCGTCAGTCGCTGGACACTTCGAGTTTTGCTGAGGAGAGGATCTGAGCACCTATAGACATGTCCGTAGTGCATTGATGATGACCTGCTAATAACTCAATAACTGAGGAGTGGATCTGAGCACTTATGGACATGTTCGTAGTGCAATGATGATGACCCGCTAATAACTCAATAACTGAGGAGTGGATCTCAGCACCTATAGACATGTTCGTAGTGCAATGATGATGACCCGCTAATAACTCAATAACTGGTTCGATCCTGCTTCGGGCTGTCTATTGTGCTTTTTTCTCTGTTATTGATTATTTGTGACATTTTTTGTCCCATAAGTCGTCAACATAACCTCATCCACTGAAGTCATGAGCTTGTCTATCGTCTCGGAAATTTCTGTCCGTAATCATTCATTTATTATTTGTCTCCAGTTGGTACTTTCCCTATTTGGTCTGTGCGGAGGTCATTGTCGAGAGAGAAAGGTTTACAAATTACAATTACCGTTAACAAAACTGAATGCGAAACCGTTAACAAAAACTGAATGCGAAACCGTTAACAAAAACTGAATGCGAAACCGTTAACAAAAACTGAATGCGAAACTGTTAACAAAAACTGAATGCGAAACTGTTAACAAAAACTGAATGCGAAACCGTTAACAAAAACTGAATGCGAAACCGTTAACAAAACTGAATGCGAAACTGTTAACAAAAACTGAATGCGAAACTGTTAACAACAACTGAATGCGAAACTGTTAACAAAAACTGAATGCGAAACCGTTGACAAAAACTGAATGCGAAACCGTTAACAAAAACTGAATGCGAAACCGTTAACAAAAACTGAATGCGAAACTGTTAACAAAAACTGAATGCGAAACCGTTGACAAAAACTGAATGCGAAACTGTAACAAAAAGTGCCGATAAGAGAAACAAAACAGTAATTGTAAAAGGCCATAACCATACAAAGATGTTCCCATTTGATTTTAATCTTCATTTTATGTTCTACAGTCACTGTTAAGCATGAGCGCGATAGCTCAGTGGTTAGTGAACTGGACTACAAAGAACAAGGGGTAGGGTTCAATCCAAACGACGCTTCCGGTTCACCCAGCCTTAAATGGGTACCGGATTTTTTTCTTGGAAAGTAAAGCAGCACGGGTGTAATACCGACCACATTACCCCACAAATCATGTGCTGAAGGTCTGTAAAATGTATGGTCACTAACGCCATATTCCCTATACGCCACTTGGCGTGATGGGGGTACTTTACTTGACTTTATTTATCAAAGTAAATAAAGCAAAGAGGTCGTTCGTTCGTTCGCTTTCGTCAGCTTTGACCTCTGACGAAGTCCCACCCACTCAATTTTGTGAGACTGAATTTTGCGTGTAAAGTCTGTTTTATCCCATACAGGATGCCCCTCGCCATGCAGGCAGATTTACTCCGACTTCAGAGGTACTAATTTTTAGGAATTAGTAAACCCAGGTGTCCTCGCCAGGGTACGAACCCCGGCTGTTGCCGTGGTAAGCCAACCGCCTATCGATTGCGCTAACCGGACACCCAAGCAAAGAGGTAAACTAATAGCAACCTAAATATTTAACATCAAACAAATAAACAAGAAAATAACTGCGCAGTTCTGGAACGGGTTAAGTCGGATGTTATCAATCAAACACTGTAACGAATAATAATTGACAGGTTGGGAACAATTAGACAGAGGAAGCGTACTTAAAGGAAGTGTGATACAGATGAGAATTATCAAGGAAACAAATTGATCACCAGAGCTATTTAGTTTTATGAAGCGAGTGAACACAATAAATTAAACATGATTTCTCTGTCTCATGTGATTGTGTTCCAACCACGCATATACCGTGTAACCTGAAAAGTCCGGTTATGTTGCTGTATATGCAGAATGACCCGTGTGTTACTGGGGACTCATTATGTGGGAAGTAAAGAATAGTGAAATATTGAATAGTGAAAAGTGAAAAGAATAGTGAAAATTGAGGTTAGGTCGGGTAATTTTACCTGCTACTGTATGCAGTAAACAGTACACCTGTGGCTGCCCTGCTGCCTTGCAGGTTAGCTCAGGAGAGTAAAAGGCTAAGGGAGGGTACCCCGAAGTAAAACAACCCCACTGTCTTGTGGGTGAGACTTTTAGTCAAAGGCTAGCGGAACCAACCGTAAACAAACCGACGGAAGGCAACAGAAAACCACCGTCGTAATTTCTTTGTACAATCATGAATCGCCACAACAGTAGAAATAACGACAACAACGTTAAGGGGGATTCCAATGGAAAACCCTCGTTCGGTAGGGGACATCATGTGCTACAGGTGATACCCGATCGTCATCAAGCTACTGTAAGCAAAATAAAGATAAAACATACTCTAAAGATAGGTACTTGGAATGTGAGAACACTCATGCAGAAGGGTAAACTAGAAAACATCATACAAGAAATGAAAAGAATGGGTTTACAATTACTGGGACTTTGCGAAATGAGATACACCGGATCAGGGGAGATATATTCTGATAAACATAAAATAATCTATTCTGAGGTACTGAACACCAAAGAGGAATAGGTATCATCATGGATGCAGAAAGAAAAGAACAGTGAAAGGCTTTTACCCAATATCTGACAGAGTCCTTTTGGTGAAATTGAATGGAAAGCCAATAGACATAAATCTTATACAAGTTTATGCATCAACAGCAGACAGTCTAGAGGAAACGGTAAATTTCACAACAAGTTAAATAAGGCACTTCATAAATGCAAGGCACATGAAAACACATAGTTGTAGGGGATTTTAATGCAAAAGTAGGAAAGGAAAGAGTTGAGGAAGTAGTTGGTCATTATGGCTTAGGTGAGAGGAATGAAAGAGTTCAGGAAGTAGTTGGTCATTATGGCTTAGGTGAGAGGAATGAAAGAGTTGAGGAAGTAGTTGGTCATTATGGCTTAGGTGAGAGGAATGAAAGAGTTGAGGAAGTAGTTGGTCATTATGGCTTAGGTGAGAGGAATGAAAGAGGTGAGGAAGTAGTTGGTCATTATGGCTTAGGTGAGAGGAATGAAAGAGTTGAGGAAGTAGTTGGTCATTATGGCTTAGGTGAGAGGAATGAAAGAGTTGAGGAAGTAGTTGGTCATTATGGTTTAGGTGAGAGGAATGAAAGAGGTGAGGAAGTAGTTGGTCATTATGGCTTAGGTGAGAGGAATGAAAGAGTTGAGGAAGTAGTTGGTCATTATGGCTTAGGTGAGAGGAATGAAAGAGTTGAGGAAGTAGTTGGTCATTACGGCTTAGGTGAGAGGAATGAAAGAGTTGAGGAAGTAGTTGGTCATTACGGCTTAGGTGAGAGGAATGAAAGAGTTGAGGAAGTAGTTGGTCATTATGGCTTAGGTGAGAGGAATGAAAGAGTTGAGGAAGTAGTTGGTCATTATGGCTTAGGTGAGAGGAATGAAAGAGTTGAGGAAGTAGTTGGTCATTATGGCTTAGGTGAGAGGAATGAAAGAGTTGAGGAAGTAGTTGGTCATTATGGCTTAGGCGAGAGGAATGAAAGAGTGAGGAAGTAGTTGGTCATTATGGCTTAGGCAAGAGGAATGAAAGAGTTGAGGAAGTAGTTGGTCATTATGGCTTAGGCGAGAGGAATGAAAGAGTTGAGGAAGTAGTTGGTCATTATGGCTTAGGTGAGAGGAATGAAAGAGTTGAGGAAGTAGTTGGTCATTATGGCTTAGGCGAGAGGAATGAAAGAGTTGAGGAAGTAGTTGGTCATTATGGCTTAGGCAAGAGGAATGAAAGAGGTGAGGAAGTAGTTGGTCATTATGGCTTAGGCGAGAGGAATGAAAGAGTTGAG
Organism: Megaustenia siamemsis; assembly: GCA_032433765.1. NCBI lineage: Eukaryota > Metazoa > Mollusca > Gastropoda > Stylommatophora > Ariophantidae > Megaustenia > Megaustenia siamemsis. The sequence continues at coordinate 70,698,997 of JAVIAB010000108.1, forward strand.
GAAGTAGTTGGTCATTATGGCTTAGGCAAGAGGAATGAAGAGGTGAGGAAGTAGTTGGTCATTATGGCTTAGGTGAGAGGAATGAAAGAGGTGAGGAAGTAGTTGGTCATTATGGCTTAGGTGAGAGGAATGAAAGAGGTGAGGAAGTAGTTGTTCATTATGGCTTAGGCGAGAGGAATGAAAGAGTTGAGGAAGTAGTTGGTCATTATGGCTTAGGCGAGAGGAATGAAAGAGTTGAGGAAGTAGTTGGTCATTACGGCTTAGGCGAGAGGAATGAAAGAGGTGAGGAAGTAGTTGGTCATTATGGCTTAGGCGAGAGGAATGAAAGAGTTGAGGAAGTAGTTGGTCATTATGGCTTAGGTGAGAGGAATGAAAGAGTTGAGGAAGTAGTTGGTCATTATGGCTTAGGTGAGAGGAATGAAAGAGGTGAGGAAGTAGTTGGTCATTATGGCTTAGGTGAGAGGAATGAAAGAGTTGAGGAAGTAATTGGTCATTATGGCTTAGGTGAGAGGAATGAAAGAGGTGAGGAAGTAGTTGGTCATTATGGCTTAGGTGAGAGGAATGAAAGAGTTGAGGAAGTAGTTAGTCATTATGGCTTAGGTGAGAGGAATGAAAGAGTTGAGGAAGTAGTTGGTCATTATGGCTTAGGTGAGAGGAATGAAAGAGGTGAGGAAGTAGTTGTTCATTATGGCTTAGGTGAGAGGAATGAAAGAGGCGAGGAAGTAGTTGGTCATTATGGCTTAGGTGAGAGGAATGAAAGAGGCGAGGAAGTAGTTGGTCATTATGTCTTAGGTGAGAGGAATGAAAGAGGTGAGGAAGTAGTTGGTCATTATGGCTTAGGTGAGAGGAATGAAAGAGTTGAGGAAGTAGTTGGTCATTATGGCTTAGGTGAGAGTAATGAAAGAGTTGAGGAAGTAGTTGGTCATTATGGCTTAGGTGAGAGGAATGAAAGAGTTGAGGGAGTAGTTGGTCATTATGGCTTAGGTGAGAGGAATGAAAGAGTTGAGGAAGTAGTTGGTCATTATGGCTTAGGTGAGAGGAATGAAAGAGTTGAGGAAGTAGTTGGTCATTATGGCTTAGGTGAGAGGAATGAAAGAGTTGAGGAAGTAGTTGGTCATTATGGCTTAGGTGAGAGGAATGAAAGAGTTGAGGAAGTAGTTGGTCATTATGGCTTAGGCGAGAGGAATGAAAGAGTTGAGGAAGTAGTTGGTCATTATGGCTTAGGTGAGAGGAATGAAAGAGGTGAGGAAGTAGTTGGTCATTATGGCTTAGGCAAGAGGAATGAAAGAGGTGAGGAAGCAGTTGGTCATTATGGCTTAGGTGAGAGGAATGAAAGAGGTGAGGAAGTAGTTGGTCATTATGGCTTAGGCAAGAGGAATGAAAGAGGTGAGGAAGTAGTTGGTCATTATGGCTTAGGTGAGAGGAATGAAAGAGTTGAGGAAGTAGTTGGTCATTATGGCTTAGGCAAGAGGAATGAAAGAGGTGAGGAAGTAGTTGGTCATTATGGCTTAGGCGAGAGGAATGAAAGAGTTGAGGAAGTAGTTGGTCATTATGGCTTAGGCGAGAGGAATGAAAGAGGTGAGGAAGTAGTTGGTCATTATGGCTTAGGTGAGAGGAATGAAAGAGGTGAGGAAGTAGTTGGTCATTATGGCTTAGGTGAGAGGAATGAAAGAGGTGAGGAAGTAGTTGGTCATTATGGCTTAGGTGAGAGGAATGAAAGAGGTGAGGAAGTAGTTGGTCATTATGGCTTAGGCAAGAGGAATGAAAGAGGTGAGGAAGTAGTTGGTCATTATGGCTTAGGGGAGAGGAATGAAGAGGTGAGAAACTTATTGACTGGGCAAGAACACACAACATGATGATAGGAAACACCTGGTTTAAGCAACATCCAAGACGTCTGTGGACATGGAAAAGCCCTGGGGACAACGCATGTAATCAAATTGATTATATAATGATAAGCAATAGATTTAGAAACAGTCTGGTGTGTGTGAAAACTAGACCAGGGTAGATTGCAATAGTGATCATGTACCAGTTGTGGGACAGCTTAGAGTAAAATTAAAAACAACAAAACGAGCCTCAGTTAACATCAAGTTTAATTTAGATTTACTAAAATCAGACAAGAAGCTGCAAGACAAATATAAAATCACAATTCAGAACCGGAACAATGCAATAGAGAAGATACAAAGCATTGATGAACAGTGGGAAATGCTAAAAGAATCAATGCAACAAACATCAAAAGAGTTCATACCACCAGTGAGGACAAATTCAAGAAAGAAATGGATGACAGATGACATTTTGCGGCTAATGGATACAAGAAGAAGAAATAAAGAAAATAAAGATGAGTATAAGAGATTAATAAAGAAATTGTAGTAAAATACAATGAAGCAAAAGAAGCATGGCTAAAAGAGAGATGCTGCAAAGAGATTGAAATGCAACAAAAAGGAGATGCTAAAGCTATATACAAACAAATTGAGGAATTAACAGGAAGAAAAACGCAATCAAAAACTGGATGTCTAAGATCAAAGAAAGGAGAACTGTTGATTGAACAAGAAAGCATAGGGGAACGATGGACAGAATACATTAAGGATCTATATAATGATGAACGAACGGAAGTAAATATTAATGATAATGGAGAAGGACCAGAAATACTCAAAGAAGAAGTGGAAGATGCCTTGCGCAATATGAAAGCAGGCAACGTTCCTGGACCAGATAATATAACTAAAGAAGAGATTGAAGCCATGGGTGATTTTGGAATAGATATAATAACAAAATGTTGAATGATATCTACAACAGCGGATATATACCAGACGACATGCTCAAATCAATATTCATAGCCCTACCAAAGAAATCGGGTGCGATTGAATGCGATGATCATCGCACAATAAGCCTTATGAGTCACATGACTAAGATATTACTAAGAATCATCATGCGAAGAGTGCGAAACAAAATCAGTCCAGAAATTAGCGATGAACAGTGTGGTTTTGTTGGAGGTAAAGGAAAAAGCAATGCCATTTATATCATAAGATCTTTAGTAGAAAGAGCCATAGAGGTGAAAACAGATCTATATCTATGTTTCATAGATTGCACCAAGGCATTTGACAAAGTAAAGCACCAAGAAATAATCAACATTTTAGAAAGCATAAAAGTAGACAGCAAAGATCTAAGAATAATAAAGAACATGTACTGGCAACAAACAGCGGCCATAAGAACTGGAAACCATTGGGAATGTTTCAACAAATAAAACAGGGTGTTAGACAAGGTTGTGTGCTGTCACCAGATTTGTTTAATATTTATAGTGAGATTATTTTAAGATCCACGAGGGCATGCCTGGAATAACAATTGGAGGTCATAATATAAATAATCTAAGGTATGCTGATGATACAGTCTTAATCGCTAAGAGTGAAAATGAGTTGCAAGAAATGTTAGACATAGTGAAAGAAAGGAAAAATAAATACTCAGCCTTAATAGCAAAAAGACAGAGGTAATGGTAACAACAATGAAAAGACATCACCTCAGTGCAAAATAAAGACAAGTGGAACAATATTAAAACAGGTAAATGATTTTAAATAATTGGGAACTTTGTTAACCTCAGACGGAAGTTGTACAAAAGAGGTGAGATGTAGAATGGCTCAGGCAAAGCAGCTTTCCAAAAAAAAAATGAGGAAAATACTATGCAATCCATTTTTGACAATAGAAACAAGAAAAAGAGTTCTTAAATGTTACGTAAAGCCAGTCTTAACATATGGATGTGAATCATGGACAATGGGACAACAGACAAGAAATCACTGGAGTCTGTAGAAATGTGGTTTTAGAGAAGAATGTTGAGAGTACCATGGACAGCTAAGAAGAGTAATGAAGATGTTCTGAGAGAGGTCAAAGCAAAAAGAGAGCTAATTTCCAATATTAGGAAGAAACAATCATCTTTTTTTTTGGCCATGTAATGAGAAGAGAACAACTGGAATATATTGTAACAACTGGAAAAATTGAGGGACGAAGAGATAGAGGGAAGCAAAGAGAACAAATTACAGACAGCTTAAGAGAATGGCTTGGCAGAAGATCAACAACAGAAATGATAAATAGCTGCCGAAATCGAAAGTTGGGGAGAGACATGATCACCTACTCCAGCAGGCCCGGTACTTGATGATGATGATGAAAGAATAGTGGCACTGTGCCCTTCCATGCATGTCGTAAGAGGCGACTAGGGAGGTTGATCGTTGGCTTGACAAGCTGTCATTGTAAAAAGTATTATGGAAACAGAGCCATAGATTTTAGAAGCAGTGACCTCTGCAATACGTGTCATATTGACACGCCAGTTTCTGTTTTTGAGATTGTGCTTCTGCCCAAAGTGCCGTTTCGGTTCGAAAGCACAATAGATATATAGATATGGAGATTATGAATCAAGTGGGCATTTTTCTACCACTATCGACAAAATGTGTGTGATTTGGGCAGCATAACGCCATGTTATTTTTACTTCCCCAAACAATTTTTTAAAAGTTGTAAATCCATTTTCAGATACTGGGTGAGCCGAGAAACCAACACGCTCAAAGGCAAAAAAAAAATAGCTAAAATGTAAATTAAAACCCGAAGAAATGCGTTATTTTATTTAAATTGGAAAAGTATTTATAGTAATTTATAATAGAAAAATTACAGTAATTTATTACAGCAACATTACTTCATGTACGTTGCCTTCGCAAGATAATGAACATCAAATGGCAGAACAAGTAACCAACTCTAATGTCTTACGACGAGCCAAACTCACATCGATCGTGGTAACACTTAGGAGTCGTAGATTAAGGTGGCTGGCCCATGTAAGTAGAATGGTAAACAATCGTATTCCCAAACAAATATTTTATGGCGAAGTTAGGGACGGAAAGACATGTTGATGACCAAGCTATCCAGTATTTTCTCTCTTTCCCGTCTGCGATCTCTCTTTCCTTCTATTTTGCCAGTTGTAACCAAGTATTCCAACTTTCCTCTTCTAATGATGTGCCCGAAAAACGTTGATTGTTTCTTTCTGATGTTTTTTTAGGAGTTCCCTTTTTGTGTTGGCCTCTTTGAGAACTTCCTCATTGATCTTTTTAGTTGTTCAGGAAACTTTCAACATTCTTCTGAGAAATCCCATCTTTGTGGCCTCCAATCGTTTTTTTCATTTGTTTGTCTACTGTCTATGATTCGCTTCCATAGGTCAGAATTGGTTCTATATAGCACCGATGAAATCTCATTATTATTTCTATTGACATAGATTTCTATGTTTACTCACTAAATAAATACAAATTAACGTACCCACTTAAGGCTGGTTGAACCCAGGAGCCGTCAATGAGGTTCGAACTCAAACTTTCGTTCTCAGTAGATTAGGTCACTAACAACTGCTCTGCCACCATTCAAGAGATGGAAGGGGAAGAATACAATCTGAACCTAGTAAGTACCTTGCTGAAGTAGCTCATGTTAGAAAAAGGCTAGCTTGATGACAACCGCGGCTGGGATGACCAGAAAAGGCTAGCTTGATGACAACCGCGGCTGGGATGACCAGAAAAGGCTAGCTTGATGACAACCGCGGCTGGGATGACCAGAAAAGGCTAGCTTGATGACAACCACGGCTGGGATGACCAGAAAAGGCTAGCTTGATGACAACCGCGGCTGGGATGACCAGAAAAGGTTAGCTTGATGACAACCACGGCTGGGATGACCAGAAAAGGCTAGCTTGATGACAACCACGGCTGGGATGACCAGAAAAGGATAGCTTGATGACAACCACGGCTGGGATGACCAGAAAAGGCAAAACGTTTTATCTGAAAATAACATTTGTTTTTTATTCTGAAATAAGAGTTCTTATCTGGAAAAGATCAACAACAGAAATAATAAATAACTGTCGAGATAACAAGTTGTGAAGGGACATGATCACCCACGCCAGCAGGCATTGTGCTTGATGATGATGATGATCTGGAAAAGATGTTTTATCTAAAATAAGAATGTTTACCTCGAAAAGATGTTTTTATCTGAAATAAGAATGCTTACCTCGAAAAGATGTTTTTATCTGAAATAAGAATGTTTACCTCGAAAAGATGTTTTTATCTGAAATAAGAATGTTTACCTCGAAAAGATGTTTTTATCTGAAATAAGAATGTTTACCTCGAAAAGATGTTTTTATCTGAAATAAGAATGTTTACATCGAAAAGATGTTTTAATCTGAAATAAGAATGTTTACCTCGAAAAGATGTCTTTATCTGAAATAAGAATGTTTACCTCGAAAAGATGTTTTTATCTGAAATAAGAATGTTTACCTCGAAAAGATGTTTTAATCTGAAATAAGAATATTTACCTCGAAAAGATGTTTTAATCTGAAATAACAATGTTTATCTGGAAAAATTGTTTTATCTGAATTAAAAATGTTGGATGAACCGGAAGCCGTCGGTTGGTTTCGAACCCTACCTCTTGTCCTTTGTAGTCCAGTTCACTAATCACTGAGCCGTCGCGGCTCCACGTGATAATGTAGCGCATGATAATGTAGCGCATGATAATGTAGCGCATGATAATGTAGCGCATGATAACGTAGATATTTCCCTGGCCGGACACACCTTCAAACGTCGGACGTGTCCAGTGAAATATTCTGACGACCTTAATCTTCACCAAGATACAATACAACCTTGTTTATTAAATACCATCTCAACGACGGGCGCTGACAAAACAACAAAACACTGTCAAAGGTGTCAAACGAACACGATAAGAATAACAAAATTGAGATGAAGCAACACGAAAGCTAACAAACGGACATCAGAAACAACAATCCTTGGATTATTGAGTTGTAGCTTATTTATAGTTATGACTCAGCCAAAAATCGAAATTGATACAGAACTAATCCCCCAAGCCCTCAAAGAAAAGATTAATTTTGATCAGATTTGATGAATCTTAAATGACAAAGACGTCGGATTTATTTAATACTCTTTTTAATGCGCAATGAATAAAGTAATTGTAGGGGTATGCTTTCATGCATGCAATAAACTAATCATTACATCTTAATCTTTGGAAATGCGCAGTTGTTAGAAAGAAATGATTACACTTTTCACACAAAAATAATAAACATGAAGTTAGCTAGTCACTACAGAGATGAAGTGTTTGAGAAAAGCGTTTGGATTGATCAGACGTAGCAGAGTTATAAAAGATGTGTGTGTGTGAGAGAGAGAGAGAAAGAGAGAGAGAGGGAGAGAGAGAGAGAAAGAGATTGTGCATTCAAGAAATGCTGAAAAATGTACAGAAACAACAACAAAGGAAATGGTTTGCTTATTTGGGATGAATAGCATGAGATTCTACACCACACAAAACATAGACTAAAATAGCAGGAGATTCTACACCACATAAAACATAGACTAAAATAGCAGGAGATTCTACACCACACAAAACATAGACTAAAATAGCATGAGATTCTACACCACACAAAACATAGACTAAAATAGCAGAAGATTCTACACCACATAAAACATAGACAAAATAGCAGGAGATTCTACACCACACAAAACATAGACTAAAATAGCATGAGATTCTACACCACACAAAACATAGAATAAAATAGCAGGAGATTCTACACCACACAAAACATAGACTAAAATAGCAGGAGATTCTACACCACACAAAACACAGACTAAAATAGCATGAGATTCTACACCACACAAAACATAGACTAAAATAGCAGGAGATTCTACACCACACAAAACATAGACTAAAATAGCATGAGATTCTACACCAAACAAAACATAGATTCTACACCACACAAAACATAGACTAAAATAGCAGGAGATTCTACACCACACAAAACATAGACTAAAACAGCATGGGATTCTACACCAAACAAAACATAGACTAAAACAGCATGAGATTCTACACCAAACAAAACATAGACTAAAACAGCATGAGATTCTACACCACACAAAACATAGACTAAAACAGCAGGAGATTCTACACCACACAAAACATAGACTAAAACAGCATGGGATTCTGCACCACACAAAAGAAAGACTAAAATAGCATGAGATTCTACACCACACAAAACATAGACTAAAGTAGCAGGAGATGCTACACCACACAAAACATAGACTAAAATAGCAGAAGATTCTACACCACACAAAACATAGACTAAAATAGCATGAGATTCTACACCACACAAAACATAGACTAAAATAGCATGAGATTCTACACCACACAAAACATAGACTAAATAGCAGGAGATTCTACACCACACAAAACATAGACTAAAATAGCAGGAGATTCTACATCACACAAAACATAGACTAAAATAGCAGGAGATTCTACACCACACAAAACATAGACAAAATAGCATGATATTCTACACCACACAAAATATAGACTAAAATAGCAGGAGATTCTACACCACACAAAACATAGACTAAAACAGCAGGAGATTCTACACCACACAAAACATAGACTAAAATAGCATGATATTCTACACCACAGAAAACATAGACTAAAATAGCAGATTGAAGAAGAGCCAAGAGTAGACCCAGTGTAAGGTGGACAAACAACATTAGAGAAACGTTACGGCAAACATTAGAGAAACGTTACAACATTAGAAAAACGTTACAACAAAATTAGAGAAACGTTACAAAAAATATTAGAGACACATTACAACATTAGAGAAACGCTACAATAATATTAGAGAAACGTTACAACATTAGAGAAAAGTTACAACAACAGTAGAGAAACGTTACAACAACATTAGAGAAACGTTACAACAACATTATAGAAACGTTACAACTACATTAGAGAAACGTTACAATATCATTAGAGAAACGTTACAATAACATTAGAGAAACGTTACCATAATATTGGATAAACGTTACAACAACATTAGAGAAACATTACAACAACATTAGAGAAACATTATAATAACATCAGAGAAACATTATAATAACATCAGAGAAACATTATAATAACATCAGAGAAACATTATAATAACATCAGAGAAACATTATAATAACATCATATAAACATTATAATAACATCAGAGAAACATTATAATAACATCAGATAAACTTACAATAACATCAGAGAAACGTTACAATAACATCAGAGACACATTACAACAACATCAGAGAAACGCTACAACAACATCAGAGGAAAGCTACAATAAAATCAGAGAAATGCTACAATAAAATCATTGGAACGCTACGATAACATCAGAGGAACGCTACAATAACATTAGAGAAATATTACAATAACATCAGAGTAACTTACACTAACATCAGAGAAACGCTACAACAACATCAGATAAACGCTACAATAACATCAAAGAAACGTTACAATAACATCAGAGACACATTACAACAACATCAGAGAAACGCTACAATAACATCAGAGGAACGCTACAATAACATCAGATAAACGCTACAATAACATCAGAGAAACTTACAATATCATCAGAGAAACGCTACAACAGCATCAGATAAACGCTACAATAACATCAGAGAAACATTACAATAACATCAGAGAAACTTACAATAATATCAGAGAAACTTACAATAACATCAGAGAAACGCTACGACAACATCAGAGGAACGCTACAATAAAACCAGAGAAATATAGAAAAACCTCAGAGAGACTACTGTAAAATCAGAGAAACGCTACAATAAAATCTGAGAAATATACAAAAACCTCAGAGAAACGCTACAATAACACCAGAGAAACGCTACATAAACATCAGAGAAACACTACAACAATATATGTGAAACGCTACAACATCAGAGAAACGATACAACATCATCAATTGCTATTGTTAATGCTGCCAGAAGAGGCAAGAACAGCTAAGTGGCTCATTTTTTATACACTCTGTTAATATTAATTTTCTCCTCTCTCTCTCTCTCTCCCTCTCTCTCTCTCTCTCTCCCTCTCTCTCTCTCTCTCTCTCCCTCTCCCTCTCTCTCTCTCTCTCTACTAAACATGCAACCTCGCAATTTAGTATATTCTCCTTATGTATTTTCTTATAATATATATATATTATTATTATATACATATAATTATATGTATTCTCTTTCTTCTTTGTAGTACTTGTTTCATTACTCCATTACACGTAGTACTAGCTTCACTACTCCATTACATGTAGTAGAGGGTACCTTCGTTTTGTTTCTGTTTCTGCTTGTGTTGTTGTCCTTGTTTTCTAAAGAAGGCTTGTGCTGTTGTCCCTGTTTTTTAAAGGAAACTTGTGCTGTTGTCTCTGTTTTCTAAAGAAGGCTTGTGTTTGTTGTCCCTGTTTTCTAAAGAAGGTTTCTGCTGTTGTCCTTGTTTTCTAAAGAAGGCTTGTGTTGTTGTCCCTGTTTTCTAAAGAAGGATTCTGCTGTTGTCCTTGTTTTCTAAAGAAGGCTTGTGTTGTTGTCCCTGCTTTTTTTAAAAGAAGACTTGTGATGTTGTCCCTGTTTTTTTTAAAGAAGGCTTGTGCTGTTGTCCCTGTTTTCTAAAGAAGTATTGTGCTGTTGTCCATTTTTTCTAAAGAAGGCGTGTGCTGTTGTCATGTTTTCTTGAGAAGGCTTGTGCTGTTGTCCCTGTTTTCTAAAGAAGGCTTGCGCTGTTGTCCCTGTTTTTTTTAAAGAAAGCTTGTGCTGTTGTCTCTGTTTTCTAAAGAAGGCTTGTATTGTTGTCCCTGTTTTCTAAAGAAGGCTTGTGCTGTTGTCACTGTTTTTTTTTAAAGACGGCTTGTGATGTTGTCCCTGTTTTTTTTAAAGAAGTCTTGTGCTGTTTCCCCTGTTTTCTAAAGAAGGCTTGTGCTGTTGTCCTTGTTTTCTAAAGAAGGCTTGTGCTGTTGTCCCTTTTTCCTAAAGAAGGCTTGTGCTGTTGTCCTGTTTTCTTGTAAAGACTTGTGCTGTTGTCCCTGTTTTCTAAAGAAGGCTTGTGCTTTTGTCCTTGTTTTCTAAAGAAGGCTTGTGCTGTTGTCCTTGTTTTATAAAGAAGGCTTGTGCTTTTGTCCTTGTTTTCTAAAGAAGGCTGGTGCTGTTGTCCTTGTTTTCTAAAGAAGGCTGGTGTTGTTGTCCTTGTTTTCTAAAGAAGGCTGGTGCTGTTGTCCTTTTTTTCTTAAGAGGGCTGGTGCTGTTGTCCTTGATTTCTAAAGAAGGATGGTGTTGTTGTCCCTGTATTCTAAAGAAGGCTTGTGCTGTTGTCCCTGTTTTCTAAAGAAGGCTTGTGCTGTTGTCCCTGTTTTCTAAAGAAGGTTTGTGATGTTGTCGCTGTTTTCTAAAGAGGGTTTGTGCTGTTGTCCTGTTTTCTAAAGAGGGTTTGTGCTGTTGTCCTGTTTTCTAAAGAAGGTTTGTGCTGTTGTCCTTGTTTTCTAAAGAAGGCTAGTGCTGTTGTCCCTGTTTTCTGATGAAGACTTTTGCTGTTGTCCCTGTTTTCTAAAGACGGTTTGTACTGTTGTCCTGTTTTTTTATGAAGACTTGTGCTGTTGTCCCTATTTCTAAAGAAGGTTTGGGCTGTTGTCACTGTTTTCTAAAGAAGACTTGTGCTGTTGTCTCTGTTTTCTAAAGAAGACTTGTGCTGTTGTCCCTGTTTTATAAAGAAGGTTTGTGCTGTTTCCCTGTTTTCTAAAGAAGGTTTGTGCTGTTTCCCTGTTTTCTAAAGAAGGTCGCATGTTTGCTGAAATGTCAAATATTTTGTTTTTTTCCTTTTTGTAAAGCTGTCACCATCATTTGTAGAAGTGTCTGTTACACCCCACCACTTGTTCGAGACAAGAACTAGAATTGTGTGTCTCCCTCGACACCCGAAAGGGCATATGGGGATATAATGATGATGACGATGAGAGAGAGATAGAAAGAGAGAGAGAGAGAGAGAGAGAGAGAGAGAGAGAAAGAGAGAGAAAGAGAGAGAGAGAAATCGAAAAAAGTCCGAAGTAGAACAATGAGTTGTGAATTGATCTAGTGAGGACAAAAAGACAGGGTTCATCTTACGTCGGATAATGTTATAGTCACACACAGACTACAATAGCTGTCAGCAATTTTGTCTCAGGGAAATACGGATTGGCGTAGTGCTGGTCTCATTACTCAGAAATGTGTCGATGGCGATAAAGAACATGTACATTAAGACTTGATTGGTTAGTGTGCTCGCCTTGGTGGCTGAGTGGTTAGTGTGCTCGCCTCAGATGCTGAGTGGTTAGTGTGCTCGCCTTGGTGGCTGAGTGCTTAGTGTGCTCGCCTCAGATGCTGAGTGGTTAGTGTGCTCAACTCGGTGGCTGAGTGGTTAGTGTGTTCACCTCGGTGGCTAAGTGGTTAGTGTGCTCACTTCGGTAGCTGAGTGGTTAGTGTGCTCACCTCGGTGGCTGAGTGGTTAGTGTGCTCACCTCGGTGGCTGAGTGGTTAGTGTGCTCACCTCGGTGGCTGAGTGGTTAGTGTGCTCACCTCGGTGGCTGAGTGGTTAGTGTGCTCACCTTGGTGGCTGAGTGGTTAGTGTGCTCACCTCGGTGGCTGAGTGGTTAGTGTGCTCACCTCGGTGGCTGAGTGGTTAGTGTGCTTACCTTGGTGGCTGAGTGGTTAGTGTGCTCACCTCGGTGGCTGAGTGGTTAGTGTGCTCGCCACGGTGGCTGAGTGGTTAGTGTGCTCGCCTTGGTGGCTGAGTGGTTAGTGTGCTCGCCTCGGTGGCTGAGTGGTTAGTGTGCTCGCCTCGGTGGCTGAGTGGTTAGTGTGCTCACCTCGGTGGCTGAGTGGTTAGTGTGCTCACCTTGGTGGCTGAGTGGTTAGTATGCTCACCTCGGTGGCTGAGTGGTTAGTGTGCTCACCTCGGTGGCTGAGTGGTTAGTGTACTCGCCTTGGTGGCTGAGTGGTTAGTGTGCTCACCTTGGTGGCTGAGTGGTTAGTGTGCTCACTTTGAGGATTAGTGGTTAGTGTGCTCAGCTTGGTGGCTGAGTGGTTAGTGTACTCACCTTGGTGGCTGAGTGGTTAGTGTGCTCGCCTTAGTGGCTGAGTGGCTAGTGTGCTCACCTTGGTGGCTGAGTGCTTAGTGTGCTCACCTTGGTGGCTGAGTGGTTAGTATGCTCACCTTGGTGGCTGAGTGGTTAGTGTGCTCACCTTGGTGGCTGAGTGGTTAGTGTGCTCACGTTGGTGGCTGAGTGGTTAGTGTGCTCTCCTTGGTGGCTGAGTGTTTAGTATGTTCACGTTGGTGGCTGAGTGGTCAGTGTGCTCGCCTTGGTGGCTGAGTGGTTAGTGTGATCTCCTTTGTGGACTAGTGTTTAGTATGCTCACGTTGGTGGCTGAGCGGTTAGTGTGCTCGCCTTGGTGGCTGAGTGGTTAGTGTGCTCACCTTGGTGGCTGAGTGGTTAGTGTGCTCACTTCCTGACCAGAAGGGCCCGGGTTCAATCCCCAGCGGTGGCGGATTTTTTTCGGACTGGCAATGCTCCGGGGTTTACCCAGCCTCTCAAAATAGGTACCAGAGATTTTTCTGGGAAGTAAAGGCGGCCTGGCGTGATACCGACCACATCACCCGAAAATGTGCCATGGACATATAAAAATCTGGCCACTAACACCATATTCCACATACGCCTAGCAAGACAAGGGAGGGAAGCTTTACTTGACCTTTACATAAAGACTTGGACTTAAGGAAAAGATGGCGACCATCGCCACAGGCTCATTTAGAGAGTGCCAAAGCTAAACGAGTTTTTGTGGTGTTTTAACTGGTTTCTATGTAGTTTTTTTTTCTATTTATTCCAGTGATTTGGAGTATGGAGTGACTGTGGGCACTCTATTTTCAGTGATGTCGTTTGAGATTCTCGTTCACGCAGCCGATTTGGCTGGTATTGGAGATCCTCCTTTCTAGCGGTAGCTAATCGACGATGTAAAACCAAGATGGCTGCATGTTGCGATGTTTTTGGAGTGACTAACGCAGTCGATTAAACCGTTTCGGTTGCTTTGTTTCTTTTAAATGTGTGTTTTAAATGTGTGTTTTAAATGTGTGTTTTAAATGTGTGTTTTAAATGTGTGTTTTAAATGTGTGTTTTAAATGTGTGTTTTAAATGTGTGTTTTAAATGTGTGTTTTAAATGTGTGTTTTAAATGTGTGTTTTAAATGTGCGTTTTAAATGTGTGTTTTAAATGTGTGTTTTAAATGTGTGTTTTCGAGGAAACTGGAGTAAGGAAGTGCCTGTGTACTTTCTTATTCGATGGAAGTAATCAAATCGACTGTGCACAGAGATTGTGGCCGCACAGTAGCTCACCATGTCAGCAGAACTTACCGTTGGCTTTAGTGGGACATGGGTAGAGCTGTAACGTTCTACCTTCTTAATGTATTGGCCCGTACAGTGAAAAACAAAGAGCAATGCAGTCCTCTAATAAATGAAAGGAGAAGATGAAGAAGGAGGTAGAGAAGGAAGGACAAGAAAGGGGAGTGGGCGATGAAGGATAACATGAAGAATAAGATGGAGAAACAGGAGGAAAACATCGATAAGAGGAAGGTAGAAAATGAAGATGGAGGAGGAAGAAAAGAGTGAAGAAAAATAATAAGAAGGAAGTGGAAGAAGAGGATGATGAGAAAGTGGAGAAGGAGGAGGAAGAAAAGGTGAAGAAAAGAATAAGAAGGAAGTGGAGAAGGAGGAGAAAAAAAAAGCAAAGTCATATAACTATTTTGTGTACAATGTAACATTAAGCAGAACGTCAGTTTCAACATGTGACATAATTATCTGTTAATGGTTGCATAGATGCCTATAGGTTTCATTGTTTTTTTTATTTTACTTCTCGTGTTGCTCCTCTATGCTCCTGTTTTCTTCAATGTTGTTTTCTGCGACAAATTTAATTGACCGAAGCTGCGGTATATCTTTATTTTTCCCTCGTGAGCAGCTGTAGAAAGCAGTAAACGCATGCAAACATGTTTTACATATTTTCTTGGCATAGAAACAGAAACGTTATTCCAGGGGCTGATTTCTTAATGTTTTCCTGGCGCCTGAAACATTATTTTCCGTATTGATTTGTTGATGTTTTCTGCACAATACAAGTGTTATTTGTTATTTATTAGTTTATAATTAAGACGACTTGTTTCTTTCAACTGTTATGTTATTTCTCATATTTTCTGATGGTGTTTGAAAAGATAGACGGCGCTCTGGGGGGAAAAAAACGGCCGACCGAGCTGGGACGACAATAGCATGTAATCTAATTGTGATAGAAACGTCTAGGAAAGAGTTCACACAGGTTTCACTAAAGTTAAGCTAGGGGAGAATGATAGATCTAACATTGATGTGAAAGTTAAGCTAGGGGAGAATGATAGATCTAACATTGATCTGAAAGTTAAGCTAGGGGAGAATGATAGATCTAACATTGATGTGAAAGTTAAGCTAGGGGAGAATGATAGATCTAACATTGATGTGAAAGTTAAGCTAGGGCAGAATGATAGATCTAACATTGATCTGAAAGTTAAGCTAGGGGAGAATGATAGATCTAACATTGATCTGAAAGTTAAGCTAGGGGAGAATGATAGATCTAACATTGATCTGAAAGTTAAGCTAGGGGAGAATGATAGATCTAACATTGATGTGAAAGTTAAGCTAGGGGAGAATGATAGATCTAACATTGATGTGAAAGTTAAGCTAGGGCAGAATGATAGATCTAACATTGATGTGAAAGTTAAGCTAGGGCAGAATGATAGATCTAACATTGATGTGAAAGTTAAGCTAGGGCAGAATGATAGATCTAACATTGATCTGAAAGTTAAGCTAGGGGAGAATGATAGATCTAACATTGATGTGAAAGTTAAGCTAGGGGAGAATGATAGATCTAACATTGATCTGAAAGTTAAGCTAGGGGAGAATGATAGATCTAACATTGATCTGAAAGAAGCGACACGAGCCGAGCAATGGATTTTGATTTCAGGACATTGACCTGAACACGAATGCTGTTGTTATAAACAAGAATGCAAATTTCAACTCAAGTGTTAAGTCAGTCCTATTATATGGCTGTGAAACATGGAGAACAACAAAAATAACAATTACAAAGATACAGACTTTCATTCATGGATGCTTGTGCAGAATAAAAGGAAGGAAATGGTAGCACAAAATCACTAACGTAGAATTATTGAAAAGTACCAGTCAAATACAGTGGACAAAGAGATACAACGAAGACGATGGCGCTGGATAGGATGCAAACTGCGGAAGCCAACTGAGAGTATCACACGATAGGCCCTTTTTCGGAATCCCCAGGGGAGACCCAAGTAGAGACAAAGAAGAAAACCCAAATATTTATGGAGAAGACAAGTGGAAGCATAGATGAAGATGATGGGAAAGACATGGAACGATCTTAAACGAATTGGAAGAAACAAAACGGCTTGGAAAGTGTTTAGGGAACAGTCAAATAATTGCAGTGCTGTTGTAAAGCTGGTAGAGTGAGAGTGGAGATAAGTCCAATATAAACACAGTCAAGTGAGGACATGGATATAGACCAGTGGAAGATAAGGTTGAGATTTGACTTGTGAAGGGATCATTCATTTCCAGTAAAACCTAAATTTATTGTCATTCTATAGTTTGCTGTACCAATAGCGAACCGATACACATTGAAAGATTAGAAACGAAGATGCGAAGATCAGATACCAGTGTCCATAGTGATAAAATACGATGTCTGAGAATAGCTTTTGGAGTAACCAGAAAAGACAGAATCAGAAATAATATTATAAGTGAAAGTGCAGGCATTGAACCTAAGCTACATACAGAAACAACAAATAAACGGGTGTTCCCATCTAGAAAGAATGCCGTGAAGTTCCTTACATACAAAACATACATTAAAAGAGGAGAAGGAAAAAGAGGAAGAGACAGGCCCAGAGTAAGATGGACAGACAACATCAAAGAAGCGCCACAACATCAAATGACTTTGTAGTGAAGCCGTCAAAAGGGAACGATAATAAGCGAGAACCAGAATTTTATATCTCCCTCGACACCCGAACGGTTTACAAGAACAAGTGAAAGAAAGAAGGAAGTGATGACATGATGGTAATAACACTCCAAACACGGAATATAACTTCAGGACAAACTCCAAGAACAATTTGAGACTTCAGGAAATATTAGAACCACTTTTTTGGCCTGGTTGTTCACACTTTCACCAAATTAAACACTGCTCTCCAACGATAGTTAACGAGGACGTGTAGAGTAGTCTGGCGGGAAACGAACCGAACGAGAGAGGCCACATTTTTCATACGAGCTCTAATAAGAAACCGGAGATTTGAATGAAGACCGGCTGGGATGAATGCCGTTTTCTTTAAGAAGTTTCAGTTTTGGAAGTTGGCATTCTTCTTACGTGGACGAACGAAAGTTTACGATAGACTTCAGATTTCGGTTACTGAGTTTTATAGTCATTTTCGGCATTTTCTTCGCTTCTTTAAACTGCCACAGTAATTTTCGTTGGAGGATTAAATGAGGTGTCTGGGACATTTGCCTCAATATGCTGCTGCAGCTTCTGTAAAGGTCAACAATTTTTGTCTTAAATTCCAATTTAGAAAATGTCCAGCATGGTTGGTATTTCGATGAGAATGAGAGAATAATAATAAAGTGCTACTCACATGTCGTGAATGAAGAAATGATGTATGTGAAGTATTTTAGTGACAAACTGTATGAAGATAGGTATCTTGAGTGACAATCTGTATGAAGATAGATATCTTGAGTGACAATCTGTATGAAGATAGATATCTTGAGTGACAAACTGTATGAAGATAGATATCTTGAGTGACAAACTGTATGAAGATAGATATTTTGAGTGACAAACTGTATGAAGATAGATATCTTGAGTGACAATCTGTATGAAGATAGATATCTCGAGTGACAAACTGTATGAAGATTGGTATCTTGAGTGACAAACTGTATGAAGCTAGGTATCTTGAGTGACAAACTGTATGAAAATAGATATCTTGAGTGACAATCTGTATGAAGATAGGTATCGTGAGTGACAAACTGTATGAAGATAGGTATCTTGAGTGAAAAACTGTATGAAGATAGATATCTTGAGTGACAATCTGTATGAAGATAGGTATCTTGAGTGACAATCTGTATGAAGATAGGTATCTTGAGTGACAAACTGTATGAAGCTAGATGGTGATGGTTATGGTTATGGAAGGCCCCGGTATCACTGCAAACGATTTAAAATCCATAATTGCTCAACCGCCCGTGCCAGAGTAATCATCCGAATTAATATCTCATCTCCCAAACAAAGAAAGGTAACTGTAGTCTCCATCGTAGCAGTCTCAGCACACGTCAAAAGACATAAGGCGAAACTGCGCAGAAAAGAACACAGCCAACTGTTCCCTGTCAAACGATATCATCATTCATCGTAAACAATTGGAATATCCAAACATGATCAAAATGGATGAGACACACAGCTCACGGTGTGCACAGAGCACTTAACTCAATAGCTCCTGCAACAAGCCGGACTTGGAATATGAGGAAACTGCAACAAGGAACACTTTTCATGCATAGCCTTCAATTATTCCCCCCGCCTATCCACAATATACCGGAAGTTCACGTCCTCTTGAAAGTGATGATTGTCATATTATTTTTTTAATGTATAGCGCTTGATGATGTTAGGCCAACGTTGTTGACTCCAATTCCGAACATTTAGACACACAGTTAGTCGTCAGATTATCCCCGTCGCACATCAAACAACAGACCGTAAGATTATCGTACGGTCGGTCTAGGGATGTACGATGACCCATTACGATGACGTAGCACACAAAAATGTCGTACACACAATTTCGCTCCCTTTAGATTCCCAATTACTCTAGTGAAAGCAGCCTACGGCGAACAAAACACGGTGCAAATTCCCTAAAGAGATAAAACTGTCGCTGACGAAGTACTTTACATTAATAAGTAACATGGAAATAACTTGCGTCAAGGAATTCCATCAACGGTCATGAACAGCACCAATGTGACGTAAAGCGCAGATCAAGTCCAAACGTTGGAAGGTCGCATTCACAACACTTGATTTGTCAAAAAAGGACTGTTGCCGGCGTACAACTTCGCTTTAGCCGCACAGATGTAATAAGTAGATCATCATTTATACTTTAAAGCAGAAAAGTAAACGGAGAACCGACATTAATCAGATTCCGAATGCACTTTCTGCAGCAATCTAGAGAAACGTTAAGAGATACACCATCTTTGTAAAGGAAGTCCCGGATGAAGCTAGATATCTTGAGTGACAATATGTATGAAGATAGATATCTTGAGTGACAATCTGTATGAAGCCAGGTATCTTGAGTGACAAACTGTATGAAGCTAGGTATCTTGAGTGACAATCTGTATGAAGCTAGATATCTTGAGTGACAATCTGTATGAAGATAGGTATCTTGAGTGACAAACTGTATGAAGCTAGGTATCTTGAGTGACAATCTGTATGAAGCTAGATATCTTGAGTGACAGACAATATGAAATTAAATGTCCTGAGTGACAAACTATATGAAACTAGATATCGTGAGTGACAAACTATATGAAGTTAAATATCTTGAATAAGAAAAACTATATGAAGTAAAATATTTTGAGTAACAAACTGTTTGAAGTCAAATATTCAGAGTGACAAACTGTATGATGTTAAATATATTGTGTGACAAAATATGTGATGTCAAATTTCTCAATGACAAACTGAATGATGTTAAATATATTGTGTGCCAAAATATGTGATGTCAAATTTCTTCAATGACAAACTGTATGATGTTAAATATATTGTGTGACAAAATATGTGATGTCAAATTTCTCAATGATAAACTGTATGATGTTAAATATATTGTGTGACAAAATATGTGATGTCAAATTTCTCAATGACAAACTGTATGGCGGAAAAACAGCTGACATATTCCAACAATTGATTTTACATTTTGTAAGGGTTTCCTTTAATTTGTAAAAATTTATTTGTTTTTAAAAATTACTTTTAAGCCTCCTAAGGCAATTTCTAAGGAAAAAATACTTAACATGACATTCTACTCTACTTTCTTATTAAAATAAAGAGAATCCATTTACATTACATTTTACCAAAAATAAGTGCAAAAATAGCTCTATTTATACATGATATGGTTCACCAGTAATATCCTAATAAACTTTAGTCCTGGACATGCGGGAGTACGAGGAAATGAAAGAGCGGACAGGTTGGCTAGCTGCGCTGTCGTTGAGGACGGGCAACCAATGGATCGGGCGGACATCATTAATGCCCTCCGAGATGTGGGAAGAGCACAGGACTTCGACAAACACAGATCCACGTCACTTCTTCGGATGATGGAAATGGGAGTCAAGATGGGTACAGCCAGAAATGAGAAACTTAGTGGCCGTGTAAGGAGACTTATCAACCAACATAGAACTGGAGTCATCAGTCGCTGGACACTGAGGGAATTGCTGAGGAAGGGGTCTGAGCACCTGTGGACATGTTCGCAGTGCAATGATGATGACCCGCAAATAACTCAATAACTCAAACTATATGTTCTGTGGGAGATCTGGCTAGAGACAGAGATTCTTTCAGACGGGCTGTAGTGAATGCAACGTTTTGTAAATGACATGGAACCTAATGATGATATCGAGCACTGAATTAAAGAATATCAAAGAAATTATCGGTTCGGTTCATGATAACAAGAAAGAGAGAAAGAAAAGAACCAAATCGCGCAACTTGCCATATGGAGGATATGATGTTAGTGCCCATTATTTGTATAGACCTTCGGCTCATGGTTATTGGGGTAATGTGGTCAGTATTACGCCCAGGCTGAGTTTTATTTCCAAGAAAGAAAAACCAGTAGCCATTTAAGACTGGGTGAACCTGGAAGCCGTAATCAGAATTGAGCCAGACCTCGTGTCCTTAGTTACCCAGTTCACTAAGCGCTGAGCTACCAACATGACTTCATGTCCTTAATTACCCAGTTCACTAACCGCTGAGCTACCAACATGACCTCATGTCCTTAATTACCCAGTTCACTAACCGCTGAGCTACCAACATGACTTCATGTCCTTAATTACCCAGTTCACTAACCGCTGAGCTTTTGCGGCTCCCTTAAAAAGAAGAATCTCCCGTGTTTGACAAACGATAATCATCTTACATCTTACATCTTACAGCTTACATCTTACTAAAACTAGGTAGTATCAATGCTGATGCCAAGTAAAACATTCCAGGTAATTGATTTTTCTCCTTCTTCTTTCCTTCCGCATTTGCCTTTCAGGCAATGATATGCGTCAAGGATATGATATGAGTCTTTTGCTCTTCTGTTCGCCTCTGCTGCTGTTATGTTTCCTAGTATTTCTTACATTCCATCAATCCATGTTTTTCGGATTGATGGAATATAAGAAACCTTGGTCGGCCCTTGAGCCTGGGGTGTTCTCGCAACGTTTATTGAAGGCTCGTTGTGTTGTGTTTTGATCTTTCTGCCTTGTCACGTAGCCAAACCATTTTATATGTTGCTTCTTTATATATTACATATATTCTATCTCTATATATAAGAATTAAAAAAGACACATAATGCAGCCCTGATCACTTGACATATCGAACTTCAAAAAATCATCTTCCTTCAATAATGAACAATCAGCGCATCCAATCCCACTTTTGAAGCAGATGACTCTGTGCTGATATTGATACTATCAATCATCTTTACACACATACATCATCATCATCATCATCATCAAGCACCATGCCTGCTGGCGTGTGACAGTGTGACTCGTCCATGTAGGATATGGGAGGTAGAGGAGGAAACGACGATCTTCAGAGGATGAATAAAGAAACGAAATGCCGAAGATGAAACCGAATCGGGGAAGCTCAGACGAATGTTTGCTCGTGCCGACACAAGTTACGCAACGCGACAAAACGGACGATAGACTCCCGTCGAGCAGGTGTGGACACGGAGTAGCGTATCACTAAGACTGGACCACAAACATCCAAATAAGAACCGGACCGAGCGAAATAAAGGAAATTCTTATATCGGCAGAGGCCTTGAACTGAGATGAAAGGGTTGAGACAATCAAACGGCCATTTAAACAAAGGGTCAAGGGAGGAGATCTAGTTGTGTGGGAAAACAATGTTTGACAAGATTGACAGTTGTCGACTGAACGCCTCAAGTGATTAAAGAAATAAGGCTATGGACATGGTCAAGATAGGCGGGGTTACAGAAATAGGACGACGGACAGACGTAGGTGCGGTCGTATCTATAGCAGAGGGAGTGGCTACTATCTATCTATTGACCTTTCGAGCCGTAGCCGGCCCATAGGGCGTAGACCAAGATACACTAATCTCCTATCTAAATGTTTGTTCCAGCAGTTTTCTTTTAAATTTATTTTATCAAATCTCGCCATTTGTCTCTGTTCTGTGCAGGCAGCTCTATCTCATTGAGGGAGCCGATTCCTGCTGCTCTCTTGCCTCTCTCATCAATGTTCTTCTCAGTGTCTCCCTGGGTCTTCCTCTTTTTCTCTTACCTGTTGTTTCCCATATGAGGGCTTGCTTTGTTATTCGGTTATTATCTCTTCTCATCACATGTCCAACGTATGACCATCGTCTTTTCTTTATTACTGAAGATATTAGTGGTTGATTGGCGATTTCTCTAATTTCCTCGTTTGTTTTGAATTCGTTCCACGCTATACCAAGTATTTTCCTAAGACATTTATTTTTGAATGCGTTCAACTTTGTTTCTATGTCTCTTGTTGTTTTCCAGCTTTCACACGCATACGTAAGGGTTGATAGTACATTTGATTTGAATAGTCTAAGTTTTGTGTTTGTGTTGATGAGTTTTGATTTCCACAACTTTTCAAGGTTTCTGAAAGACATTGCTGCTTTAGCTATTATGATTCTAATTTTTTTGCTTGTATCCCCTTCTCGATCAATGTGACTTCCAAGATAGATAAAGTGATCGATCTCTTCCACTGGTTTGTTTTCCATGTATATTTTGTCATCTGTTGGAATTAAACTTTTCATGACTTTAGTCTTTTCATGATTGATTTCAAGCCCAATTTTGCTGGCTATTGATGATAGTTCATTTGTGTTTTCCTGCATCGTTTTTATCTGACTGCTAATGAGAACTATGTCATCAGCAAAGTCGAGGTCCTCAAAATGGTCTCCTTGTATCCATTCGATGCCTTTATTACCAGTGCAGCATTTCTTCATTATGAAGTTCATAACAATTCCAAATAACAAGGGCGATAAAATACATCCTTGTTTAACCCCAGTTGCTATTGGGAAACATTCGCTCAGTCCTTCCTCTGTTCGAACTGCACATGTGTAACCATCATATATGTCTTTGATAATATTTATGATTTTTTATGGTAAGCCATATTGCTTCAGAATTTTCCACAAAGAATCTCTATGAATACTGTCAAATGGTTTTTTGAAGTCGAAGAAGTTAAGTACAAAAGGTTTTTGCTTTTCAATGTGTTCCTCCAATATAAGTTGTAGAGTGAAAATGTGGTCAAGACGGCTTCTCCCTTTTCTAAACCCAGCCTGTTTTTCACGCATTACTGTATCTATTGAATCCTTTATTCTATTTATGATGATTTTGCAGAATAACTTTGAGGCAACTGACAAAAGTGTCACGCCCCTCCAGTTGTTACAATCTCTAAGATTGCCCTTTTTTGGAATCTTAACAATGATTCATTTATCCATTTATGAGGCGTCTTCTCTGCTTTCCAAATGATGAACATTTTCTGGAGATGTATTAAATTATGGCTATCAATTGCCTAGAGTATCTCAGCTGTTAACTTATCCTCTCCAGCAGCCTTGTTATTGGTCATAAGCTTTAAGGTGGTTTCTATTTCGCACAAGGTGAAGTCATCTAATTTACATATAATTCTGCTGCTGGTGTTTCAGCTTCAAAGTCTATTAAACTGTGGGGTAGTGGACGGTTAAGAATTTCTTTGAAGTGTTCCGCCCAACGGGCTTTTATGTCTGCGCTTGTTGTTAGCATTAATCCAGATTTGTGTAGAATTGGTGTTCCACTGGGTGTATAGGTGTTTGTCAGCATCTTTTGTACAGTATAAAGAGTTCTGCTATCTCCTGTAATTGCAGCTGTCTCTGCTTTCTCTGCCAAATTGTCTATATAAAATCTTGTATCTCTTCTTGCTGAACTTTTCACTTTGTTGTCTAATTCTTTGTATGTTGCTTTTGCCAGGACCTTTCCAAGATCTGTCTTTACATTAGTCATGGCTCTCTTCGCTTCTCTTCTTTCTTTGATGTATTTCCATGTAGTGTCTGAAATCCTCGCTCGTTTTTCCATTTTCTTCAGTCCGGCACTTACTTCTGCTGCTGTCATTAGTATTTTGCTCTGTGAGTCCCACATTTCATTGATATCTAAGTCTATTTCACCGAGTGCTGTATAACAATTACTTAGCTCTATGTTAAACTTTTCCTTTATGGCTTCATCTTTCAATTTATGACTATCAATTGTATGTGTAATTGACCTATTTTGTTGGCTTCTAAATTTTAATCGTATTTTTCTAACTGAAAGTGGCTACAGGGGGACTAAAAACGGGAGACATTGAGGCATTCGACAGTTGGGCATTCAAGATTCAGGGATTCAGACATTCAGATATAGAGGCACAGGCAGAGAGCAGAAACGGGCAGAGATAGAGACACACAGAGATAGAGACACACAGAGATAGCAGAAATAGTGACACACAGAGATAGTGACACACAGAGATAGAGACACACAGAGATAGTGACACACAGAGATAGTGACACACAGAGATAGTGACACACAGAGATAGTGACACACAGAGATAGTGACACACAGAGATAGTGACACACAGAGATAGAGACACACAGAGATAGAGACACACAGAGATAGAGACACACAGAGATAGAGACACACAGAGATAGAGACACACAGAGATAAACATAGATACGCAAGTAAACTTAGAAACGTACAGAACTTTATAGACTTGGAAACCACAGAACTGAAAGAACTTAGACTTAAGAACATTTTACGATCACAGAGTTACTGACAAATAATTATCGCCTGTCGGCTATGCCATGTAACACAATTGTTGTTAGGGAATATAAAATGAAACATGTTGAGAGAGTCAGAGGATTTGTCAATCTATTGTTTTTCAAGTGGAGATCTTCAATAAAGACTTGATTTATACTTGTTCGAAATTGCTGATGAGTTTTATATATTTATATGTGTGCCTCTACATTATGAAATGAAGTCGACAAGTCAGCGAGAAGATATAAAAGAACGTCAATAAGTTAGAGAACGAGATAAAATCTATAAGAAGATTCTTCAAGAAGTTAGAAAGTTGCTAGAAGCAGATTCCTAAACGAGAAGTAGACTCCTCACTCAACACATAAAGAAGATAGAGCATTAAGAGAAGAAGAACTGCCACAGGCGTAGGTGATCATGTCTCTCCACAACTTTCGATCTCGACAGTTATTTATCATTTCTGTTGTTGACCGTCTGCCAAGCCATTCTCTTAAGCTGTCTGGTATCTTTTCTCTTTGTTTCCCTCTGTTTCTTCGTCCTTCAAATTTCCAAGTCTATATGCTTATCTATATCATCAAAAAAGATACATTTAAAGAGGAGCTGGGAGATTAAGTCCATGGTAGCCACAATATAAGAGGAGCTGGGAGATTAAGTCCATGGTAGCCACAATATAAGAGGAGCTGGGAGATTAAGTCCATGGTAGCCACAATATAAGAAGAGCTGGGAGATTAAGTCCATGGTAGCCACAATATAAGAGGAGCTGGGAGATTAAGTCCATGGTAGCCACAATATAAGAGGAGATGGGAGATTAAGTCCATGGTAGCCACAATATAAGAGGAGCTGGGAGATTAAGTCCATGGTAGCCACAATATAAGAGGAGCTGGGAGATTAAGTCCATGGTAGCCACAATATAAGAGGAGCTGGGAGATTAAGTCCATGGTAGCCACAATATAAGAGGAGCTGGGAGATTAAGTCCATGGTTGCCACAATATAAGATGAACTGAGAAGATTTAAGAGACGGTACAACAACATTAAATAACAGATGACTCTGCCAGAAGGGCAAGAACTAGAGTTATGTAGCTCCTTCCACATTCTACGAGGTGTAGGAGAGAGTGAAGATAAGGAGTGTAGGAGAGAGTGAAGATAAGGAGTGTAGGAGAGAGTGAAGATAAGGAGTGTAGGAGAGAGTGAAGATAAGGAGTGTAGGAGAGAGTGAAGATAAGGAGTGTAGGAGAGAGTGAAGATAAGGAGTGTAGGAGAGAGTGAAGATAAGGAGTGTAGGAGAGAGTGAAGATAAGGAGTGTAGGAGAGAGTGAAGATAAGGAGTGTAGGAGAGAGTGAAGACAAGGAGTGTAGGAGAGAGTGAAGATAAGGAGTGTAGGAGAGAGTGAAGATAAGGAGTGTAGGAGAGAGTGAAGATAAGGAGTGTAGGAGAGAGTGAAGATAAGGAGTGTAGGAGAGAGTGAGGATAAGGAGTGTAGGAGAGAGTGAAGATAAGGAGTGTAGGAGAGAGTGAAGATAAGGAGTGTAGGAGAGAGTGAAGATAAGGAGTGTAGGAGAGAGTGAAGATAAGGAGTGTAGGAGAGAGTGAGGATAAGGAGTGTAGGAGAGAGTGAAGATAAGGAGTGTAGGAGAGAGTGAAGATAAGGAGTGTAGGAGAGAGTGAAGATAAGGAGTGTAGGAGAGAGTGAAGATAAGGAGTGTAGGAGAGAGTGAAGATAAGGAGTGTAGGAGAGAGTGAAGATAAGGAGTGTAGGAGAGAGTGAAGATAAGGAGTGTAGGAGAGAGTGAAGATAAGGAGTGTAGGAGAGAGTGAGGATAAGGAGTGTAGGAGAGAGTGAAGATAAGGAGTGTAGGAGAGAGTGAAGATAAGGAGTGTAGGAGAGAGTGAGGATAAGGAGTGTAGGAGAGAGTGAGAATAAGGAGTGTAGGAGAGAGTGAGGATAAGGAGTGTAGGAGAGAGTGAGGATAAGGAGTGTAGGAGAGAGTGAAGATAAGGAGTGTAGGAGAGAGTGAAGATAAGGAGTGTAGGAGAGAGTGAAGATAAGGAGTGTAGGAGAGAGTGAGGATAAGGAGTGTAGGAGAGAGTGAGGATAAGGAGTGTAGGAGAGAGTGAAGATAAGGAGTGTAGGAGAAAGTGAAGATAAGGAGTGTAGGAGAGAGTGAAGATAAGGAGTGTAGGAGAGAGTGAAGATAAGGAGTGTAGGAGAGAGTGAAGATAAGGAGTGTAGGAGAGAGTGAAGATAAGGAGTGTAGGAGAGAGTGAAGATAAGGAGTGTAGGAGAGAGTGAGGATAAGGAGTGTAGGAGAGAGTGAGGATAAGGAGTGTAGGAGAGAGTGAAGATAAGGAGTGTAGGAGAGAGTGAAGATAAGGAGTGTAGGAGAGAGTGAAGATAAGGAGTGTAGGAGAGAGTGAGGATAAGGAGTGTAGGAGAGAGTGAGAATAAGGAGTGTAGGAGAGAGTGAAGATAAGGAGTGTAGGAGAGAGTGAAGATAAGGAGTGTAGGAGAGAGTGAAGATAAGGAGTGTAGGAGAGAGTGAAGATAAGGAGTGTAGGAGAGAGTGAGATAAGGAGTGTAGGAGAGAGTGAGAATAAGGAGTGTAGGAGAGAGTGAAGATAAGGAGTGTAAGTGAGAGTGAAGATAAGGAGTGTAGGAGAGAGTGAAGATAAGGAGTGTAGGAGAGAGTGAGGATAAGGAGTGTAGGAGAGAGTGAAGATAAGGAGTGTAGGAGAGAGTGAAGATAAGGAGTGTAGGAGAGAGTGAAGATAAGGAGTGTAGGAGAGAGTGAAGATAAGGAGTGTAGGAGAGAGTGAGGATAAGGAGTGTAGGAGAGAGTGAGAATAAGGAGTGTAGGAGAGAGTGAAGATAAGGAGTGTAGGAGAGAGTGAAGATAAGGAGTGTAGGAGAGAGTGAAGATAAGGAGTGTAGGAGAGAGTGAAGATAAGGAGTGTAGGAGAGAGTGAGAATAAGGAGTGTAGGAGAGAGTGAGAATAAGGAGTGTAGGAGAGAGTGAAGATAAGGAGTGTAGGAGAGAGTGAAGATAAGGAGTGTAGGAGAGAGTGAGGATAAGGAGTGCAGGAGAGAGTGAGAATAAGGAGTGTAGGAGAGAGTGAGAATAAGGAGTGTAGGATAGAGTGAAGATAAGGAGTGTAGGAGAGAGTGAGAATAAGGAGTGTAGGAGAGAGTGAAGATAACGAGTGTAGGAGAGAGTGAGGATAAGGAGTGTAGGAGAGAGTGAAGATAAGGAGTGTAGGAGAGAGTGAAGATAAGGAGTGTAGGAGAGAGTGAAGATAAGGAGTGTAGGAGAGAGTGAAGATAAGGAGTGTAGGAGAGAGTGAGGATAAGGAGTGTAGGAGAGAGTGAAGATAAGGAGTGTAGGAGAAAGTGAAGATAAGGAGTGTAGGAGAGAGTGAAGATAAGGAGTGTAGGAGAGAGTGAAGATAAGGAGTGTAGGAGAGAGTGAAGATAAGGAGTGTAGGAGAGAGTGAAGATAAGGAGTGTAGGAGAGAGTGAAGATAAGGAGTGTAGGAGAGAGTGAAGATAAGGAGTGTAGGAGAGAGTGAGGATAAGGAGTGTAGGAGAGAGTGAAGATAAGGAGTGTAGGAGAGAGTGAAGATAAGGAGTGTAGGAGAGAGTGAAGATAAGGAGTGTAGGAGAGAGTGAAGATAAGGAGTGTAGGAGAGAGTGAGAATAAGGAGTGTAGGAGAGAGTGAAGATAAGGAGTGTAGGAGAGAGTGAAGATAAGGAGTGTAGGAGAGAGTGAAGATAAGGAGTGTAGGAGAGAGTGAAGATAAGGAGTGTAGGAGAGAGTGAAGATAAGGAGTGTAGGAGAGAGTGAGAATAAGGAGTGTAGGAGAGAGTGAAGATAAGGAGTGTAGGAGAGAGTGAAGATAAGGAGTGTAGGAGAGAGTGAAGATAAGGAGTGTAGGAGAGAGTGAAGATAAGGAGTGTAGGAGAGAGTGAGAATAAGGAGTGTAGGAGAGAGTGAAGATAAGGAGTGTAGGAGAGAGTGAAGGTAAGGAGTGTAGGAGAGAGTGAAGATAAGGAGTGTAGGAGAGAGTGAAGATAAGGAGTGTAGGAGAGAGTGAGAATAAGGAGTGTAGGAGAGAGTGAGAATAAGGAGTGTAGGAGAGAGTGAAGATAAGGAGTGTAGGAGAGAGTGAAGATAAGGAGTGTAGGAGAGAGTGAGAATAAGGAGTGCAGGAGAGAGTGAGAATAAGGAGTGTAGGAGAGAGTGAGAATAAGGAGTGTAGGAGAGAGTGAAGATAAGGAGTGTAGGAGAGAGTAAGAATAAGGAGTGTAGGAGAGAGTGAAGATAAGGAGTGTAGGAGAGAGTGAAGATAAGGAGTGTAGGAGAGAGTGAAGATAAGGAGTGTAGGAGAGAGTGAGAATAAGGAGTGTAGGAGAGAGTGAGAATAAGGAGTGTAGGAGAGAGTGAGAATAAGGAGTGTAGGAGAGAGTGAGAATAAGGAGTGTAGGAGAGAGTGAAGATAAGGAGTGTAGGAGAGAGTGAAGATAAGGAGTGTAGGAGAGAGTGAAGATAAGGAGTGTAGGAGAGAGTGAAGATAAGGAGTGTAGGAGAGAGTGAGAATAAGGAGTGTAGGAGAGAGTGAAGATAAGGAGTGTAGGAGAGAGTGAAGATAAGGAGTGTAGGAGAGAGTGAGAATAAGGAGTGTAGGAGAGAGTGCGAATAAGGAGTGTAGGAGAGAGTGAAGATAAGAAGTGTAGTAGAAAGTGAGAATAAGGAGTGTAGTAGAGAGTGAAGATAAGGAGTGTAGGAGAGAGTGAAGATAAGGAGTGTAGGAGAGAGTGAAGATAAGGAGTGTAGGAGAGAGTGAACATAAGGAGTATAGTAGAGAGTGAAGATAAGGAGTGTAGGAGAGAGTGAACATAAGGAGTGTAGGAGACAGTGAAAATAAGAAGTGTAGAAGAAAGTGAAAATAAGGAGTTTAGAAGAGAGTGAAAATAAGGTGTGTAGGAGAAAGTGAACATAAAGAGTGTAGGAGAAAGTGAAGAAAAGGAGTGTAGGAGAGAGTGAAGATAAGGAGTGTAGGAGAGAGTGAAGATAAGGTGTGTAGGAGAAAGTGAACATAAAGAGTGTAGGAGAAAGTGAAAATAAGGAGTGCATGAGAGAGTGAAAATAAGGTGTGTAGGAGAAAGTGAACATAAAGAGTGTAGAAGAAAATGAAGATAAGGAGTTTAGAAAAAGTGAAGATAAGGAGTGTAGGAGAAAGTGAAGTTAAGGGTGTATGAGAGAGTAGGAATTTAGGAGAAAATGAAAATACGGAGTGTAGGAGGGAGTAAAAAATAAAGAGTGTAGGAGAGGGTGAAAATAAGGAATGCAGGAGAGAGTGAAAATAAGATGTGTAGGAGAAGGTGAAGATAAGGAGTTTGGGAGAAAATGGAGATAAGGAGTGTAGGAGAAAGTGAAGATAAGGAGTGTAGGAGAAAGTGAAGATAAGGGGTGTATGAGAGAGAAAAAATAAGGAGTTTAGGAGGGAGATAAATAAAGAGTGCAGGAGAGGGTGAAAATAAGGATTGCAGGAGAGAGTGAAAATAAGGTGTGTAGGAGAAAGTGAAGATAAGGAGTGTAGGAGAGAGTGAAGATAAGGAGTGTAGGAGAGAGTGAAGATAAGGAGTGGAGGAGAGAGTGAAGATAAGGAGTGTAGGAGAGAGTGAAGATAAGGAGTGTAGGAGAGAGTAAAGATAAGGAGTGGAGGAGAGAGTGAAGATAAGGAGTGGAGGAGAGAGTGAAGATAAGGAGTGGAGGAGAGAGTGAAGATAAGGAGTGTAGGAGAGAGTGAAGGATAAGGAGTGTAGGAGAGAGTGAAGATAAGGAGTTTAGGAGAAAGTGAAGATAAGGAGTGTAGGAGAGAGTGAAGATACGGAGTGTAGGAGAAAGTGAAGATAATGAGTGTAGGAGAAAGTGGAGATAAATAGTGTAGGAGAGAGTGAAAATACGGAGTATAGGAGAGAGCGAAAATATGGAGTGTAGGAGAAAGTGAAGATAAGGAGTGTAGGAGAGAGTGAAAATATGGAGTGTAGGAGAAAGTGAAGATAAGGAGTGTAGGAGAAAGTGAAGATAAGGAGTGTAGGAGAACGTGAAGATAAGGAGTGTAGGAGAGAGTGAAAATA
Organism: Megaustenia siamemsis; assembly: GCA_032433765.1. Classification (NCBI taxonomy): domain Eukaryota; kingdom Metazoa; phylum Mollusca; class Gastropoda; order Stylommatophora; family Ariophantidae; genus Megaustenia; species Megaustenia siamemsis. The sequence goes on from JAVIAB010000108.1 coordinate 70,730,009, forward strand.
CGGAGTATAGGAGAGAGCGGAAATATGGAGTGTAGGAGAAAGTGAAGATAAGGAGTGTAGGAGCGAGTGAAAATATGGAGTGTAGGAGAAAGTGAAGATAAGGAGTGTAGGAAAGAGTGAAAATATGGAGTGTAGGAGAAAGTGAAGATAAGGAGTGTAGGAAAGAGTGAAAATATGGAGTGTAGGAGAAAGTGAGGATAAGGAAAAAAGACTATCTTTGCACCTAAGTTAAGGAGTTAAGAATGAAACATGTAATCGCTACTGACACGCATAGATGGAAAGAGCAGCAGAGTGAAATTGAGAAAACGAATACGTAAAGAGGGCGACGAGGAAATAGATAAAAAATAACCATAAGGATGGGTAAGGAGCAGTCTTTTAAAAGTGCAATATTTTTTAGAGGAAAACAACCGAGAAATGGTTAGGAAAACAACATCAAGAGACAGATCGATAACAGCCTGTTAGATTGTACCATCACAACAGAAAATGACATCGGAGACTATTGCTAGCAACCTTTATTGTGGTGACGCCACCTGACGTCATAATCAATAAACAAATATACGTCATAATTAGGTTAGGAGCTTTTGTCTGAACAAGGTTGAAGTCATTTAAGAAATGAAACAAGTAAGAAACACTTCTGTAATTATTTTGTTTTTAGTAGTTGACTTTCTGATGTCAATAAAAACCGACTTCTTTTAAGAGACCGGTGTCAAAGGCAAGCTTTATGCCATGTAACGAAAACAATAAAGAGAAACGTTCTATCATAAAACGTGAAAAAAATGAGAAATAAACATTACATCACATAATTTGAACAACAGAGACAAATGTTATGCTATATAATGCTAACCGAATATAAGATAAATACATATTGAGCATGTGATTTCTAAAGCTCGCAAGGGATCGTCTGCGATGAGAGTGATGGCATCTCCTGGCATCCAACAACGTTTGTTGATACTTCTGTTATTTCGTTCTTTCGTTATGGAAGGCCCTGTACCACTGCAAACGATTTACATTCCATAATTGCTCAACCGCCCGTGCCGGTGGAATCACGCGAATTACTATCTCATCTCCCAAAGAAAGAAAGGTAGCGGTAGTCCCCATCATAGCAGTCTCAGCACACGCCAAAAGACATAAGGCGAAACCGCACAGAAAGTGAACACAGCCAACTGTTCCTTGTCATACGACATCATCATTCATCATAAACAATTGGCAGATCGAAACATGATCAAAACGGATGAAACACACAGCTCACGGTGTGCACTGAGCACTTAACTCAGTAGCTCCTGCAACAAGCCGGTATGTTAAAGTCAAGTACGAGACTTGAATCGCCGTCTCAGCACGCCAGTTTTCATCCATATGTGTTCAGCTGCCTATTTAGAAGTGTTCGGAGACTTCTGGATAGTGTCGCTTCAAGCATTGAAACTCACGATGCAAGGCGGCATTCCTCACCTTCCCAGAGTACTACCCTGGTATCCATTTATGCCAGTAGCTGGGTGGACCGCGAAGGTATTTTTTTCCAACCATGAGTACAACTCACGCTACTTCCAGCGGGAATCGAACACAGATACTTCTGTATTGGGGACTAGAGCTCACGTCATGGCCATCCTCGCTATTAGTGAGACTCATGTACATGGACTCGAAATAGTGCACAAGGAAGCTCTGCACATCATTTTGGACCGCTCCAGAGCCACTTCCTGCATAATAACACGTTGTCTATTGGATGTGCCCACTGTGCAGAACGGAATCATCATACTAAGAGCATGTGCATACCTAAAGATAAGCACTGATCAGAAACATCCACTGTATGATAACTGAAGATAAGGGCAATAGGTTAAGGAGATGTAAATCATGGTGGGTAGGCCGGGCTGAGGAACTTGTCCAATCAAACTGAGAGCTTTCTAATGCTAGAGCTTCGAACTGACAGCTTTCTAATGCTAGAGCTTCAAACTGAGAGCTTTCTAATGCTAGAGCTTCAAACTGAGAGCTTTCTAATGCTAGATCTTCAAACTGAGAGCTTTCTAATGCTAGAGCTTAACACTGAGAGCTTTCTAATGCTAGATCTTCAAACTGAGAGCTTTCTAATGCTAGAGCTTCAAACTGAGAGCTTTCTAATGCAAGAGCTTCGAACTGAGAACTTTCTAATGCTAGAGCTTCAAACTGAGAGCTTTCTATTGCTAGAGCTTCAAACTGAGAGCTTTCTAATGCTAGAGCTTCAAACTGAGAGCTTTCTAATGCTAGAGCTTCAAACTGAGAGCTTTCTAATGCTAGAGCTTCGAACTGAGAGCTTTCTAATGCTAGAGCTTCGAACTGAGAGCTTTCTAATGCTAGAGCTTCAAACTGAGAGCTTTCTAATGCTAGAGCTTCAAACTGAGAGCTTTCTAATGCTAGAGCTTCAAACTGAGAGCTTTCTAATGCTAGAGCTTCACACTGAGAGCTTTCTAATGCTAGAGCTTAACACTGAGAGCTTTCTAATGCTAGAGCTTCAAACTGAGAGCTTTCTAATGCTAGAGATTCAAACTGAGAGCTTTCTAATGCTAGAGCTTCAAACTGAGAGCTTTCTAATGCTAGAGCTTCAAACTGAAAGCTTTCTAATGCTAGAGCTTCAAACTGAGAGCTTTCTAATGCTAGAGCTTAACACTGAGAGCTTTCTAATGCTAGAGCTTCAAACTGAGAGCTTTCTAATGCTAGAGCTTCAAACTGAGAGCTTTCTAATGCTAGAGCTTCACACTGAGAGCTTTCTAATGCTAGAGCTTCAAACTGAGAGCTTTCTAATGCTAGAGCTTCAAACTGAGAGCTTTCTAATGCTAGAGCTTCAAACTGAGAGCTTTCTAATGCTAGAGCTTCAAACTGAGAGATTTCTAATGCTAGAGCTTCAAACTGAGAGCTTTCTAATGCTAGAGCTTCAAACTGAGAGCTTTCTAATGCTAGAGCTTCAAACTGAAAGCTTTCTAATGCTAGAGCTTCAAACTGAAAGCTTTCTAATGTTAGAGCTTCAAACTGAAAGCTTTCTAATGCTAGAGCTTCAAACTGAAAGCTTTCTAATGCTAGAGCTTCAAACTGAGAGCTTTCTAATGCTAGAGCTTAACACTGAGAGCTTTCTAATGCTAGAGCTTCACACTGAGAGCTTTCTAATGCTAGAGCTTCAAACTGAGAGCTTTCTAATGCTAGAGCTTCAAACTGAAAGCTTTCTAATGCTAGAGCTTCACATTGAGAGCTTTCTAATGCTAAAGCTTCAAACTGAGAGCTTGCTAATGCTAGAGCTTCGAACTGAGAGCTTTCTAATGCTAGAGCTTCAAACTGAGAGCTTTCTAATGCTAGAGCTTCACACTGAGAGCTTTCTAATGCTAGAGCTTCACACTGAGAGCTTTCTAATGCTAGAGCTTCACACTGAGAGCTTTCTAATGCTAGAGCTTCAAACTGAGAGCTTTCTAATGCTAGAGCTTCACACTGAGAGCTTTCTAATGCTAGAGCTTCTCACTGAGAGCTTTCTAATGCTAGATCTTCACACTGAGAGCTTTCTAATGCTAGAGCTTCACACTGAGAGCTTTCTAATGCTAGAGCTTCAAACTGAAAGCTTTCTAATGTTTATTTCTCGGCCAGAGTGGACACCTGTTCCTTCAAAACGTAACTCTTTTCGCAAGTTTTGACGCACCACGCGTCATGTACGCTTCGCCGCACAGTGTGCTTCACTCTTAAATTGATTAGTGTCAACTGTCATCAAACCATACTCTTTTTTCTTGCCCTGTATTATCTTGGTTTTGGTGAAATCTAATTCCTGGTTTATTATCTACAATTTCATATATCATAAGTTAAGTGTTAGGTAAATATAAACATGTAGATTTGATATTTAAAAACATAATCAATGTTGTCTCTGAAATCTCTACCGCTAAATTGAAAAAAACGTTCCGGACTGAAAGAGTTCAAACTATCTTCGTTACCACATTAGACAGAGGATGCATGCAACAGAATGTGGGTTGTAGTTTACTCAGAAGTGGATGTCCTTATTTGTGAACATTGCGATGACACACACGTGCTAGTCTACACAGATGGTTCTGTGGTACCTCATCAACGGAGTGCTTGGGCTTTCACAGTCCAATCCAATGGCAGAACTGTTCACGAAGATGTGGGCGGCGCCTACGTAATGACGTCGAGTAGTTTGATGATTAAAAAAATGACAGTGACGAAGGGTATTGATTGGTTGGAGACTCAAGAATGTGTGTGTGTGTGTGTGTGAGATCTGAGTGACTCAAGAATGTATCTTGTGTGTGTGTGTGTGTGTGTTCTGAGTGACTCAAGAATGTATCCTTGTGTGTGTGTGTGTGTGTTCTGAGTGACTCATGAATGTATCCTTGTGTGTGTTCTGAGTGACTCAATGAACAAGATCCACCAAGTAGAGTCAAGCCTAATTCGTCGTTAATGGTTCTGATCAATACAGAGATCAACGATTTGCAGTATCACCTTTATTTATGTCACAGGTCATGCTGGTTTTGAGGACAACGACAGAATGCACAGACTGGCCGGTTCGGCAATAAAGGTCCTGGACAGCCAATGAATTGGGCAGATATCATTATCGATCTACGAGAGATGGGTTGAACCAAGGACTTTAACAGAACTACAAATACATGGCTATCTAGACTGTGTGAACTGGGAGTGAAGACCCGTGTTGCCAGAACAGAGCGATATCTGGACAAATTAGAGGATTTGTCAACCAACACCGAACTGGCACAATTAGTCGTTGTGTGCTGCTGAACATTTTGAGAAGAAGATCGGAGCACGTAAGGATGTGTCCAACGTGCTGTGATAATGATCGTAATTTAACTTAACATAACGTAACACTAGATAAATATGTTGTTACATATTGAAAACAAATACAATAGAATACAGAACACCTCAAAATGAAAACAATTACAATAGAAGACAAAACACCTCAAAATGAAAACAATTACAATAGAAGACAGAACACGTCAAAATGAAAACAATTACAATAGAAGACAGAACACCTCAAAATAAAAACAATTACAATAGAAGACAGAACACCTCAAAATCAAAATGAAAACAAATACAATAGAAACCAATCATTGCCACAGAATAAGTTCAATTATATTCTATCAATCACACTTGCGGTTAAAAACATAGATCCTATTAATAGAGACGAGGCTATATCTCGTGTTAGTGAAGCTCATCTTAGTCCGGACTTTAGCAACATCATCATCCCGCCTTGACTTCCAATTCTCAGCCTAATGACCGGCTCAATTGCCTCATATACCAGCCGAGAGCCCAAACAAACGGGCGCTAATAGAAAGTTAGCTACTTCTAGTACCTAGGGTAGCCACCTCCCGACGGGGCCGGAAACTCAGTCGACAAGAAGACAAGAGGTGTCTGGCATTAACACGATGAGCGATCTTCAGACATGAACAGGCGATCGTTTATGGAAATTCTGTCTTTGGTGTTATTTGTATAAGAAGATGAGCATCTCATCTCATGTGTTATTTGTATAAGAAGATGAGCATCTCATCTCATGTGTTATTTGTATAAGAAGATGAGCATCTCATCTCATGTGTTATTTGTATAAGAAGATGAGCATCTCATCTCATGTGTTATTTGTATAAGAAGATGAGCATCTCATCTCATGTGTCATTTGTATAAGAAGATGAGCATCTCATCTCATGTGTTATTTGTATAAGAAGATGAGCATCTCATCTCATGCGTCATTTGTATAAGAAGATGAGCATCTCATCTCATGTGTTATTTGTATAAGAAGATGAGCATCTCATCTCATGCGTCATTTGTATAAGAAGATGAGCATCTCATCTCATGCGTCATTTGTATAAGAAGATGAGCATCTCATCTCATGCGTCATTTGTATAAGAAGATGAGCATCTCATCTCATGCGTTATTTGTATAAGAAGATGAGCATCTCATCTCATGCGTCATTTGTATAAGAAGATGAGCATCTCCTCTCATGCGTCATTTGTATAAGAAGATGAGCATCTCATCTCATGCGTCATTTGTATAAGAAGATGAGCATCTCATCTCATGCGTCATTTGTATAAGAAGATGAGCATCTCATCTCATGCGTCATTTGTATAAGAAGATGAGCATCTCATCTCATGCGTCATTTGTATAAGAAGATGAGCATCTCATCTCATGCGTCATTTGTATAAGAAGATGAGCATCTCATCTCATGCGTCATTTGTATAAGAAGATGAGCATCTCATCTCATGCGTTATTTGTATAAGAAGATGAGCATCTCATCTCATGCGTCATTTGTATAAGAAGATGAGCATTTCATCTCATGCGTCATTTGTATAAGATGATGAGCATTTCATCTCATGCGTCATTTGTATAAGAAGATGAGCATTTCATCTCATGCGTCATTTGTATAAGATGATGAGCATTTCATCTCATGCGTCATTTGTATAAGATGATGAGCATTTCATCTCATGCGTCATTTGTGTAAGAAGATGAGCATTTCATCTCATGCGTCATTTGTGTAAGAAGATGAGCATTTCATCTCATGCGTCATTTGTGTAAGAAGATGAGCATTTCATCTCATGCGTCATTTGTATAAGAGGATGAGCATTTCATCTCATGCGTCATTTGTGTAAGAAGATGAGCATTTCATCTCATGCGTCATTTGTATAAGAGGATGAGCATTTCATCTCATGCGTCATTTGTGTAAGAAGATGAGCATTTCATCTCATGCGTCATTTGTGTAAGAAGATGAGCATTTCATCTCATGCGTCATTTGTATAAGAGGATGAGCATTTCATCTCATGCGTCATTTGTGTAAGAAGATGAGCATTTCATCTCATGCGTCATTTGTATAAGAGGATGAGCATTTCATCTCATGCGTCATTTGTGTAAGAAGATGAGCATTTCATCTCATGCGTCATTTGTATAAGAGGATGAGCATTTCATCTCATGCGTCATTTGTGTAAGAAGATGAGCATTTCATCTCATGCGTCATTTGTGTAAGAAGATGAGCATTTCATCTCATGCGTCATTTCTGTATTTGCGTAGGATGATAACATTCTATCTCAGGTGTCATTTGTATAAGATGATAACATGTTATCTCATGCGACATTTGTATAAGATGATACATGTTATCTCATGCGACATTTGTATAAGATGATAACATGTTATCTCATGCGTCAGTTGCGTAAGATGATAACATGTTATCTCATGCGTCAGTTGCGTAAGATGATAACATGTTATCTCATGCGACTTTTGTGTAAGATGATAACATGTTATCTCATGCGACATTTGTGTAAGATGATAACATGTTATCTCATGCGACATTTGTGTAAGATGATAACATGTTATCTCATGCGACATTTGTGTAAGATGATAACATGTTATCTCATGCGACATTTGTGTAAGATGATAACATGTTATCTCATGCGACATTTGTATAAGATGATAACATGTTATCTCATGCGACATTTGTGTAAGATGATAACATGTTATCTCATGCGCCATTTGTGTAAGATGATAACATGTTATCACATGCGACATTTGTGTAAGGTGAAGAAAGTTCATTCTCATGCGTCATGTGTCTAAGGGGATTTTGATTTCATCTCTGACGTCATTGGTGCAAAGATGGTGAAAATTCTATTCCAGGAGTCATTTGTGTCAGATGCTATTTCTCACTGACGCCAAATCTGTCAAGGTAGCGTGGAGGTTAAGACACAATTACAATGATTTCAGTAAAAATAAGTGAACGAAAGAAATGACAGGCTTTTTCTTTCAGTTATTCCTGATATAAGAATTAGTGTGTTGTAGTACACAACCTATCGAAAAGGACGACAAAAGAAAGACATGTGTGATCATTAAAAGGCTAAATAACAATTGGTAATAAAAAAAAAAACGAAATAAAAGCACGTGTTCCGGCGCCCATAACCAGTTTTCTGAAAGAAAGCCCTTGACCACACATGAACCACATCAAGATTTCTTAAATTGCCAAGTTGGTTCTATGCTTACATGACAGCCAAGTCATCTGAAGTACAAGGGGAATGAATGCCCCATTGATTTGGGAACGATAATTGAGAGTGAAGGACAGACAGCATTGCAACAAATACAGCCATAAACGCTGTGACCGAATAATGGTCTTTTTATATTTACTCCCCTCCGCCCCTTTTACTCCTTCAATATTTCCTTCCTTCCTTCCTTCCTTCCTTCCTTCCTTCCTTCCTTCCTTCCTTCCTTCCTTCCTTCCTTCCTTCCTTCCTCTCTTCCTCCCTTCCTCCCATCCTTCCTCCCTCCCTCCCTCTCTTTCTTTCTTTCTTTCTTTTCTTCTTGTCTTTCTCTTCTTTCTTTCCTTCCTTCTTCTTCCCTCCCTCCCTCCCTCCCTTCCTTCTTTTTTTCCTTCCTTCCTTCCCTTTCCATTCTTCCTTCCTTCTTCCTCCCATCCATTCCTTCCCTTCCCTCCCTTCCCTTCCTTCCTTCCTTCGAAGAAGATTGAAAAGGAGAAGGAGAAGAAAAGGAAGAAGGAGAAGAAGAAGGAGAAGAAAAGGAGAAGAAGGAGAAGGAGAAGAAGAAGAAGGAGAAGAGAAGAAGGAGAGAAGAAGGAGAAGAAGAAGGAGAAGAAGGAGAAGAAGAAGGAGAAAGAAGGAGAAGGAGAAGAAGGAGAAGGAGAAGAAGGAGAAGAGAAGGAGAAGAAGGAGAAGGAGAAGAAGGAGAAGGAGAAGAAGGAGAAGGAGAAGGAGAAGATGGAGAAGAAGGAGAAGAAGGAGAAGAAGGAGAAGGAGAAGAAGGAGAAGAAGGAGAAGAAGAAGGAGAAGATGGAGAAGAAGGAGAAGGAGAAGAAGGAGAAGAAGGAAGAAGAAGAAGAAGAAGAAGGAGAAGAAGGAGAAGGAGAAGAGAAGAAGAAGGAGAAGAAGGAGAAGAGGAGAAGAAGGAGAAGAAAAAGGAGAAGATGAAGAAGAAGGAGAAGGAGAAGAAGGAGAAGAAGGAGAAGAAGGAGAAGAAGGAGAAGAAGGAGAAGAAGGAGAAGAAAAAGGAGAAGAAAAAGGAGAAGAAGGAGAAGAAGAAGGAGAGAAGGAGAAGAGAAGAAGGAGAAGGAGAAGAAGAAGGAGAAGAAGGAGAAGGAGAGGAGAAGAAGGAGAAGGAGAAGAAGAAGGAGAAGAAGAAGGAGAAGAAGGAGAAGGAGAAGAAGGAGAAGAAGAAGAAGGAGAAGAAGAAGGAGAAGAAGAAGGAGAAGGAGAAGAAGAAGGAGAAAAGGAGAAGAAGAGAAGAAGGAGAAGAAGGAGAAGAAGGAGAAGAAGGAGAAGAAAAAGGAGAAGAAGGAGAAGAAGAAGGAGAAGAAGAAGGAGAAGAAGGAGAAGAAGAAGGAGAAGAAGGAGAAGGAGAAGAAGGAGAAGGAGAAGAAAGAGAAGAAGGAGAAGGAGAAGGAGAAGAAGAAGAGAAAGAACATTTAATTGTCGATTTGTTGAAATAAATCTATTTTAAATAGATAATTGATGCATTTAGACAGAAAATCTTATTTAAAAGAATTTGGCAATTGCAACATTTTGCATCATGCGAACCTAGCAATGAAGAGTGCGAAATAAAATCAGCCCAGGAATTAGTGATGAACAGTGTGGTTTTGTTAGAGATAAAGGAACAAGTATAGCCACATACATCATAAGATCTTTTGTAGAAAGAGCCATAGAGGTGAAAACCTATGCTTCATAGATTATACCAAAGCATTTGACAAAGTAAAGCACCAAGAACTAATCCAAATTCTAGAAAGCATAAACGTAGACAGCAAAGATCTAAGAACAATAAAGAACATGTACTGGCAACAACAGCGGCATAAGAACTGGAAACCAATTGGGAATGTTTCAACAAATAAAACAGGTGTTAGACAAGGTTGTGTGCAGTCACCAGATTTGTTTAATATTGATAGTGAGATTATTTTAAGATCCATAAGGGGCATGCCTGGAATAACAATTGGAGGTCATAACATAAATAATCTAAGGTATGCTGAAAACAGTCAACAACAGAACTGATACGATGCACTGTAGATAGAAGATTGTGGAAGGACATGATCACCTACGCCAACCGGTATGGCACATGATGATGATGAGGTATGCTGATGATACAGTCTTAATCGCCATGAGTAAAAATGAGTTACAAGAAATGGGACATTGTAGTGAAAGAAAGCAAAATAAAGGACTCAGCCTTAATAGCAAAAGACAGATGTAATGCTAACAAAAAAGAAAAAGACATCACCCCAGTGCAAAATAAAGACAAATGGAACAATATTAAAAAGGTAAATGAATTTAAATATTTGGGAACTTTGTTAACCTCAGACGGAAGATGTACAAAAGAGGTGAGATGCAGAATGGCTCAGGCAAAAGCAGCTTTTCAAAAAATGAGGAAGATACTATGCAATCCATTTTTGACAATAGAAACAAGAAAGAGAGATCTTAAATGTTATGTAGAGCCAGTCTTAATATGGATGCGAATCATGGACATAGGACAACAGACAAGAAAATCACTGGAGGCTGTAGAAATGTGGTTTTATAGAAGAATGCTGAGAATACCATCGACAGCTAAGAAGAGTAATGAAAACATTCTGAAAGAGGTCAAAGGAAAAAGAGAACTAATTTCCAATATTAGGAAGAAACAATTATCATCTTTTGGCCATGTAATGAGAAGAGAACAGCTGGAATATATTGTAACAACTGGAAATTGAGGGACGAAGAGATAGAGGAAGCAAAGAGAAAAGATACCAGACAGCTTAAGAGAATGGCTTGGCAGAAGGTCAACAACAGAAATGATAAATGTCTATATCGAAAGTTGTGGAGAGACATGATCACCTACGCCAGCAGGCGAGGTACTTGATGATGATGATGAACCTAGCAACAGTCAGTTTGTTGTTGACAACAAAACGTCATTTCACGAACTTTTGCTTTCGCGACTATAATTTTCTGGAGGTATCATTAAATGTTATTTAACGACATCAATACAGGAGACACACGTCGAGGGTCTAAATGTGCGAGGGCGCATCACTTTAACACTTTAAGTGTGGAAAACCACTGTTGTGGAAGGTTTTAGAGTGCTTGACATTTTAAACCTCTACCGGCAGTGTTTTCAATTTATCGGCAGAATTGCACGTCTATAAAGAGAATCACGCGCTGTAGGTACGATCGTTGTTGTTGAAGTCTAGTTTGAAGAAATAAACTTGAATAATATATTTTGGAATAGAAAATATTATCTAACATTCATCCATCCTTTCGCACATCCATTCATCCATCATTCCACCCCTCCACCCATCCATTCATCCATCCTTCCATCCGTCCGTTCGCCCATCCATTCATCCATCCTTCCATCCGTCCGCCCATCCATTCATCCATCCATCCGTTCGCCCATCCATTCATCCATCTATCCATCCGTCCGCCCATCCATTCATCCATCCGTCCATCCATTCATCCATCCGTCCATCCATTCATCCATTCATCATCCATCCGTTCGCCCATCCATTAATCCATCCATCCATCCGTCCGCCCATCCATTCATCCATCCTTCCATCCGTCCGTTCGCCCATCCATTCATCCATCCTTCCATCCGTCCGCCCATCCATTCATCCATCCGTCCGCCCATACATTCATCCAACCGTCCGCCCATCCATCCTTCCGTCCGCCAATCCATCCATCCATCCATCCATCCATCCATCCATCCCTCCCCTCCCGTCCATCCATTCGTCCGTCCGTCCTTTCATCCGTCCGTCCTTTCATCCGTCCGTCCGTCGTCCACCCACCCCTCTGTGTCCTTGTTATTATTCTCAAGGTTAACATTTACATTATATGCAATCATTACAAAATTTGAGCAACAAAAATATAAACAAATAGCGCAGAATAAATAAACAAACTGTTCTCTACTTTCCACTTGTCTTTCATAAAGTTATGTGCAAATATAACAAATATTGTTTCCTTCTCAAAATGACGCTTTTGCTTTCATCATGGACATATTGCTTCACTATTTTAATGTAGATGTCCTGTGCCAGTAGTACATTCCATTCATTCTAAAAACTGGTATTTTGTAGAAGTGGTTTCAATTTGTGATGCCAGACATCAAAGGTAAAAATTTGTTGCTGAAGTAAATATTTCATGTGTGAATGATATTTCATTAGTTATGTTTCTGTCTTTCGCTCGCTCACTTTTTTCTGTCTTTCTCTCTGTCTTTCTCTCTGTCGTTCTCTCTGTCTTGATCTCTCTCTTTTTCTGTCTTCCTCTCTGTCTTTCTTCTCTTTTTTTCTGTCTTTCTTTCTGTCTTTCTTTCTTTCTGTCTTTCTTTATTTCTGTCGTTCTATCTTCCTTTCTTTCTCTCTCTCTCTTTCTTTCTTTCTTTCTTTCTTTCGTTTTTTTTTTTCTTTTTTCTGTCTCTGTATCTGTCTCTTTCTCTTTCACATTCTCTCTCTATCTCTCTATCTCTGTCTCTTTCTTTCTTTATTATTTTTCTTTCTTTCTCTTTCTTTCTTCCTTCCCTCCCTCTCTCCTTCCAACCTCCCTCCTTAGGGGAAGATATACTAACCGAATAGCAAAGCAAGCCCTCAAGTGGGACACAACATGTGGGAGGAAAGAGGCCAACCCAGAGAAATATTGACAAGAGCATTGATCAGAGAGGCAAATGCAGCAGGAATCGGCCCCCTCATGAAATCGAGAAGTTTGAACAGAACAGAGACAAATGTCGAGATTTGATAAAAGATCTTTGCAAGATTGAGATTGCTAGAAAGAAATGCTTCCTTCGAGGAGGTGTTAATTCGGGTGATTCCACTGGCACGGGAGGTTGAGCATTATGGATTTTAATTCGTTTAGCGGTGATTCCGGTGCTTTCGACTACTACAAAGACTACAACAACAACTACAACAACAACTACAACAACTACAACAACAACAACTACAACAACTACAACAACTACAACAACAACTACAACAACTACAACAACAACTACAACAACAACTACAACAACTACAACAACAACTACAACAACTACAACAAACAACAACTACACAAAACTACAACAACTACAACAACAACTACCAACAACTACAACAACAAAGACTACAACAACTAAAACAACTACAACAACAACAACTACAACAACTACAACAACTACAACAACTACTACAACAACAACAACAACAACAACTACAACAACTACAACAACTACAACAACTACAACAACAACTACAACAACAACAACTACAACAATTACAACAACTACAACAACAACTACAACAACTACAACAACAACACAACTACAACAACAACTACAACAACTACAACAACAACTACAACAACAACTACAACAACTACAACAACAACACTACAACAACTACAACAACAACAACTACAACAACTACAACAACTACAACAACAACTACAACACAAAGACTACAACAACTAAAACAACTACAACAACAACAACTACAACAACTACAACAACTACAACAACTACTACAACAACAACTACAACAACAACAACTACAACAACTACAACAACTACAACAACTACAACAACTACAACAAAACAACTACAACAACAACAACTACAACAATTACAACAACTACAACAACAACTACAACAACTACAACAAAACTACAACAACAACTACAACAACTACAACAACAACAACTACAACAACTACAACAACAACTACTACAACAACTACAACAACTACAACAACTACTACAACAACTACTACAACTACAACTACAACTACAACAACAACAACTACAACAACTACAACAACTACAACAACTACAACAACTACAACATTACTACAACAACTACAACAACTACAACAACTACAACAACTACAACAACTACAACAATTACAACAACTACAACTACAACAACTACAACAACGTTAGTTTTTATGTGTGTGGTGTCACAAACTGAAACCACTTCCATAAAATATTAATTTGAAGCATGAGTGGAATGTACCAAGCTCAGGGCATCTTATTCGATTAGCACCACACAATGTCCAAGATTAGAACTGAAATGTCACTTTAAGAAGAAATAAAGCTGCTTGTGGGTGTCTTTGTGCTCCCTGAAATCCTGACCTCTTGCTTCATAATTTAACAGTAAGGGGTGTGTGTGTTTTTCTTGTTTGTTCCTGCTGAAGGCCTATTGGGCCGAAACGTCGTTTAGTCTGTGTCGTCCACTTATCACGTAAAGCTTCTAACATACCATTTTTTTGTATTTCTTAATTTGTCTTCATAATGTAACCAAACACTTAAGTAGCCACAATCCACTTCTTTTAACAACTTTGATTAATAATTTAGAAAATATTTCCAGAGAGAGGTTTTATTTCTCAATGTTCTTGTTCTGAATATAGAATTTCCTCGCGGCAGACATTTCCATGATTAAAAGAAACTATTTCTAATCAAATGTAATACAAGAGGAAAATGAAATAACTACAAATTTGTTTCTGAAATGAGAAACAGACTACATGAAATGAAATAAAAGAAAATTGGATCTTTCTTCTTCTCAGTCGTTAAGTAGTCATGGATTAATTGTGTCGCAAGTTTACAGCAGCGTCCACATATCTACGCTGTTGGGCCCAATACATTCGTCTTTGACATGGGTGGGCTTGCTTAACAATATTTATTCACGCTGCAGCCATTTTGAATTTCAAATTGAATTAGCAAGGGTTCTTTAACGTGCGCGAGTGCACACGGGATTTCCTGTTTTTCGCCGGCTTCTGAGGGGAGCTAGATATCGAATCTCACTACAAGAGACGGATATGAGGAAACCACGGATTCGAAGTGAAAGATTCCCACAATTATGGCGAGATTCGAACACGAGATTTTCCTGTCCAGAGATCGACGTCTTACCCATAGACCACCCAGTTTTCCAACACGCAAAGTGATAACTGAAACATTTCACGGTGAAAAATACAGAGGATAACAAAGATAAACAGAGGGAGACAAAGATAAATAGAGAGAGATAAAGATAAACTGAGGGAGACAAAGATAAAAAGAGAGAACACAGATAAACAGACTGACACAGATAAACAGAGGGACACAAAGATAAATAGAGTGAACAAAGATAAACAGAGGGGACAAATATAAGCAGAGGGAGACAAAGATAAACAGAGGGAACAAAGATAAACAGAGGGAACACAAATGAACAGAGAGAGAGAGACAAAGATAAACCGAGGGGACATAAATAAACAGAGGGAACAAAGATAAGCAGATAGGACAAAGAGACAGAACATCTATTTTATACCGGATAGCTGCGACATGTAAAGAAAACTAAATATAAATGCTGACCGCATTAGAGACAGTTCTTTTGCGAAATCACTAAGCAACCGATGCCATTCAGTGGAGTATATAAAAGGACGTCTCACTCGCAGAACCAGCATTTTCTTAATAGATTTAACACCAAAAAAGACATTACTTCGCAATTTGAGCACGGGTGCGTACATTGTGTGGGGAATGAAACGGAATGTGTCTATATTTTATGTGTGTGTGTGTGTGATGCTTAATTGTTCCGACACTGAGTAGTACAGCCTGCCTGACACGCCTCTCTGCTGATCGCTGTAATTTAACTGAGGAAGCCAGCACAATACGCATGTTGTTTGTGAGTGTTAGTGTACAGCACATGTGGGTCCACACAGGGTAGGTGGAAAATGTGCTGGTACACTCTCAAGGAGCGAATGTTTTATGGTAAAATCATGAAAGCAATGTTAGATTCTGTAGCGAGTGTGATATCTTGCACGTAGCGAGTGTGATATCTTGCACGTAGCGAGTGTGATATCTTGCACGTAACGTTAGTGGGGAATTATATTTATTCCAAGCTTGAAAATGGCAAACTAAACAAATTGTGTGAAAATGTTTTTTTTCAATGCAACAAATTTGCTCAAATGCCACACACACACACGCACACGCACACGCACACGCACACGCACACGCACACACACCACACACACACACACACACACGTACAAGTTAATTAGTAGGAAAGTAAAAAAAAAAGTTCAATAGCATAACAATTTGGAATTTGCCGGGAAGTTTAACAAGAAATAATTTTCCAGCAAATGTTTAGCTTCAAAATTAATCAAATACAAATTTACTACAAATTCGCATATTCACGTTATCACATATTTAATGACTATAACGAAAAATGTTAGCTGTAACTTAAAGCAATTAGTTGTGACTGATTATTTGTTTGAGACATTTGAGTGCCTCTTTATCACCATGTTCGTTATGTTGTGATTATTATGTCTCCTTTTTCGACACATTCATAGGAACTCTCATAACGTGTATTTCTTGAGTGTGCTCAAACACCAGGTTAAATAAACAAGGCATTCGGTTACAATTTCCTGCCCTGGTCTTCGTGCTGTCACTCAAGCTGGCTTCAGTTCACAGACTCAACAGGCTTCAGTAGCGTTTCCGTGATGAACAGAAATATCAACCCTATATTAGGGTCACATCCGAATTGTGTCCCTTTGGGTATGAGATTATTTTCAAATATGTTGCCATGGTTACAAATAAATACTCACGTTACCATGGTGACGTGAAACTTTCTGTGATAATTTGTGGTTTCATTTCAACGTTTATGATGAGTTTAGAGGTGTAGGCAGCTATTAAATGATGGTAGGACACACTTCGTGGAAGGAGAGGGAAATAGTGGTGGGGAGTGTAAGAAAGACAATGGATTAATAAATCATGATACAAGAATAGCAAATGAAGTTATACTTGAATTAATGACGTTATAATAAAGAGATTTTTATTTCTTGTAAATGTCTCGGAAGAAAAAAATCGAAAATAATTGGCAACAGCAATTTAGGTGAGAATGTAGGGTTGAAGAAACGGTAACGGATGTTACATAGGAGCCAGTAGTGTTACATAGATCATACATAGGAGCCAGTAGTGTTACATAGATGTTACATAGGAGCCAGTAGTGTTACATAGATGTTGCATAGGAGCCAGTAGTGTTACATAGGAGCCAGTAGTGTTACATAGATGTTACATAGGAGCCAGTAGTGTTACATAGATGTTACATACGAGCCAGTAGTGTTACATAGATGTTACATAGGAGCCAGTAGTGTTACATAGATGATACATAGGAGCCAGTAGTGTTACATAGATGATACATAGCAGCCAGTAGTGTTACATAGATGGTACATAGGAGCCAGAAGTGTTACATAGATGATACATAGCAGCCAGTAGTGTTACATAGATGAACATAGCAGCCAGTAGTGTTACATAGGTGTTACATATGAGCCAGTAGTATTACATACATGATACATATGAGCCACTAGTGTTACATAGGTGTTACATTGGAGCCAGTAGTGTTACATATATGTTACATATCATGTTGAGTGAAATTTTGGAATTCTCATTACATTTGAGTCTCCTTTAAAATTACTAAGCTCGAACGCTAAATGTGAGAGAATTTCGATCAGAAGTTCGAACGATGCTTCCACGTTCGATCTCAGAAGTACGAAGTGGAAAAATGGCATATGTAAACGAGATCACAACCATCTGCGATGTTCAGAACTTGTATGGCATTCGGAACGAAATAAATTTGAAATACTCTGCTCCAATGTACTGGAACACGTACCATTTACACGCAACACAGTTTTTGTCAATACAAGTAAGATAAATAAGGCTTTTTCCTTAAAGCCGGTACTGGCAATTGAACTCAGACCTCACCACCGTAAAACACAAGATAATCTTTGGTGCTAATACACAGCGGTTTGTTTTTGATCTAAAAATGTAATTTTAGTTACGATCCTGAAAATTGTATAGCATTTGTGGATGAAGATGTGCTTAGCCTAGAACATTCCAATCATTCTTAAATATGATATTGAATGGGAGTGGTTTCATTTTGTGGCACCAGAAACACAAGACATAAAATGTTTACTAAACTAAATATTCATGTATAAATATTTTATTAGCTACATTTCATAACTAAAAGATTAAAGACAGGAAGATATGTGAGTTTTAGGGAACACGATATACAATTTGTAACTTTTATTTTGTACCTGATGAAGGTTTTTGTGGAAACGTCGATAGCTCGCCTAGACTCTCTGCAGGTTTAGCTGCTTACTATCACTTTATATTTATTTGACAATATCTAATAACACATTTGTTAAAGTTACGCTTCTTCTGATTATATTGAATGTTTAGTGGAAGAAGAATGTGTATTGTATAAACATCTACCTATCTATTGACCTTTCGAGCCGTAGCCGGCCCATAGACCCAAATACTCTTTCTCTTATCTAAATTTTTGTTCTAGCAGTTTTCAATCCTTCTAAAGATCGTTTATCAAATCTCGCCATTTGTCTCTGTTCTGTGCAAGCAACTCTATCCCATCGAGGGGGTCGATTCCTACTGCTCTTGCATCTCTTATCAATGTTCTTCTCAGTGTCTCTCTGAGTCTGCCTCTTTTACTCTTACCTGTTGTTTCCCACATGAGGGCTTGCTTTGTTATTCGGTTATTATCTCTCCTCATCACATGTTTTATAAACATGGATGGACACAATTGAGCAAATCAACTAATGTATCAGTGACAAACACTGTGATATAGAAATGTGGTTTTACTGAACTATGTTTTGAGTGCCATGGAAATGGAGATAGTGTAACGAGGACATTGTAATCATCATGTGCCAAGCCGGTTGACGTAGACGAACATGTCCTTCCTCAGTTTTGTATCCACAGTGCATGGTATCATTTTGTTGTTGACTGTTTGCCATGCCATGTCACCAAGCTATCCAGTATTTTCTCTCTTTGCTATCCGCGATTTCATTTCTCTTTCCCTTTATTTTGACAGTTGTAACCAAGTATTTCAACTTTCCTATTTTCATGATGTGCCCGAAAAATGTTGATTGTTTCTTTCTGGCGTTTTTAAGAAGTTCACTTTTAGTGTTGGCCTCTTTGAGAATGTCCTCGTTGGTTTTTTTAGTTGCCCAGGAACTTTCAACATTCTTCTGAGGAATCCCATCTCTATGGTCTTTATTCTTCATTTCATTTGTTTGTCTAATGTCCATGATTTGCTTCCATAGGTCAGAATTGACAATATACATAGCACCGATTAAATCTCTTTCTGACTTCAATGACATGGACTTGTCGCTGAAGATGTTTTAAATTCCCTTAAATGCTTTTTTTTCGCTTGAGCTATTCTGCTTTTTATTGCTGTGGACATTACAAGCCAAAGTGAAAAGAAGGAGTTACTACCAACATTGAGGAAAATCATGACACTTCCTGGTCACTTTCGTTGAACGGGAACAGCCTGTGACAACAGAAAAGAATATTGATCAGTGAGTGGGTAACAGAAAAGAAGAGACGGCCTCGGTAGCCGAGTTGGGAAAACCACCCGACTGGGCAAGCGACGTTCGGACAACCCGTGTTCGATTCCCGCTGGGAACAGTGTGAATTGTACTCGTGGTTGGAAAAAAAAAATACTCCCACGGTCGACCCAGCCGTTGGCAGAAATGGGTACCAGGGTATTACCCTGGGATGGTGAGGAATGTCGCCTCGCATCGTGAGTTTCAATGCTTGAGGCGACACTATACAGCAATCTCCGAAAATTTCTGGATAGGCGGCCGAGCACATATGGGTGGAAAATCGCGTGCTAAGACGCCGGTTCAAGCTAAGACGCCGGTTCAAGCTAAGACGCCGGTTCAAGCTAAGACGCCGCGGTTCAAGTCTCGTACTTGACCTTTACCTTTATAGAAAGTGAAGAACAATTTACAATTTAAACGAAAGACGAGTTCAAAAGTCATCAAATGAAATCTAAATTAACTGAAGAGCCAGAAAATTGTTGAAAGACATGACCACTGACTTCAGTAGTCACGGCACCTGATGTTGTTGCCGGAGGTTTTCCTCGCTGTTATCCCTTCTCCTAAAATCAGTAGGTCTGGTAATCGTCGTTTATCAACGCGGTCATACTCCACAAAGCTGGCATGGTGTCAGCTTCATCTCATTATACACCTTCAACGGTGGCTATCCTTTTGTTATTACGAGAGTTTATATGAGGTTTGAGAGATGAGTTAAACTCAGAGTTTATATGAGGTTTGAGAGATGGATTAAGCTAAGAGTTTATATGAGGTTTGAGAAATGAGTTAAAATCAGAGTTTATATGAGGTTTGAGAACTGAGGTAAACTCACAGTTTATTTGAGGCTTGAGAGCTGAGTTAAACTCACAGTTTATATGAGGCTTGAGAGCTGAGTTAAACTCTGAGTTTATATGAGGTTTGAGAGATGAGTTAACTCAGAGTTTAAATGAGGTTTCAGAGCAGAATTATGAGTTTATGTGAGATTGGAGAATAAAAACTACATGCTCAGTACAGCTGCCAGAAGATGTTCAGATCAAATTTGGTTAATGTCATCCCGATTGAAATAAAAACGGTTGTAACCCAACTATGTTTGGAAAATCACCAGTTATAATCAATTCGGACACCGGTTTTTGTCAATGGTATAACAAAATAAACCACAAGAAAACAAAAATAGTCTAAACTATACAGAACTTTAAAAAAAAATGTAAGTAAACAAAACTAAAATAATCGAAACTATACGGAACTAAAAATAATTCAGACTAAACAAATCTAAAAGTTAACTAACTAAACTATACGAAACTAAATATTAAATAAACTAAACTAAACTAAAAATTAACAAAACTATACGAAACTAAAATTTATTTAGACTAAACAAAACTAAAAGTTAATTAAACTGTACGAAATTAAAAATATTTAAACTTTACGAATAAAAAAAAATTAACTATCTAAACAATACGAAAAAAAAATTAAACTATCTAAACTATACGAAAAAAAAATTTAAACTATCTAAACTATACGAAAAAAAAGACCCACTGCTACTTTAGGTACAAAATGATGCATTTCATAATAGTGAACCCTTGTTAAGTTTAATTCTACTTCCGCCTTCATGGCGACCACTCTGATTAAATTTTCTCTTCAGCCGGTTTAAAGCTTTCATTTTGCAGACGTGACAAATTCTACTTCTTTTCTCGAGTCTCGGAGCTAGCACTATTTCCTGGAATCTGAACAAACGTGTAGTCCTGCAGGCAGCATAATCTGGTTTATAGAAATGGATGGCCAGAGAAACCAGTAATACTTGCTGAGCTTAGACTAATAATAAATACGATGTTGGCAAGCTCAGCAGACAGGGCTGTTGTGAATAACACTTTTGAAAATAAAGGATAAAATTAAAAAGGTCTGGGGAATTTCCTCTGTGAATTTGTGACTGCTTAAACGGACAATGATAACATGCTTGAGATGGCAATGCACACAAAAAACTGGGCAATAAAATAAATAGGAAGTGTCCAGTGACGTGAGATAATACAGTGGAGAGATGAGGCAATGAGATGGCCTAAGGTTGGCATGGTCTGCCATTATGGAAAAGGAAGGAGGTGCCAAAAAAAATAAATATATGCATGACATTGGAGAGTTTGGGGATAATTTCGACTACCGTTTTTTTCAGCATTCACGGTAGTGATGTTTTGTCTCATGTCATTTGTGACTTAAGCATCCACGGTAGTGATGTTTTGTCTCATGTCATTAGTGACTTCAGCATCCACGGTAGTGATGTTTTGTCTCATGTCATTTGTGATTTCAGCATTCACGGTAGTGATGTTTTGTCTCATGTCATTTGTGGCTTAAGCATCCACGGTAGTGATGTTTTGTCTCATGTCATTTGTGATTTCAGCATTCACGGTAGTGATGTTTTGTCTCATGTCATTTGTGACTTAAGCATCCACGGTAGTGATGTTTTGTCTCATGTCATTTGTGATTTCAGCATTCACGGTAGTGATGTTTTGTCTCATGTCATTTGTGACTTAAGCATCCACGGTAGTGATGTTTTGTCTCATGTCATTAGTGACTTCAGCATCCACGGTAGTGATGTTTTGTCTCATGTCATTTGTGACTTAAGCATCCACGGTAGTGATGTTTTGTCTCATGTCATTAGTGACTTCAGCATCCACGGTAGTGATGTTTTGTCTCATGTCATTAGTGACTTCAGCATCCACGGTAGTGATGTTTTGTCTCATGTCATTTGTGATTTCAGCATTCATGGTAGTGATGTTTTGTCTCATGTCATTTGTGGCTTAAGCATCCACGGTAGTGATGTTTTGTCTCATGTCATTAGTGACTTCAGCATCCACGTTAGTGATGTTTTGTCTCATGTCATTTGGACTTCAGCATCCACGGTAGTGATATTTTGTCTCATGTCATTTATGGCTTCAGCATCCACGGTAGTGATGTTTTGTCTCATGTCATTTATGGCTTCAGCATCCACGGTAGTGATGTTTTGTCTCATGTCATTTGTGGCTTCAGCATCCAAGGTAGTGATGTTTTGTCTCATGTCATTTGTGGCTTCAGCATCCACGGTAGTGATGTTTTGTCTCATGTCATTTGTGGCTTCAGCATCCACGGTAGTGATGTTTTGTCTCATGTCATTTGTGACTTCAGCATCCACGTTAGTTATGTTTTGTTTTATGTCATTTGTAGCTTCAGCATCCAAGGTAGTGATGTTTTGTCTCATGTCATTTGTGGCTTCAGCATCCACGGTAGTGATGTTTTGTCTCATGTCATTTGTGGCTTCAGCATCCACGGTAGAGATGTTTTGTCTCATGTCATTTGTGGCTTCAGCATCCACGGTAGTGATATTTTGTCTCATGTCATTTGTGACTTCAGCATCCACGGTAGAGATGTTTTGTCTCATGTCATTTGTGATTTCAGCATCCACGGTAGAGATGTTTTGTCTCATGTCATTTGTGGCTTCAGCATCCACGTAGTGATATTTTGTCTCATGTCATTTGTGACTTCAGCATCCACGGTAGAGATGTTTTGTCTCATGTCATTTGTGACTTCAGCATCCACGGTAGAGATGTTTTGTCTCATGTCATTTGTGGCTTCAGCATCCACGGTAGAGATGTTTTGTCTCATGTCATTTGTGACTTCAGCAACCACGGTAGTGATGTTTTTTGTCTCATGTCATTTGTGACTTCAGCATCCACGGTAGAGATGTTTTGTCTCATGTCATTTGTGACTTCAGCAACCACGTAGTGATGTTTTTTGTCTCATGTCATTTGTGACTTCAGCATCCACGGTAGAGATGTTTTGTCTCATGTCATTTGTGGCTTCAGCAACCACGGTAGCGATGTTTTGTCTCATGTCATTTATGACTTCAGCATTCACTGTAGAGATGTTCAGTCTCATGTCATTTGTGACTTCAGCATCCACGGTAGAGATGTTTTGTCTTATGTCATCATGTCATTGGTCACTTCAGCATCCACGGTAGAGATGTTTTGTCTTATGTCATCATGTCATTGGTCACTTCAGCATGCACGGTAGAGATGTTTTGTCTCATGTCTCGCCAAGCCGCCTTTACTCTCCAGGAATATCTATTGTACCCATTTTTAGAGACTGGGTGAACCCTGGAGTCTTGTCGGTTTAAAAAAAAATGCGCCACATCTGGGAATTAAACCCGGCTTACTTTGATTTGGAACCAGTTGCACAAACCAGGCAGCCACCAGGGCGCCATATCGGAGAGGTTCAAAGACTTTAACCAGCTTTCGCCACTGAATTCTAACGTAGTCAGCCAGCTTTGGTTCACTATCACTTTCAGGAAAAGGAGATCGCCAGCCACTTGACAAGAAAAGAATTATACAACGAAGGATAGTAAAAAAAAAAGTAAGTAAAGTACCCCCGTCACGCCAAGTGGCGGCGTATAGGGAATATGGTGTTAGTGACCATACATTTTACAGACCTTCGGCACATGATTTTTGGGGTAATGTCGTCAGTATTACGCCCGTGCCGCTTTACTTTCCCAGAAAAAAATCCGGTGCCCATTTAAGGCTGGGTGAATCCGGAAGCCGTCGTTGGGATCGAACCTTGCCCCTTGTCCTTTGTAGCCCAGTTCACTAACCACTGAGCTATCGCGGCTCAACGAATGATAGTACTAATAAAATAATAAGATACAGGTACAAAGAAAGAGGAAGAAATAAAATAAATAATGTGAACTTTGAAAGGGACAATGCCGAAGCAACAGTCAGTGCATAAATTAACCAATCAGGCTGCAGGCTGCGCTAATCTATCTTTTTTTTTCTCTCCGAAGATCGAAGACTACTAATTGAGATTAATCTTCCGGAATTTAATTTATTCAGGCGATCGTATTCCCTTACGGAGAGATACACGCTGATTAGTGAGACTATGGTTTCGATCGAGTCCGGAGTGCATGAACAACAATAGATATCTTGATGAGTTAAACAGCGAAAATAACCATCAACATGTTGCTTCTATTACCATGGTGATTGTTGCTGTCGCAGAAATTCATTTATCCCTAAAGACTGAGGTACAATGAGGCACTGGACTTTCCTATTTCTGGCGGTACAAAGCCGCAGAGGCTCATCTCAGTTAGTTACCTAATACCCTTACACTTATGGTGTTCTGGATCTGCTTACCACAGTTGACCAAGACCCCATTCCGATTCCACATGATGAACCCAGAAACAAAAAATTGAGCCTGGCTATTGGATCGGAGTTTGAGAAGGTAAGTCAAACCAACCTGGTCTTCGCTATATATCTTCACAAATTCAATGCACCGAAACATAACACACAAAATACAACAAATGAATTGTTATGCTTATCGTTATGGTTTGTCGAAGATCACGGTTTCACTGCAAACGAATTAAAATTCATAATTGTTCAGCCAGCGCCCGTGCTAGTGGAATCATCCGAATTAAAACTGATCTCATTGAAGGATCCAGACAAAGAAGGGTAGCTGCAGTTCCCATCATAGCAGCTACAGCACACGCCAAAAGACATAAGGCCAACCGGCACCGAAAGTGAATTCAACTGAACTTTCCTTCGTCAAACGATATTATCATTCATCGTAAGCAAACGGAATATCAAAATACGATCCGGGTGAAAAACACAGCTCACAGTGTGCACAGAGCATTAACTCAGTAGCTCCGGCACCAAGCCGAACTTGGAATATGAGAAAACTGCAACAAGGATCACTTTTCAGACTGACCCTAAATGGTTCTCGCCGCCTATCTGCCATATTGATCGGAAGTCTAACAAATGAATGTAAACTGCAACAGGCTATAACAATGTTCAAGCTAAGAGAGAACCTTTTCCTGATGTTACTCTTGTATCTATTAAGCTCTCAAACTCTCGTCTTTATTCTATTACTTCCCCGACATTTCTTTGGTTAGGGCACTCATCTGCTAACACTATTAGTCCATGGTCGGCTCTAAAATAATGCGAATTTATTCTCATCTAAATGGATTCGGAGTTCGTCAGACTCTAAAAGTGTGTGCTGGAGAAAGTAGGACCATAGGGAGCATAATAGAAAGAAATGAAAAATGTAATGTAAATAGACACATTATTCTGATTGCACTGAAAGTGCGGTCTATGTATCTTCATGCTTATGCAAAGAAATAAAAAAAAAATAAGGGAAGGAAGGTAGGTAGGAAGGAAGGAAGGAAGGAAGGAAGGAAGGAAGGAGGGAGGGAGGGAAGGTAGGAAGGAAGAAGGGAGGGGAAGGAAGGAAGGAAGGAAGGAAGGAAGGAAGGAAGGAAGGAAGGAAGGAAGGAAGGATGGAAGGAAGGAAGGAAGGAAAAAAGGAAGAAGGAAGGAAGGAAGGAAGGAAGGAAGGAAGGAGGAAGGAGGAAGGAGGGAAGGAGGAAGGAGGAAGGAGGGAAGGAGGGAGGAAAGGTAGGAAGGAAGGAAGGGGAGGGGAAGGAAGGAAGGAAGGAAGGAAGGAAGGAAGGAAGGAAGGAAGGAAGGAAGGAAGGAAGGAAGGAGGAAGGAAGGAAGAAGGAAGGAGGGAGGGAGGGAGGGAGGGAGGGAGGGAGGGAGGGAGGGAAGGAAGGAAGGAAGGAAGGAAGGAAGGAAGGAAGGAAGAAGGAAGGAAGGAAGGAAGGAAGGAAGGAAGGAAGGAAGGAAGGAAGGAAGGAAGGAAGGAAGGAAGGAAGGAAGGAAGGAAGGAAGGAAGGGTAATTATTAAGAATAAAATCAGGTACAACAAAATAACGGAAATAAGGCAAGAAGTAAGTAATAGAAAAGAAAAGGAGATGGAGAAAATGAGTTGACAGCTTCATAGCGTACGAGGACATGAGTTGACAGCTTCATAGCGTACGAGGACATGAGTTGACAGCTTCATAGCGTACGAGGACATGAGTTGACATCTTCATAGCGTACGAGGACATGAGTTGACAGCTTCATAGCGTACGAGGACATGAGTTGACAGCTTCATAGCGTACGGGGACATGAGTTGACAGCTTCATAGCGTACGGGGACATGAGTTGACAGCTTCATAGCGTACGGGGACATGAGTTGACAGATTCATAGCGTACGAGGACATGAGTTGACAGCTTCATAGCGTACGAGGACATGAGTTGACAGCTTCATAGCGTACGAGGACATGAGTTGACAGCTTCATAGCGTACGAGGACATGAGTTGACAGCTTCATAGCGTACGGGGACATGAGTTGACAGCTTCTTAGCGTACGAGGACATGAGTTGACAGCTTCATAACGTACGAGGACATGAGTTGACAGCTTCATAGCGTACGGGGACATGAGTTGACAGCTTCATAGCGTGCGGGGACATGAGTTGACAGCTTCATAGCGTACGGGGACATGAGTTTACAGCTTCATAGCGTACGGGGACATGAGTTGACAGCTTCATAAGGTCATGAATACACAAAAATGTAGTCAAGAAAAGAGAGAGAGAGGTTTTCAGAAAAATACGATTTCTCCACACGCAATTCTCACCTTTTAAACCAACCCACCTCATTTCCTCTCTAACTAATATATTCCTTTCTTTCTAACCTAAATCACCTCCTCTATAACCAATATTTTCCTTTATCTCCAACCAGACCACCACCTCTCTTATTAATCTCTTCCTTTCTCTCTAACATAATTCACCTCCTCTCTTATTAATCTATTCCTTTCTCTCTAACCTAAATCGCCTCCTCTCTTATTAATCTCTTCCTTTCTCTCTAACCTAAATCACCTCCTCTTATTAATCTCTTCCTTTTTCTCTAACCTAAATCACCTCCTCTCTTATTAATATCTTCC
Organism: Megaustenia siamemsis; assembly: GCA_032433765.1. Lineage (NCBI taxonomy): Eukaryota > Metazoa > Mollusca > Gastropoda > Stylommatophora > Ariophantidae > Megaustenia > Megaustenia siamemsis. The sequence continues at coordinate 70,757,053 of JAVIAB010000108.1, forward strand.
TTTCTCTCTAACCTAAATCATCTCCTCTCTTATTAATCTCTTCCTTTCTCTCTAACCAAATCACATCCTTTCTTATTAATCTCTTCCTTTCTCTCCAACCAAATCACCTCCTCTCTTATTAATCTCTTCCTTTCTCTCCAACCAAATCACCTCATCTCTTATTAATCTCTTCCTTTCTCTCCAACCAAACCACCTTCTCTCTTATTAATCTCTTCCTTTCTCTCCAACCAAATAACCTCCTCTTCTACTTATCTCTTCCTCTCTCTCCAACCAAAACTCCTCCTTTCTTACTAATATATTCCTGTCTATCCAACCAAATCACCTCTTCTCTTACTAATCTGTTCCTCTCTCTAATCTAATCACATCACATCATCTCTTACTAATTCCTTCCTTTCTCTCTAACTAAATCACCTCTTCTCTTGCTAATATGTTCTCTCTCTCTCTCTCTCTCTCTCTCTCTAACCAAATTACATCCTCTCTTACTAATCTGCTATCACTCTCTCACTAACCAAATTACCTCCTCTCTTACTAATCTGTTTTCTCTCTCTCTCTCTCTCTGTGTAACCAAATTACCTCCTCTCTTTCTAATCTTTTTTCTTTCTCTCTAACCAAATCACCTCTTCTTTTACTAATCTGTTCTCTCTCTCTCGCTCTCTCTCTTTCTCTATCTAACCAAATAACCTCCTCTCTTACTAATCTCTTCCTTTCTCTCTTACCAAATCACCTCTTCTTTTACTAATCTGTTCTCTCACTCTCTCTCTTTCTCTATTTAACCAAATTACATCCTCTCTTACTAATCTGTTCTCTCTCTCTCTCTCTCACTAACCAAATTACCTCCTCTCTTACTAATCTCTTCCTTTCTCTCTTACCAAATCACCTCCTCTTTTACTAATCTGTTCTCTCACTCTCTCTCTCTTTCTCTATCTAACCAAATTACCTCCTCTCTTACTAATCTGTTCTCTCTCTCTCTCACTAACCAAATTACCTCCTCTCTTACTAATCTGTTTTCTCTCTGTCTCTCTCTCTCTCTCTCTGTAACCAAATTACCTCCTCTCTTACTAATCTGTTCTCTCCCTCTCGCTCTCTCTCTTTCTCTATCTAACCAAATTACCTCCTCTCTTGCTAAACTCTACCTTCCTCTCCAACCAAGTCTCTGCCTCTTCTTATCCTCTACTGACTCTAAAAGACAAAAGTTTAGTTTAGTTTAGCTTAATTAATTTTAGTTTACTTTAGTTTAATTAATTTTAGTTTAGTTTAGTTTAATTAATTTTAGTTTAGTTTAAATAATTTTAGTTCTGTTTAGTTTAATTAATTTTAGTTTAGTTTAGTTTAATTACTTTTAGTTTAGTCGACAGATCGTGGTCACTGCACATGGGACATGTCCTAAAGTGATCACATCGCCTCTGAAGTATATTCATCAACATGTAACTACTAAAGTCGTTGGTATTGTGTTGGTTGACAAGCCTTCTTTGGATCTCCGCCTCGAATCTGGCAAAGACAAAGCGGACAGTAGAGACATATATGGCCATTATTGATGGAATCTTGGTCAAGATATGGCCAAACCGTTGTTTGAGAGTCTACATTTCTACACACAAACCTTAGCAAAAAATCATTTTATCTTAGGATGGAAAGGTCTATGTTGATTCTTAAGTTGAGACAAACCAGTTGTCGTAGTGAATTGACTCTCATTTGCAAGTCATTTGGGCCTTTTTTTGTTATTAAAAAATGTTATTTTATGTTGGTTGAGTTCTGAACATACTATATAATGTTGGCGGGGTATTCAAAGTCTTATATAATGTTGGCTGGGTATTCAAAGTGTTATATAATGTTGGCGGGGTATTCAAAGTCTTATATAATGTTGGCTGGGTATTCAAAGTGTTATATAATGTTGGCTGGGTATTCAAAGTGTTATATAATGTTGGCGGGGTATTCAAAGTCTTATATAATGTTGGCTGGGTATTCAAAGTGTTATATAATGTTGGCTGGGTATTCAAAGTCTTATATAATGTTGGCTGGGTATTCAAAGTGTTATATAATGTTGGCTGGGTATTCAAAGTCCTAAAACCCACAGTACTTCTGTGACCACCGTTTACTCTACGACCTACTGTACTCCTGCTGAGGCTGCCCTAAAACCCACAGTACTTCTGTGACTACCGTCTACTCTACGACCTATTGTACTCCTGCTGAGGCTGCCCTAAAACCCACAGTACTTCTGTGACTACCGTTTACTCTACGACCTACTGTACTCCTGCTGAAGCTGCCCTAAAACCCACAGTACTTCTGTGACTACCGTTTACTCTACGACCTACTGTACTCCTGCTGAGCTCGCTCTAAAACCCACAATGCATTTTGTGGGGGGTGTGTGATGTCCGCTCTTGACATCACCAAAAGGTATTTGAAGCGTTCATAGCCTCTCACTTGCCAGGCTCAGTGGTTATTGAATGACAAAACCTTCTCTGTTTTGACAAAATCCTCTCCGGTTTTGATGGACTAAATTCAACTCCACTGGGCCACTGTGTCCATGGCCACACCTACACGTGGTCCCTCTGTTATCGCAAAGTTGGTCCTGGGCGCGACCGAGTTCCCAGTGGTATAACTGGGTCGGGAGGAGGTGAGCCCCTATAGATGCAGGGCTAGAGCCAACCAACATGTGGTATACGCCATGGCCCTCATCTAATCACCCTCACTCTCCCTTGAGTGAGTGTCTTATCTTCTATCTTATTACCATTTCTATAGGAACCCCCTATGGACAGGGTGAGAGCTTCAGCGAAACCGCCTCGAGACCATCTACTGACATACTTGAAGACAAATGACTCTAGTACTGACTTGGAGTCCACCACGTTCCCTTTAATAGTCCTGTAGTACATCGCACAGACACAAGTGACCCAGGACGTGACGATCCTCTGTCGATACATTTGGCCCCCATGAGATACACCTGAATGAACGGAGTAAGTGCCAGTGACAGTAGGTGGCGGGGAATGGGCTGTTGTGAATCCTGCTTGAATACAGGGCCTAGAAAGTGAACACATGGATGGATGATATGTCAGCAGAGACAGAGACACAATACATGCCATGGATGGAATTGAGGCGAGGATTTGCAAAACCTTCACCCTGGGGTAGGAAGATAGCCCACAGGTCCCCCAGTTTTAACAATGCCATGTACAACAAGAATATAAATCAATACGAGCTCGGACGCCGCCTCGGTCAACAAGGTCCGCGCCAGACAGTGAGCGACCAGGCTGGACTGTGCGATAAATTAGCTACTGGAAGAAATACAAACAACTCATACAAAAACCAGAAACCTCATATCCAACAAAGTTCAATATATAAATATTTTAATAGAAGAAAGAGCATGAAGATTGGTCAGAGAGAAAAAACAAATAAATTAAACATACTACAACTTAATATTTCAGGCCTCAAAAACAAGAAAACAGAGCTAACCAAAATCATGTACAAATACCAGATCCATATTGTTCTACTGCAGGAAACACTACACAAGAACATAGACACACATATAACAGGTTACACCAGCTATCCATGTAAGTGCACCAACAACTGCAGGGGTATAATCACCTACATCAAAAACAATATACAGGGAGATGTAGTGCCACTAAATAATGCAGAACTAACAGATGTTCAGAAAGCCACAATTTGGTTTGCATCCAGCAAATATAATATTTATAATGTTTACAACCCACCAGGCACAAATTGTAACATAACAGAACTTGATCAAGTCAACTACCATAGAACTATCTTGGCTGGAGATTTTAATGGACATTCAACACAATGGGGATATTCTAACTCAAATCCCACAGGAAAATACATAGAAGATCTTTGCCAATCCACTAATCTTACAATCATGCAGGACGCAGAATCAACACCAATTCTCCTACATAGAGCTCATCTCTCCCTTAGTAGACCCGATATGACCATTTGCTCTGCTGATCTCATAAGCTACTGCCACATTGAAGTCATTGATGACATAGGCAGTGATCACAGACCCATAGTCACCATAGTAGACAACAAAAACAACACAAATCCAAACAAAACAGAGAACGAGATGGAATTTCAAGAAAGCTGACTGGAAGGCATATCAAGAAAAATCCGACCAACTCCTGAACAATCTGACAGACAACAGCGTAGAAAAATTAAACGAGATGTTCACACAAATAATACTCAACACTGCAGAACAAACTATACCTAAAGGATGTAGAACACAATATCGACCATTTTGGAACACAGAACTGGAGACAGCAGTATCAGAAAGAAAGAAAGCCAGAACAATACTTGAGCAGAACCCAACTTTGAATAATAAAATAAGCTATAACAAGGCTAGTGCTAAGGTCAAACAAGTTACTAAGAAAGCAAAGAAAGAGAAATGACAAGAAACATGCAATAAACTCGATCTGCGACGTGAAGGAAATAAAGCCTGGAGACTTATGCAACATCTGTCTGGTGATAAAAGAGAACCAAATCCTAAACCAATCAAATTTAATAATGAAATCATCAGCTCAAAAAAAAATAGTTAAAAAATGTAATAGTTACTTTGCTTCAGTCAACAGAGCGAACAAACTTACAGATAGCGATAACATTCAGCTACATAATTTAAAATTAATTGAAAGAGCCCCAACAACAAATGCTGCAATATTTGAAGAAGATTTTAACATGAGGGAACTAGAAAAGGCATTAAGAAAATTAAAATGTAGAAAATCCCCAGGACCTGACAAGGTACACAATGAGATGATAAAGCATCTCGGCAAGTCAGGGAAAGAAACATTACTCAGAGTGATCAACAAAACATGGAAAGAAAGCAAAATTCCCAAGACATGAAGAAATGCCTATATAGTGCCATTACTCAAAAAGAACAAGCCTCCAGATGACCCCAGAAGCTATCGTCCCATATCCTTAACATCATGCATAGGTAAAATAGCTGAGAGTATGGTCAATAGCAGACTATACTGGTATCTGGAAACCTCTAATACTCTGTGCTACGAACAAGCTGGTTTCAGGGCAGGCAATAACATAGAAGACCAAATCCTCAGGTTAATACAACAGGTCCAAGATGGATTTCAGGAGAGACAACATACTCTAGCCATCCTAGTAGACCTGCAGCAGGCTTATGATAGAGTCTGGATACTCTAGCCATCCTAGTAGACCTGCAGCAGGCTTATGATAAGAGTCTGGCGTAAGGGGCTTTTATTGAAGATGAGAGATGCCGGAATACATGGGAAACTGTACAAATGGGTCAAATATTTCCTAGTTGACAGAACAATACAAACTAAATTAAATGAATCCATTTCAGACAAAGAGGTGCTAGAAGAAGGATTACCACAGGGATCACCACTCAGTTGTACCCTTTTTTGATATATATCAATGATCTGACCAAAACCCTGATAAATAAAAAAGCTCTCTATGCGGATGATCTGGTCATGTGGAGTACTAACGAAAATATTAGAACAGCTGAAGCACAACTAAACAAAGACCTGAGACACCTAGAAGAATACTGTAATACCTGGAAAATAAAAAAAAATGTACAGAAAACAGTATATACAGTATTTACTAGAAGTAACAAAATAGCTAAGACAAACATCAAACTCAATCTCCAACACAATAGTCTTCAAAAAGAGGTACACCCTACATACTTAGGAATACAACTAGACCGGCAACTGAACCTGAAGAAACACGTAGAGAATCTCGCTAAGAAAGCAACACAAAGACTTCAACTAATGAAAAGGCTTTCCAGCACCTTATGGGGAGCAGATAAAGAAACACTTAGAAATCTCTATCTGGGATATGTTCGCTCTGTTTTGGATCATGGTAGCTCGCTCCTAGTGACATGCAGCAAAACAACTAACATGTCACTGGACAAGATACAAAATAATGCATTACGACTCATCAGCGGTGCAATGAGGTCCACTCCAGTTGCAGCCTGCGAAATCCACTGCAATGTGGAACCTTTAGAGTTGAGGAGAAACAAAGCCGCTATGGTTCTCTATGAAAGACAAAAAAGAATGGAGAAGGACCACCCTAACAGAAAATTAGTAGATACATGGACTCCAAAACAAAGAATTAAACAGGTGTCAGTATTACAACATGTTAGAAATATAGAAGAGAAATTCCATCTACCTGAAAAACGACTACAGACATCAAGAGTCATCAAAGAAATGCCACCAAGTACGAATTATAACAAACCTGAAATAAATGTAGAGATATGTAACAGAACAGGTAAAAAAGCAGACCCAGTATCAGTAACACTAGCAGCAAGGAAAACAATAGATACTTATCCAGATGACTGGATACATATATACACAGATGGTGCAGCCACTAACGCTACTTCAAAAGCTGGATATGGAATATTAATACATTATCCAGATGGAACAGCAGAAGAAATATGTGGACCTTGTGGTGAAGTCTGTAACAATTATGAAGCAGAAATAACAGCTATTGAAACAGCAATTTATCATTTAAATACGATTTTCGATACAACACCATCAAAGAAAACAAACACAGTTATATTTACGGATTCCAAATCGGCTCTGCAAGCACTGGAAAATAACACGAACAAACGAGAACTCACACAGCTTATCATAGACACAGACAAACTCATTGAAACACATAACATAAGATTGGTAATGCAATGGATCCCAGGACACTCAAATATACCAGGAAATGATAAGGCAGATACATTAGCTAAGAGAGGATCTAAACAGACACAGATACATACATCCATCACACTAGACACAGCCAAACAAGTCATAAACTCCAGCAGTAGGGAGGAGTGGCTGAATGGATGGGCCTTAGGGAAAACAGGGAGAGAGCTTTTTAAATATATGGCAAGACCAAATCCACAAGACAACATCAACAACCTAACAAGAAGAGACCAAACCACCATCTTCAGACTGAGAACAGGACATGTTATGCTGAATAACCACATTAATAGAATACAACAAAACCATACCCCAGTATGTCCACTCTGTAATCACCCACAAGAAACTGTAGAACATCACCTGTTTCAATGTCCAGAGCTCACTGACATCAGAACAACATTATTTCCCCAAAGACCATCCAAATGGAATACTCTGTACGGAACAACAGCAGAACTTAAAAATACCTGCAGATACTACTACATGGCATTGGGCCGAAGGGCATCAGCTCAAAGGTCACTGGATCCATAACAACAACAACAACAACACAATGCATTTTGTCAGTGGCTTTTGTTTTACGACCTACAGTCTACATCTACTGACTTGCTCTAAAATCCACGGTAATTCTTATTCACCAAAACCCACAACTCATTAATCATGATCACGGTCGGGAATCAAATACATCATTGTCAAGTCACTATTGGTTGTAAATGTCCATATACGTACATGGCTCGCATGGAGTGCCGTCTAGTAGAGAAATTAAATATTTAATTACTGAATTGATGACGTGGTTAGGGGCCCAATTTCGAGAAGTTCGACAATCAGGGATGACATAAGGGAGTTGAAGAGACGAGGGGATAAGTGCATCGCCCTGAAGAGTGAATACATTGGGGACTAAAGTTCACTACAATTTATAAATATGTACGTGCCTTGACTCTTCATGAAGTAAAGTAAAGTAAAGTAAAATAAAGTAAAGGAAAGTAAAGTAAAGTAAAGGAAAGTAAAGTAAAGTAAAGTAAAGTAAAGTAAAGTAAAATAAAGTAAAGGAAAGTAAAGTAAAGTAAAGGAAAGTAAAGTAAAGTAAAGTAAAGTAAAGTAAAGGAAAGTAAAGGAAAGGAAAGTAAAGTAAAGGAAAGTAAAGTAAAGTAAAGTAAAGTAAAGGAAAGTAAAGGAAAGGAAAGGAAAGTAAAGTGAAGTAAAGTAAAGTAAAGTAATGGAAAGTAAAGTAAAGTAAAGTAAAGGAAAGTATAGTAAAGTAAAGTAAAGTAAAGTAAAGTAAAGTAAAGTAAAGTAAAGTAAAGTAAAGTAAAGTAAAGTGAAGTGAAGTAAAGTAAAGTAAAGTAAAGTGAAGTGAAGTAAAGTAAAGGAAAGTAAAGTAAAGTATAGTAAAGTAAAGTAAAGTAAAGTAAAGTAAAGTAAAGTAAAGGAAAGGAAAGTAAAGGAAAGTATAGTAAATGAAAGTAAAATAAAGTAAAGGAAAGTAAAGGAAAGTATAGTAAAGTAAAGTAAAGTAAAGTAAATGAAAATAAAGTAAAGTAAAGGAAAGGAAAGTATAGTAAAATAAAGTAAAGTAAAGTAAAGTAAAGTAAAGTATAGTAAAGTAAAGTAAAGTAAAGTAAAGGAAAGTAAAGGAAAGGAAAGGAAAGTATAGTAAAGTAAAGTATAAAGGAAAGTAAAAAAAAAAGTAAAGTACGAGACTTGAATCGGCATCTTAGCAAGCGAATTTTCACCCATCTGTGCTCAGAAGCCAATCCAGAAGTGTTCGGAGACTTCTGGATAGTGTCGCTTCAAGCATCGAAACACACGATGCGAGGCAGCATTCCTCTTCTTCCCAGAGTAATACCCTGGCACCAATTTCTGCCAGCGGCTGGGTCGCCCTCGGCGTTTTTTTCCAACCAATAAGTACAACCCACAATGCTTCCAGCGGGAATCGAACACGGGTTGTCCGAACGTCGATAGCTCAGTCTGGTGGCTTTCCCAATTAGGCTACCAAGACCCATCATTCTTCATAGCAAAGGGCAAATCTTTTTTATCCAATGATGGCATCGTTTAATACACAACTGTCATTTTCCAGATAAATTGTGTCTTTCAGACGTCACGACGTGGGCGCCATGTATTTACTAGAAATTTCAACAAATAGTGTGTTTTTTCAATTATAGACAGCTATCCTGTCTGTATTAATGATTTCTTAGTAAAGTCTAAAAACCGTTGAACAACTCTTGTATTCGTGTCACGATCTCATTTGATTTTTCCATTTTCCTGACTTAAAGGTTATGTGCACACAGGATAGACCTATCGGTGATTAGTTCATCCCAAAAGATAATACAAAGAGAAATGTAACGATTGAAGGTTCTCACCTGAGTCTTTCTAATCATATGGAGACTATCGTGTTAGTGACAATATTTTCCCATGACATGGGCATATTTGTAGGTGATGTGGTCGGTATTACGCCAGGCTGCCTTTACATCCCAAAAATATCTTTTGCAGCTATTTTTAGAGATTGGGTTAACCCTTGAGCGATGTTCGGTCCGAGAAAGAATCCGCCATTTCTGGAGATCGAATACGGACACTTCTGAGCAGGAAGCGAGGGCATTAACCACTCAGCAACTCAACTTGTACACTGTTAAACCATGTAGCTCGCTGGTTATACTCAAAGATAAATGTTAATCGAATTCGAACTCAGAGTAATCTAGGGCTATGTGAAGCATTAAAATACAATAGTTGCTATTGGGGTGTGTTTGTAGTTCTACTGCTACTCTTTTTCATATCACATAGCGTGTAGTGACACGTCAAAGAGACATGTGCAAGTAGTTAATTCTTAGGCCACATCTTACCATCTTGTCAAGCTTTGATTGAAGCTTTTCATAGACGTCTTGGTCTCATCTTTCAAGGCCATGGTTTTTCTTTAACCCTTTCCGCACGTCTCGACGCACTGTACGTCATGTCAATTTCAGTCCCGTACGTTTCGCCGCACAGAGCGTCACTCTCAAGTTGATTAGTGTCAACTGTCATCAAACCATATTCTTCTTACATGTCTTGATTCATCTTGGTATTGATGAAATGTAATTCCTTGTTCAGTTATTTAAAAATTAACATATCATTTGTTGTGTGTTAAATAAATATAAACCTGTAGATTGATATTTAAAACCCTGAGCAATTTTTCTTGTGAAATCACTGCCGTTGTATTGATAAAACCCTTCGGTACTGATCGAGTTTATTGATTTCTAACAGTAAATTTAAATTATATCTGGATCTTCTCTTTTCTTAAAAATGGACCTTGTCGAGCTTCTATTCTAACATAGCAGATTCGTCCACATTTTTAAATTCGCTATTCATTGTTGATAGAGTTGATATTACGGCATACCAGTCAAACATATAGGTGTTAATTCGCTATCAGCGGATGTCAAAGTGCGTGACTGCACTTACGTTAACAGCCAGAGAAGGAAAGTTTGACTTACAAAAGTCATCTTGCGTGACAACTTTTGATGCAGTAAAGATGGTCTCGTGTGCACAGGCTTGTTCGCCAGTTTTAGTTTTAAGTAAAAGTACGTTTTAGTTAAAGGTAGAGCTATAATTCATGATCATATCTCATACCGGTTGGCGTCAGCGTCATGTCCTTCCAGTACGTTTTAGTTAAAGGTAGAGCTATAATTCATGATCATATCTCATACCGGTCGGCGTCAGCGTCATGTCCTTCCAGTACGTTTTAGTTAAAGGTAGAGCTATAATTCATGATCATATCTCATACCGGTTGGCGTCAGCGTCATGTCCTTCCAGAAATGTCCACAGTGCAAAACATCAATTATGTTTTTGACTGTTTTAATGCCACGATACCAAGCTATCTGATTTCTTCTCTCTTAGCTGTCCCAGATATCTCTTCCCTTGTATTTTGCCAGTTGTAACCAGATATTCCAAAAAATGTTAATCATTTCTTTCTTTTGTTTTATAGTTCTATTTTTGTGCTGGCCTCATTGAGAATTCTCTCGTTGATCTTTTAAAATTAATCACTGAAGACAGGCAGTGTGGGCTTAACAATGTTAGCTGGCAGCCACCCAAACAGAAGCAAAGCTCCTACGTGAAACCAAGATCCAACCTGCTGAAGATGGAGTGTGTCACTGCGCAGCTTCAGGCGGAATTTCGGGACAAGCACACATATCTCTTTTAGGGACCAACAAAAATTATAACAAAATGTAAGTGGGCAAGAATTGTTTTTTTCTCAAAATTTGTTAATTTACAATTATCAATTAAAAATGAATGTCAAATTACAGTCGAAACTTCATAATCGTTACATAATTAATTCTTCTTTTAAGTAGAACTCATGAATACAGGAATTTTTGAGTGAGATGTTGATAATGTCAATCACTAACTACAATAAAGCCTCAGGTACGGAGGGCAAAGTTTGCGTTTACCAACCATCCGATTAGTTTATCTTATGTCATGTTGGAAAATATACGAGTACCAACCATCCGATTAGTTTATCTTATGTCCCCTAAATTATGGCATAGGACGAAGAGTCAAGTTCGCATGATCAAAAGATTGACTGCTGAAGAAGAAGCTTGCTGAAGAAGAAGTAGAAGAAGATTGCTGAACAAGAAGAGGATTGCTGAAGAAGAAGAAGAAAATTGCTGAAGAAGAAAAAGAAGATTGCTGAAGAAGAAGAAGAAAATTGCTGAAGAAGAAGAAGAAGATTGCTGAAGATGAAGAAGAAGATTGCTGAAGATGAAGAACAAGATTGCTGAAGATGAAGAAGAAGATTGCTGAAGAAGAGGAAGAAGAAGATTGCTGAAGAAGAAGATGAAGATTGCTGAAGAAAAAGAAGATTGCTGAAGAAGAAAAAGAAGATTGCTGAAGAAGAAGAAGTAAAAAAAAAAGAAGAAAATTGCTGAAGAAGAAAAACATTGCTGAAGAAGAAGAAGATTGCTGAAGAAGAAGATGAAGATTGCTGAAGAAAAAGATGATTGCTGAAGAAGAAAAAGATTGCTGAAGAAGAAGATGAAGATTGCTGAAGAAAAAGATGATTGCTGAAGAAGAAAAAGAAGATTGCTGAAGAAGAAGAAGAAGTAAAAGAAGAAAATTGATGAAGAAGAAAAACATTGCTGAAGAAGAAGAAGATTGCTGAAGAAGAAGATTGCTGAAGAGGAAGAAGAAATTGCTGAAGAATAAAAATATTGCTGAAGAAGAAGAAGAAGATTGCTGAAGCAGAAGAAAAAATTACTGAAGAATAAAAATATTGCTGAAGAAGAAGAAGAAGATTGCTGAAGAAGAAGTAGAAGATTGCTGAAGAAGAAAAAGATTGCTGAAGAAGAAGAAGATTGCTGAAGAAGAAGATGAAGATTGCTGAAGAAGAGAAAGAAGATTGCTGAGAAGAAGAAGATTGCTGAAGAAGAAGAAGAAGAAGAAGAAGAAGAAGATTGCTGAAGAAGAAAAAGATTGCTGAAGAAGAAGAAGAAGATTTCTGAAGAAGAAAAAGAAGATTGCTGAAGAAGAAAAAGAAGATTGCTGAAGAAGAAGAAGAAGAAGATTGCTGAAGAAGAAGAGGAAGATTGCTGAAGAAGAAGAAGATTGCTGAAGAAGAAAAAGAAGATTGCTGAAGAAGAAATAGATTGCTGAAGAAGGAGAAGAAGATTACTGAAGAAAAAGAGACGCTTATTGATGGTTTCGTTAGACAGCTGGTTAGGTACATACATAACTCACTTTTGTAAGTTATCAGGCATTCATGATGTTGCATTTAAAAAGTTGCAATTCACTTTGCAGTAAGCATCCTAATTAGTAATCGCGTCAAGTTCCAACATAACAATCGTTGGGAGTCTTCAGGGTGTTCCCGTGTCCAGATCTATCATTCTACCACAAGTGCAACAACGGTCAGCCTAACAGCTCTTTCGCTTTCTTTATAATTATTAGGCGAACACTTTAACCACAGCGCTACATTAACACTAACTAGCTATATTGCTTCGGTAGACATGACCTTTGGCGTATTTATTTGTCTTAAATTCACAAGGGAGATAATTTCGAGAAATTCAGCACGAAAATTAAGCTCTCAAAATGTCAGCTTCTGTCACGATGATGTCCATCTTTTGGGTGGCAGAACAGTCGGTCATCGTCGATTTCTGGAACTTTCTAGAAACATTGAGACACACTGGAGAAACAGACCAGCTGCTTGCTTTAATCATAAAGAAGTATTTTAGTTTTACAAATATTGCTACAAATATTAATGGAGATGTCCTGGGGAAACCACATTCCATTCATTCTTTGAATTGATATTTTATTGAAGTGGTTCAAATTTGTGACATTGCAGAAAAATATTGATATTCTAGAACAGTTAACTTTTATGCTGTTAATGTTTTAGTGCAATAACGTTTTTAAAATAAATATTTGAAAATTTAACAATTTGACCTTTCCTAGTGAAAAATATTAATGATAAGACGATTAAAGGCCACAGAGATGGGATTTCTCAGAAGAATGTTGAAAGTTATCTGGACAGCTAAAAGACCAATGAGAAAATTCTCAAAGAGGCCAACTCAAAAAGGGAGCTCCTAAAAAACATCAGAAAGAAACAATCAACATTTTTCGGACACATCATGAGAAGCGGAAAGTTGGAATACTTGGTTACAATCGCGGACGACAAAGAGAGAAAATACTGGATAGCTTGGTGTCATGTCAGGGCAAACAGTCAACAACAGAACTGATACGATGCACTGTAGATAGAAGATTGTGGAAGGACATGATCGCCTACGCCAACCGGTATGGCACATGATTATGATGATGAGTGTAAAATAATCACAATTTAACCAAAAAAATGTAAACATTTAATCTACGTAGGGAGGTCAAAAAGTAATGCACACCAATTTTTTTCTCGGAAACTATTCGGGCAAAATATGTGAAATTTTCACAGATTGTAGCTGAACATCCCCTTGACACTACCTATTTGTCAACATAATCTCCGTCCAAGCGTATTGCCTTACGCCAACGCGAAACTAGGTCATGAATGCCTCGTTTGTACCAAGTTTTGTCCTGCTCGCGTAGCCATTTTTTAACTGCACGGATCACACCCTCATTATTGTCAAAGTGTGTCCCACGCAGGAATTTTTTGAGTGGTCCAAACAGATGGAAATCTGAGGGAGCCAGATCAGGGCTGTAAGGAGGATGGGGCAGTACAGTCCAACCAAATTTGTTGATTGCTTCCCGTGTTACCAGACTTGTGTGAGGGCGTGCATTGTCATGTTGAAGCAACAAATCTGCAGATGGCTTATTAGGCCGAACTCTGTGGAACCGATTTTTTAGTTTTGTCAGTGTATTGATGTAAGCTGTCGAGTTGATTGTCTCACCTCTTGTCATTACATCAACAAGAATCACACCATCAATGTCCCAGAAGACAGTGATCATCACCTTTCCGGCTGATGGAGATGTTTTGAATTTTTTTCTTTTTGGTGACTGCGGATGATGCCATTCCATTGACTGCATTTTTGTTTCAGGCTCATAATAATGTGCCCACGTTTCGTCACCGGTAACAATTTTTGACAAAAACATTTCTCCTTCAACACCGAAACGCTCCAACAATTCAGAACATAATGTTTTCCTTTGAACTCTGTGATCATTTGTTAGGCACAGAGGAACCCATCGAGCGCAAATGTTTGAATATCCGAGAGTTTTAAAAATTGCGATTGCACTTCCCTTGCTGACTGTAAGCTGCAATGCCAATTGCTGACTAGTGATACGCCTATCCTTACGAATAATGGCATCAGCCCGGTTTAATATGTCTGTGCTGGTAGCCGAGGCAACACGTCCAGAACGCGGTAAATCATGCAGCTCCACTCGTACACTTTCTGCAGCTTTAATTCTCTGAACCCAGCGACTGTGCTCCTATCGACTGCAGAACATTTGTACACTGCACACAGTCGTTTATGAATGTTTGCCACAGTTTCTTTTTCCGCAACCAGAAATTCTATGACAATTCGCTGTTTGTAACGGACATTGTTGACAAGCTCCATTTTAACGGTTCATAGATTGCGTAATATTTATCAAAATGCTGTGCAATTTGGTACACATAATTGGAACATGTCATATTCCAAGGGTGCAAAATTTCATATTCCTATCTTTATTATTAGCCGAGAAAAAAATTGGTGTGCATTACTTTTTGACCTCCCTTTAGTACAACATCCCTTATGATCATTTTAATGTAGTATACCACAGTTATACCCAAGTCATGTTGCGTTAGAATTTACCAAAAGAATTTACCAAAACTACTAAAATACCATCAACAAATCTCTGTTCTAGAAATAAGGACAACCTCCGTGGACTCAAAAAGAGTTAAAACTCATAGAGAGAAAAAATAGATTCTCAAGAAAGAGTGATATAAATAAATATATCGGATTTGAATAGAGTAGCATCACTGATTAGTGTGGACTGTCAGAGGGATACGCTTTCCTAGATGTGTGCGTTTCTCGCTGCGACTTCTTTACTATAGTCCGTTCAGATTCGTTTGCCGAGATGTTATGATTTATAATTCAAAAAGTTCTTGATGATTTCACATGATTTTTGGCATACGGTGTTAAAATGTCCATGTCACGAGAACATATGTGTTACTCGATGTCTAGCTATAACGGTTTTCTTAAAGCGGCGAATTCCTTTGATCTTTGCCCATGTAACTATTATTTTGACCCTAATCAAAATGTTTTACAGTAATCTAGTGCAACGATGACCCATAGGCGTGTCCATAAAATTTTACTTGGTGGCAAGTATACAAATTTTAAATTATATATAGAACTTTTGTTCGTAGAGTCAATTTGATATAGTTCCATGCTCTTGGTGTGAGTTTCCCAAATGTTGTCGCTGCCTTTCAAATACGTACATTTAGTTCCTCATCTAAGGAAAGTGTGGCTGTAATAGTGGATCCAAGATAGCTGAACTTCTGTACTGACTCAAGCAGGCTTCCATTCAAAGTAATGGTTGTTGCTTATAACATATTTTTGATTGCTTGGGTGGTCTTGAACAATAAACTGTTTAACAAATCAACTAGGAAATTTTGCAAATCAAACTATTTATCTGTAGACTTAATCAGAGTAATGATCATTCAGAATCAGACGAGTCAAATAGGTCGATTACTGCTTTCGGCTGAACAAACAACAAACCATCCTTTTTCCAATATTCCTCTTCTTGTCGTAACACATGATCCTCACATTTTACCCAGTAGTCTTTATTTATATTTGATAGAGCCTGATTTGTAAGTGTCTCAACATCGCATAATTTGAAAGTTTTATTTGTATATGCTACGTGTCCTTTAACTTTTGCCCAAACTAGTTCTATAGGATTTAAGTGTGCATGATATGGAGGTAGTCTCAAACATCTATGGCCATGTTCTTGAATTAACTTGTCTATTTTAAATATCTTTGTACGTTGTGTCTGTTTTACAAGGCTAAGCAATTCGGGTTTCAAGTAGCTGTCGTTAACTTGTATGTGTTCTTTTATGAGCCACGTTTTGATTGCATCTTTTGTACTTGATGATGTTGGGATTCTATCTTCTACGTTAACTACGTTATGGTATGAAGCATTGTCCATTATCAGACTTAAAGGTCGATCTAATATTGGAAGGATACTTTTCTCGATCCAGTCTTTAAATATGTGCCCATTCATTTCGGAGTGGTAGTCTCTATTGTCTATGGATTTTGAAATGAAAACGAGATGAGCATTCTGCAACAACCCATTATGTCTGCTACCTGCATGTGCAACTATCAAACGTTGCCCTTTACTGCTTGGTACTGATCTTTTAATACTTCCATCTGCTAACTGCCATTCCTTTTCATTTGTATGATGAGCGTTGATCCAAGTTTCATCTAAATAAACAATATCATAATCATTTTCGCGCATTTCCTTCACTTCACGTAAATACTTGCTTCTAAGAGCTACTAGATGTGGCTTCTCACAAATAATGTTTTTTCCACCAGCATACTTTCTAAAGGTGAAGCCTGCACTTCTTAATATTTTCCATAATGAAGTTTTTGATATTTCAATGTCGTTGTTAGTTTTCAGCCAAAGCTTCAACTTTCTAAGTGTCACTTCTTCGTTTATATCAAACATTCGACAGATTTCTCTTTTTACTAGGTCCTTATCAAAACTGTCTAACGTTTCTTTCCTTCCTTGCTTTCTTGCATTTGTTGGCAATAAATATCCGCTTCCTTTAACTATTCGATCAAATGAACGTTTACACAAACCTAAAATATGCATTGTTCTCTTCTCAGGGTTTGATAAAGAACAATAAAGATGTCCCTTTTTACGCTCTCTGCAGAAGTATTGATAAATCTTTATAGCAATGTTATGCTCAGTAAAATATTTTGCCTTTATATTCATTCTCACATAGACTTGCAGAAGATAATATGGATAGTGCCGCCTCCTTTCTGTAAATATTGAGATTTGCCTCTGAATTATGACTCGAACTCGAGTCTACGGCCGTGATTTTGACGTCACATAATTTCCGGTTTCGGCTAAAATGTCATTTTGTGCTAAACGGGAAATTTCATATGTAACATTTCTTTATAAAAATTTATAGTGGAAACATAACTATTTTAGGACGGTGCGCATTCAGCCGTGAAGGTCATGCCTATATGTTAAAGAATCAGCTGTGAGATGTAAGCATCTACATAATCCCGCCGGTGTTTATAATATCGATTAACTTTTTTTTAATATAGGTTAAATAAGGCATCTTTGAAACTGGATCACATTTCTTTGATAAAAAATATTTTTATAGCGACATTAGTATTCTAAACCTACCTTCAAAAGATCAATGCAAATGAACAATAAGTTTTTGAAAAAAATAAATTAATGTCTAGGCAAACGAATCTGAACGGACTATACCAGCGTTTGTGCTTCATGTTTATCTTATTTTTAACTTTGCCTTTAAAAGTGACGAGAAAAGTTATATTTCTCACAGACGTTTGTAACTGATACTTTAGTTGTTTTGTTTATTTGTGTCTTTCAGTAAAGGTAAAATACACATGCTTCTTTCATTAAACATTCAAAGTATCTTCTTCTTTGTCTACTTCCGGTCCTCATTTGCCTTTCAGCATGGCAAAAACAGAAAGTAAAAATAAAAATAATGAGCCTCCTCACGCCAAGTGACGTATAAGGAATATGGTGTTAGTGACCATCATTTTGTTTAGACCTTCCGTTCATGATTTTTGGAATAACGGGATTGGTATTAGGCAGTGTCTTTTCAGTGTAGTGGTGAGTTATAATTTGCGGTCTCTTGCTCCACTCCTGTGGTTATGTTTCGTCGTGTTTCTAATATTCCATCGTTTTCGTGGTCGGCCCTTGGGTCTGGTATTCACGCAACGTTTATTGAAGGCTTCTTGTGAAGCTTCTTGTGAAGCAGTAAATGTCTGCCTTATCACGTGGCCACACCATTTTATCTGTTGTTTCCTTACGTATTCTATGGCGGTATTTATTCCAAGCTTTTTATAAATTCAAAAACTCATATTTATAATCAAAGTATACAATCTATATTGAAAAAATGTAAAAAAAAAAAAAAAAAAAAAAACATATCTAGCTAAAAGTTTAATAATGCATCGCCCGAAACTCTCACATTTGTCAATCTGTTATCTGTTTATTCATCGCTAAAATAGCATTCCCTTCTAAATATTTAGCTAAACATTTTACGTTGTGTATATGAAACCACTACCATAATAGGATCAATCTTAATAATTAGCCTAATGGCAAGGGACATCTTCATCCATGCTGCAGCATTTCAGATTACAACTATAATGAAGATTTGCCTTTTTGTATCTTTCTATTATTTAATCATCATCATCAAGTACCGTGCCTGCTGGCGTTCATGTCTCTCTATAAATTTCGATTTTGACAGTTATTTATTATTTCTGTTATTGACCTTCTGCCAAGCCAATCTCTTAAGCTGTGTGGTATATTTTCTCCTTGCTTCCCTCTATCTCTTCGTCCCTCAATTTTCCCAGTTGTTACAATATATTCCAGCTGTTCCCTTCTCATTATATAGCCAAAAAATGATATTTGTTTCTTCCTAATATTGGAAATTAGCTCTCTTTTTGCTTTGGCCTCTTTCATAACGTTCTTATTGCTCTTCTTAGCTGTCCATGATATTCTCAACAATCTTCTGTAAAACCACATTTCTACAGCCTCCAGTGTTCTTCTTATTGTTTGATATATTATTTAATATTAGTATGATAGCATGAGGCAAACATATTAACTTCACAGAAAAAAACTCACTTTCTAATGTGTTACTCTTTGGCCCCATTTGGCCCATTTAAATCCTACCTGCCCTATTAATATCATTTAACCAATAGCTACGTAAATGCTGGCCACCATTTGTTTCCGTCATTTTTCAGATTTGTGTTTGACTTTATTGTTTATATTTCTTTGTTAATTTTACCATAGAATGTGCTTATCGCATTGCTATTTTTTATATTTTTCATTTTGTACCTGGTGAAGTCTTTTATCGAATCGTCGTTGTTTGTCTCGCCTGTTTGTCTACGAATGTATCTGCTAGATACAATTGCATGTTTATTTTATATTTTAAAACTAAAAAGCCACTTTTAAATGAAACCAAACAGCCGTGCTGTAGTTCACATTTTCTATTTATTAAAATGAGCAGGTAGCCCTTTGTGTCGAGGACATCAGTCCTTTCAATGCCAACATTAATCTGTCTAGCTACTTTACTTTGTTGTCAGCCTCTTTATGTGTAATCCGTAATAATAGTCTAGCCAATTACATTATGAGCTTCCCTAGACGTTGACGCTGTATGAGATATGAAGAGTCTTTAAGTTGCTTATTTCCATCTAGCCCTTTTAAATTCAGCACTGACTGGAAGGCAAGGCGACTGACAGCAACAGAGCTGGGGTCTACCGACGACTCATAGCTGATGGCTTGCACCAGGTTCGGTGAACCAGAATCACACAGACCTTACTCCACCTCTTCACTGTGCCTCTAGCAAGATACTAATCAGTTAAGTCTGGGAAAGAAAGTAGAGATCAAAGAAGGAAGGCACACCGGTACTCAAAAAATGCCGCGATGAAGTCGGATGTGTTGGGCCGGAGAACGCAAATAAACCACAACACAACACACCCTACACCCATTTAACGTCCTGTTAGGGACGGATGACGAAGAGGCACATCCATTTTTTAGTAGTCATCGGGTGAAAGTAAGAAATACATAAAGGAAGAAAGAAAGAAAGTAAGAAAGAAATGATTCTGCACTTAAAGTCCATGTTTCACGGACATGTCAGAGTTTGTAATGTATAAGAACATGTAATATATACTAGAACATGTAATATATACTAGAACATGTAATATATACTAGAACATGTAATATATCCTAGAACATGTAATATATACTAGAACATGTAATATATACTAGAACATGTAATATATACTAGACTATTCAAATCAAATGTACTATCAACCCTTAGGTATGCGTGTGAGAGCTGGAAAACAACAAGAGATATAGAAACAAAGTTGAACGCATTCGAAAATAAGTGTCTTAGAAAAATACTTGGTATAGCGTGGAACGAATTCAAAACAAACGAGGAAATTAGAGAAATCGCCAATCAACCACTAATATCTTCAGTAATAAAGAAAAGACGATGGTCATATGTTGGACATGTGATGAGAAGAGATAATAGCCGAATAACAAAGCAAGCTCTCATGTGGGAAACAACAAGTAAAAGGAAAAGGGGCCGACCCAGAGAGACACTGAGAAGAACATTGATGAGAGAGGCAAGAGCAGCAGGAATCGGCTCAATCAATGAGATAGAGTTGTTTTAACAGAACAAAGACAGATTGCGAGATTTGATAAAAGATCTTAACAAGGATTGAAAACTGCTAGAATAAAAATGTAGATAAGAGAAATAGTATATGTGTCTATGCCCTATGGGCCGGCTACGGCTCGAAAGGTCAATAGACAGACGGACAGACGGACAGACGGACAGACAGACAGACAGACAGACAGACAGACAGACAGACAGACAGACAGACAGACGGACGGACGGACGGACGGACGGACGGACGGACGGACGGACGGATGGATGGATGGATGGATGGATGGATGGATGGATGGATGGATGGATGGATGGATGGATGGATGGATACTATACTATCAGCATACACAGCAGCGTAATAAATAGCGGGCCTGTTCTAACACATACTCAGAGATTCGCTGTAGTGGTGATGTCAATATGTAGGGACAGTCCAATAAATACAGTGCTGCGGTAAAGCTGGTAACAGGATCAAGTGGTGGGCTGTAACGCACACGCCTACAAGGTATGGTGACAGCTGGTAGCAGGATCAAGTGGTGGGCTGTAATGTACACGCTTACAAGGTATGGTGACAGCTTGACAACAAAGAAAGGCAATAAAATACTGACGTTTCGGCCAACAAGAGACCTTCCTCAGAAAACGAGAAGAGCACAAACAAACAACAAAATAAAGATGAACTGTACTACATCTAGGATGAGCGGAACAGGTAAATCAAGAAGAAATAAACAGAGGGATAGAGATGAAATGATGACACGAAATAGAGATTTGCTACATATGGGAAGATACAAATAGATAATTTAGTGATGCGATTAATATGATGGCCCAACAATAATAACAGTATCTGGTTCGGATCCCTTAAATCAAGCATCTTTATTCTAAAGTTATTGTTAGTGCTGTGTTTTCTCGTAGCGAGATCAAGTGTTTAGTCTTAATGAAGACAGATGTCGACAAGTACATTCAGTGGTCGCGTAAAGATATAAAACTACCAGTTGCATTTCAATAAGGAAAAAGAATAGTCAATTTACCTCTTCCGAAAACGATATTTATAAAACATAATTAAATGCTCTATCACCGTTTAAAATTAAGTTAACAATAACATACCTTTGTTAAAAAAACAAAATAACTAGATTAACAATGATACACCATCGTTAACAATTAATTAATTATTACTTATTATCGTTAACAATTAAATTAATTATTACTTATCATCGTTAACAATTAAATTAATTATTACTTATCATCGTTAACAATTAAATTAATTATTACTTATCATCGTTAACAATTAAATTAATTATTACTTATCATCGTTAACAATTAAATTAATTATTACTTACCATCGGTAAAAATTAAATTAAAATAACACATTTTCCTAAGTTTTATCCAAGCATCCTGACCGAGGATATGGAGTACGTGCTTCGTGCTAAGACCTTCGTGAGTTAATTAAGCAAGAGACAAGAGTATCAATGGACACATCAGGTACAACGATGTTGGTTCTGTGTTTCACAAGGACAAGAACAGTGAACTTGCAGCAAAACGTTATGTTAATGATTTGAGCTTAAACCCGTGTTTTCCTTTTTTTTTTTTTTATCTGCTTTCCCGACCGCTGTTGAAATATCTATTAGTATAAAACAAGACTATCTGTCTGTCTGTTCATCTAGAACAAGACTATCTGTCTGTCTGTTCATCTAGAACAAGACTATCTGTCTATCTACGAGTCTAGAACAATACTGTCTTTCTATAAATCTCAAACAATACTGTCTTTCCATAAATCTCAAACAATGATGTCTTTCTATAAATCTCAAACAGTCCTGTCTTTCTATAAATCTCGAACAATACTGTCTTTCTATAAGTCTCAAACAATGATGTATTTCTATAAATCTCAAACAATGATGTCTTTCTATAAATCTCAAACAATACTGTCTTTCTATAAATCTCAAACAATGATGTCTTTCTATAAATCTCAAACAGTCCTGTCTTTCTATAAATCTCAAACAATGATGTCTTTCTACAAATCTCAAACAATGATGTCTTTCTATAAATCTCAAACAATGATGTCTTTCTACAAATCTCAAACAATGATGTCTTTCTACAAATCTCAAACAAAGATGTCTTTCTACAAATCTCAAACAATGATGTCTTTCTATAAATCTCAAACAATGATGTCTTTCTACAAATCTCAAACAATACCGTCTTTCTATAAATCTCAAACAGTCCTGTCTTTCTACAAATCTCAAACAATACTGTCTTTCTATAAATCTCAAACAATACTGTCTTTCTACAAATCTCAAACAATACTGTCTTTCTACAAATCTCAAACAATACTGTCTTTCTACAAATCTCAAACAATACTGTCTTTCTATAAATCTCAAACAATACTGTCTTTCTACAAATCTGGAACAATACTGTCTTTCTACAAATCTCAAACAATACTGTCTTTCTATAAATCTCAAACAATACTGTCTTTCTACAAATCTCAAACAATACTGTCTTTCTACAAATCTCAAACAATACTGTCTTTCTACAAATCTCAAACAATGCTGTCTTTCTATAAATCTCAAACAATACTGTCTTTCTACAAATTTCAAACAATACTGTCTTTCTATAAATCTCAAACAATATTGTCTTTCTACAAATCTCGAACAATACTGTCTTTCTACAAATCTCAAACAATGCTGTCTTTCTATAAATCTCAAACAATACTGTCTTTCTACAAATCTCAAACAATACTGTCTTTCTACAAATCTCAAACAATACTGTCTTTCTACAAATCTCAAACAATGCTGTCTTTCTATAAATCTCAAACAATACTGTCTTTCTACAAATCTCAAACAATACTGTCTTTCTACAAATCTCAAACTATACTGTCTTTCTACAAATCTCAAACAATACTGTCTTTCTACCAATCTCAAACAATGATGTCTCGAGCTATACTGTCTTTATACAAATGTCGAGGTATACTGTCTTTATACAAATCTCGAACTATACTGTCTTTCTACAAATCTCGAGCTATACTGTCTTTATACAAATCTCGAGCTATACTATATGTCTTCTTTTTTAAGTTTCAGTGTAATATCAATGTACTTACTGATTACATTCTGTAATACAACAAAACGGTAATGAAGATTACAGTAGCGTTTCGTTTATGACTGAAGAACGTTTAAAGATCTATCCTGAAAAACACACAAACCAAACAAGCGATCCATTTCAGTGCTTCTTTATTAATTGATTTCACTGCTGGGAAGCAAAGAAATTTAAATAAAAAAACATAATTACCAGGAATTGTAACAATCTCACTGCCAAAGGTGCTCGGAACTGTTGGCCAAAGAAAATAAATTTCAGATGTTCACGAGTTTTTTCTTGTTTCATCACTTCCTCTTGTACACGTTCGGGCGTCGAGGGCGATACAAGTTTTTAGTTCTCGCCCTTTTGAAGTTTTCACTCATTGTCAATTGATGACGTTGTACCGTTTCTTTGATGTTGTCTGTCCATCTTACTCTGTGTCTGCCTTTTGCTCTTCTCTCATCTCCTATTTTAATATATGTTTTTTATGGTTTGGAATCACATGGTATTCTTTCTAGATGGGCAAACCAGTTTGTTTGTTGTTTCTGTGCGTAGCTTAGGATTGGCTCAATGTTTACTCTTTCTCTGATAATATCATTTCTGATTCTGTCTTTTCTGGTTACTCCAAGTGCTTTTCTCAGACATGGTATCTCTGTAGTTACTAGCTTTCTTTTATGCTTAGACGTAAGTGACCATGCTTGGCTTTGGTAGCACAATGTTGGAATGAATATACACTGTATAAGATGTTTCTTGTTGGTAATAGATATTGCTTTGTTTTGAAGTTTCAGGTAAATCAGTCCCAAAATTTGCTTTGTCCTATTGCATCGTTCAGGGACACATCCTGACAAATGAATACAAAAGCCAAGCTGCTTTTTTCTGCTCAAGCTGTAATCATACCACTTTATTTTTTTTTTTCTTTTTCATTTGTAAGACGTTCAGCTGTAAAGAATTTCACACAAAAATATGAAGTAGACGATGTGGATCATATCTGCTATGGTCATAAGAGACATAGAAACAATTATAAAAATCCGTTCTGTAAACTCCGAGGGGAAGGCGAGGGTTTATATCAAAGTCAACTTGGCAGAGAGCAAATAAAATAGAGATGAAACGTGTAAACTAAACTTTTGGCCCACTGAGTTGGATGGCCAATCTAAAAACAAAAAGAAAGTAAGACGACACACTTCGTAAAGTTATTTTTAGAACACTCTAAAAGAATAAACAAACAGTTAAGCAAATGTCTTACTGCGTAATTTCTGTTCGTCTCTAGCCCGGGGTCTTCTTACCGATAATAAATATCCCCCTATTTGTTATTTTTTTCTTCGTGTTAACAACTGGCCTATTTACTAAAGGAGAAAGCAGCCTTCAGAGATGGGAAGTTTCGAACCCTCAAGAGACAGACGGTTTTGGAATAAAACGAGCGTGAAGGTCATAACCAGTGTCACGTAGTGTGGATTTATTTTTCTGTCAGGAATTCGTTCATAAGAGAAATATTTATTAAGAGAAAGTAACAGAAAGAAAAGGAGAAAGAGAGAGAGAGAGAGAGAGAGAGAGAGAGAGATAGAGAGAGAGAGAGAGAGAGATTGATTAAGAGAAGCGAACGAAGCTGATCAGTTGAACCAGTGGAGTAGAATGAGAGCTGATAGCATGAAGGGCTTGCCAAATTGTTGATATATATTGATTCATCAGGGAAAGATAACTGAGTCCCGTGTCATTCAACTTTGGAGGAATTATCTTCTCGTGTTACCAGTCAGGGAGCCCCTGACGATATCCCTTGATAACCGGTGGTTGAGAAGTTATCAGTCGAGCTCTGGCGAGTTTCGCTTTCTCAGATGTCTAGTTTCGTTGTTTTGTATGATCTGTTTTAATTCATGATATTTAGTTTGGAGTTTAGATTTGGCTTCAGTGAATATTCATCCCATTTGGGTGTTAGTTCATTAGAGGTAGTAGGATGCTGGGGGTCGTGGTGTCAACAAAGATAGCCGCTACTTTCTGGAGTAAGTGCGGAGTGTAAATTACGATCAGAGTTAAATAGAGGTATTGCAATTGTAGATAAGGAAGTCACACAGCAGCAAAAAGAAAAGACAAAAAATTGTGGGTAAATCATCATTGAATCGAGCTTGTACTGCTGGACACAGCCCAAGGCGACAGACAAGCGTGTTTACAAGCAAGGATAAAGAATTTCAAACAGAATTGTCTCTGTGGCATTTATCCTACGTTAGGAATACTCAAGATGGCGGGCGGGGCGAGGGTATTGTGGTTGGAGTGAGTGGCGGGAGAGGTAGAATAAAGATCTCATGTCTTCCAGCAGTCTCGAACAGGTCAGAGGTCAAAGGTGATATTTACTCGTACAGGTCAGATGTTAAAGTTGATATTTACTGGTACAGATCAGATGTTAAAGTTGATATTTACTCGTACAGGTCAGATGTTAAAGTTGATATTTACTGGTACAGGTCAGATGTTAAAGTTGATATTTACTCGTACAGGTCAGATGTTAAAGTTGATATTTACTCGTACAGGTCAGATGTTAAAGTTGATATTTACTGGTACAGGTCAGATGTTAAAGTTGATATTTACTGGTACAGGTCAGAGGTTAAAGTTGATATTTACTCGTACAGGTCAGATGTTAAAGTTGATATTTACTGGTACAGGTCAGATGTAAAGTTGATATTTACTGGTACAGGTCAGAGGTCAAAGTTGATATTTAACCCTTGATAAAGGTTACAGATCTATCTGAAATAAATGAACTAAAACATTGCACACAGACCACTTTAGCACAAGCACGCCCGCTACTACTCCCAAAGATTTAACTGAGCAGAAGAGATTACAATTGATGTAAGTAACGCCATATGGCTTTTGGCGCTTCAACAGACGGTTGGTAGCAAGCTGAATTGTCTGTAGTTTGGTCAAATGTTAGCGTCTTATGCTGGATGCTGTTTTACTGTTCAGCTTCTCTCGTGGCCGAATCTGCCAATGTTGGATAGACAGATTCGACGGCAGAATGAACAAAGCGTATTCGTGGTGTCTGACCTCATCTCCTTTCTCCTGCGCCTGTTTTGTCTTCTGAATTTGATATCAACGCTTCCTCGAATGTTGCTGTGTCGTTTTTGTTTATTCTTGTTCTCCATCATTACGATCTGCAGCCAGATCCTTCCCGTTTCTTTCACTGGTAGAGAATGCACTCCAGGAAGCCCTGCAAACATCCTTATACCTTATAACTGGTCTGCCCTTTGGTCATAAGTTCGCCGTACAATACTCGTTTGGGAATACAACTGTTTACCAGTCTTCTTACGTGACCCAAACACCTTAGCCTCCGACTCTTCAGTGTTGTCATGATAGATGACAGTTTGGCTCGTTGCAAAGCGTTAGAATTGGTTATTTTGTATAGCCCTTTGAGTCCCTTTATATTATTGTTTGCTTGATATTCTTGGACACATATTATGGAGATCGTGCTTTGCCCAAACCACCCACTTTCGGTTCCCATATGAAACCATAAACACCAACATATGCACTTGAAGATGCACGTATAGTCTAAATCATTATAGACCATAGATATAGTAAATTCCAGGAAAACGTAATAGACGCATCAGTATAAGTGGGAGTGACATTAATACAGCAGATTATAATATTAATATCAGTGTGAAATAGCATCAATATAACATACATTAACACTAATATCAGTGAGAAGCAACATCTGTAAAACAGGCACTAAAACTAATATAAGTGAGAAGTAGCATTAATATAACAGGCAGTAACACTAATATCAGTGAGAAGTAACATTAATATAACAGGCAGTAACACTAATATCAGTGAGAAGTAACATTAATATAACAGGCAGTAACACTAATATCAGTGAGAAGTAACATTAATATAACAGGCAGTAACACTAATATCAGTGAGAAGTAACATTAATATAACAGGCAGTAACACTAATATCAGTGAGAAGTAACATTAATATAACAGGCAGTAACACTAATATCAGTGAGAAGTAACATTAATATAACAGGCAGTAACACTAATATCAGTGAGAAGTAACATTAATATAACAGGCAGTAACACTAATATCAGTGAGAAGTAACATTAATATAACAGGCAGTAACACTAATATCAGTGAGAAGTATCATCAATGGAGAAGAAAATGTGATCGTGGGGTTGGGAGTTGAAAGTTCATAATTTAGCATAAATAAAAAATAAACTTCAGTATACCTGAAAAGTCATCAAAACAAAGCATCAATAAACTTATTATAATTGAACAGCAGTATCAGAATGGCAGGAAAATTATATTAGGATGAATTCAGATTAAAACCATGGAAAAAGTCATAAGTATTTATATTAGTGAATATAATATCAATATAATTTAACAGTAGTAATATTAAACAATATCTCCCGTGTGTTACCGGGGCCTCATTTTGTGGAAGTAAAGAATAGTGACACTGTGACCTTCCAGGCATGTCGTAAGAGGCGACTAAGGAGCTTGATGGATGGCTTGACAAGCTGTCATTGTAAAAAGCATTGTTATGGAAACAGACCATAGATTTTAAAAGCAGTGATCTCTGCAATCTGTGCCATTTTGGCACGCAAGGTTTATGTTTTTGAGATTGTAATTCTGCCCTATGTGCCGTCTTCGGCTCGAAAGGACAATAGATAGATAGAATATTAAACAAACTTAAAGCAATATCAATTTAATTTAACAGTAGTAATATTAAACAAACTTAAAGCAATATCAATATAATTTAACAGTAGTAATATTAAACAAACTTAAAGCAATATCAATATAATTTAACAGTAGTAATATTAAACAAACTTAAAGCAATATCAAAATAATTTAACAGTAGTAATATTAAACAAACTTAAAGCAATATCAATGTAACTGAAAAGTAATATCAAGATATTACTCTTGATGAAGAAATAAACAGTCGAATTGGTAAGGCAGCTACGACTTTCGGTAAACTCACAGAAAGGGCCTGGAACAACACGAAACTAACACTGAAGACCAAACTCTTAATATATCAAACTTGTGTGCTTAGCACACTACTATATGGATCTGAAACCTGGACAACATACTCAAACCAGGAAAAAAAGACTAAATGTCTTCCACATGCGATGTCTCCGCAAAATAATGCACATCAAATGGCAAGACAAAATAACCAACTTAACTGTCCTGCAACGTGCTAAGACCTTAACAATCATGTCGATGCTCAGATGTCGAAGACTAAGATGGCTGGGGCATGTCCAACGAATGGAAGAAAAGCGCATCCCCAGGCAAATACTATATGGTGAACTAACACACGGAAAAAGACAAATCGGCAGAACTAAACTACGATATAGAGATATCTGCAAATCATCTCTGAATGACTTCTCCATATGTAAAAATGTCTGGGAACATTTGGCAAGTAATCGCACATCATGGAGAGCATGTATAAGGAATGGTATAACATTTTTTGAGATTGTGCAAAAGCAAAACTTAAAACAGAAAAGACTCATGAAAAAGGATGGAAAACCCTGTAGGCAGTAGGCCTGACTCGTTCATTCTGTGGCCGTGTGTGTTTGTCAAACATTGTAGAATTAGCTACGACAGAATCTGTTCGACAAAAACAAAACCTAAAAAAAAAAATACACAATATCCTCCACTAGACCGTCTGACAAGACGAAAAGGGCCATACATAATATCAAGATACTTTCATTAACGAGGGGCCGTCTCCACATCGAAGGTTGGCTACCACGGAGCACCATTCCATTCTGTCTCTTGCTTTGAGGGTGCAGATTGTCATGGGTTAACTTGTCCATCTTTGGATGTTACTCGTCCATGTTAGTCTTGGTCTGACTATGCATCTTTTACCTTGTATTTTCCCTTCCAAGATTACTTTGAGTAGGCTGCTGTGTCTTTTAACATGACCACAAAGTCTCATTTGTCTTGTTTGAATTGTGTTTCAAGACATTTTAAAAAGTATTTTTTTAAGAACATAAATATCAATGTAACTAGAAGATGAGGAAAAATTAAAAAATAAAAAAAGGTATGTAAGAAGCTTTACGTGACAAGTGGACGACACAGACTAAACAACGTTTCGGCTCAATAGGCCTTCATCAGGAACAAACAATAAAAACACACACACACACAAATTAATAACGAAACAACCAAAACAAAAACAATCGAAATGTGTTAAAGAAAACAACAACAAAAAGTAAAACTATCCTGTCAAATCCAAAATAAAATCGTAACCAAGTGCGGCTGTCGTGAACGTCGAAAATCGTGCGAAAAAGTGCGTAAATGTAAACAGAACCAGAGGAGTAAACACAAGGGTCAGTGTGCAAACACAAAGGAGAAAGAATCGAATAGTAGTCTGACAGGTGTAAAAAGACGCTACGAGTGAGATGTCTGAGAGTGGGGTACAGTAAAAATAAATGAGGGGTAAGAAGCACAGAAAAAAAATTTTTTATAGAGGAGAAAACCGAAGTGTCTCATAAGGGACTAGAGGAGAAGAACTATAAAAGTATGGCATAGTAAGTAGACCAAAGAACCCAAATATGTGTAGTAGAGAAGGCTATGCAAAAGGGAAGGAGCAAGCAAAAAGAAACTATGCGTATGAGTGTGATACATTCATACCTCTCGGGGTCAGCGAACCATACTGGACTATAAGGCGATTTTCCAAAGTATAGCGGCTGCGGTCGCCAGAGTGACAAAGGACAATACCAGTGACACGGATGTCGTCTTTGCCCTTGTGATCAGGGGAGTTGAAGTGGGAAGATACCGGAGTACCAGTATTTTGTTGGACATCACGTAGATGTTCACAAAATCTTTCCGCTAATCTTCTTCCAGACTCACCAATATAGGTCATATGGCATCGTTGGCATATGATGGCATAAATGATGTTGCGGGACACACATGTGAAGCTATGCTTGATCTCGAACCGTCCATTAGGGAACAAAACCGAGTCAGCAGGGAGCACATAGGCACAGGTAATACAGTTTCGACCACAAGGGGCCGTACCGAAGTGTTGAGGGTGGGAGCAAGGGAGATGGCTCCTAACCAAAATATCTCTCAAATTCCTGTCGCGCTTAAAGGCGATCATCGGGGGATCACTAAAAAGTAGACGGGTAGTGGGATCAGAGAGGAGAATGGAACGGTAGCGGTTGAGTATCCTCACAGCAGCTAAGTTGTGGGGATGATATGTGAGGGTGAGTATAGTTCTCTCAGAAGGGGGGCGGTTGGAAGGGGTGAGTGCCTCGGGACGGGAGATAAGGAGGACCCGCTGGAGGGCAGACTGGAGGATCGAGTCTGGATAAAGCCGGCGGCTGAAGAAACCTAACATGAGGTGAGCCTGTAGGAGGAAATCTTGGTCATCCTGGCAGATGCGACGGAGACGCAATAACTGAGAGAACGGAATAGAATCACGACAAGAAGGTGAATGGGATGAAGTGTAGAGAAGATAGCAATGGGCGTCTGTGGGTTTATAGAAAATCGAAGTATGGAGGCCAGAAGTACCCAAAGAAACGATAAGATCTAGGAAGGTGACAGAGGAAGTGGATGTACAAGATGTGAACTTGATAGCTTTGTGATAGCCACTAATGTGGTCGATAAACCTGGAGAGGTCATCCTCAGGTAGATCGGTAAGTCCGAAGCAGTCATCAATGTACCGAAGGTATATGATGGGAAGGGGACCTTGATATGAATTGAGAAATTGGTACTCAAGGTAGCCCATAAACAGGCAAGCATAGCTAGGGCCCATCTTGGTGCCCATGGCTACTCCACTAACCTGATCATAGAAGTCACCATTGAACTCAAAGGTATTGAGGTTGAGTACAAGCTCAGTAAGGCGGAGAAGAGTGGCAGTATCCACAGAGGGGTGTTGTCTCTGGTCAAGAAAGAAACGTAGAGCTAAGAGGCCGTCGGAGTGAGGAATAGAGGTGTAGAGGGAGCAAACATCAAGGGTAAAAAGTCTGTATGAGCGACCATGGGAGAGAGAGATAGAAGAGAAGATATTAAGTGCATGGTTAGTGTCCTTGACATATGAAGGAAGACTGGCAACCATGGGCTGGAAGACACTGTCTAGATAGTCAGATATGTGTTCAGTCGGGCATGCACACGCAGACACGATGGGGCGTCCTGGATAGTCGATTTTGTGAATTTTGGGGAGCATATAGAAAGATGGTTTCCCAAGACCACTATTCGGGATAATAAGGCGAGACGCGCTAGGGGGAAGGAGGTGGTCACGGATCAGTTCTTTGATGGTAGATTGGACCTGTTTATTGTGGGGGACAGTAGCGTCATCAGGACGGGGTTTATAAAACGTGGTATTGGATAGTTGTTTGTTGCCCTCTGAAATGTATAAGTCTCTGCGCCAAACTACCACCGCTCCCCCTTTATCGGCCGGTTTGATGACAATGTCTTCTCGGCGGCGGAGATTAGAGAGGGCTCGAAGCTCAGAGGGAGATAAATTAGAGCGGTGAAGTTTTCTAGGGCACAGTTGTAGTATCTCACGTGAGGTGACATTAATGTAGTGATCCAAGGCCTGGGATGCGCCGGGTTGAGGGGTCCAATCCGATTTACGGGAGTGGAAGCGGGAAAACTCGTCTACAGGGTAGATAAGGTGGAAGTTGCAGTAGTGCCAGAGTAATGGAGCTTCAAGCGCATACGTCTATGGAAATCATGGACATCCTTACAAAGATTATAATGGTCACTAAAGGGACGAAGGGGGATAAATTTTAAACCTTTAGAGAGAACAGACCTCTCATTATGTGAGAGATGGAGGTCGGGGGGTATACAAAAAACTAAAGAGTCGGTAGCTGACGTAGCAGGTATAGAGGAAGGTGGGGCGGGCGGAGGAAGGAGATCTTCTTCTTGTGCTGGGAGGACATAAAAATATAGAGTTGCCTATTAAAGTCGTGGATGATCTGTCGGATAAAATGGTCTGAGCCGGTCATTAAACACCTGAGTCTCGACACCAGCAATAGACGCTGAGTGCGCAGGTGGGAGACCAACCTGGTGTAGTTGGCTAGAACGAGCCTCATACGATGGAAACCAAGGCGTCTTTCAATACTATCAAATCGCCTAATTTCACTAAGGTTGGGCTGGTGGACAAAGGGGGTGAATTTAGACCGGAACCAAAAGGGAGAATCTTAAATCGTATACAATTTTGGAGGAAATTAACGTGGCAACTAAATCTGGTAAGCTTATAAGTAGTAAAGGCGAGTTCAGTGGATATAGAAGAGATGTCTGTAGGTAAATACTGGAAGGCTAAAAGAGTACCTCGGCGTATGGAGTTCGAAAACTGTTTAAGTGTGGGCATGCTGTCAGAGAAAGGAACAAGTGAAAGGACTAAGCTAACACAGGCAAAAAAGAACTAAAACTAAAATAAGGTATGAGTGATGATGGTGATCACAACAATGATAACAACGTAATAGGTGGCAAACGTACAAAAACTAAAGGATGATCAAATGGCAGTCAAGTAAAAGGATAAAACTAAGATATAAATACTAAAGTAAACACTAAGGACGAAATACAAACATTAAGTAGCAGCTGTATTGTACTAGTAAAGGGTTAAGGCATAAAAATGCGAAGCTGCAGTAAAGCTGAATATGAGGAAAAATTAAAAAATAAAAAAAGGTATGTAAGAAGCTTTACGTGACAAGTGGACGACACAGACTAAACAACGTTTCGGCTCAATAGGCCTTCATCAGGAACAAACAATAAAAACACACACACACACAAATTAATAACGAAACAACCAAAACAAAAACAATCGAAATGTGTTAAAGAAAACAACAACAAAAAGTAAAACTATCCTGTCAAATCCAAAATAAAATCGTAACCAAGTGCGGCTGTCGTGAACGTCGAAAATCGTGCGAAAAAGTGCGTAAATGTAAACAGAACCAGAGGAGTAAACACAAGGGTCAGTGTGCAAACACAAAGGAGAAAGAATCGAATAGTAGTCTGACAGGTGTAAAAAGACGCTACGAGTGAGATGTCTGAGAGTGGGGTACAGTAAAAATAAATGAGGGGTAAGAAGCACAGAAAAAAAATTTTTTATAGAGGAGAAAACCGAAGTGTCTCATAAGGGACTAGAGGAGAAGAACTATAAAAAGTATGGCATAGTAAGTAGACCAAAGAACCCAAATATGTGTAGTAGAGAAGGCTATGCAAAAGGGAAGGAGCAAGCAAAAGAAACTATGCGTATGAGTGTGATACATTCATACCTCTCGGGGTCAGCGAACCATACTGGACTATAAGGCGATTTTCCAAAGTATAGCGGCTGCGGTCGCCAGAGTGACAAAGGACAATACCAGTGACACGGATGTCGTCTTTGCCCTTGTGATCAGGGGAGTTGAAGTGGGAAGATACCGGAGTACCAGTATTTTGTTGGACATCACGTAGATGTTCACAAAATCTTTCCGCTAATCTTCTTCCAGACTCACCAATATAGGTCATATGGCATCGTTGGCATATGATGGCATAAATGATGTTGCGGGACACACATGTGAAGCTATGCTTGATCTCGAACCGTCCATTAGGGAACAAAACCGAGTCAGCAGGGAGCACATAGGCACAGGTAATACAGTTTCGACCACAAGGGGCCGTACCGAAGTGTTGAGGGTGGGAGCAAGGGAGATGGCTCCTAACCAAAATATCTCTCAAATTCCTGTCGCGCTTAAAGGCGATCATCGGGGGATCACTAAAAAGTAGACGGGTAGTGGGATCAGAGAGGAGAATGGAACGGTAGCGGTTGAGTATCCTCACAGCAGCTAAGTTGTGGGGATGATATGTGAGGGTGAGTATAGTTCTCTCAGAAGGGGGGCGGTTGGAAGGGGTGAGTGCCTCGGGACGGGAGATAAGGAGGACCCGCTGGAGGGCAGACTGGAGGATCGAGTCTGGATAAAGCCGGCGGCTGAAGAAACCTAACATGAGGTGAGCCTGTAGGAGGAAATCTTGGTCATCCTGGCAGATGCGACGGAGACGCAATAACTGAGAGAACGGAATAGAATCACGACAAGAAGGTGAATGGATGAAGTGTAGAGAAGATAGCAATGGGCGTCTGTGGGTTTATAGAAAATCGAAGTATGGAGGCCAGAAGTACCCAAAGAAACGATAAGATCTAGGAAGGTGACAGAGGAAGTGGATGTACAAGATGTGAACTTGATAGCTTTGTGATAGCCACTAATGTGGTCGATAAACCTGGAGAGGTCATCCTCAGGTAGATCGGTAAGTCCGAAGCAGTCATCAATGTACCGAAGGTATATGATGGGAAGGGGACCTTGATATGAATTGAGAAATTGGTACTCAAGGTAGCCCATAAACAGGCAAGCATAGCTAGGGCCCATCTTGGTGCCCATGGCTACTCCACTAACCTGATCATAGAAGTCACCATTGAACTCAAAGGTATTGAGGTTGAGTACAAGCTCAGTAAGGCGGAGAAGAGTGGCAGTATCCACAGAGGGGTGTTGTCTCTGGTCAAGAAAGAAACGTAGAGCTAAGAGGCCGTCGGAGTGAGGAATAGAGGTGTAGAGGGAGCAAACATCAAGGGTAAAAAGTCTGTATGAGCGACCATGGGAGAGAGAGATAGAAGAGAAGATATTAAGTGCATGGTTAGTGTCCTTGACATATGAAGGAAGACTGGCAACCATGGGCTGGAAGACACTGTCTAGATAGTCAGATATGTGTTCAGTCGGGCATGCACACGCAGACACGATGGGGCGTCCTGGATAGTCGATTTTGTGAATTTTGGGGAGCATATAGAAAGATGGTTTCCCAAGACCACTATTCGGGATAATAAGGCGAGACGCGCTAGGGGGAAGGAGGTGGTCACGGATCAGTTCTTTGATGGTAGATTGGACCTGTTTATTGTGGGGGACAGTAGCGTCATCAGGACGGGGTTTATAAAACGTGGTATTGGATAGTTGTTTGTTGCCCTCTGAAATGTATAAGTCTCTGCGCCAAACTACCACCGCTCCCCCTTTATCGGCCGGTTTGATGACAATGTCTTCTCGGCGGCGGAGATTAGAGAGGGCTCGAAGCTCAGAGGGAGATAAATTAGAGCGGTGAAGTTTTCTAGGGCACAGTTGTAGTATCTCACGTGAGGTGACATTAATGTAGTGATCCAAGGCCTGGGATGCGCCGGGTTGAGGGGTCCAATCCGATTTACGGGAGTGGAAGCGGGAAAACTCGTCTACAGGGGTAGATAAGGTGGAAGTTGCAGTAGTGCCAGAGTAATGGAGCTTCAAGCGCATACGTCTATGGAAATCATGGACATCCTTACAAAGATTATAATGGTCACTAAAGGGACGAAGGGGGATAAATTTTAAACCTTTAGAGAGAACAGACCTCTCATTATGTGAGAGATGGAGGTCGGGGGGTATACAAAAAACTAAAGAGTCGGTAGCTGACGTAGCAGGTATAGAGGAAGGTGGGGCGGGGCGGAG
The DNA here is from genome assembly GCA_032433765.1 of Megaustenia siamemsis. Classification (NCBI taxonomy): domain Eukaryota; kingdom Metazoa; phylum Mollusca; class Gastropoda; order Stylommatophora; family Ariophantidae; genus Megaustenia; species Megaustenia siamemsis. The sequence goes on from JAVIAB010000108.1 coordinate 70,792,942, forward strand.
GAAGGAGATCTTCTTCTTGTGCTGGGAGGACATAAAAATATAGAGTTGCCTATTAAAGTCGTGGATGATCTGTCGGATAAAATGGTCTGAGCCGGTCATTAAACACCTGAGTCTCGACACCAGCAATAGACGCTGAGTGCGCAGGTGGGAGACCAACCTGGTGTAGTTGGCTAGAACGAGCCTCATACGATGGAAACCAAGGCGTCTTTCAATACTATCAAATCGCCTAATTTCACTAAGGTTGGGCTGGTGGACAAAGGGGGTGAATTTAGACCGGAACCCAAAAGGGAGAATCTTAAATCGTATACAATTTTGGAGGAAATTAACGTGGCAACTAAATCTGGTAAGCTTATAAGTAGTAAAGGCGAGTTCAGTGGATATAGAAGAGATGTCTGTAGGTAAATACTGGAAGGCTAAAAGAGTACCTCGGCGTATGGAGTTCGAAAACTGTTTAAGTGTGGGCATGCTGTCAGAGAAAGGAACAAGTGAAAGGACTAAGCTAACACAGGCAAAAAAGAACTAAAACTAAAATAAGGTATGAGTGATGATGGTGATCACAACAATGATAACAACGTAATAGGTGGCAAACGTACAAAAACTAAAGGATGATCAAAATGGCAGTCAAGTAAAAGGATAAAACTAAGATATAAATACTAAAGTAAACACTAAGGACGAAATACATGTACAAACATTAAGTAGCAGCTGTATTGTACTAGTAAAGGGTTAAGGCATAAAAATGCGAAGCTGCAGTAAAGCTGAATATGAGGAAAAATTAAAAAATAAAAAAAGGTATGTAAGAAGCTTTACGTGACAAGTGGACGACACAGACTAAACAACGTTTCGGCTCAATAGGCCTTCATCAGGAACAAACAATAAAAACACACACACACACAAATTAATAACGAAACAACCAAAACAAAAACAATCGAAATGTGTTAAAGAAAACAACAACAAAAAGTAAAACTATCCTGTCAAATCCAAAATAAAATCGTAACCAAGTGCGGCTGTCGTGAACGTCGAAAATCGTGCGAAAAAGTGCGTAAATGTAAACAGAACCAGAGGAGTAAACACAAGGGTCAGTGTGCAAACACAAAGGAGAAAGAATCGAATAGTAGTCTGACAGGTGTAAAAAGACGCTACGAGTGAGATGTCTGAGAGTGGGGTACAGTAAAAATAAATGAGGGGTAATTTTAATTTTTCCTCATATTCAGCTTTACTGCAGCTTCGCATTTTTATGCCTTAACCCTTAACTAGAAGATGACATGAAGATAATATAAATACAACTGAAGAATAAGATCAATATTAATTGAACACCAATAACAATGTAACTAGAAGATGACATGAAGACAATATAAATACAACTGAAGAATAAGATCAATATAATTGAACACCAATAACAATGTCAAATTTACATCTGAGTAACAGAAAATAACATTTTGAGGGGTTGAAAAGATAGATGACTGTTGACAACAGTGAGTTATTGAGTTATTAGCGGATCATCATCACTGCACTCCGAACATGTCCATAGGTGCTCAGATCCCTCCTCAGAAAGTCCCACAGTGTCCAGCGACTGACGACTCCAGTTCTATGTTGGTTGACAAGTCTTCTTACACGTCCACTAAGTTTCTCGTTTCTGGTTGTGCCCATCTTAACTCCCATCTCTTTCATCCGAAGGAGTGACGTGGACTCATGGTTGTTGAAGTCGTGTGCCCTTCCCACATCTCGGAAGGCACTGATGATATCTGTCCGATCCACTGGTTGACCGTCTTCAACGACAGCACAGCCAGTCAACCTGTCCGCTCTTTCATTTCCCCGTACTCCCGCATGTCCAGGGACATAAACAAAGGTGACTACGTATTTTTGACTTTTGTAATGACTCTACCCATTGCCTGAGTCCTGATGACATTACACAATATGATGGTAATTATGACAATGCCATTACTCAATATATTTTATTGCAAAAGCATTGATACGTCATCCCCTCGAGATGTCCTCGGCAGATTGCAGAAAGAGGTCACGAGATGCCTCGTGTTGGAAGAGATCAGTGGAAAGATCCAACCAATCAAACGAATGAGGCAATTCACTCAACAGCTGCTGTCAAATACAGAGATTGACA